>CM062625.1:3870795-4478295 GCA_025617555.3 Puccinia polysora | reverse complement strand
CCCACAACCCGGAGTCAAGGGGAAGGGTATTTGAGCCCTCCCCCTCAACCCTAACCTAAGTACAAGCACAAAGACAGACTGGCAACCATGAAGAAGGAACCCTAGACCCAGAACCCTGACCCATCCACCAACCCATACCCTATCCGTGTCCTATTCCGCTTGCTTGCCTGCCATTACACGCATCCGGTTCGTCCCCGCGGCGCGGCCCTCCGCCGCGCGCTTCTCGAAGTTCACCGCGATTTCCCGTATCCGCCCGACGCGCCGTCGTGAATTTCCCGTCCCGTGGCCGGCCCGCGCTTGCGCGCGGCTGTCCACGGGTATAGCCCTGCGATCGCTCCGTCCTTTCCTTCCCTAACTAACCGCCCGAGAACCTGATCGGCCCGGCTCCATCCCTGGGTTGGACATCCAAGCGGGTCGCGGCCCGCCTCCCTTAGTCAGGCCCGGCCCGCAGTCGCGTGCTCAATCCCGCCGCGTCCACTGCTGAGCCCGCAGCGGCCGCTGCTGAGAACGCGCGCACCCCAACTGCTGAGCCCCGACCTACCAGATGCTGAGCGCGCAGGCCGCGACGCAGTTCCCGATCCGAGGCTATATATTGACACCACATCCCCCCCCAACTTGAGTTCTGTCCCCAGAGATCCTCCCCATTGTCACCTCTGCCGTCCTTCGCGCCCTACCCCCTCTACCAACTCTAAACTCCGCTCCGCATCCCTATCCCTCCACTCCATCATCATCATGGTCCGCTGCGACTTCTGCGCCCGAAACGGGCTTGAATGCTCTATTGGGTCCGGCCGCCGCGCCTGCTCCGCGTGCCGCCGCGGACACTGCCGCTGCTCGCTTAGCAAGGGTATACCCCGTGGCCCCAACCAATCCGGCTCTCATCCTCGACCGCGCAAACGGGCTTGTCCGGACCCGTTTGTGGTTTCGGATGACAACGCTATCTCGGAGGACTCGTGGACTCCACCCGGATCACCTCCCCGCCGTCCTCGTCCGAACTCCGACCGCGACTCCTCTTCTCCGCTTCGCCGCGCGGGACCACCGCGTAAGGATGACTATCCGGACTTCGCGGCTTATTGGAGGGCATTGCGATTTTGGGCGGATCGCGTCCGGGTTACGCAAGGCGCGAGGGACCCGCGAATCGACGAAATCCTTAGGCGACGCGCTACTCCGGCCCCGGCTCCTCCTCCACCCCCTGCTCTGGCTCCTCCGACTCCACGAGGCCCTACTCCTCCGCCCGCTGCTCCGACTCCTCCGACTCCACGAGGCCCTACTCCTCCGCCCGCGTCGCCGGTGGTCATCTCGTCATCGCCTCCTACCGGACTGGACCCTCCTGTTGGATCCCCTGAGCGCCCGTCCGCACCAGCCCCTCCTCCCACCGACTCTCCCGAGATCCCGGAGATTCCGGTCGTGATGGCGCTCCCGGCAGCCAGCTTCAAAGTTTTCGCGGAAAGGTCGACTACGATGCTCCGCCAATACCTTGCAACTCCCGGAGCCCAATCCTCGGAATCCCGGCGTGAACTCTTGGCGTCATTCCGGGCTCTACTGGCGTCGTCGAGGGCGGAAATGGAGGAAATGATGAAGATGGCTTAAGCGCCTCGGCCTCGTCCCCTCTTCCCCTTTTCTTTTTCCCTTTCCTCTTTTATCCGCTTTTTTTGTTGTACCGCGTTCCCTATTCATTGAGAGAAATACACGTCTCAAACGCGAATTTGTTTTACCGAGAAAAAGCCGCGCCGCGCGCATTGTGAAGGCGAGAATGAGAGCCGGGTCCGCGCCTGAGTGAGAACTAAGCCGCGAGGTTGAGAAAATCCGCGCCGCGCCCGAAAAATGAGAAAATAAGAAAAAAAGTGACGAGTGAGAAATGATAGAAAAGGTGAAAGATTTCTTTTTTTTTTTTTTTTTTTTTTTTTTTTTTTTTTTTTTTTTTTTTATATATATACCATTGCCGCGCCCGCGCCCTATCCCCCAGTTCCCCCCCCAAACTTAGCTGCTGTCCCCAGCTGATGGCTTCAGCCAATGCCATGAGGGTCGCGTCTGTCGCCCAATCTCCCTGCATTCCTCCAAACCATGCCGTCGGTGCCTGATCCGTCCGATTCTCTGCCCCGGCGCGCTTCCCTTTCCCGTTCGGCGTCCGTCTCCTCCGCCGTTGAAAGGGTCTCGCCTCGTTTACGATCGCCCGACACATGACCTGCTCCCACCACCGCTTGTCCCCCACCTCCCATCAGATTTATCCGTCGTTCACCAACTGTTGAACCGCGCGGAGTATCCTCTTCTCGCTTTGTCCTCGCTCGCTTCCCGTCGTTAGACTGAACCGGTCCCGCCGATACCCGCTTCCCCAACACGCACCCCGTCTCTGCCGGCCTCGGATCAATCGGGTTTGCCGTCCGACTCTTGTGTCTTGTCCGCCCACCATCACCGTTGCTTCCACGCGCGCCCGTCCTTTCCGTTGCTGCCACTACCCTTTCCAAATGCGCGCTCTCCGCCGTCAAAGAGGTCTGGCTCGGGTCGCGATTCTCCAACGTGTGGTCCATCTCTTCCGCCGCCGCGTGTACCTTCTTTGCAAGATCCGTCCGCCGCTTGCCAATTCCCAGTCCGCACGGAGCATCAATTTCCCGTTCCGTTGTCCTCGCCCGCTTCCTGTCAGTAGGCCGCACCGGTTCCATTGAATCCCGCTTCCCCAACACGTTCTTAGCCCCCCCTGGGGAAACCAATTCCGCGTTTGAATCCGCTGTCCGGTCCCTTTGTCCCGCCCGCCAACGGTTGTTGTCCTCCCCATTTGCGTACACGCGGGACACAGAAGTGCTGGGGGTCTGAATACTCTCCAGATAGGCCTTGAGGCCCCTTGCCACCTCCGTAAGTTCGCTAGCCCAAGAGATGGTTGCCGGTGGTGGGGCCGGAACATACTCTGCCCTGTAGTACTCCGGTTCCGCGTGGTCCACCTCTGCTTGCATCCGGGTCCCGTCGCGCGCGCCTGCCTGATAACCCCATTCCGCGGATGATTTGAGATTGTCCTTCCGAAAGCAAGAACCGCGCCTCCCCCATCTTGCCAGCATGTCCTCCTTCAGTTCCGGCCAATCCAGTTTCAGGTATCCTCCCATCTCCTCCACTTCCCGACGCGCTTCCGCGTCCTTGATGAACAGGACAACATGGCGCACCTTCTCAAAATCCAAAACGCCTTCAGAGTCCGCGATTGTTTCATAACGTGAGATGAATCGCTCCACCTCCGCAATGTTGAGTCTAATATGCGGGTAAATCCATGGAGTAGCGCGGAAGCCGTTGGAGGAGGAAGGAAGAGAAGCGGCTGTTGGTAGCATCCCTGAGTACCTTCGAGAGACTTTGACAAAAGATTGTTCCCGGCCAGACCCCCAGATGTGGAAACTTTAGGGAGAAACCCCCCCAAAGTCGTCCTCAAGTTCCGGAAGTTATTGATCAAAGCGTCTGTAAGGAGATTGGATGCAGCCGTTCAAGAGAAAAGGAGAGAAGAGGAGAGGGATTCTGTTTTCCTAAGTCCGCTCCCCGCCTCCTGATGATACAATGATACGATAATCCGATGATACGATTGTCCCCCCACAACCCGGAGTCGAGGGGAAGGGTATTTGAGCCCTCCCCCTCAACCCTAACCTAAGTACAAGCACAAAGACAGACTGGCAACCATGAAGAAGGAACCCTAGACCCAGAACCCTGACCCATCCACCAACCCATACCCTATCCGTGTCCTATTCCGCTTGCTTGCCTGCCATTACACGCATCCGGTTCGTCCCCGCGGCGCGGCCCTCCGCCGCGCGCTTCTCGAAGTTCACCGCGATTGCCCGTATCCGCCCGGCGCGCCGTCGTGAATTTCCCGTCCCGTGGCCGGCCCGCGCTTGCGCGCGGCTGTCCACGGGTATAGCCCCGCGATCGCTCCGTCCTTTCCTTCCCTAACTAACCGCCCGAGAACCTGATTGGCCCGGCTCCATCCCTGGGTTGGACATCCAAGCGGGTCGCGGCCCGCCTCCCTTAGTCAGGCCCGGCCCGCAGTCGCGTGCTCGATCCCGCCGCGTCCACTGCTGAGCCCGCAGCGGCCGCTGCTGAGAACGCGCGCACCCCAACTGCTGAGCCCCGACCTACCAGATGCTGAGCGCGCAGGCCGCGACGCAGTTCCCGATCCGAGGCTATATATTGACACCACACCGGGAGATCCCCCGCGGGGGTCTTTGGCTCTTCTCAAGAGAGGGACTGGCCAACGTGGGGGAAGCCTCCCCTTTTGGTTCTATTGATTTCTTTTCTTGTCACTTGGTCTTTTTCTTCTTCTTTTGATAATTTCTTTTCCTCTTGGCCTCTTTATTCTTTTCCTCTCAGCCTCTTTATTCTTTTCCTCATCATTCAAATCTATACCTCCTTAAAGCTGTCTACTCATCAATCTGGCCCAATCAATCATCCAACACCTCAATCAATTCTCAGCCAGTACTTGCTGCCATTCCTTGCCTGGTAAGATGATTTGCAACTCAACTCTATGATCAACTGTGAACCTGCTTATGTCTCTTTCAAACCAGCCCGTATCTCTCTCCTGTCTCAAATCTATCTCTTCCAGCCTACTCAGTCTCTTGTGTGCACATTACCTGTTGGTTGTCTTTGTCTTCTTCTTCTATTTGATCTCTTTTCTATTGTGATTTTGACCACAAAATCTAGTCTTCTGGTTCTTAGTTCTCAAATAAAATCTCTGATGTCTTATGAAAAAGGATTGAAGCCTACTATTATTCCTTCATCACCCTTTTCCTTGAACTTCTACCCCTTCTCTTGTTGAGAAATGAGGTAGACCCCTGGGTTCCCCACTGGTCTCAGATAAGTTGTTGGAAGGGCATATCACTTTACCTTGAACCATGGAGAGTCTGAATCATCACCTCTTCAGATTTGGTTGAGCATGAGTGAGCTTGCTTTGATAAATTGGTGCCAGAGATTTTCCAGGATTTGAGCATCTTTTAAAATTGTCCTGGTTGATTCAAAAATTGTTCTGTTTGCTTGCTACGCCTTTCCATTGTTTTCCATATGATAAGGTTCTGAAATTACTTGGAAGATATGAATTTTGTTGTAGAAGGACTGCAACTTCCAATTGAAAAATTCAGCTCTGCCTTCAGAGCACACTTCTAAGTGAAAATAACCTTGATGTCTTTTCTCTTTCTCAATCAAGTAAATGATGATACCCAGATTTTTTTCTTTTAAGTTCATTGGGAAGGCCCCAATGTAGCTGCATGCGTTGTTTACCAGGGTTAAAATTAAACAGTGACCTCCCTGTGATTGATTTTTAAGGGGTCTCATGAGGTCTAGGTGTATTCTCTCAAAGACTTTCTTAGCCGGCATGAAGGTTTCCTTGAATTTTGACTTGGTTATTTTTCTTCTAACGCAGTGAATGCACTCAAAGTCTCTCTTCACCAATGGGGGAATTTGCTTTGTGAGTTGTTCTAGGTGGGTGATTGAGGCGTGGCCATGATTACAGTGAATTTCTATGAGGTCTTCCTCAGGAGAGTAAGCTAGATTCGCCAAATGGCCACTTGAACCAGGGAAATCAAACCTGGGAGTTTCCATAGTGTAGAGATTGTTGAAAATTTTTCTGCTAAAGATAGTAAGACCATCCTTTGAGATTTTGAAACTGTCTTTTTCTTCCCATAGGTTGCATCCAGCCTGGTTTAGCGCCCCTGCACTCAATAGATTGATAGTCAAACTAGGCACGTAAAAAGCATTAGACAATTCCAAGGTGAAGTTGTTCCAAACCAGCATGGCAGTCCCCTTTCCACTTATCCGCAGTTTGGCTCCCTCCTTCCCGGTTTTGATAAGCTCTTCCTCAAAAGGTGACATCTCTTTGAAGTATCTACTGTCATTCATCATGTGAATCAACGCTCCACTGTCCAGGATAAATTTGGATTTGGGATTGCTGTAATTAATCCACATTGAAAGTAGCACAAGATAATGAGTGGCTGGACTAGTTTTGTTGTTTTTTCAAGCTCTCCACTTTGATTGATTTTCCCTCCGCCAATTGGGTGCCAACTCTGGATGAAGATGCCAAAAATTGTCTGCTGATTGTAGTTTTTCCTGTTTAGGATTGTGCCAACCTTCAGAGCATCTTCACCTCTCCCAAGCATTGCCATGAGAGTTCAGAGTAGCTGTCATTTTTGGGTTTTTCAAGGCCACTTCAGTTTGATTATTCTGGTTGTCTTGAGATCCTTGTGCCTTGGCTTCATTGTTGAGTTGAGTCAGATGCTTCAGGAAATATTTGAAGGTGAGTTCCTTATCAGTGTGCAAGATTTTCTGTTTGATGTCCTTCATGGTTTTGGGAAACTTGAACAGCAAGAGGTACGCCAAGATGTTGATAGGAAGGATGATTCCTACTTTGAGAATTTTCTTCAAGGACCCCTTGGATCTTGTGATAAAGTCTTCAATATTGTCTGATTTGAAACGCAAGTACAGGAATTCATTGAATATTTGTGCCCTTTTGGAAGCTTGAGATGAAGTTGATGATGGCCTTCCAAATTAGTTTGGCAGAGTTTTTGTTATGCAGGGTCACAATTTTATTGTGGTTCAAAGTCTCTAGTCTTGATATCTCAAGCAGTTTAATCTTTTTGTCCAGCGTAGATGAATTGTGATTGGTGGCCATCGCACATCCTTGGAATTCCAATATAGCGTCCATCTTATCCTTATAGATGCAATAGTTATCCTCACTGAGCCTTGGAATAGTGTCCAGAGCGGTCTTCAGGATTTCTTGTCTAAATCTATTGGAAATTGGGTTTGCCGCCATTTCCCAGTTTGATTGTGATTAAAGCTCCTAGGTCAGGTGATTTGTTTTGGCTTTCAAACGTGATAGAGAACTCAGGATTGATATTGCTGAAAACTGGAAAATCACTCCTTGAGGATCATGATGAAAGTGGACAATGTGAGTAAGGGAGTCAGGACTAAGGAGAATAGGACAAGACGTAGAGCACAAGCTGGAAAAACAAGTCAGAGACACTAAAGATTGAGAGGACAATGTTTGAATAGATATCTCACCAGGCAAACAGACAGGGCTTGATGAGGAATGTTGATATTGAGTAATTGAGAGTATGTGAAAGAAAAGTAATAGTGATATAGGTGAGGAGAGGATAAGGAAAAGGGAATTGAGGTGCGTAGTTGAGTTGATTGTGGGTTGAGTTTGTTGGGTTCAGTTGTTGTTCTTTTGGATCCGTGTACTCTTTGTCCTTGTCTGACAAGGTGATCCAGATACTCCAGAATTGGAGTATCTGCATCTATGAGTATCCCGCACAAGCGCGGGTGTAGACAGCAACAGCTTATCACATTCTCCAAAATCAGAAAAACGTTGTTGAACAAGAAAGCCAATACCATGTCAAAACAATTTGAAAGACTGCACATGACCTCATGGGACAAATCAAACCTAAATCCCAAAGCGGGATGAGGTACATCATGACCATTGTCAACAGTTACGCGGGGTACTTATCTTCTATCCCTCTTTGTTTCAAATCTAACGCTTGTCTTCAAATCCTGTCCATTCTTAGATTTGAGAAGCAAAAAAAGGAAGCTTTCCCTCCACCTTCTGCACTGACGGCAGAGGAGAATTGAATTATTGCAAGCTTAGCTCCTTCTTCAAGGAAAAGTCCATCCAGCACATTGTCACAAAACTCTATCATCACAAACACAACAGATGGGTGGAGCGTTCCAATTGCACAATGGCCAAATCCATCAGAAAAATCCTCCACTCCTACAAACTTGCTCTCCACTTCTGGGAAGAAGTGGCCAAGGTTGTGACTCTAGTGATCAATCACATCCCAAAGCTTCCAAATCAGAAATCCCCAAGTATGAAGCTTTCAAAAACAAGACACTCCCTTTGGATTAATATCACCCTTTAGGTTCCAAGGTAGTGTACTTGAACATGAAGCTAAAAAATGGAGACAAATTCAAAAATTGAAGACTAGAAGGAATCCTTGTGGGCTATAACCCCAATCTCTTGTCATATTGCATCCTTAAGCCTGACAACTCAATCATCTCTTTGAAACACATCAAGTTCATAAAACCTCATCTAAGCACTCCCATTGACACCTCAAATCAAGCAACCACTTCTCTCAACCTCAATTCAGCCATTGATCCAAATGAATCAACTGTCACACAAAGCAATTCCCCACCAATCACCTAAAACATGTTTCCTGCCAAATCAGGCTTCACTCAACCAGAATCTCTCAACTTACCATTTGGTCAAGCACCTCAACTCCCTCAAGAGGTTTCAAATAAATTTTCTCCCACCAGAACACTCTGCAATCAATCCATTCTTCAACCACCCAACCTGTATGGCTACCATCACTATTTTGTTCTGAAATCTTACACAAAAGCCAAAAAGTGCCAAGATTCCAAGAACTGAGACTTTTAAATGGACGTTGAACTGAACAGGATAGAGAAGATGAAAGTCTGGGAAAACTAAGATGGACCCTAGCCAGCTGATCCACTCAGCACAACATGGGTCTACCTTCTCAAGGACAAATGCCAAGGGGATCCTCTCATTTACAAAAGACGCTTGTGTGTGAAAGGGGTTGATCAAATTTAAGGCCTAGACTATCAAGATACCTTCTCCTCAACCGGTAAAGCAGCCAGACTCAGAATTGCTATCCTCTACGGCCTATAACACTTGCTCCCAATCATGCAATTTGACATAAAGAGTGCCTTTCTGCATTCTCCCCTCAAGGAACAAGTCATCATTAGGATGCCAAAAGGATCAAATAGAAAATCTAAGTACCTAAAGCTGAATAAATACCTATACAGACTAAAGCAAGCTCTGATCAACTGTTTGATTACCCTAACCAACTGGCTGACTAGCCAAGGATTTCACAAATCTTTTTCAGATCCATGCCTCTACCTAAAACCTCATCTCCAGTCCATCATCTTCTTCCACTTTGATGCTCTTATCCTGATTGGCCCCTGCAACAAATTCAAAGAAAATTTCCTCCAAAAATTTCCCAATTCAACTACACACAATCAAAACACTATCCTTGGAATGAAATACCTTAGAACAGACAAAAAAATTCCTCTCTCAACCAAAAAAAAATTGAACACAGACTTGAAGAACTCAAACTGCCCAATTTTCGTCTCTTTTAAATACTGCTGACTGTGCATTTCAAACTTTGACTTGCCACTGATGAAGAAAACAAAAAATTGAAAGCTCTGAATATCAACTACAGATAGGCTTTCTTCCTGATGAACTAAATTGCCTGCGTTACTCAAACAGAAATAAGCTTTTCTGTCTCCAGTCTTGCTTGGTTCTGTGAACTGACTGGGATTAATCACTGATTCAAATTCAAGCGCTGTTAGAAATATCTGAAGGCCACCAAGGGACTTTCTCCTGTCCCAGAAGTAAAAAACACCAGGGATCAACTTCATTGCTTCAGCAAAGCCACCTGGAGTGACAATCTCAAAACAAGACAATCTAAATCTATCCATATCACTCAAATGTGTGGATTCCCCATCTCTTGGAGCAGCTACCTCCAGCGGAACGTCACTCATTACACCAACAAGGCTGAACTCAAACCAATTCTTGACTCCTTTTTTGAGGCCATCTGGATGAGAGGAATTGTGTTGGAAATGTGGGTGCAAACCATCCAACCCAGCCTGCATCACATAGATAACAAGGGCCTAGACAACAAATTGAATAAATTTGGTTGCAACTCTAAAACCAAAAACATAGAAATAAAGACAAAAGCTATCTTCAAAGAACTGAAAGCCCACAATCTCCTCATAAAACTCATTCCTTTGAAAGACATGATTGGGGAAGGTCTAACTAAAGCCTTGGCTAAAATCCCTCTCTAAAAACTTCTTCAAATCATTAACCCTCACTTCTGTTTCCCTGAAATCTTAACAGCTAGGAGGGGTGTAAAATCCCCATTAATCCTCCAAGTCTGCGCTCCAGATGCAACAACTGGAAACCACCACCCAGAAGTTTTGCCTAAAGAGTCCTCAAGAATTTACACACTGTAAAAGCGCACCTACCACTCCAAGCCTGTTTTAACTTTTCCTTTGTGTTCTCTCTTCTGATTGTTTCTTGATTTCTTCTGTCTCCTCTCTTTTATTGGTTTCTCATTCTTCTTTCAGAATTTCTTTCTTTTCCTCTTTATTCTCCTCGCGCTGCTTGTCTCAGACCTCTTCAATCAAAACCACTTTGTCTGCATCCTTCAATCACCTCAAACATTAACTTCCAAATTCCCTAAACTTACAAACGCAATTGGCTGCTTTGCTTGGATCTCATCATTGAGTTTCTGGTATAATTCCTTTCAATTCCAAATGCTTGTCATTTTTGTATCCATTCATTCTATTCTTCTTCATCTGAGTGTTGTTCATCAGACTGTGCCCAGTCCCTTCAATATTACAAATTCTCTCAATAATTAACTCTTCATCAAACAACTCTCTTCATTGTTAGCTCTCCCTTTGAAGTTCTCACTGATCATTTATCTCTAAAATATTTTATGACCTCTAACTTCTTCACTTGTTGTCAAACCCATTGGGCTGATTCATTTTCCAAATTTTACTTTACCATGGTCTACAGACCTGGAAAGCGCTCTATTGTGCCTGATTTATTTTCACATTGAGACAAAATTTATCCCATAGGGGGATGCTGTATTCAGAAAAGAACCCAGAAAATTTCAAAATAATCTTGAAAAAGACTGACTTTAAACCTTTTAGAATTTCCTTCATTTCCACAAAACAGTTTGATGGAAATTTGGACAACAGAATTCAATCCCAGATCTCCAAAAAATCAACCCAAAAGATTATTCAGAAGCTACATGAAAAGTAAAAAGTAAAAAGTTATTTGATAGATCCAGAAACTGGCCTTCTTATCTTTTAGAATAGAATGAAAATCCCCAAGGAAGATGAAAAGCTCCAACTTGAAATACTTGAACAACAACACAACTTTAAACTCTCTGGTCACCCTGCACAACACAAGACAATTGATCTAGTCAAAAGGATTTTCATTGGGAAAATATGACTTCTTCTATAAAAGATTGTGTTTCTTCTTGTTACCTTTGAAGCAGAAACAAAACCAGTCACCACAAGAAGTTTGGAATCCTTCAAAATTTACCAATTCCAGACTCTTGCTGTACCTTACTCTCTATGGACTTTATTTCACAGCTGCCACTATCCAATGGATCTTACTCAATACTTGTGACAGTTGATTGTTTTTCAAAAATTTCTATCATTATTAAAACAAGAGCTGATATCTCCTCTGTGGAGTAAGCTAAACTGCTAATCTCTCATTTCTTTACTAGAAATGGACTTCAAAATGACATTTTCAGAGGCAGAGGATCTTTATTTTTTATTCCTTTGTGAAAAATGTGTGTGAAAAATTACAGATAAAACAAAATATCTCCACAGCTTATCAACCTGAAACAGATGGTCAGACGGAACGGGTAAATCAGATCCTAGAAACATTTCTTAGGATGTATTTTGGTTATCACCAAGATGACTTGGATACCTGGATCCCTCTTTCTGGATTTGCCTACAACAACTACACTCACACTTCTACTAAGCAATCTCCCTTCTTTACTATTTATGGATAAAATCCCAAATTTTACAGGCTAAATGTAGTGAATAGCCAACCTGCAAGTAACTATATAACTAATATTCACCCAAATCAGAAACAACTAGGAGTTGAATTGAAAAAGTTAATTAAACCCTATAAGAGATATGCTGAACTTAATAAAAGAAGTGATTTTCATGAATCATTTGATTTTGGAAACAAAGTTTGCCTTTCTTCTGAAAATATCAGAAATAACCATCCAGCTCATAAGCTTTCAGAGAAAGTTTTAGGCCATTTTTTGATGATAGAAAAGATTTTTAAAAATTTGTTTAAGCTTGAACTCCCTTAAAAATGGCCCACTATCCACCCAGTGTTTCATTCCTCCCTGCTAAAACCTTACAAGGCCAACTCTTTATCTTCTAGGCACCAACCACCAACTGAACCAGTCAAAATAGATGGGGAAGAAGAATGGGAAGTGTCTCAAATATTAGATTAAAAGATAAAGAGGGGGATATTAATGTACCTTTTCAAGTGGAAAGGCTTTAAAGACAAAAAGGAATGAAATAACTGGAACCCTTATTCTAATTTTACCAACTGCCCTACTTTAAATATTTCCACACACTCTTTCTCTCAAAACCAAAAAATCCTTAGAATAAACAAGACCCTCTCCCAAAAAAAAAAGAAAAAAATATATATATAATATGAAACATATTGAATGTATTTATTTTTTACTTTTATCTTTTCTAATTGGAAAAAAAAAATCTAAAAAATATATATAGGCTTCTCTAATTTCCTTAGCCAACTCGACCTTCATATAATAGTATCAAACTCTTTCATAAAAAAAAAACATAGTGAAAAATAAAGTAAAAATCTCCTAAATAGAATCAAAAATAATTTATTCCAATTTTTTCACTCTAGACATCCAAGGATTAACCAGTTTTAATGTTTTAGATTCATAAGAAATAAGGCTCCTTACAGAAGTTTCTAAACCATAAGTCATAAAAGCCAAAGCTAAAATTTCTAATATTCTTTTCTTTATCTCCATACTTCTTTTTGTTCTAGCCTCTAAAAAACCATATTTTTCTTTCCTTATCTCAGAAACCCATTATTCCTTCAATCATTCCTGCAAATTAAAATTAAAATTTTTAGAATTTTTGTTATGAAGCTCAAAAGATTGATTTACTTGATCTTCATTCATAACTGCATGTTCCCTAAATCTATTCTACATAACACTAACTTTCATCGTCTCCAATAAATTCTCTCCATTTTGCAATTCTTCCAACAATTCTTCTGAAAAATTTCTCCTACCAAACCCACTTCCTTCTTCTACTCTTCCAGCCACTTACTCCTTATTTTTTCTGTCTTCCACCACATTTATCTTGTCCTCCAAGTCATTCATCTTCTTACCAAGGTCTTCCAATTCTAGAGAATAATGTGATCTGCCCCCCTCTTGGATGATGGCCTCTCTGGGCTCCTTTTCTTCCCCTTTAACTACTCCTCTTTGTTTGTGTTTTTCTTCTCTAAGTTCTTCCACTTCACCAAAAATCCATCTCCAAAATCCCCTCTGCGTCAACATTGGATTCAACACCGCAACATTTCACAATTTGATTAATACCTTCAATGATTTTATTATTGACTTTGACAATTTGATTCTTTGATGGCTTGACGCAATGCTTCAACATCCCACTTTGACATGGTTGGATTGAATCCTTGAAATTTGTAGGGCCAAATGGGCACTTTGACAACCATATTCAACACTTTAACTTACTCCTTTGAGACTTCAACAAATAGCTTTGATGGGTAAAAAAACCTCTTTGACAGGATTGACCAAGTCCAATACATTCCTATTCTTAACTCTATTTGATGGGAATTTGTCAACCTTGTCATCTGAATCAACGTGGGAGTTCCCCACCCCATAAACGCTTCCCCACATTCCTGATCATGCAACCTTGATTTCACATCCAGCTCCAATTCACCAGTTTGACACAAATGTTCCCCTTTTTCCTGAGTATTTGTCAATATTTCATGCATCAATTCAACTAAGAAAACCAAGCATCAACAAGATTTACCCCCTGACAGTTCAAAGAAAACTTACCTGAATCTGCAGTCAATCTGGAAGAACACACTAACGTCATAGCATCATCATCTGGAGCCTCCTTCACCTCAAATGCATTGCTCTTCTATAGCACCCATAAGGTTTGACCCATGGCCTTCCTTCACTGCTTGTCCATTTCACAAGATCTTCCATACTGCCTACAGCCTTCACATTTGGTGGAGTAGTGCTTGATGCTGGTAGTACAGATCCTTTTCATCTTGATAAATCTTTCACAGCTAGGAAAGTATTGTTGGAATGGATGATAGTTATTAGTCTTCTCCATGCAGGTATAAGTTGGTGTAGGTGATCTGTTGAAGGAAGATATAGATGGCAATGGGGTGGATGGTGGTGATGGTTGTGGATATGGTGAAGGAAACCTCAAATCAGACATGGCTGAAAGAAAATGGACTGGAGGTCCTCTTCAACCTTCTCTTTCTATGGTCATCAGTAGATGCTCTCCATTTCACTAGGGGGTATTGTCATACTGACACCTAATTCAGTCTAACCTCAGAAAACTTTGTCTAACCCTCAGGTGTAATCTGATTTCCAAGGAAATTCAACCTCAGGGCTCAGGAAACTTATATCAATATCTCCCCAGTAACTATATAACTCAGGATCTTCATACAGTACATATCTACATATAGTCTAACCTCATACAAAATGCAGATAGACTCCATAGGCTTTCACATAATTAATTTCCCAGGTCTGCACATACTCTAACCTTATTAACTCTGTATAACCCATAGTCTGTCATGGTTTGTTCTTTGGGAATCCTTATGTACATCCTCTTTCAGATTGTATCTCATACTCTCTGTACTTAGTACATAGTTTCATGACCTCCATGCACACTGTATGTTCTTCAACTGTACTCTCCCAACTTGAACATCCCAGAACTTTAACCTGTCCACAATGTAGAAGCAGCCAAACCTAATTTATCAGCATACCTGATCAGTCCTCTCTGTTACCTAGACTGTTTCCTTGTCATTAAACATGTAGTCTGAGCCCCAACCAACTGTACCTCTGTTGTAGCTCCAGCCCTTCTCATTTAAACTTGCCTTCTCTTCCTCCTTCCTGATTTTTACCCAAGAAAGCAGTTTAATACTTCTTACTAGGAATTCATCCCAGAAAGTTTCATCAGCACCTTATCTTCAATCAACCCCTAATCTGCTTCTTTTAGCCTCTTCCAGTATCTCTTCCCTGCAGCCTACAGAGAGTAGAGTCCCCTTTGTTCCAAGAACTGCTGGCATTTCAGCAGCCCTTGTGACAAAATCACAGATAATTTGTAACTGTGGGTGACATTTGTTCCAGATACTGCTTGGTTATACCTCTGAAATCCAAAGACAAAGTTTTTGAAACACTTTTGAATTTACTGGATCTTGAAGCTAAAAAATTTGGCTGATTTCCCAGTGTTTGGAATTCCAATAGAGGCAGTAAGTTCATGAACAAAATTTCCAAGGAATAATGCAAGAAGAACTTGATAAAGAAAAGATACTCCAACCCCTAAACTCCCCAGAAAAATGAAATAGCAAAAGGCACAAGAGAACCATGCTTAATTTACTCAGAACCATCTTCCATGACTCATTCCTGAACAACAATTTGTGGAAATTTGGTATCAAGGCCAGTACCCTTACAATGAACCAGATACCAAGTCAAAAATACAAAAAATTTCCCTACTCTCTCTTTAAAAAGAAAACTATTCCTTTGGATTATTTCAATCTAATTGGAAAACCTGTGTCTTTACCAACACTAACCAAGAAATCCTCCTGCAAGCTCAAAACCAAAGGCAAAACATATATCCTGATAGGCCTCAACAGAAATACAAGATCCAGCCACATTTTATATTTATAAGACTCTGGAAGAATTGTTGAGACAAAAAAAATTTCAGATTTCTCACCTTTTTTCCCAGAAAAATTAGAAACCATCCATAGAAATTGAGTTTGAGAACACAGACTGGAAACACCCCAGCAGAAAATTCAGAGACCCAACAAAATTTTCAAACTCAGACAGTGAAAGCAAAGCACCCTTTGACTACAGCTAATGACTTTGGTGAAGGACCAGTTTAAAAAAATGAAGACACATCATCAAGTCAAAAACCAGAACAGGACATCCAAAAGATATCTCCAAATCCAGAAAGACAGCCTAATCCTCTCAGGTAAAATTTCAGAGAAAGATCTTCAAGAGTCAAACCATTTAATTACACATACCTCAGTGCTCTCAACAAATTTTTGGAATTAATCAATACCAAATTTGATTAAATCAAGAAAATGGAACTATGGGAAGATGCAACCTTAAAACCAGACTCCTATCTGAAGACCATCATTTTACTCAAAACCAAGCCTGCCACTGCATCTGCTTCTGAAAAGAAAAAGGTCAGAATCTGCATCCAGCGATTCAAAAAGATTCCTGGAATTGACTATGAAAGCACTTTCTCTCCAACTGGAAATTTCACTACTCTTCTGACACTCCTCATCCTTTCCATATCTCAAAAGCTCTCCCTTAGAAAGCTCAATGTGAAGGTGGAATTTCTTCACAAACCTCTGAAAGAAAAAATTTACATTGAAACTCCCTCAGGCTGCCCAATAGCAGCCCCCTTATTCAGAGTGAAGAAATCTCTTTAAGGTCTGAAAAAAGCTCCAGCCAACTGGTACAGCACCCTCACCAATTGGCTCAAGGAGATCAGATATTCTCCATCCAAATCCAATTCTTGCCTCTATATTCACCAAGAATCCAAATATGTACTCTTCTTTCATGTAGAAAACCTCATTTTATCTGGAAGAACCCAAGAATGTGAAGCCCTCTTCCTCAAAAGGTTTCCCAATCCATCAGCTCATATTCCAGAAAACCTCCTAGGAATGGACTTGAGTGTCTATGACCTCAAAATAAATCTCCTTCCAAGCAAAATTATCAGAAAAGGACTCAAACCTTTTGGAATCTCCAATTGAAAACCCATCCTCACTCCCCTTACCCCAAGCATCCAAATCCTGAAGGCAACCAAGGAAGAAATAGAAAAGTTCAGAAAGCTCAAAATAAGTTCAATAAACTATGCGGGAATGCTGAACTACCCCTCCTGCAGAAAAAAAACAAGATATATCCACAGAAGTTTCCATGTTATCCCAGTTCAATAAAAACCCAGGAATAAACCACTGGAAGGAAGAGCTTCACTGCTGAAAATACCTGAATGGGACCACCTCAGAATCTATCTCTCTTTTGCCTTACTCCTTTTCTCCCTCCTCTAGACTTGAATATTTAAGAAATTCTATCTTGGCCAATGTTCTTTAATCCAGGAAATAAAGAAGTGGGTACATCTGTTTCTGCCTCAACCACCCCATCTCCTGGAAAAGCTGCAAAAAAAAGATCAAAATGTTGTTGACAAAAGAAAAATTAAATTAATTTTCCAATTGCCACCAGGAAAGCCTATGAATATCAGAAATAATCCAAGAGCTGTGGCCCACTTATTTGCTCCCTCCAATCTTCAATATAGAAAAGAAAGGACTGACCAAAACAAACAAACACTTTTGCTCAAACTCTAAGACCAAACATCCAGACATTACAATCAAATAGCTCAGAGATCTACACAAAAACAAGAAACTAGAAGTGAAATTTATTCGCTCCAAATAATGTTTTACCAAATCTCTGACCAAGGCCTTTAATTGAACTTCTCTCATTATACTTGATAGTAGGCTTTTCACCTCAAGTCATGGGGGGTGTTGAAATTTCATCATATTAAAAAAAAGAAATAATGTGTAGTCAATTTGACATAGTTGCTCTCAAGAAACTAAATTGAAACCATGGTGAGTTATCCTGATTGGGATAGCTTTCCACAGCTCTTAAATAAATAATCCGCGGAAGTTAACTCCTGTAGTTGCACAAGACCAAATAATTGAACAACTACAGCTGGGATCTTCCTCCGCACCAATGCCTCTCTAAATTCACTCAAAAATCATCACCTCCACCTCACTAATAACCCAATGAAATTCAAAAACATCTAGAATACAACTGAATAACCTCTCAAGAACAATTGATAAAAAAAAGGAATAAGCCATTCCAAAATGAAAAATTGATTAGAAAGCCTTTTCCAGACCATCCACCCATCAGAATTACTGACAAAAGAAGATTGATCAATTGGTAAGAAAACTACCTCCAGACCAAGAATCACCGGCTCCCAGAAATACCCAACCAAGCAATTGAACCAACAGACCACCACCACCAGCACTCCCATCAACTCAAAAAAGGATGGAGATAGATTACTTGCCAGATCCCAAGAAAGGGATTTGAACACATAGTTGGGTAGAAGATTGAGAAAAAAAACAACCCACTACCACATAGTCTCCAGGGCTGATACCAACCAGAACCAGACCAAACTCATGGCCTCTCAAGTGGCTAGTTAGATTCACATTTCATTCTCTCTCCTTTTGACTTGACCTGAAGACATAAACCCAGTAAATAATTGTTGTTTCAATCAAATCCTCCAATATGTTACTTTGCATTTTGTGCTACTATCTTGTTGAATTACATTTATTTCTGGCCTCAGAATAAGAGTGATCAAACACAGGCGGGGGATTATCTGTTGAGACTGTGAAAACAAAGATGTGTCTGGCGGGAGTCAAACACACAACCTTAGATAGACTGAGACACATAATAGAGTGCTGCCTTTACCAACTAGCCTCCAGACGCTTTTGGCTGCCAGGGTTGTTTGGTATTACTGGTCTAGGTTCAACTGCACAGCCTCTGTACTGTGGTGATACATGATTTTAGTTTCCTTCAACCGGAATCAGAACTTCTTCTTTAATCTGAGTTGTGCCTTTCCAAAAAAGTGCTTCATGCTTTTTGGCACTTGCAATTATTTCTTCAATTTTAAGATAATGGTTTTGTTGGTTCAAAATGAAAATTAAGGAATTTTATTTTATTGGAAATTTTTCAATTGCTATTCTGGATACAGTGATTTTATTTCCAAAGGTAAATTTAAGTTCCATTTTCCTAGTCATTGATAAAAATATTTTGATCCACTGATTTTAATTTTTAGATTTTAATTGTACAATTTTATCCAATGCTAACCCTTGAGCTGGAATACAAATCCCAATACATATCTATATATATTCAAGAATATTCCAAAATTCTTTTCTATCTCCTTTTTTTCAATTTTTTTCTAACAAAATTGAAAATACCTTCATTAAAAAAGTGCATGAGAAGGTAGTACAAATTTTAGTTCTTCTGTTTGGTCACAACATTATAAATTCTCATAATTTAGTTCCAGAAACCAATTTGGGATATTTCTGCTTCCATAAGGGTGAAAAAAGTCACATATTGTTCTTCTTGAGCCAAAATTGTCTTCAATTGGATCCTTTCCTTTAAAATTTAATTAATTTTACTTCAAATTCTTAGTTTAGTTATTGCTCTGTTGCAGTAATGTGTTGGTCTCATAAATTTGGTTAATAATTAAAATAATATATGATAAATTAGATGATGAAAATAAAAAGTCCTATATACATGCTATTGCTTCAATGATGAGATGAAGTGACTGTGTAAAATGATTTCCCATATATTTATAGACTGGCCTAAGGATATGAAATGTATTTCTCAAGAGATTTTTGCAATAATTTTGCTTCAATATTGTTCTTTGTTTATTTTTCTTACACAATGAAAGGCTCACTGTTACTTGTAGTGAGAAAATTTGACTTACAGGTGTAATGAATGGTGAGTTCACTGCTGCACTCATTCTTTTATTTGTTTGTTCATTTAATTTTTGATTCCTGATTTTATTCTAAAAAATGTTTACACCAACAGTTTGGGAAACAACCCAAATGAGGCAAAAAAATTTTCAGGTGAACTGGCACCCCCTAAAGGCCCCATGGCGCCTCCCAAAGTCTGAAATGAACATAGCCAAGCATGAATTGGCACCTTGGAAATTTTGGGTGGGTAAGGCAAAATTTTTGCTGGGAAAAGACCCAAGCTAATCAGCCATGCCCAACAAATTTTCTAGAGGAGGCAAGGTGTATGGTTTGAAAAAGCTTGGCTATGAAAAAGGAGGAATTTTATGTGTGCCAAGATCTTCAGTAAAAAAATATTTGGAAACAAAGACTTCTTGGAACACTCAAAAACCAACTGGGAACTACACCAAGGAGGAATTGGGAGTGTTCCCAGATTAAATTGAAATATTATGTTTTCTAAAGTTAAGAAAGTTTGTCTGGTAGTTGAAAAAATAATGTACTCCCTGGTATTTTTTCTGTTAAACTTCGAATTTTGGAAAACTGGCATTTTCTTATTTTCTAGTTGAACAAGAATAAAAAAATAGAGAAAAGGTGTTAATTTTCCTGTCCTGTTTGAGAAGAAACTGGAAAGGAATACTTATCCAGGCAAAGTGTCAGTCAAAAATTCCAGGAATTGATTTTTCCCTTTTTCAAATCCATTTTTGCCCCTGTGCTATCTGGGTTTTTTGGAATTTTGACTGGACAGACATTCAAAAAAAAGAAAGAATAAGAAAAGGAAAAGGAAAGAAAATAAAAACAAAATCCAGAAATTTTTTCTGGAAAATAATAACATTTTCCCCCAAATTCTTTGGTAAAGATAGTGGAACTGATATTTTTTTAGAAAAAAAACCTTTCCTTCAAGGCAGTTTTCATTTTCCAAAGGGAGGTTCAAATGAATGAAGGATTAGAGGAGGATTCTTACAAGAAAATGAACACATGCTCATCTTTCCCTATTTCAGAAAAGGTACAGGAATTCAAGAATGTAGGTATGGGGAGCATACACACACACAAAAAATAAATTAATAATTAATTAAAAAATAAAATAAAATTGCAGCACACTATCCCTATTTGCCGCTGAACGTTTCCCCTAAAAAAAATTTTCTGTAAGGGGAAAGCATTAATTAGAAAGGTGATTTATCTACATAGATATTTAGATTTATGAATTAATTAATTTTTCCCAAAAAAAATTTCCAATAAAAACATTTATGCCTCTTGGCCAGAATTATCACCCCCAGTTTTGTGAGGGGACCTTGGTTGAAATTAGGGTGTATCAGAGTTAGAAAAACCTCCATTAGAAACCCGCAATTTTTTTGACAAAAACCACCATTCTCAATGATGGGTTTCTGAAATATAAATACCCTCAAACTGCTGTATTTCAAAATGGCGGGTTTCATGTAAATGTCAGATTTCAAACAGGAAAACCGCAATTAAACCCACCATTTATGCATCATCATCCATCCACCATCCTTGCCTCTTGGCCAAAATTATCACCCCCCATTTTTGTGAGGGGAACTTAATTGAAATTTTCATCACTGCAATCCTCAAGATCCGTGCTCCACTTTATTCTAACACTGAAAACACACCAAATTCTTCAAGCTCAACCTGTATGATCCCCCGGGGGATCCCTGCTTTGTCTTGATTCCTTGAATCCTCCAATGACCATGCTGCTTGCTCCTCCCAATCTTTCTTAACTCTCTCCGTTTCCCTGAATTCCCCAATCACCTCCTTCCTCCCATTTTCCCTCAATCCTCCAATTACTCTGCTTCCTGCGCTTTGCTCTCTCCACTTTGAATCCTCCCAGTTTCACGCTTTTCTCTCTGTGCTTTGACTTTTCCCCCGCTTCCCAGTCTCACCAATCCCACTCATCCTCAAATCTCACCAAACTTTTCCCCTCTCTCAAACCACTCTTCATATCACCATTGCCTTTCAACACCCCCCTATCCTCATCTCCACAACCCACACTCTCAACCCTCAATTTTTCTATCCATCATCCTATCCCCACATTGATAATTGTTGATCCAGCTTGAACACTCAAACTCCTCAATCTAGCTCAAGTGCTCAAAATATATAAAGACATAAATATCTATATTTGATCAGATGTGAGAATCAACTCATGTCTTTGTACTGATTTCCTCATTAAAACTCATGTTCTCATTTGCCTATGCTTTTCCTCTCAGACCTACCATCTTTTCCCTCCTCCTTTCATTTATTATTTTATTTCTTTCATCAGAGAAATTCCTGGTTCCATTTGTCTTAGTTTTGAAATACATTGAACTCTGAAGTCCCGATTTCTGATGGTTAAAAGCCAAAGGCACTGACAAGCAAACCAAGCAAACAACCTGGCTAAAGACCAAAGGAATCCACCCAGAATCTCTTGAAAACACTCACCGAATCAATCCCTAAATTTTCAGATTCTAATTTCTCCTTATGGAAATCAAAGAATCACACCATTCTCTCCCTCAAGGGCATTTCCCATTGGCTCAACTCGTCCAAAGCCAAAAAATGTCCCCCTGACGTGAACCTTGAAATTTTAGTCTACCTCTTGGAAAAACTAGAAAATCAAACATACATCAACTGTGTAAGAGACCATCACCTCACCAATGGGATCAAGCTGTGGAAGTACATCAACAAATAGTACGCTTCATCCCAAACTGCTAATTGTTTGAGGGTCTACTTCAAATTCCTCAACCTACATTTTGACCCCAAGAAAGTTGAGAAGTTCATAACCAATTCAATGGTGTTCCTACTTCAAATTTCCAAGATTGGGATTCATATGGATAACAATATAGTGGCCACCCTCTTCTCTACAAATTTCCACCTCAACCTGATCATCTCAAGACAACCATAAACCATTCTCTTGGAGACACCAAAATCAATGGGGATCTTGTGCTTTGACACCTCAACCAGGTCAATAATGAAGTAGTGGAAAATTATTATGCATCTGCTATGTTGAATCAAAACAAGGTCATCAAGTGAAAGCCCACATGGCACAACACCCAGGCCAGTCACAATTGAAGCAGATTTTGGTGGCTTTATCCTCACCTTTGAGCCAATGCAGGAGGACAGAAAAATGGATCCAAATATGTATCAACCTCTTCTACTTCTCAACCAAAGGAAAACTCCTCTGCTCACCTAGCATAGAAATTTGGGATGGTCAGTTCCCTCTCATTGAATTGGAATTGTATTCTCCTCAACTCCAAGGCCTCCAAACGCATGTTCAACAATTCCAACTTCTTCTCACAAATCCTCCCCAAAAATACTTAAGTTCAAACAGGAAACCCTAATGCTCCAATTCCCTCACTAGGAATTGGCACCGCAAAGTTGAAAACCAGTCTTGCAACTCTAAATCTACAAAATTCACTCTACATCCCAGACCTAGAAATCAAACATGTGTCACTAGGTCAACTGATCCAGGAGTCAATTTGTAGTCACCTTCAACGGCAAGAAAATCCTTTCTGGCTCCATCAAGGACAATTTACTCTTCATTGAGGAGTCACCATCCTTGTTTTGTTCCTTCCATTGTTCATTTGTCTCTCTCTCAACCATCCATAAACACTTCTGCCATCCCCACTCTGAAAGAACCGATCTTCTGTCCAAAGACTTCCCCAATCTCAAATGGGACAAAATTGACTGTGTCTCATGCGCAAAGGGAAAGATTGCTCAATTATCCTTTACCAATCATCTACCACCCAGCAAAAAACCCTTCAAAAAAATTCATGCAGACGTCTGTGTACCAATTTGTCCCTCCTCTATTTCTGGTTTCAGGTACTTTCTACTCCTGACAGAAAACTTCTCCAAGTTCAAGACGTTCATTCCAATTTGAAATAAGTCCAATTTCACCACCAATATTATCAAGTATGTCAAACTCCATGCGGACCAGACTGGAAAGATGCTGAAGGATCTGCACTCAGACAATGAAGGAAAATTTGTCAATCATTGAATCAGATCCTTCCTCATTGAGAATGGTGTGAAACACACCATGTCTTGACCTTACACCCCTCAACACAATCTCATTCCCAAAAGGGGAAACAGATCAATTCTTGAAGCAAACCAAACAGCCATGATTGACATGAAGATGCCTCCTGTTCTCTGGGATGAAATAATTATCAGCACCTTTCAGATACTGAATATGATTTCTCCCACAAAAGGAAAAAAATATTCCCACAAGTTATGGACTGGAAAAACACCAAAACTTCACCACATAAAAGTTCCTAAATCAGTCCTCCATTGCCAGCAAGCTCAAAGAAAAGTGGCCAGAAGGAATTTTGGTTGGATTTGACATGGATCTGAACTTTTATCAAGTCTACTGCCCAGGATCTTGGAA
Organism: Puccinia polysora; assembly: GCA_025617555.3. Classification (NCBI taxonomy): domain Eukaryota; kingdom Fungi; phylum Basidiomycota; class Pucciniomycetes; order Pucciniales; family Pucciniaceae; genus Puccinia; species Puccinia polysora. The sequence continues at coordinate 4,454,614 of CM062625.1, read as the reverse complement.
AATTGTTTGTTCCAAACAAATTAAAATTCTTGGAGGACTCTGCCCCTCTGATTCTTCCCTTGATCCCCTCTTGATAACAGAGTCTCTGTTTTACTATCTCCTAAACAATGACAAAATTATCACTGACATTCTTAATTTTAACCCCCCACAGATTGATAACTCTACCACTTCCCAAAATAAAACTCCCATATCAACTGAACCATCCAATCCTCCTCTCTCCCTTGCTCCTGTACCATCCGCAAAAAATTCCCAAAATGATCACACCCTTCATGCCACCAATTCCACTCTTGAATCCATGTTACTCCACCGGCCCAATGAAAAGCCCTCTCCAAAAAATCTAACACCACCTGACACGACACCACCTCAGCATATCCATCTGCTCCACAATTGTTCTACCCTACAATGACCTCAAAGATACAGTTTCATTGCCAGATCAGTTCCAAGAACCTATGATGAGGCTACCCATTCCAAAGATAGTGCTGTGGTGGTATCTTATGGAAGCAAGTTGGAATGGGCTGCGCGCTGCGCGCACAGAAGTAGCGGAGGGCTCAGCTGTGGAAGCAGCTCAGCAACGGGTGGCTCAGCAGTGGCAGCGTGCTCATCAATGGGTGCGGCCTTGCCGCAGAAAGCCTTTGTAAGACTCCAAGAGTGCTAAGCCGCAGGCAGTTCTGTGGAGGGGAAAGGTGCTGTTTAGGCTTCCCTCCTAAGATTTAAAATAATATTTAAATGTAACTGGAATGGAGATCCAAGAACTTTTAAATAAGGAATCAATGTAAGGGATGAGTTTGGTAATAGTTGGTAGCAATGGAATCCACACTATCTGAGGCAAGAAGGTACAAGGAAATAATTGAAAAAAATAAGTCAAAGTTTGTTCAGAGTTCAATGGAACAAGGCAGTTGTGAGTAACAACACTCACAAGCTAATAATTCTGGTTTTCATCAGAAGATTAGGAAAGATCAAATCAATACCAACCAACCTCCAGGTTCTCAATGAACCTTCCTAACTCTCCGCAATCAAGCGCTTGAAGGGTACCAGATAACTGTGGGTGGCTGAAATAAACAAAAGCAATTTGTTTGTGAAGCTCTAGAAGCAAGGCAATAACAGATTCAAACAAGAAAAACCCAACACTTCTCAAGGGACTCAAGAGTAGTGTGGAGGAATTCAAAAAGGGAGGTATAAAACTCTATGTTTCAAGCTTAATAAGACCTCTTCAATCAATCATGATTGTCTCCAGAAAGATGATCAGAAAGGATCAAGGCCAGTATGGTCAAAAACAGGGATCAAGAGTGGTATTACACACTCAAGAATTCAAAAAGATGGAATTCTCTTAAACCAGCAAGGCTATGGTTGGTGATAAGGATCAGGGTCACAGAAGGACAGATCAAAAATTTGAGTATGGAGGCTCAAAGTATCAAGGGGCAATTGTGGATATATCCAGGATGAAGGTTGCAGATGAAGGGGAAGAGGCCTTTTGGAATGATCAGATCATCTATTACTATGTTGCATGGATCAGATGATATGATGCAAAAAGGCAGGGGAGAGCCCCTGCTTTTATAGACCAGAGGCCTGTAGACTATTTACAAGAGATGTTTACAAATGAAAGCGGAATATTTTTTTTTTCAGATGGGCGCAGGCAGGAGAGTAGCAAGTGAGAGGCCCGCGGACATGCTGACGGGCCCAGGCAGGAGAGTGGAAATTGAGATGCCTGCGGAAATGCTGATGTGTTTGACCGCCCTCCGCCGCAGTTGGTCAAAGAAGGATTGAGGGAGGATTGTTGGTCACGCGTGCAATGGAGATGGCCAAGCGGAACCATTGAAAATTGGTGCAAAGATTCCAATGGCTGCAAACAAAGTTGTTGGTTTGCAGGTGTCAGAGATGGATTGGACAAGCTGGGCATGAGGTCACCAACAACCGCAAGCAACGCTTGCGGTCATGGGTCAATGATGTTAGTTAAGATGGAGGTTGGATTGATGGATACCTTCAAAGCTGATAGCCTTGACCTTGGTCACCAAGATTTCTATGGTGGTTGGTCAATTTACAAGTAGTTTGGCAATTGGAATGAGTGAGTTGTAGCCTGTGGGATGATTGGGTTGAAGAGAGATTGATGAGGTATTCTTACTCCTCCTGCTAGTACTAGTAGTAGTATGAATCATATTATTGTTGACTGGACAAGTGATCGGCAGAGGATGCTGATTGGATCTTGACATCCTGGGTGATGATCAAGCAACTGATTATGATCAAGTATTCTGAGTCATGGCCATTTCTGTTGAAGCACACATAAATAACAAATCAACATTCACACCAGTTTAATCATCAGCTTGACTCAATCAAAACAAGGATCAGTGAGATTCAGGAAGAGTAGAACACTGTAAAAACTAGGCAGATACCCAATATGTGTATCATGTACTTTTGACTAGTTCATCAAATCTTGAGTGCTGATGATAATGAAAGTAGACTTGTCAGAGGGAGGGTATGGCTTCCCACGCGCACTCAGCCAAAAAATTGGGTGGAAGCGCGGGCAAGGGGGGATTTGAACAGAGGAGGGAAAGGGTTGGATGGCTGGGGGAGGCCTGCCTAGACCACTAGGACAGGGGAGAGTTGACAGAATGGGAAATAAATAGGTACCCATAGAAACACCAGAGATAATTTTTTTCCTTTTTGAATTTGTATAGATGGATAAGGGAAGGTAAAAAAAATTCAAAAATTTCCATAATCCATGAGGTTTCCTGGATTGATCACCACACCCTGCTGCGGAATCAGAAGCAGTCAAATTGGGCTTGGCATCCGGAGAAAGGGGGTGGATTGGATTGGATTGGACAGAAGACGTGGGGATGTACCTTGGATATCTGGAATGGCGCATCAGGCGGATGCAGAAATGCGCGGGGGGCTCCAAGTTGGGCGTGGCGCAAGGGCCGCGTCATGATAAGGAAAAACCAGGCGGACGTAATGGCAGGCGGGCAATACCAATGGGATATGGGGTATGGATCATGGGATTGGATGGAAGGATAGGCTTGGGGCTAGGTTTCTGTAATTAAGGGTTTTATTTCATTATTCTTGCTTGCTTCTGGTTGTACTTGGCTTAGGGTTGAGGGGGAGGTTTACTTAAACTGCACCCTCTACCTGGATGGAGGATGATTATCACATCTGATCACATCAGGGTTGAAAGGATCTTTTAAACTCATCTCCTTTATTCTTTAACTCTCTATCTCTCAATCAAAGGGTTAACAGTTGGACTCATGGTTTGCAGACGCAAGGGATCAACAACTTCCAAACTTGAAAACCATTTTAGGAGATGTCCTCTTCTGATTTCCACATCTGGGGATCTGGCCGGGAAGTCACCTTTTGGTCCTTGTCTCTCAAAACTAACAAGCGTGATGTCCCAGTACCTCCCATCAACAATATTGGGGTCATCTAACGTGACCCCCACTCCTCATCCTCCTCCGGCTTCTTGGAAGAAACCCTCATCAGGGGAAGGATAAGGTTTCCCTCTCTCCAACAACGGCGCCAATCACAAGCCCATTTGTATCAGGCCCCAGGACTATCCACATATTTGGTTCAAAACTGAGGACATTGAGCAATTCCTTGCGCAATACAAAGGAATCTCTGACAAAGAAGTGGCGACAGGTTTGGATAAGGCTCTTCTTGTCATCCTCTTCATCACAGAAAAAGAGAAGCTTTGGGATGTCAAGGAGATGGAATATTACAAGCAACTTGATTGGCCAAAACTGAAGGGGAAGGTGCAAACCTTGGTTTTGGGAGACCAACTTTGAGCAAGCCACAGGAGAAGCAAGCTTGAATGGTGGAGTTTGGATGAAGGCGCAATTGGGGGAGTATGTAGCAATGTTTGACCAGATCTACCGCTACCTAGAAAAGAAAGAGGTAATAGCCAGTCAGATGGGCCTGATGAAGAGGGCATTTTTGGCTAGACTGGTCCCCAACTCCGCGGGAGGGTGCAGGGGCATTTCTACAACACCAACTTGGTAAAGAGGTTGTTGGATGGGAGTATTGCGCTTCTTCCAGATGTCCTTATCATCCTTTGGGTGGTGAAAAACAAGTTGGACTTGGGGGAACTGATGGAGGACACAGCTAGGTCATTCCTGATGGGGTCAAAGAAGTCTGCTTCTCACCCTCTGACATTGCCAATGCAGGCTGCAGTGGCAGGCCCCGTGAATAAGGAATGCACTCTGGCAAGACCACCAAAAAAAAGCCTGGAGATTAGCAAGATGACGGAATTGATGAAGGATTTACAGATCTTCATGAGTCACCTTTTGTCAGGGCCGCGCAATCCCCCTCCTCACATTTGGGGGACCCCTTTTGCCAATGAATCTGCATTCGCTGCCGTTATGCAATTACTGCTGGATGAAATCTATTTCAACTCCCCTGGCTTACGTTGTGGTGCACCATTTTGGACACCTTTAAATAAAAAAAAAAAGAAAAAAAGCTTTCTCATCCTTATCATTGTGCTTCCCAATCTCCTATCCGCTCATCGCGTGTCCCAATCTCCTATTTGCTCATTGCGTGTCCCAATCTCCTATCCGCTCATTGCATGTCCGGATCTCCTATCTACTCATCGCGTGTCCCGATCTCCTATCCACTCATCGCATGTCCCAATCTCCTATCCGCTCATTGCATGTCCCAATCTCCTATCCGCCCGTCGCGCGTCCCAATCTCCTATCCGCCGCTCACGCATTGCTCATCCTCATCCTTGGCCGTCGCGCGTCGCTCATCCTCATTGTTATCATTGCGCGGCGCTCATCCATGACTTACCAAACCCATCCCGACTGCACCTCCAAGCGCTTGTCCAATCCTCGGACCCGTCAATCTCCCACCTCACTCAATCTATCAGTCGCCAATCTCAAGCCCGTCAAGATTTACTCAATTGCCCCAAGCCGATCTCCTATCCGCCCATACGCGCTCTCACGAACTTCATCCGTCACCCTTTCCTGGGACTCTCCCACCCTCTTCCGCCTTTGGCCAAGGGGTGGAGAGTGTCGGCTACCACCCCCGGACATCCGCGGCGGTTGGGTTCATTTTCCTTTCCCACCCCGTCCGCCTTTGGACAAGGGGTGGGTGATTCCGGTATTGTTGCGCGCGCCCATCCATGGACGGACGCAAGTGATCACCTGATTTTATTTCTTTTTTTTGCTCTATTTGTAGAATCCGTTGTACATAGTCCAACAGGGCCTCCTGCCCATATAAAGAGGGGCTCTCCCCTGCCTTTTGGATCCAGCATCAAATGATCAAAGCATGAAATCAGCACACCCTTGATCCTTGAGCCTCCATACTCAAACCCTTGATCCTTGATCCTTGATCCTTATCAGCAACCAAATAGCTTTGCTTGTTGAAGAAGAATTTGCCTAATCAAATTCTTGAGTGTTTTACACCACTCCTGAGCCCTTCATTCAACCATACTGGTCCTGATCACCCCTTGATTATCTTTCTGGAACCAGTCACATTTGACTGAAGAGGCTTTATTAAGCTTAAAACCTGGAGTGTTAAACCTCCCTTCCCTTCTTTTGAAGTTAAATTCCGCCACACTACTCTTGAGTTCCTTGAGAAGTGTTGGGTTATTCTTGTTTGAATCAGTTCATGCGTTGCTTCTAGAGCTTTTTCAAATAACTAGCTTTGTCTTGTGCAGCCACCCACAGTTATCTGGTACCCTTCAAGCGCTTGATTGCGGAGAGTTGGGCAGGTTCATTGAGAACCTGGAGGTTGTTTGGGATTGAGTTGATCTTTCCTAAGCTCCTGCTGACGACCAGAGCTATTAGCTTGTGGGCGTTGTCACTCACAGTTGCCTTGTCTTGTTGAACTCTGAAAAATCCTGGACTCCTTCTATTCAAGTGTTCCCCGACATCATCTTGCCTCAGATAGTGTTGTCTCCCAGCCACCAACCACTACAATCTTTATCCTCTTACTTTTGGTTCCCCATTTACCAGGTTCTGGACTTTGATCTTGGTTACATTTAAATATTTTTGTAACACTCAGGAGGGAATCCTAAAAAAGCACCTATCCCCTCCACAGAACTGCCAAGGCCCTGCGCCATTTGGAGTCTTACAACGTTCCAATGAAGATTTCTGGAAGGAAGGTATGGGTGCTGGTAGATAGCGGTTCCATGGTGAACCTCCTTCTGTCTAGGCCAGTTGATGAAATGGGATTGGTTTGGCAGAAATGCGCAATGGGGCTTTGCGCGTTGAATGAATGGGTTTGTGGAGGAGGAAGAGGTTGAGGTTGCAAGGGTCCTTAAACCACTCTCATTTCTATTGGTTGATTGCGGGGAGGCTATTTTAGGACGGCCATTCATTTTCAGGTTCCAAGCAGAAATGAATTTTGATCCAGAGGCGGGGAGGGAAGCGTTGACGGTGGAAGATTTGTCATGTGGGCAATTCAAAACTACAATCTGCCATCAGGGGTTGGGGAAGTGGATGCTGGATTTTTCAAGAGAGGAGGAGGAGGACCCTGGCGCAGAGTTGGTTCACAAGGGTGGGCTGCAGGTGGATTTTGACTAGTCAGCCAAAGTTATTGCACGGAGCAAGCTCCAGCTTTGTGTGGGGGGTCGGCCAGCAAGGAGCAGGTGGGAAGTAGGGAGGAAGCCCGGGCCAAGCAAGTGCTGGAAGCAAGTTCCCTTCCTCAGTATGGATTGCCGGGAGGTACTTTGCAAAAACACTATCATTGTGCCACGTTTGTGAGCAAAGGCAAAAGCCAAAAATTGGTTTTGACTAGAACCTATGGTAATGGATGCCTGTGGATGGCGCGGTGCAATGTTGGAAAGTATAAGCCAATTTTGCGCAAGGTTTTCCCCTGGAAAAAAGTGATGCCGCAGGATCTGAATGGACCCCTGCAACCAATCCTTTGGTTGTGGAATCCTTGGCAATCTCCACTGAAGGTGTTGGGATGGGTGACACAATTGGAGAGGATTAAGGATTAGTTAGTTGCGGCCCTTAACTTTGGACTGCAAGGTTGGTGAAGTGTGGGGGAACGGAATTTGCTGACATTGGTACTTGTTCTTTGGGAAAGAGAACTCGCGTTTGGACCTGAAGAGCGGGAACTGTTGAAGAGCCAGATAGGGGACCCTTATGTGATTCTGATGGTTCCGCATGAAAAATGGCATATCAAGCCAATCCCCATTCTGCCTGAGGTTTGGGTTCCCTTCTTGGAGCTGGTGCGCAAGTGTGTAGGGATGGGCCTTTACAAGAAATCAACATCCAGTTACTTGTGTCCAATCTTTGAAGTTGTTAAGCAGGATGGGAATTCATTGTGGATTGTTCATGATTTGCAGAGGCTTAATTCTTCTACAATTTGAGATGCGGGACAACCCCCCGCATGGAAAAGTTCCTGAAATCTATGGCAGGGAGAGCATGCTACCAGTTGGTGGATGTGATGGGCAGATACAATCAACGCAAACTTGATTGGAGTTCGCGGCCAATGACCACCTTTGAAACCAGACTGGGCAGGATGCAACCAATGCGGCTTCTGCAAGGCTCAACTAACTTGGTTTATTTTTACCAAGGGCAGATGACCTGGATTCTGAAGGACAATATACCGGAGGGGGTGCATATTTTCATGGAGAACATGGGCATCAAAGGCCCAAAGATGGATTACAGAGGGGAAACGCTTATAGATGCTCCAGAAATTTGCCAGTTTGTCTGGGAATACGCTCCAATGCTGGAATGGATCTTGTTCTCAATTGAGGAAGTGGGGCTCACGGTGTTGGTGAAAAAGTTAGCATTCTGCGTACCCACGCTGGAGGTTCTAGGGCATGTGGTGGCTTCTGATGGAAGGTGCATTTCAGAGAAGAAGGGCAATAAAGTTCTGGAATGGCCAACACCAAAGAATGTATCACACATCCTCAAGGTCTTGCAATTGTGTAGCTATGTGAGGATGTTCATTGAGGGTTTGCAGATTTTGCTAGTCTGTTGCGGGCATTGAAGCATTAGGGCGTGGAATGGGCCTGGGGCTCAAGATGACACGACACCTTTGGCAAACTCAAGGAGATCATTGGACGCGATATCATCTTGTGGGACTTGGATTAAAAGGCCAGGGGAATTAAGTTGGCTGTGAATTTGAGCAAGCTTGGCGCGGGGGCGGTGCTGATGCAGGAGGATGGGGGGAATGATTGACTGGTTCTAGGCAAGTCTGTTATGTTTACACCTATGGAGAGCAGGGTTTTGCAGCCAAAGTTGGATTTTTGTGGGTTCACTAAGATTGTGCAGAGGTTGCAGCATTTCCCATGGGGGATTCACTTCATGCTTCTGGTGGGTGCAGAGGCGCTGGCACGCATGATCAATTTTCCAACACTTCCAAAAGCGCCCATGACCAGGTGGGTTGTGTTCCTTCAGTTGTTTTCTTTCACGGTGGTACATGTTCCAGGGAAGGCTTTTACAATGCTGGACACGCTGTCTTGGTACCCCCACAACAATCCATACAAAGGAGCAAACCACTGAATGTGGAGGCTCCAACGGTTCAGGTGGGAGTTGTGGAAGTAGGTGTTTGGCTTCCGCTCCAGCAGTCCAGGAGGTATGCGTTCCTCAGTTTGTATTTGTGGGATTGTTGGTTTCCGGATGAAACACCAGCCAAGATTGTCAGATGGATTTGGAGGAGAGTGGGAAATTTCTACCTTCAGGAAGGACAGCTGTGGCGGCAGAGTGTGCCAGTACCGCTTGTGGTCAGCACTTCAAGGGAAGATCAGGAGGTAATCCTGGGGACCTGGATGACAATCTTGGCCATTGGGTAAAAGCTGAAATGCAAAAGCAAGTTTGGGTGGGGTTGTGGTGGCCAGGTTTGGTATGTGTGGTTCCTGAGTGGTTATGGTTGTGCAAAGCCTGTAAGAAGAGGAGTGCAATGCTGCCTTGCAAAGGTTCCATTCCCACTGGATAGGATGCTTTGTTTGATGTGGTGTCATTTGACATTGTGCACATCAAGTGAGGAAATTTTGCGTATCTCCTTTTGGTGGGCAACAATCTGTCAAGATGGGTGGAAGGGTGGCTGCTAGTCAAGCTCTTGGCAGAGAAATTTTCGCAGTTTCTGGAGGAAGACTGGTTTGCGCATTACAGGTCACTTCACTTGGAAACGGTTGACGGGGGTGCAGAGTTCTGGGGACAGTTGACAGAGTTGGTGGGAAGTTGCGCAGCAAAGTTTTGGCGAGTGAAGGATTACTATCTGGAAGGCACGGGGATGATTGAGCACAGTCACCAGCAGATCAAGGACACAATGGCGAAAATGTGAGGGGAGGATGGCAAGAGATGGAAGCAAACCCTTCCAGTAGTCCTTTTTGCCAATTGGATTTTGGTGAAGAAATCAAAGGGTTATTTGCCGTACAAGCTCTTATTTGAGCAGAAATTGAGCTTTAAACCTTTCTGGGTATTTATTGGTGGAACTTTAAGACGCCCATAGACCTAGTCAAGGCCTGCGCCAAGCAGCTCCTGCAACGGGACAAGATTTTGGAGAAAGCAGCTAGGAGGCTGAAAGCAACCCGCGCAAAGTCTGTCTGCTACTGGGAGGAGTGCTGCGTACACAAACTCTGGGCTCCATTGCGGAAGGGGGCTTGGTTCTGCTTTACAACCGGAGCCTGGAAACTCAATGGGAAAAGCTGTTTGCAAACAATGGAACCATGCTTTCCCCATGGTGTCAAAGTTCACCGGAGGGAGTTACCAGTTGGAGGAGCTGGATGGAACTCTGCTCAAACGGAAGGCCACAGCTTTTCACGTCAAACAACTCTTTGCGTGGGGCTTGACTTCATTTGACCAGACGGCTGGTTTGGATAGCAACGTGGATGACAACACTAATCCTTTGTCCAAGGAAAATCCCGCAAGCATGGTTTATGTCTGGCGGAGTAAACAACTACAGACCTCTGGGGACAGCAGTAAAGTTCCTGGGGGAACAATGGATGAATAGGGGATATGATTGGATTTGGTGAGGGGGTGCTCTAGCCAGTTCACAGCTGGAACAAATAGACACCCCAGAATGGTTGTTTTCTCATTTATTTCTCTCTGGATTGGCGTTTTGGGATTATTGCTGGCTAGGATGAGTTTCTTTTAGGTACAGGCACAGAGCAACACTGGGTCTGTGGACGCGAGGACAAGCCCCTCATTCTGGAAACAAAAGCATTAATGATTTCTGACGGATGATCCAGGGAACTAGGAAATTGCATGGGGCAGAGCTGATGTGGGTCAAAGAGCAAGGCACAGGCTTGGCAACGGGTTGGTGCTTAAAAAAAATCTCTTTAAATTTTCTTTGTTTATCTTATAGATGGAAGGTATGGATAGGTTGGGGCGGATATTTTTTCTCTTTCTCTTCTCTCAAGGATTTGCATGCGGGGCAGGTTTTATTTGTGCTCTCTCTGTTCTGTAGAGGGGCACGGGGAACTGTGTGGCAGTTTTTCTGGGTTGGTCCAGCTACCTTTAGTCAATACTCTCAGTGGCGCGGATTTTTTCACTCTCAGCGGATACTCTCAGTGGTGGGGATTCTCCTCACTCTTGCAGATCACTCTCAAAAGCGCGGATCTTGCGGGCCGCTCTGATTTCTGTCAAGATTCTCACAATCACAAAGGCTACTTAGGATGGAGCGGAAAAATTCCTTTTCTTTTCAAAATAGGCACCAAAAAAAGATAGGAAGAAATATGAGAAGGGGGGGAAATCCGCCTATTTTGGCCAAGTCCTCATCACATCCTCTGCATCTGCGCAAGCTGCCACATCTAGGATTTGGGAGGATGCAAAAACTTTGCATTGTGCATTGGTGGTGTGCGCCTGGGGGGCCGGTAGGAAACGCCACAGTAGCTTGTCCCCTTTGCTTTTCCACTTTGTTCACCATTGCGTTGAGCCTTCCCAGTGGAAGCGCCCAAATCAGGGGGATCTCTGGGGTCTTGGGAGTTTCAGCGGCCGCGGGTTCCGGTGACAAATTGATAACCACGGGAGTCGGCGCACACGCGGGTTCTGGAAACAACCTGGGAACCGGTGATGGAGATGGCTGTGGAGGAATGAGGGCACGCAATGTTGGCCAAGGAGGAGCAGGTCTTGGGGGAGTAGGAGGACGCCGTGGTGGTGGGGGGGGCGCGGCCGGAAAGTTAAAGATCCTTGGGTCCATTGCTGGTAAGTTCATCTGTACCCGTTCAGCCCACTTGTGGGGGGTGTTCCAATAAGGTTCCAAATCTGGAAAGTCCTGGCGCCGTGGGGGTCCAGCCCAACAGAATGGTGATCCAGATTTATGGCTTTTGCGCAAAGGAGGGTTTTGAGCAGCGCTTTGCGGTTGGTTGCGAGGTGAGCAGGGATGGGTCCACTCATGGGTGGAGATCTTGTCATTGCTCAAGACCACAAATTAGTTGTGCTGGGTCCTCTTGCGCAGGCAACCTTGGGGATGGTTTTATGGAATTCCATTAGATAGGGAGCAGCAGCAGTGGTCGCTTGGCATGGAACACAGGCACACTGGCCCTGAAGGATATGGCAAGAGATGCCGTTCTGACTGCAGAAAGTAGAGGACATGTTTGGATGGGGTGTTTTTTCTTCTTTGGTGTGATTTTGTGGTGCAAAGGGGAAAGATGGGGTAATTAGGGAAAGGTAGGTGAGATAGTGGTGGATCTCTGGGGACAGCAATTAATTTGGGGGGAATGTGGTGATCTTTTATGGACCCAAGTTGGAATGGGCTGTGCACTGCGCCCTCAGCTGTGGCCGCCATTCAGCAATGGGTGGCTCAGCAGTGGGGGCGCGCTCAGAAATGGGTGCAGCCTTGCCGCAGCAAGCTGTTCTGCGGGCTCAGAAGCAGTCAAATTGGGCTTGGAATCCGGAGAAGCGGGGTGGATTGGATTGGATTGGATAGAAGATGCGCAGATTGGATTGTGCGGATGTACATTGGATATCTGGAATGGCTCTTTGGGCAAATGTGGACATGCGCAGGCTGCTCCAAGTTTTGCGCGGCTCAAGGGCCATGTCATGAGAAGGAAAAATTGGGTGGACGTAATGGCAGGCGGGAATAAGTATGGGATATGGGGTATGGGATGTGGGGTATGGATCATGGGATGGGATGGAAGGATAGGGTTGGGGCTATGGTTCTGTACTTAGGGGTTTTATTTCATTATTCTTGCTTGCTTCTAATTGAACTTGGGTTAGGGTTGAGGGACAGGTTTACTTAAACCGCACCCATGACATAGATGGAGGATGATTATTGCATCTGATCACATCACGGTTAAAATGATCTTTTATTCTCTACCTCTCTATCTCTTGGTCAAAGGGTGAAAAGTTGCACTCAGGGTTTACAGAAGCAAGGGATCAATAACTTCCAAACTTGGGAACCATTTTAGGAGAATTCCTCTTCTGATTTCCACAGCGCTCACTGGATCAAGTCCATGAAAAAGGAACTCAATGGAATCAAGTTGATGAAAGTTTGGGAGGTTTTTCACACGCTTCCTGACGGAAAGGAAGCTCTTACCACTGTCTGGGTCTACTACATCAAGGACAAGCCAGACAACTTGGGTGTTTGCTTCAAGTCTTGCCTATGTGTTCAAGGCTTTCAACAAGTAGAGTATTTTGACTAGGGAGAGCTGTATGCACCCATGGGCTTCATAACCATCCTTTGCACCCTACTGGTCTTTTCTCTCCATAATCACCTCACCATCCAACAAATGGGCATAAAATTGGCTTTCCTCCATGCTCCCCTCAATGAGGATGTCTATATCAAAATTCACCTTGGGTATGTCTCTCCCTTTCCATAATTAAAACTGAAGAAAGCACTCTACAGATTGAAGCAGGAAACAAAAAGTTGGTACAAGACCCTGAAGAAGTGGCTTCTCAAACAAGGGTTCATGAACTCTAGTGCCAATTCCTGTCTGTAAATCAACAGTATCATACTACTATACGTATTTTTATATTTCAATGATCTGCTGATGATAGGCAACTCAGATGAATTTAGGGACAACATTAAATCCAGGTTCAACATCTCCCTTAATCAAAATTTCAGCAAGATTCTTGGCAATCACCTTGTGTTGACCATAGGAGGCCTTGGGCTGCATCAACCACATCACATCATAACCCGCCTTCTTGAGCTAGAACTGACTGAATACAAACCTGCCAACACCCCAATCACTCCAATTTTAATCTCACCCCTGCAACACAAAAGATCACCAAGCCTTCCTTCAACTCAACATCAATTACCAGTCCTCAAAAGGATTTCTAAATTTCAAAGGCAAAAGGACCTGGCCCAAAATCTCATACACGGTCTCAAATCTATCTTGCTTCAATATCAGACTGCAAATGTCTCACTGGACAGAGGCCAAACACACATGGAAATACCTTAACACATCCAAAAAACTGGCCCTGCAACTTCAAAAACCAAAATTCCAATACAAAATCAAAGTCTATAGCAACCACAATGGGGGGAATGATCCTGAAACAAGACCAAGCCAGACCGTATATCTCATACTACTGTATGCGTGTCCATTCTCATGGCATAGCAAGTTACATCCCACAATCCCTCTCTCCTCAACGGAAGGCAAACTCAAGGCCCTGGTTCTTGCAACGCAGGAGAAAATATGGCTCACTCAACTACAGAGAAAAATGAAACCTTTTCTGAAACTCACCCAAGCTTAGTTCATTGATAACAAAGCTCTGAATGATCTAGTCAACCAGGAATCCCATCAAGGAGGAATCAAACATATTGACACACAGATAAAGTGGCTTAGAGAACAGAAGGAAAATCAAAATCTCATCACTCATCTTATCCCCTCTAACAGGATGTTAGCCAATTCTCTGAAAAAAGCTGCTTTGAAAAGTTTGGTCATCAATTTAACCTCTTTCATCATATATCCTCACATCTGATCATGGCGGTGTGTCATCACAGCACTCCTCAAGATCCATGCTCTGCTTTATTCTACCACTGCAAACACACCAAATTCTTCACCCTCAGCCTGTCTGATCCCTGGGGAAACACAGATTCAACTTGGCTCCTGGAATCCTCCAATGAACACGCTTCTGCTCCTCCCAATCTTGCTGAACTCTCTCCGCTTCCCTGAATTACCCAATCACCTTCTTCCTCCCATTTTCCCTCAATCCTCCAATTACTGTGTGTCAGCCTCCTAGATGCCAAGACCCTTGCTAACCGTTAGCTACAAGAGGTGATAGAATAAATAATAAATATATTATTCAATAACTGCAGAAAAAATCTGTAAAATATTTGGATAAAGCTTATTGCAAGGCTCATTGGTTTGGATATGGTTTATTGTTAAAAATTGATATAGATAAATTGATTATTAAATATTTTTACAGAGGGGCAAAAATGATATTGGGGATCTTTAAAACATCTCTTCAGGGAATTCAGTTTGAAAACACATAGGCCTGGTTACTTTGGAACCTTAAGTGTAAAGGATATTTTTCCCAAAGAAAATATCTATAAAAAATACATGGCGGAGTGGAAGGGCTTTGTAACCAAGCTGCCACAACAAAGAAAGGATAATGAGACTCACTGGTTCATTTTTAAATCCTTTGGGTACCTGTTCGGGACGTGCACTAATGGGTTAAACCTGTATACTGGGGTTACAAGGTTGTTCAGCAGTTTATATTGATAAAAGGGGGTTGAGGACAGATATTATTAATCAGACTAAAGCCATAAATCACTTACTTATCTCTTATGAGTTTTTTATTACCTTTTCACGGTTTCTGGATGTAAATATAACTGGGTCTCTGGGTATCAATATCCTCAAAAGATCTCTTTATTTATAGATTTTGGAATCCCAATATTGTCCTTCTGAGGGGTACAGGGACTCAAAGGGACAGACACTGAGGCTAGCAGGGTATCAAGTGTTATCCTGTCACGTGGTCTTGGTGCTGTAACATTGGTAGCATCTAATTCCACAGGTTATGGAAATTATTCTACTTTAAAATTGATTTTTAGACGTGTGAATAACATTAATATGTCCTTTTTATTTATTATTTAATTAATTATCCTTAGTAAATGTTCCCAGTAAGTTAATAATTATTTTAATAGATATTCCTACGGATATTCTGATTTCAGGTGAGTTCTCATGATGTATTAAATAATTGGAGTAAAGTCATGATATTGATTTTACTCCTTAGTTTTGAATTTCAGTAGATTTACTAACATAATTACTTAAAAATATAAGTCATGGGTATTCATGTAATATTCTTAAATCATAAGTTTTCTTAGTATTTTAAAAAAATATTGATGTCTAGAAATTCTCATAATGGTATATTAAATTATTTTAATATATTTTTAGAAGTAGTCATTATCTTATTTTCGACATTTTTGGTACTTTGAATTGTATTTAATAAAAAATACGCATAAAGGTTATTTAAGTATTTTTATATAATTTTATGTATTTTTGGACTATCTAATATCCACAGAAACATTTATCACATATGTAGAATTTTCCCATGTAGTTTATAACATGTTTACGTGGTAACTAGGTTTCTCAGGCCGCCTGTCACTTTTTCAACCCATAGTCCCGCGGATGCGTACTTGTCAGAGGACAGGGGCTGTGTACACAGATTTGAAAGGGTGAAAGTGTTGTAGCTCAGCCTCGCGTGGGTGTATTGGCTGCCGCGGCTGTGTGTGGGAATTGTGACTGAACACTTTTCTGTCTGTAACTCTCAAAATATACAAAACACCTCAATTCCGACTGAATTTGAGGTGTGAAACCTGTAGGTGACCATACATGTGAAATATTTAATTGGCCAAAACTTTCAATAGTGGTGCTGTGGTATTTTGGTCTTTCTTTCTTCAATTATTTAAAAATATAAAGAGTTGGATTTCAAGGGTGGGGTCAGTGAGCAACCCTACCTAATTTTGGGTGGATAAACCATTTTAGCAATAATATTCATGGTATTCCTACTCCTTCTTAGGTTAGTTTTATTATTATTATTTTTATGTTGTTTCTGTTACATTTGCAGCTTGCTATGCAATTTTCAGCTTGCTACTATTGCAGAGCAAGCTGCAAAAGTAACAGAAATAAAATAAAAATAATAATAATGAATTAAGCCCCCCTCCATTACAAGATGATTCCCTGCAGCCACCGCAGCAGAATCCGGCCAAGGAAGACAGGATTAAAAGACTTAGTCAGAGAGCATTTGAAATATTGGGAATAGTTCAAAGAAGCCCAATCCAAGGAGGACATGGTATCTATGAAAATAGAATCTCCCATGCAAAAGCTACCCAGATAGCTCTTCAGAAAATGATTCCAAGGAAAGAGGCAGAATCCTACATAGAAAAGTGGAATACTTTGGATCAATTAGCCCAACTGAATGGCAAAGGATCAGGAAAAAAGAGATCTTCCTCCCCTTTAAAGCCAAAGGGAAAGAAGGATTGGGATCAGATAATGTCCTTAGCTCAAAATTGGAAAAAGTTGTACAACAATTAGTCTCTACTTCTGAACCCAGTAACTTTTCTAAACCAACCTCTGATGTAATTAATTCCTTTTTTAATGGTATGCGCCATAATTTCAAGATTTTTTGTGGAAATTTGGACGTTTTTTATAAACAGATTGCTACGTTAACCTCAGTAGTAGCCAAATTAATTAATAACCAAAAAAAAACTGTAGGAAAGGAAGATATTAAAGAACATACAGAATAATTATTGGAGACAATTAATCAAGGTAAAATCAGACAGACTCAAACAATTGAGAGTATGTTATCAGGTATCCTAGAAGATTTTATTATGTATTTTCAATCTTAAAAAGAAGAATTGGTAACTACTACTAACAGCTCCATTCTGTCCCTTAGTGAGAAATTAGATCTGCTCAATAATAAAGTGTACCTGCAACTTAATCTGATCAAGAATGATCTTATAGACTTAAAAGTCCGTCTCACCAACCCCTTGGGGAGTACCACAGAGGAACCAAAACCTCCCACACAAACAACTACACCTTATGCACCAGCCTTACTGGTAATGCATAGGATTGATACCTTCAGGCCTAGTCCTACTCCTGAAATTGAACAATCCCTCAAAATTTTACCCCCAATTTCTGAATGGCCTAAGTTATTCAGTGTAGGAGAATACAATCATTTAGATTTTATTAAATTTATTGACTATACTATTAAATCTTATGACTTACCAGAAGCTATAGCTGTAGTCAGGCTGCCCAGACTATTTGAAGTAGTAGCTTTAGACTGGTTTATCAGTAAAAGAGAAGAAGTGGGATCCTTACCATCAAATTATTGGAAACTTATTATTGAAGATCAATTCCGTTCTAGAATGTGGAAAAGAAAAATGATGAAAAATTCTGAAAATTCCTCATTTGATCCCTCCAAGGATAAGCCTCACAAATGGTGCTTGGAACAGAATAGAAGACAAGATTTATTCCATCCAGATGCTGATAAAGAGGAAGTAAATGAAAGACTCCTCAACTTCTTCCCTGGAAATGTTAACCCTAGTGTAAGATGCAGGATTATTATGGATTCTGACTTACCAACTCTAGTCAATGTGTTAGAAGAAGTAATAGGCATGAATGGGTTAGACAAGAAGGTTCCTTCTAGACCAAAAGAGAACTTCAAAATTAACAAAAACAGAGAACAAACCCCTCTGATTAATACCTCTGATAATAAGAAACCTAATGAGAACAGGGAAAAAGAGAGAATTCCTGGAACTTGTTGGAATTTTAACCAGACAGGGAATATGAGACAAGAACAACCATTACAAAAAAGAAAGATAGCAGTCTTGGAAGGACAGCAGGAGGTTGAAGGGAATCAGAACTATGAAGATATAGCTGATACTGAAGGATCCCTTTCTGAATGTGAATTGATCCTGACCAACACTGTTAATGTTATAGAAGGAGATATAGGCACTTCTATAGAAATTAATAACATCCATGGGGACTCTAGTTTGCCCCAAAAATGGGATCCTACCATAATTTGTAGACATACCACGGATGTTAAACCATCAACAGTTAAACCTATGAGTGGTAAGAGTTATACTACTGGTCAACCTTGCTATGCAACAGGATTGTATAAAGACAGACCTATAAGGTTATTACTGGATAGTGGAGCTTTCTGCTCATGTGTCTGTACTGAATTCTCAAACAAATGGGATCCCAATTGGAAAGAATACCTTCTGACCGTCCCAAAAGCAATGTTTAGCTCTTGCAAATCTACCATGAATGCTATTGGAGTATGGACTGCTCCTATAATATTACCCCATACTAAACGATCTTTGAAAATACAAGTGTAATTTGTGGTATTGCTCAACGGATTATGTGACTACCTGATAATAGGTAATGATGCTTTATGTGCATATGGTATAGATGTGTTCCAGAGTCAAGGGAGATACTTTACATTGGGTGGTAATTGGGACAAGAAGTTTAAGATATGCACCATCCAATCTAAATTCCCCTCTTCCAATTATCAAAAGCATTTGAAAGACTTTAATCAAGAATATTTCTCTGAAGCAGCTCTAAATATGAAACCTTCTGAGGAACAGAAGAAAGATATATTGACAGTCTGCTTTGAGAACCAAAATTATTTTTGTACTAAAGATCACCCCATTGGTGATATAAAAGGACATGACATGGTATTAACATTGACTATTAAGCCTCCTTATCCTCCAAACCTAAGAAGATAAGCTTATCCCTCTATTCCTAAGTCTAGAATAGCTCTTGAGGAACATATCCAAGAACTGATAGACTTACAAGTATGAAGGAAAGTAGGGCACAATGAGCAGGTAGATGTGACCACATCTGGAATGATAGCTTGGCATAATGACAAGTCAAGAATGGTAGGAGAATTCAGAATGCTCAATAATTAAAATCAGGCAGATTATTATCCTATACCCTGGATTGATCATGCTCTACATAACTTTTCCAAGGCCAAATATATCACTACTATGGATATGCTTAAAGGTTTCCACCAGATACCTATAAGCCCTTAAAGCAGAACATTTATGAGAATAATCTGTCATTTGGGAATATATGAATATCTTAGGATGCCCTCTGGAATAAAGAATGCCCCATCACATTTCCAGAGATTAATGGATACAGTTCTTGGTACAAAAATCAGACAAGGATGGATGATGGTATATATAGATGATGCTATCATATATTTTGATGATTGGGATACTCATATCAACCAAATAAAATTAGTACTCCAAACTATCTCCAAAGCAGGATTAAAAGTATCCATGAAGAAATGAAACTTTGGATATGGAGAATTGAAGGTCCTAGGGCATATAGTCTCTGGTCTAACTCTAGCTGCTGATCAAAATAAGATAGCTGCTTTCATGAACAGACCCAAGCCTCAAAACAAAACAAAGTTACTGTATTTCATTAGTTTTTGCAGTTACTACAGAAAATACAAACCAAAGTTTGCTATGCTAACTAAAAGTCTGTATGAAATATGCAACAATAACACTCTCTTTGAAATGACACATGAGAGATTGAAAAACTATGAGGAACTAAAAATAGCTCTGACCTCTACTCCTTTACTCATTCAAAAAGATTACTCCAAACCTTTTAAAGTGTACATTGACGCCTGTATTGCAGGGTTAGGAGCTCACCTACATCAAGAAAGAATAGAAGAAGACAAACCATTGGAGAAACCAGTACTCTTCATATATAGACAGATCAAAGATACAGATAAAAGATATGGAGCCAGTCAGATGTAATTCTTGGTTCTAGTATGGGCTTTAGAAAATCTACACTATTACTTAGAAGGCACCACTTTCCAAGTGATCACAGACTGTAATGCTGTAAGAACTCTCATGAACATGAAAACCTCCAGCAGACATATGCTCAGGTGGCAAATTGCTATACAACAGTATAGAGGTCAGATTACTATAGTGCATAAAGCTCAAGCTAAACATCAGAATGATGATGGTCTAAGTAGGAATGATTTGCCTAATGACTCTAGCAATCCAGAATATGACCCTGAGGATCAAGATATTTTTCCCATCTTGAACATCAATATTTTTACATTAAATCCTCCAATAATGGGGATCCACTTATGGGAATAAGATACTGATTTATTCAATCTAGTGAGGGCCAACTACTCCCCTGAAATCAAGGTTCTGATAACCATTATTGAATGTTAATCCCCAGAAGCAGCTATGATAAATATTTTACCTGCTTTCTTACTTAAGCCCTATAAAGAAGGGAGGTTGACCTTTTGGGATGGTCTCCTTTACTACAGACACCAACATTCCAGTGTATTAGTACTAAGCAACAAAGAACATATACAACACATACTCCAGGAATTCCATGACAACTGTTCATCAGGGAATTGATCCAGTGAAAGAACCTTGGAGAAATTGAAACAAAATGCTTGGTGGATAGACTGGAAAGCAATCACTATTGATTATGTTACTAGCTGTGAGACTTGCCAAAGATCTAATAAAACTACTGGAAGAAGGTTTGGACTCTTACAGAAGATCTCTGAACCCAAAACTAGATGGGAAATCATTAATATAGATTTTGTCACTGGCCTCCCCCCTGGAGGTACTAATTCATATAACCCTGTCCTGGTTATAGTTAACAGATACTCTAAGAAGGCAAAATTCTTACCTAACCAAAAAGAAGATAGTGCTATGAATGTAGCTCTACTATTTTGGAATACAATAATAGCTGATGTTGGTATACCCAAGATTATAATCAGTGACAGAGACCCACAATTAACCTCTGAGTTTTGGAGGAATCTACATGATATACTGTACATGATATACTGGTTATTACTCTATCATTTTCTACAGAATACCATCCCCAAACTGATTGATTAGCTGAAATAATGATACTGAAGATAGAAGATATTTTAAAAGGTTCTTTAGCTTTTGTCTAGAATACAAAAACTCAGATGGTTCTTGACATGATTGGGTAAGCCTACTTCCAGCTCTAGAGATGGCTTATGACAGCAGTAAACATTCTACTACCAAAGAAGCCCCTTACATACTAGAAAGAGGATGGATTCCAAAACTCCCTAGGAATAACTTAAACTATAAAGTAGCCACCATTCATCCAACATCTCTTGAAGTTAAGAAAATGATAGATCTGGAAAATAATCATGCTCAATAATGTGTAGAAGAAGCAGTAGAACACAAAAAACAAAGATGGGATAAATCACATTGGGAACCTGACTTTAAAATAGGAGATCAGATCTTGATATGCACTACCAACTTCAACAATCTAGCAGGTAAAAGAAAGCTGAAACCAGCCTTTGTTGGACCATTTGTTACCAAAAAGATGCATGGCAAAAATGCTTTAGAAGTAATCTTGAGTGAAGAATTATCAAGTAATCACCCAGTATTTCCTGTCAGCCTAGTAAAACACCTTCAACCAAGAGAAGGTGGGAACCTCCCTCCAGAAATAATCCCAATAGAACCTGAACTTGTTAAAGAAAAAAGGAAATTCAGCAGGATATTGCGAGACAAGAAAGAGAGATTGCAAGGAAAATATGTTAGACTATACTTAATAAGATACAAAGGAGAATCTGCAGACAAAGATGAAGGGTTCCCAGAGAATAATATACCTGATGGACCAATACATCTTAGAAACTACAGAGCCAGAAAAAGGAACTGAAACACCCATGGAATTAATTTTTTCCCAAAATGCTCCAGATTTTTTTCAGATAAAGCCATATCTTTGAGTGGGGGAATGTCAGATTGCTACTATTGCAGAGCAAGCTGAAAAAGTAACAGAAATAACAAAATAATTATAATAATAGAATTAACCTAAGAAGGTGTAGGAAAACCATAAATATTATTGCAAAAATAAATGCTCCACCCAAAAGTAGGTAGGGTCACTCACTGACCCCACCCTTGAAATCCAACTCCTTATGTTTTAAATAATTAAGGAAAGAAAGACAAAAATACCACAGCACCACTATTGAAATTTTTGGCCAATTAAATATTTCACATGTTTTCACGTATAGGTTTCACACCTAAAATTCAGTCAGAATTGAGGTGTTGTGTATATTTAAGGAGTTACAGACAGAAATGTGTTCTCTCACAATTTGGGCATGCAGACTTGGCAGCCAATGCACCCGCGCCCGGCTGAGCTACAGCTCTGTCACTCTTTCAAAGCGGTGTACGCAGCCCTGGGCCTCTGACAAGTATTTCACCGCAGGACTACAGGTTGACAAAGTGACAGGAAGCCTGAGAAACGTAGGTACCACGTAAACATGCTACAACCTACACGGGAAGATTCTACATATGTAATAAATGTTCCTGTGGATAGTAGATAGTCTAAAAATACAGAAAATTCTTTAAAAATAATCAAATAACCTTTATATGTATTTTTTAATAAATATAATTCAAAGTACCAAAAATGTCGAAAATAACATAATTAATAATTCTAAAATATATTAAAATACTTTAATATACTATTATGAGAATCTCTAGACACCAATATTTTTTTGACATACTAAGAAAACTTATGATGTAAGAATATTACATGAATACCCATGACTTACATTTTTAAGTAAGTATTTTAGTAAATCAACTGAATTTTTAAAAAAAGGAGTAAAATCAAGATCATGACTTTACTCCAATTATTTAATATATAATGAGAACTCACCTGAAATCAGAATATCCGTAGAAATTTTTATTAAAATAATTATTAACTTACTTGGAACATTTACTAAGGATAGTTAATTAAATAATAAATAAAAAGGACAGATTAGTGTTATTCACATGTCCAAACATCAATTATAAAATAGAATAATTCCCCTACCCTGTGGAATTAGGTGCTACCCGTGTTTCAGAACAAAGAAAAAGTGACAAGATACCACTGGTTACCCTGCTAGCCTCAGGGTCCATCCCTTTGAGCGCCTTTCCCCCTCAGAAGGACAATATTGGTACTCCAAAATCTATTAAAAAAGAGCTCTTAAGAGGATATTGATACTCAGAGACACAGTTATATTTACATCCAGACACCGTGCCAAGGTAATAAAATAATTATGAGAAATAAGTAAGTGATTTATGGCTTCAGTCTGATTAATAATATCTGTCCTCAAACTTTGTTTATCAATTTAACCTGCTGAACAACCTTATAACCCAAGTATACAGGTTTAACCCATCAGTGCATGTCCCAAACAGGTACCCAAAGGATTTAATTATATAAAAGTGAGTCTTATTTTCCTACCTCTGTTGTGGCAGCTTGGTTACAAAGCCCTGACAATCCACTGTGTATTATATATACATATTATCTTTGGGAAAAATATCCTTTTAACTAAAGGTTCCAAAGTAACCAGGCCTACGTGTTTTCAAACTGAATTCCCTGAAGAGAGGTGTTAAAGATCCACAATATAATGGTTGCCCCTCTATAAAAATATTTAATAATCAATTTATCTATATTGATTTGTAACAATAAAACACATCCAAACCAATTAACCTTGCAATAAGCTTTATCCAAATATTTTAAGGATTTTTGCTGAATTTATTGAATAATATATTTATTATTTAATCTATCACCTCTTGTAGCTAAAGGATAGCAAGGGTTTTGGCTTCCAGGAGGCTGACAGCAATAGTAGCAAGCTGAAACTGTTTTTCATTGCTTTGCTCTCTCCGCTTTGACTCCTCCAAGTTTCACGCTTTTCTCTCTCCGCTTTGAATCCTCCCCTGCTTCCCAGTCTCACCATTCCCACTCATCCTTGAATCTCACCAAACTTTTCCTCTCTCTCAAACCACTCTTCATATCACCATTGCCTGAAAAAACCCCCCTATCCTCATCTCCACAACCCAAACTCTCCACCCTCAATTTGTCTATGCATCATCCTATCCCCACATTTGTCATCCTCAATCCAGCTCAATTACTCAACCTCCGTGATTTAGCTTGAATGCCCAAAATATATCAAGACGTAGATATCTATATTTGATCAGATGCGGGAATCAACTCATGTCTTTGTACTGATTTCCTTGTTAAAACTCATGTTCTCATCATCCTGTGCTTTTCATCTCAGACCTACTATTTTGTCCCTCCTCCTTTCATTTATTATTGTCTTTCTTTCATCAGAGAAATTCCCGGTTCCATTGGTCTTAATTTTGAAATAAATTGAACTTTGAAGTCTCAATTTATCAGAAATTAGGGTGTATCATAGTTACAAAACTCACCATTAGAAATCCATCATTTTTTTAACCAAAGCCATCATTTAAATGGCGGGTTTCTGAAATTCAAATACCCCCTAAATGGTGTATTTCAAAATGGCTGTTTTCATGAAAATAGCAGATTTCAAAAATCAAACCCCCCGTTAAACCTGCAATTTATGCATCATCATCCATCCCCCATCCATAACATCCAAAACACCCGTGTACACCTCCATCCCAGTAAATTCATACCAATCCCATCTACATCAAATCACACACATCTCATCCCCATTTCTTCACATCTCCATTGCTTCACATCTCTGTTGCTTTAACCCTCTATCACTTCAAATTCCCCTCTTCACACCAATTACATCATTATCTTATCAACCCACATCAAATAACCATCTTTGTCAACATGTCCCATCCAAATTTCTGCAGCAATTTGAAAATGCAAAAAAGCTGACTGAAATTTTGTTATTATTTGACTGCCATTCAGAATTTCATTCAGACTCTGATTTGGAATCAACTTTTTTGACTTTGAATTCTCTATTACAAAAAAAATAAATGGTTCCAAGAAGACAAACTCTCCTCAACGCTATTTAAAAAAGGCAAAATCTTTATCTCCTCCCAAAATTTAGCCTCAAGAAACTGTTCCAAGCTCTATTGCCTTCATTCATAAAATTTTTGGAGATGATTGAAGATCACCACATCTTCCAGAAAAATTCTTAGAATCCTCAATGAAATAGAGCTATCAAACTGGCAATTTCACTTTTTAGATTGTTATCAAATGGAAATGGAGCAGCAATTCATAAATTAGAAAATCTACTCTCATTCCTTTATGGAACCATTCACACATACACCAAAAGAGTCATGATTTCTATCCTATCTTCCCATTGCTCTTTCATTTCTTGGCCAACCAAAGAAGAATGCAAGGAAATATCTCAATTCATAGAGACTGAAGGCTTTCCTAGTTGCGTTGTTTTTGTTGATCAAACCACCATCCCCTTGAGTCAAAAGCCCAAGCTTGATGGCAACCACTATTTTGATTGGAAAAAGAGGCAATTGATTCATTTATTTTCCAATGAATTTTGATCACACACTGACCAAATATGTTGTATCTGTTTATTTAGATACTACCTGGCCCTAAAACTTGTTTTTGATAAAAACAAGAAGTTCATATTCCTCCACGCTGGCATTCTGGGTTCTTGTCATGATTCATATGTTTTCAATTGGATGAGGATTGCCCAAAAACCAAAGAAATACTTTGAATGAGATAAATTGTTAAATTGATGCCTTGAGTTATCAGAGGATTAATAATTTAAAACCAGAAAACTGAACAGGATGGTTAGACAACAATGAAGATAAAAAACCAGAGTTAAAGATAACCATACCAAAGATAATGTAAATGAGAAGAATCTGAGGCATTTTGAGATACAAGAATCAAGAGACCACCACCATACAAATATGAGCTAAGAAATAAATTATACAAATTCAAGAGTAAGAATGATGGAGATGAAGAGATGAGACAGTGATTCAAGCTACAGAGAATGTAGCAGGTCATTGCACCATATTATAATATGTTGTCCATGGTGAAAAAGACCTTCTGATCCAAATAGTCTTTGTTGCTTTATTGTGGATGAAAGATCTTGAGGATGGTAAGAAGAAATTTTAAATAAGGTCTGGCAAGGACAGAAAAAGGAGAAGACTTTCTCTGGGTAGTATTTAAGTGGATCAAGTTATGACTATAATGAATATGCATAAGAACCATCGTAATGATGCACGCGCAAGGTGTGTGATTGAGATAAAAATTGCTGAAGCAGAAGAACTAGATGAAGCGCGTGTGATAGAGATAAAAAGAAATGAAACAAAAAATAAAGGAAAATAAGAAAGAAAATAAATTAAAAAAAATGGAATAATAAGGAAACATGAAACCATGATAACCCAATATTCAAACACCCCCCCATAATTTGGTGCAATGTAAGTTAAAAGCACTTGGAGGTTAGAAGATGTAGAGCCTGTTTATTTGCCTCCTTTGTAAGTGAATCGGCAACTATTTCACTGGTGAAAATGAGATTAACACGAATACTTTTTGAGTTTGATTGGTACCGCAACCACTTCATTTTCATGTCAATTTACTTGGTCTTGGAATTAGAGCCAAAGTGCTTAATCTTCTTGACTAGACCTTTATTGTCCATGTAGAAGTTTGAAGGCTGAATGAGAGAACATCTCCAAAGGTCATTCACAATGGACTGAATCAAAAGTGATTCTTGTGCACCATCAAGTAGTGCATTCAATTTGGCTTCTGTAGAGGAGAGCGTGATGTTGGACTGTTCTCAAATTTTCCAAGAAATAGGAGTCAATTTCCAGAAGATGATGAAAGCTGTTTGAGACTTCCAACTGTGATGATCATCTTCCCAGGTTCAGTTGGTGTAGGATTGTAGCAAATCCTGTGCAGACGCATCAGGCTTCAGGGTGAGAGAGTAGGAGCATGTCCCTGCAAGATATTTCAAAACATGAAGAACCTCCTTCCAGTGAGACAAACCCAGATTTTGGTTGAATTGAGATAAAATTGAGGACTATATCTGGTCTAGTGCGGCACGCGAGATAGTTTAGTAAACCTGTATACTTCCTGTAATTCATCCCTAGCTTGTTAAAAACCAAAATTTCTGTTTGGGAAGCTGGAAGTAGTTGAATCCAAGGAGTGAGAGGTGTAATAACTGGTTTTAAATTGGATAGCTTTAGTTCCTCTTACCTTTTTTGAACAATTTTAGTTTGATTGAGAGTGATAACATTTTCTGTTTTGGAAAATTTCATTCCAAGAATTGTATCTGGATCATGTGCTGAGGAACGTGGAAATTTCTCAAGGAATTTTTGTTCAAACCATTTGAATTCTCAACTGACAATCAGATCATTAACATGAAAGAACACGGACAAGCATTGATCCTTGTGAGTGTGGAGACAGGGATTGGCATTGGATTGAGCATAACCAATGTCTTCCATCCATCCAATGACAGTCCAATACCAGTTTGAAGGAGCTTTTTGGAGCCAATAAAGAGAATTCTTGAGATTTAAGAATCTAGATAACGTTGCACTTTCCTTAGGCTTCAAAATGTATATGTCTTCAGCCAACAGAGTAAACAGAAAGGCCGCCTTAACTTCAAATTGTCTGATTTTTAGATTAAGATCCAGGCGGCTTAACAGAAGAAGAAGAAGATTTGTGAACTTCCCTGTGGGAGCGTAGGTGTCTCCAAAGTCTAAACCAGAAGTTTGCAGATTCCCCATGATGCATAGTTGTGATATTTGTTTTTCCCAAGAAAGACTGGTTGTTGGCTTAACTTTGTCAACCCACATTGTTCTGAGATAGTGATCTGGTTCAATATCTGCATCCTCTCAAAAGTCTTGATTTTTGATCTTGTTGATTTTGGTTTGTCTTTTGTGAGAGTAGTCCAAGCCTTCATTCTTAGCAATACATCCATAGAAGTATTTATGAGGTTTGAACAAAGATATTTTCTTGCGCAAGTCATACGTCCAAGAAGTTTGAGCCTGATTGCCCTCATTTGTGTTGGCAGATTCCACAGGGGGTGATGTTTCACTGACATTGTTGGTAGATTAATCTTCACCAGGAGAATCTGGATGAGAAGTTGAATCCATACATGTATTTTCAATAGACTCCTCATTCCCATACAATTCTACACACCAATCTCCAACATCCACACCATTGTTAAATTTTTTAAAATTTGAGTCAAAATCAAGCAGAGTTATGTGTTTTGTGTTGATTACTTTATTGTTGGAAGTTAAAATTTTGTATGATAAGAGTTTTTTGTTGTATCCTATCATCCTTTCAACTAGTCCACAAGGTTCCAGTTTTGAGAAAGAAGGTCTATCCTTGAGAATGTAACTAATGGGATTTCCTAAGGGATGAAAATAGTTGATATTCAGTGTCTTCCCTTTCAACAATTTGTAAGGCAATTTCTTTGACTTTTGAGCGGGAATTTGATTGAGGGCTAAAGCGCAAGACTTAATGATTACATTCCAATGACTTTTGCTCAGTTCCGAGTCAAGAAGACATGTCTTAAGAGATTCCAGAACAAGAAAATTGAACTGTTCTTCCAACCCATTATTCTGAGGTGAATATGCATTGGAACATGACTGTCTGATTTTGTTGTCTTTGAAGTAACTGGAGAGATTGTCATTCAAGAATTCAGCACCTGATCCAAATGGAGAATCATAGGCTTTTAGTTGAATTGTTTTGATTTGACCTTGATTAGAAAGTCAAGTGTACTTGCCGCTTCACTTTTGTTTTTGATGGGAATTGCTGTGAAGTATCTGGTACAACTATCAACAACCGTTAAAAAATATGAATCTCCATTAGTTCTCAAAGGGTGAATAGGCCCAACAAGATTGCAATGTAACTACTAAAAAGGTCTTTCACCTCAAGTGTCTTTTTTTCAAAAGGATTCTGACTCATTTTACTAATAGCGCATGCTTTGCATGTGGAGAGTTTTTTAATTGGTATACCAAGTTTTTTTTAAATTCACCCATAACTTGCATGTCCCAGAGATTTATGAAGGATTTTATCCAAAGTAAGGAGAGCTAACTGAGTTTTCTTACAATCAGAGAAATGAATAATTGGTATATTGCAGTCATAGAATCCAATCTTTTTCCATTTGTCTTTCTGTAATACATAATTGTCTCCTCCAAAGTCAATGATGAATCCATGAAGAAAAAGAAATTGCATAAACAGGAAATTGATGGTGGAGTTAGGGTAGAACAACACGTGAGATATAGTAACCTCATAATTTAGATCATCCAACAAAGTGATTGACCCGACACCTTCATATTTGAGAGAGTTCTTTGCCAAAGTGGTTGAGATCAGTCCAGTCATCAATTGCTTTAAATGAGACAAGAGTTGAGAGTCAGACACTATATTTCTTGCTGAACCCAAATCATCCACAAAGTGGCCAGAAGAGAAAATTGAGCTTGTGAGAAAAGAGCTAACAGAGGTTCCCTCCGTCGTAGACTCCCTGCCATTCTTCTTTTTTCTGGGAAAGGATGGTTTGAGATGTGGATATAATTTCCAAAATCTTCCTTCAGGGTGAGCTGCATGGGGTTTTGCCATTTTTAATCACATGGTTTGATACTGGAGGTAAGAAAAGAGACCAAGTTTTAGCTCTCTTCAGACTTGTCAGCAGTTAAGTCCCTGTTTGGGAATCTGTTTTTTGTAAATGATCCAAGACTTTTTTGGGAAAAATCTTCTTGTCAGAATGAGTAATTTGTTGAACCACAGTATCCATTCTTGGCAGTAGTTTTTCTAAGATCAGGAAGGCAATAATATCCATGGGAAGATCTATAAAAGCCTCATGAAGTCTAGATAGAGAAGTTTTTTTTTGGTGATAAATCCAGGAATGTTTTCAAAGGTGAAAAGAGTGCGCAGAAACTCCTTGAAGATCCTGGCTCATTTAGATGCATGATTTGAAACAAAATATCTGTTAATGTCTGCACAAATTTTATGGGCATCCTTCTGGTTATTGGGTGTAATGATATTGGCTTGAACAGTTGTGTCAAGTTTGGAGGTCAAAATAGTCCGGATTATAACATTCTTGCTATGGCTGAGTCCAATTGGATTACTGTTAGCATCTCTTCTTTCCTTTGTGAGCTTGGAGTAGAGATCTTCCTGTAAATCCATCATATTCATGACTCAATTTTGGCACATCAAAAAATTATCTAGAGTTAAGAGTGGAATGGCCTCTATGGCGGTTTTGAGAATAGTAGCTGTGAGTGAGTCCGTCATTGTTGAATTTTCTTGTTGATTGCTTGTCGACTATTAATCATGTTAAATTGATGCCTTGAATTATCAGAGGATTAATAATTTAAAACCAGAAAACTGAACAGGATGGTTAGACAACAATCAAGATAAAAAACCAGAGTTAAAGATAACCATAACCAAGCTAATGTAAATGAGAAGACTCTGAGGCACTTTGATATACAAGATTCAAGAGACCATCACCATACACATACCAGCTAAGAAAAAAATTATACAACTTCAAGAGTAAGAATGACAGAGATGGAGAGATTAGAAATTGATTCAAGCTACAGAGAATGTAGCAGGTCATTGCACCAAATTATAATATGTCGTCCACGGTGGCCAAGACCTTCTGATTTGAATATTTCTTGTTGCTTTATTTTGGATGAAAGATCTTGAGGATGGTCAAAAGAAACTTTAAATAAGTTCGGGAGAGGAGAGAGAAGACTTGCTCTGGGTAGTATTTAAGTGGATCCAGTTATGAATATAATTAATATGCATAAGAACCATCTTAACGTTGCACGCACAAGGTGTTTGATTGAGATAAAAAGTGCTGAAGCATGAGAACTAGATGAAGCGCGTGTGATAGAGATAAAAAGAAATGAAACAAGAAATAAAGGAAAATAAGAAAGAAAATAAATCAAAGAAATATAATAAAAAGGAAACATGAAACCTTGATAACCCAATATTCCAACATAAATAACTTCAGGCCAATTCATCTTATGCTAGTGGGGAATATGTGGTTCCAGCCTCCTGGAATTTTCTGTTCAACAATCAAGGAAAAAAAAATTTCAACTATCATCTTTCCCAATCCTGATTTTGGATTGAGCATGCCATAGGGATCCTGAATGGAATATAGGCCAGCTTAAGGGAAAGTCCAAACCAGCTGCAAAGCCCCAAAGACATGAAGTTCCTCATCAACTGGATTATCACTTGTATAATCCTTCACAATCTTTTGACCAAAATCAAAGATGAATGGGACAAAATATTTGAATATTATATTCTGTATCCGCCTCAAGTCATCCCTGCCTCATCTTGTCCCTCATATGAGAGAACGGATTTTTCCTCTCACCCTTGCTTGCTTTGATGATTAAATTTTTTAGGAATGCCACTCAACCTCTGACCCAAAAGATGTGTTCACTCTTGCTCCAACTACCATGCGCTCTAAGCCCCAGGATGCACCTGAATTGGGGTCTCTGAAACCTTACCCCAAGAGATAACTTTTGGGGGCTCTTTTCATTTCTTTGTCTGTTGGTTTTCTTGTGATGCATTTGTTCTTCTGTTCTACTATTGATTCTTTTTTTATATTTTTCTTTTCTCCTTTTTTCCTTTTTTTCCTTCTTCTCCCCTCTTCCTTGTTGCTCAATCTTCTACATCCTTCAATCTGTCAACCCCACTACTTTACAATCTTGCTCACTCAAAAATTCAATACATCAACCAATCATCTGCCTGTGCTCACTGCCATTCCCTGCCTGGTAACATGATTTGTGGCTCAGCTCTACAACCAATGTTCAACCTGATCACACCTCTTCTTGACCAGCTCTTATCTTCCTCCTCTGTCCCAAATCTTTTGCTCCCTATCTGTCCAGGATCTATGCCTCAATATCTTTAGAATTTATAGGGTCTTGTGTCTGCGGTGCCTGTTGGTTACCTTTGTTTCTCTTTCTGCTTGATTCTTTTTTAACTCTGATTATGACCATAAATTACAGTCTTTTGATTCTTATTTTTCAAATTCAAATCATCAAAAATTTTCACGGTTAAAAACCAACAACAGACACCAAAACTCACCATCAAGATTAATGAACCTGCAGGGGCTACATACTATTTCCATCAAGTTGTGCTAAAGGCTGCCGTGAATGTGATTTCCCCTCTCAACAAAGAATAATTGTAAATCTGGAGAGAAAAAATGTTGATGATATTTTATCTCAAAGACTGAAAAGATTCCATCACAAGGAACTCTGGAAAACTCTCCACAAAACAAGACAGGGAAATCAGGGCAGTCATCCTATTTAAATTGGATAGGATAACTCACACCAACATGGTCAATTTCTCAAACCTAAAATCCTCCAAACGTCTCTGGAAAAAAAATTTCTTTTCAATTTGCTTCATCCAAAATGGCCAATGGAGCGCAGGTGTTTAATCACTTCCTTCACTTCAGCTTCAACAAGAATTGCATTGAAGGGTTCATGAAGGATGAAAAAAAGGCCTTAACACAAATGACAGATGTCAGCATTGAACTAACCAACAATATTCTTGCATAATTGGTCCTCTTCAAGTTTCCCCCTATCCTCAAGAATCTGAAACAGCAGGATCATGCATGTCAAAAAAATTTTCACCATTGATGTAGTCTTCAACCATATAATAACATACAACAACAAGCATAAGGCCCAGTCAAAGACCACCAAATCCAACTCTGAACTCACCTTAGTGGTGACAAAAACCAAATCCAAGAAAGAGAACAAGAGGTTCAAGATGCACTGCATGCAGAAAAGGATATCACAACCAAAATGCACCTCACCCTGAATCATCCTCCTTCCATTTACATCCACAAATTGCCCCTAGTTGGTGGGTTTCACAACAAAACAAGTGGAAAAACAAGAATAAAAAACAACCCACCATCAACTATCATGCCCTTCTGAAACTCTGGATGAATGCCAACAACAGTCCAAATCTGCTTCTGAGCTCCGGCGCCAATATCCACATCTTCAATGACGTAAGATACTTCTCCACCATAAAAATGCAAGATGAAAAAAGAAAAAGTGAAAACTACAATCTCAAAGCCAACCTCAAATACGTGGGAAAGGTATGGTGAGACTGGAATGGAAGGACTTGGTCATTACTCTGGAAGACTGCATCTACATTCCAGACATAGTTGTTAATCTCATCAGCCCAGGATTTCAGGAGAGTAAATGATGTAACCTTAAACAGAAGTGGAATCACTTCAATTTTACTAGGATGGCCCAGACTGTACTAAAAGGTTCAATTAGGGACAAATTATTTGTAATCAAGAAACCTAAAATGATAGAAAAGGAAAACTCAGTAAATCATGTAAACCACCCATCTAACTGGACGTCAAGTCAAGGCCTATCCTTGGAAGACATTCATAAGATTTACAGCAATTCCTTGATCTCCACTCTCAAACAAATTTTCAAAGACCTCTTTTTCAGAGATGAGATGAATCATTTCCAATCCAATGGCTGGGCAAAAGGAAAGATTATCAGATCTCCATTCTCAGAAGTATCTGGGCCCTCAAACAAACCTCTTGAGAAAATTCATCTCAACCTTTTTGTCTAATCTCTCCACAGCCTAAGGGCGCCCATCAATATCTCCTTACTCTAGTGGACAATTACTCTGGCTATTTAGCTTCTTTTCCTCTGACCTCTTATGATGAGACTCCCAAAGTAGTGATAAACATACTCAAGACAAAAGCAAAGAGACTCAACTATTATCCCTCCAAGATCTTCTCAAAAAAGGGCACGTAATTCACCAATGCGACTCTCAAAAACTTTGCAAGTTCAAATCACATCAAACTCTTAACGTCTGAACCCTACCACTCCCAGCAAAATGGCTGGGTAGAAAGAGCTAATTGTACTATAGTCATTCTGGCTTGTGCAACCTTCCATCCTCTTTTTTACCAAAAACTACTGGCATGTAATCACAAGGAGCTGCTTCATTATGCTCAATCAAATCCCTCCGTAAGTTAATCACCTCTCCCCATGGGAACTCATTTTCAACAAGAAACCTCCAGTTAACTATCTTAAACCCATAGGTTCTTCTCTTGTATATCTCACAAATTGTGGTCAAAAAGGAAGGAAGTTTTACAAAAAAGGAAATGAAGGGGTGCTAGTTGGGTTCAGTCCCTCTTTTCATTCTTATATTATCCTTAACTCATTAGGCTCTGGTATTGAAACTTAGCACATTAAATTCCTCAAGACGCACTCAAATGAATTTCCACCCCTCAATTCAACCGGCATGGACCTCTTCTTGAAAGAACCAAAGAATGTCAATGAATCCAACTTCTCTACTTTCAAAAAACAATTTGAAATTTGAGACAACTTAAATGAAGATTTGGACTTGGACTCCAGCCTCAATAATCCTGAATCTCATGATTCTGATCCTGAGCCTCTCAACTCTGCTTCCCAAATTCCCTCCTCCGCCAGAATCTGCAAAAGTCCCTACTCCTGAACCAATAACTTATGAATCATATCAACAAGCAAAAAGAAAGACTTGTGAGCCACAGGGTTATGGATTTAACCACTATTACAAGCCACCTATCAGGTCTTAGGCGTTTACTCTGTTAGAATTTGAGTTTTCATATATTTTACTTTCACTGGATTCTAAAGTGTAATTAATTGGATTTATTTTATCTTATTATTGTTATCTTAAAGTACTCAAACAACAGGTCAAATATTACTAGGCTGTGTTAAAACCAAGATAAATTATATCTGTTATTTAATAGAGGATCTTGTGTTGTAGTATTGTGATTGTCAGACTGTCTAATCATAGCATTTCACTTACCATGTCACTTAAACTGCTAATGCTAATTTTATCTTATTCATTTTGTACTCAACCACTTTTCATCCTATTGTGTATTTAGTCTATATCAATACCAGTGCTCTCAAGTGGAATTCATTATCTGTTCACTCACAACATCAACTGGAGTTTCCTTTTCCTCCTGTACTCAGGTCCATTACGCTTGATGTTACAAGCTCCTTTCACTGATTTATTAATCACTTCATCCAATTTGAGCTTCAGCTCTTTTCACTTTTACATATTCAAATTAGACTTGGGCCCCCACCTGCAAACTGGGCTTGTTACAAGTCACACTCCTATATGGACTTAAAGAAAAAATGAACTTGACATAATTTCAAGTAAAGAGTGTGT
Organism: Puccinia polysora; assembly: GCA_025617555.3. Taxonomy (NCBI): domain Eukaryota; kingdom Fungi; phylum Basidiomycota; class Pucciniomycetes; order Pucciniales; family Pucciniaceae; genus Puccinia; species Puccinia polysora. Next base: position 4,419,930 of record CM062625.1, on the reverse strand, counting down.
TCTTTCACGCACCACTGGATGAAGAGTTTATTATCAAGACCCCTGAAGGATCCCTGAGAAAATAACCCTATCTTAAATTGAAGAAATCATTTTATGGACTGAAGAAATCTCCAACAAACTGTTACAAGACATTGACCGCATGGAAAAAGACTCAAGGCTTTCTCAAATCTAGCAGAAATCTCTTCCTCTACTATAATACTGAATTTAAGGAGGTGCTCTACTTTGATGTGGACAATCTCATTCATGTTGGCAAAAGCAAGATCTTCAAATCCAACTTCTTGACCCAATTCAAAGACTCATATTGCCATCCACCTAATACAATCCTAGGAATTCTGATAGAAGTTGAAGAGCAAAGGATTCTCTTGAGCCAATCAAATCACAACTGGAAGAGTTAGGCCTCACAGAATTCAAAGATACCTGTTATCCTCTAACTCAAAATTTACATCTAGAACCCGCCTCTGAGGAATACCACACTGAATTTGCTCAATTGAATATCAAATTAAAATATTTCACTGGTCTCCTTTACCACCTTGCTCAATAAACCTAACCTAACATTGCCTTTGCAGTCTCCAGTCTAGCTAGATTCAACTGAAACCAGGCATGACTCAATGGAGGGAAGCTTGCAAAGCATGGAAATATTTCAAGACTGCTAAAGATATGAAGCTGGTCCTTCAATTAAATCCAAATGAAAAACTAATAGCTGGTTATAGTGATGAAACGTGGGGGGAAAACCCCTCTTCTAGGAAGTCTCAGACTGGTTTTGTCATTTTACATTATGGAAGCCCAATTTTCTAGAACTCATCAAGACAAAGAAATATCACTTACTCTTCTACCAAGTTTGAACTCAACACAATCCTCAACTGCTTCCTAGAAGTCAAATAAATTTTTAACCTCATTTGTGAAATCTACCTTCTTCCTAGTTCCAAACCAACCCTGTATATTAAAAATAAGGGACTTGATTACAAAATCAAACAATTTGGCTCTCACTATAAGTCCCACCACATATACATAAAAAAAAAAGGATTAAGAGAGGAATTGCAAGACTTCAAACTTGATCTCCGTCTGATTACCACAGAATCTATGGTGGCGGACTTGCTAACTAAAGCTTCATCTATCAATTCTCTGCGCCTTCTCCAAAAATCTATCTTCAAATACATTAATTCTCAGTTGCAAGATCTGCTTCATCCTAACAGTCACAAGGAGTGTTAGGAATGCCACTTGACCTCTCACCCAAAATAAAACTACACTCTTGCTACAAATAATGCATGCTACAAGTGCCGGGATGTGCCTTCATTGCAGTCTCTGAGTAACTTGCCCCCCCCTTTGCTTGCTCTCTTGCCTCCCCTTCAATCTCCGCCCCCCCTCAATTGCTTGCCCCACCCCCTCCTTTTCTCTGGCCCCACCCCCCCTTTGTTGCTCTGGCCTCCCCCTTTTCTGCTCCAGCCCTACCCTTCCTTGATCTTGGGCACTTCCCCCCCCTCAATTGCCGGCCCTGCCCCACCTTTGCTGCTCTGGCACCCCCCCCCCCCCTTGTTTGCCAGCCCTGCGCCCCCCTTTGCTTCTTTCTTGCTCCCTTGAAACCCCTTTGATTGCCCCCCCCTTTGATTGGACCTCCCCCACCTTTGTTTGGATCACCAGCCCCGCCACCCCCCTTGTTTTCTCCACCCCCCCACCTCAATTGCCAACCCCCACCCCCCCTGCTCCCTTGCTTTCCCTGCCCCTCTGCTAACTTTCCCTGCCCCTTCAATTGCGCCCCCCCCCTCAATCACTGGCCCTTCCCCCTCAATCACTGGCCCTTCCCCCCTTTTCTCTGGCACCGCCCCCCCCTGAATCACTGGCACTTCACCCCCCCCCCCTCAATAGCCAGCCCTGTCCCCCCCCTTTGTTGCTCTGCCCCCTCCCCTTGATTTCCCCTTTGCCCCCCCCTTTGCTGCTCCACCCCCCCACCCCCTTTTCTCTGCCCCCCGCTTTGTTCACTCTTGCCGCCCCCACGCCAGCTTGCGGGCCCCCGCCGCTGGCTCACTGCTCTGCCCCCTGATTTCTGCCAGCCCCCTACCTCCCTCTTTGTTGCCTCCAGGCCCCCCCAACGCCCTCCTGCCAAGCCAAAAAAGTCACCCCCCCCTCCCTTACCACTGGGCCCCATGCTCCCTGGCCCCCATAGCCCAACCCAAAGCCCAGCCCAATTTATTCAAACTGAGTTAATTTTTTTTTTGATGAAGTGACTGTTTTTTTGTTTTTTGTTTTTTTGGTAATAAGGCCAGCCCAATTTTTTCATGCCCGGTATTTTTTTTTTTGTGATCACGTGACTGATGTTTTTTTTGTGATCCTTTTTTGAAGGCTTTTCCTTCATTTCCATTGCTTCTCAAACCGTACCAACAATTTTATACTCTAAGTTGAATCCCTTCTTGATCCTCACCCTAAGCGGAGCATTTGCCTGGGAGGGAAAAAGATGGAAGGAGAACAGGTGACAAAAAAAAAAAGAGGTGGAAAGCAGAGGACTTTGAAGCAAAAGAGGTAGCAAATGAGGGCATTGGAAATCTCTTTGGAACTTGCAGAGGGTGGCATAAAGAAGAAGGTTGTATGTTATGGACGGAAACTACAACCTTTTTATCTGTATCCTGCAATCACTGCTGAAAAAAAAGAAAAATTGAAAACCCTCACCTGCTGAGTTCAAAAATGCCAAGCAGACAATCAAGCAATTAAATTTCTTCAGCCATGGAAAGTAATTTTTCTCAAAAATTCTGATCACAAGGGTATTTTTGCAATAATTGAATTTGTCCCATTGGATAAAGTTTCTGACCAAGACAAGAAGGAAATGAACCATGTGACAACTTTCCTTCACCAGTCAAAGACTCAAGATCTTGGGCTGGAAAAATGTGGGCAATTGGATGTCAAAAATTATTTCACCCCTTTGAGTTATTAGGATGCTATTTGAAGAAATCATCTATTCAATCTTCCCCTCAAGAGTATTCTTTTCTCAATGTTAATGCATAAAAAGTCTCTCAAATTTTAGGAAAAATGTTTCTCAATTTTTCCAGACTTCCATTTGAATCAAACTGTAAAATAATTAAGGAAAACCGCATCCCCTCCTTCTCATCACTCAAATTTGGTTCTTGTTCTACTCCCTTTGACTGCTCTCCACATGTCACTTTCACATCCAACTCTTTTTACAACTCACCAAGGTGAGATCTCTAGTATTTGTTTTTACTTGCCGTTCCAAAAAAGAAATCTAATGGACAAATTATTGGGGCCTATCAGAGTCAAGCAAACCTGCCATTCTTTAATGGCTGTTTTCAAATCAACTCCACCATCTCAAAACCGCCATTAAAAATCAAAAAATCCCACTTATTTCACATCAGACATGTCAGAGTTACCTGGAAATAAGTGGTTTTTTTCAAATAAAGTATTTAAAGGCTTCCACCACCTGTGCCCATCATCCACCCCTCACTTCCCACCTTCTTCTACCTCCAACCTCATTGCAAATTTTTTTACCTCTAGCCTCATCATAAAAAGCTTCACCAATCTCATCACTTTATCACTCTCATCATCACTCTCATCAATTTATCATTCTCATCACTTGCTCACTCACCACTTCATTACTCTCATTGCTTCATTGCTATCACCACTTCATTGCTCTCATTACTTAATTTCTTCATTGCTTCATTGCTCTCATCACTTCATTGGTCTCATTGCTTCATCACTCTCATCACTCTACCTCCAACAATAACTTGTACCTCCAACCTCATCCAAAGAATCCAATCATTTTTTATTGATCTTGTCACTTTATCTCTCTCATCACTTCATATCTCTCATCACTTCATATCTCTCATCACTTCATATCTCTCATCACTTCATATCTCTCATCACTTCATATCTCTCATCACTTGGTCTTGCTTTTCACTTTATCCCTCTCATCACCTTATTGCCTGTACTCTTTCCAAATGGACCCTCAGCAAACCCCCCCCACAAGTCAACACAAAATTCCAACTAACCAAAGCAAACATTGCCCAGGAACTACACAACAAACAATCCTCCCCCATCAGCTTCCAAGGGCTCAAGTCAGCTCAAGAGAGCTGATAAAATCATCCTGGTCAACTAGCTTGAAATTCCCTCCAACTATGATGCCTGCTTTGGTTTTGAAAATGAAAGACGTGTTGGACAACCTCCATCCTATAAGGTCAATGGTTATCTCCTGATGGCCAATGAATTCAAAAATGAAACAAAAGGTAGGCTAGATTGTTCATCCAAAAAGATGAGGGAGCAATTCAAGAATTATTTATCCAAGTAAAAAAAGGCCAAATCAATGTCAATCTCCACCGGCTTTGGTATCACCAACTCCAAAAAAGCCAAGGGAATCAACTCATAGGTTAATAAGTTGGCCTCCAATTGTCCTTTTTATATTAAAATGGATGAAATATTTGGAAAGAAGGCCAAAATCACCTCCCTAGCTGCTTTTGATGCCCAACAATTGGATTCAGTTGATGCTAAGGACTTGGCTGGGGATGCTCAGCCTAGCAATGGTGATCCCAAAGAAAAACATGAGTGGCCCCCATCTGATGCTGCGCAGGATATTCAAATGCAATCAGCTCCAATCACATCTACTTCCGCATTGATTGAGGAGTCAAAGCATATCTTGGACCCCTCCACTCCTTCTTTGGATTTCTCTCTTCCTCTGTTAGCAGATCTCATAAACCTTGCTGATGAGGAAAAAGATACTCCTCAGTCTCCATTACCCTCAACATTAGTTCAAGTAAGGAACCAAGCTCTTTTCTCTTCCGTCTGGTTAATTCTGACTGATTTAGATTGTAAAAAAAAAGGCTCATCCATAGCCAATGGGCAAACACTAGTGACGACTTTCAGACTCAAACCTCCTCTGCCAATAGTAAGCAAAAGGCCTCCAATTCCATCAATTTCAACCCCAAAAGTCATTAAAAGAGGAGAAAAACTTCCGTTTTTTCAGGATTTGAAGGAATCATGGAGAATCAAGATTCATGAAAGTAAATTGGTTTACCTTGCTTTCAAAATCATGCTCATTGCTTTTCCCCTGCAAAAAACAGTCAAATCACAAATTGAATCTGAAAAACTTGATTTAGAAAAGAAAAAGTGGGATCCTCAACTCGGCATGGATGTTCAAAAGCAGAAAGCCAAGAGTTTGGCTCATCAACAATAATGGGATTCTGAGTGGAAGTTGAAACAGGCTGAGCTAGAATTTCAAAAAGAGTAAAAGGAGAAGGATTGACAGCAAGCACAACTGGAAAAGGAGAGGGAACAACTTGCAATAAAAAAAAGGATAAGGTATCAGTAGCCTTGGCTTGCATTGGTAGTAGTAGAACAGTAGATGAAATACAGAAGATAACTCAAATGCTGGGATTGTAAATATATTTGCATGGGTGAAAGAAAAACAAAAAAATATTTTTGGTTAAAACTTTTGAGAGTATTCTTAACCGCACCAACATACAAATCTTTTCTGTTTTTATTTATATTTTTTTCTAGAGTAAATTTGGCCATTATTCAAGTCCCTACAAGTGTTTCTAGTTGTTGTATTAATTTTGGACATTCTGGTATGGGTTTCTGTTTCCACAGCAGGAAAGTACAGTGCTTGTACTTGTGAGCTGCCCAAAACGTTTTGACTATACCTTTTTGCTTGAAATCAATTCCAAAACCAATGTCAGGAAAAACAAATTGGACATCCAATATTGATATTTGTATGTATTTTTAATAAGTTGACCATTTGATTTCTTGGTTGGAACCATGAGTAAAAAGGAGTAGCCATAAATGTTGCCTTTGTTGATATGAGGAGAGTTGTAAAAAGAATTGGAGGTGAAATTGATGCGTGGGGAGTAATCCAAAGGTGTAGGATTGAAACCAAATTCAAACAAAGAGAAAGAGAGGATGTTCTTGTCCTTCATGGCATCACGGTTTGCGTCAAAGGAAAGTTTGTCCAAATTGAGAAACATTTGTCCTAGAATTTGGCATACTTTGTTGGCCTTAAGGTTGAGGAAAGCATACTCTTGAGGAGAAGATCTAATGGATGATTTCTTCACATAAAGTCCAAATAACTCTGAAGGGTGCATCAATTTTTGCCATCCAACTGGCCACATTTTTCAACCCCAACATCTTGAAGGACCAACCAGGTTGAAAATTTTTTTTTACTGGTGAAGGAAATTTGTCACAAAGTTGATGTCCTTCTTGTCTTTATCAGAAAGTTTCTCCAATGGCACAAATTTGATTATTGAAACCAGGGCTTGATGATAAGATCTATTGAGGACAATTAATTTTCCACAGTGGAAGAAATAGGACCGTTTGATTGTTTGTTTTGCTTTCTCAGACTCTTCCTGGGTTTCTTTTTGACTATTCTTTTTCTTTTCCGCAAAAATTGAAGGGTACAGATCCAAAGGAGGCAGTTTCCTACGCGACCAGGTCACCTTTTCATTAATACCTTCCTCAGAAACCTCCAAAGATATTTTGGAATCTCTCATTTTATTCCTCTTTTGGTGAGCAGCCCTACTCTTCCCACCTCTCTGTATGTTTTTCAAGCCATCTCCTTCCATCTTGTTCCCTCCAAATCCTATATTTAGACTGGGGTGAGGAACAAGAATAGATTTGAATGTTTGTGTAACATTTTAAGGGGATGGGAGAAGAATTGGACATTGACCAATAGCAATTGAAGGATTGAAAAGAAAACCAAAAAAAAAAACAGAAAGTCAAATGGGCACCATTGGTGAAACAAGATTGGATCAAAGAAAATTAAACAAAACCTTGAATTGATCCCAAGTTCACCAGAAATGGGATCCCCAAAAAAAAAAAACTGTACCCAAAAAAAAAAAAAACCATGATATCAGCGCCCCCCCCAAAAAAAAAAAAAAAAAATTACGGGGTGTGAGGGAATCAGGCCAGCCCTTTGGGTTGGGATTGGGTCTGGTTTTTGGTTGGGCCAAGCAAAAGAAGGTGGGGGAGCCAGCTGTTGTTGGATGAGGGGGGGGAGGGGGGGGGAGCGGCCCAGCGGAGGGAGGTGGGGGGCCCTGTGGGGGGGCCGGGCTGGCGGATTCTGAGAGGTACTTTGTTGGGTATGGCCAAGAGGTTATGCAAACCCAAGTAACCATGATTGGGCTCATTGAGACTATCCAAACCAATCACAGTCTCATCCAATAGATCACCGGCAGCCAAGAGCTTCATGGCTAATTGAAAATAAGCTTCCAAGAAGTGATACTGAAGATAATCCCGAATATTAACGCCATCAATGATACACTTAGGAGCAAAATCTTGCCCAGCCCAAAACATGGTATTGAAAGTCTGAAATGCCAATTGGTTATATTGGGTTGACCAGATCATGGCCAGGAACAATTTGGGATTGGAATTATCGGGATGTGACCACTTGGACTGAAGATAGGCGGCACCAGTGACCGTAAACTTTTGAGGGTTCAACACACAAGCATAGAGCGTCCATAGTGGAGCACCTGATCCACCACAAAACCAAGAAAACTGGTAGAATGGGTTTGAATGGTTTGAATCAGCACGAGATGAAAAGTCTGATACTGATGGAGGATGAGAGAGGATAACCAACTAGATCCTGATGAGGATCCATGTAGACGCTGAACCCATACTCCTTGCACTTCTGCAACATGGCCACAACATAATCCATATACTTGACATTTTACTGTCCTCTGAGGAGGGGATGAGATTGAATTGGTGAGATGAAGATAATGAAAAGGAGGGGTAAGAGGAGGAGGAGCAGGAAGAGGAGGAGACTTAATGTCCTTGATGCTTGAGAGCCTCCCAGACGGTGGCAAATCTTAGACAGTTGAAGCCCCACTGTTTCAGGCAAGTGAGATGGATATCAGCCGAGCCATCTTGGAGATTCAAGTTCTGACAAATGTAGGTGATCCTGGGTGGTTTTGAAGATTTCTTGAGATGATGGTGAAGCTGGGAAGGGTTTTGTTGAGCTAGTGATGATTGGTTTGAGGAATGGGTAGGGTTGGACAAGTTTTGATTATCAAAGTCAAAGGAGGAGGATTAATTGGTGGTGAGGGATGAGGTGAAAGAGTGAGGGTGCAGTCAATGAGGGGTCTGATGAAATATTGGTTGGGAGGATGGGGTGGATGAGGATGGGGAGGATGATGGGTTGGGAGGATGCTGTCAGTTGTGTTGGCTGTCCTGCTAGACCAATTCCCAGAAGTTGTGGAGTAAATGCTGTGGATGGTACCTAGGGACCTTGGCAGAGCCAGATAGGTTGACACCCTGGAGAATGAGAATTCTCCCAGAGGTTTTCTTGAAGTGACGGGTATTGGAGTGAATGTAGAAGTGAGAGAACAATTTGCTGGCGAGACAAGAGGTTTGATATGAGTCTGGTGAGCTCCTGGAGGTCATAGTGGTAGAGGGGGTGGACTGTTTTAGATGTGATGGATGGTGGATGGATGATGATGCATAAATGGCGGGTTTAATGGAGAGTTTGATGTTTGAAATAAGCTATTTTCATGATACCCGCCATTTTGCAATAAACCAGTTAGGGGGTATGTGTATTTCAGAAACCAGCCATTGAAAATGGTGGGTTTTGTAAAATAAATGGCGGGTTTCTAATGGCAGGTTTTCTAACTCTGATACCCCCTTTTTGATCTACAGAAGAATATCAAGTATCAGAAGACCATTTTTTTTCCTGACCTGGGATTTGGACTTCATTTAAAACAAAATGGTATAGAGAAAATTGTTTGTGCATCCAATAAGTACAAGCACTGTAGTTCTCCTGCTGTTGAGAGTGCCACTCATAGAAGAATGGAAATGTCAATGCAAATCAACAAAACCACTCAAAACACTTGCAGTGACTTGGGAAGTGGAAAGATATACTCTAGGAAAAAAAGATATAAATAAAAAGAAAAAATATTTTTTTATTGGTGGGGTACAAAATAGTCTTAAGTATTTTTGTAGTCAAAAATATTTTTTTTTCTTTTTAAGTTTTTCATAAAGAAAATGTATTTACAGGCCAAGCATTTGCCTAATCTGCTTTAATTAATCTACTGTTCTACTGCTACCAATTTATGCCTCAGCCATTGACCACTTATACTTTTTGTTCTGCTGCCAGTGGTTCCCTCTCCATTTCCAGATGCACTTGCCGTTGATACTTCTCCTTTTCCTCTTTCTGAAATTCTAGCTCAGCCTTTTTTAACTTCCACTCAGAATCCCATTTTTGTTGCTGAGAAAAACTCTTGGCTTTCTGCTTTTGAAAATTAATTCCATTTGAAGATCCCACTTCTCCTTTTCAAACTAAATTCTTTCAGATTCAATTTGCAATTTCACTTTTTTTCAAAGGGGAATAGGAATGAGCTCAATTTTGAAAGCAATGAGAATCCAATGGGCTTACTTGAATCTTGATCCTCCATGATCTCCCCAAAGCCCGAAAAATTGAAATTGTTTCTTTTATTTTTAATGCTATTGGGGTTGATGTTGATGGAATTTCAGGCCTTTTTCTTCACCTTTGCAGAGGGTGTTTTTGTGGAAAAATCATTAGTCTCATTTGAATGGGATCTGGGAGGCCCCATTGGCTTGAGATTTTGTAAATCCAGGAATGGATGAGCCTGTTTTTTGAACATCTAAATCATTCAGAATTAACCAGAAAGAAGAGAAAAGAACCTGGTTCATTACTTGAGCAGATCTTGATGGAAATGGTGATATGGGAATGAAATCCTACTAATTGTTCAATTTTTCCATTTCTTTCAACCCAGGAGGAGAGCAATCAAAAGAAGTAAGTGAGGGGTTCAAGGTTGCCTTTGAATCATCAATCAAAGAAGAATTAAATGTGATGGGAGCTGATTGTGTTTGAATATCCTCCTTAGCATTGGGTGGGGGCCACTGAAAGGAAAAGGTTTCATCAAGGTCCTCATTGCTAGGCTGAGAATCCCCAGACAAGTCCTTGTCACCAACTGAATCAGATTGATGGGGGTCAAAATCAGCTATAGGGGTGATTCTGGCCTTCTTTCCAAAGATTTCATCCATTTGAATATAAAAAGGACAATTGGAGGCTAACTTATTAACCTATGAGTTGATTCCCTTGGCTTTTTTGGAGTTGGTGATACCAAAGCCGGTGGAGATTGATGTTGATTTGGCCTTTTTGTACTTGGATAAAGAATTCTTGAATTGCTCCCTCATCTTTTTGGATGAACAATCTAGCCTACCTTTTGTTTCATTTTTGAGTTCATTGGCCATCAGGAGATAAACATTGACCTTAGAGGATGGAGGTTGGCCAATGCGTGTTTCATTGTCCAATCCAAAGAAAGAATCATCTTTGAATGGATTTGGAGCCACTTTACCAGGATGATGTGATCAGCTCTCTTGAGCTGAATTGAGCCTTTTGAAGCTTATGGGGGAGGATTGTTAGATTTTGAGTTCCTGGGGGATGTTTGCTTTGGTCCATTAGATTGTCTAGTGTAATTTCAGGGGGAGGATTGATGAGGGGCCACTTAAAAAGAGTAAGAGGGATGAATCAATGAAGGGCTATGAGAAATTTTAAGTGGTGAGAGTTATGAAGTGATGAGAGGATGAGAGTGATGAAGAAAAGATAATAGGAAGGGATTAGAGTGATGAAGTGACAAGAGGGATAAAGGGATGAGAGTTAGGATCTGATGAAAGGAATAAAGTTATGAGAGTTATGAAGTGATGAGGATAGTGATGCAATGAAAGTTAGCTGGATGTGATGAAAGCAATAAAGTGGTGAGAGTGATTAAGTGATGAGGATAGTGATAGAAACAACTCAATTTTTTTTCGTGTGAGGTTGGAGGTAGAATTTTTGGGAGGTTGGAGGTGGAAAACCAGGGGTGTATGAATTGAAAAGGCAGTGGAAGATTTTATATACTTTACTTCAAAAACCCACTTATTTCAAGTTAACTCTGAAACTTCTGATTTGAAATAAGTGGGTTTTTTTATTTTAAATTGCGGTTTTGAAATGGCCGATTGGGTTTGAAGCCCACCGTTAAAAAATTGTAGGTTTTATTAAATCTGGAACTCCTATTTTAGATATTTGTTTTCCTGGTAAAAATGACTGCTGTTCCTAGTAAAAATTTCCACCAGCCCTATTTTATGTCCACCTTTCCAACTGAAAATGCCACCTTACCAGAATTTTTGGTTATGTTTTTTGCATTAAAGTGTTATCTGGCCCAAATTTCTTGTTAAAATTCCTGTCTGCTTCACCAGAAATAGGCAAGGAAAAATGTTTGGAGTAAGAATTATGAATTCAATAATTTGGGGGGGGACCAGAAAATTCACTAATGTTCATAATGTGGTGGGTCAAATAGGGATGTGAAATATTAAGCAAGTCAAACTGAAAAAAAACTGCACCCATCTGTCTCTCTTTTGGGGAGAACACAAAAACTCCAGGACAGAGACACCAAAAATTTGGTACTTTTTTTTTGATTTCCACCTCTGCTGTCTAAATTTCACATCAAAACTGTCTAATCAAAAGATATCAGGACTTTTGGACAGTTATTTTTTCAAAATTGATATCACATTTAATTTAATGAAAGAAGCTGGAGGTTTTGTTGCACATGTCCAGTAAGCCAAAATGCAAAAAAACCCCTCAGTGTAGGGAAAAAATCAGATGTGCAAGGGAAAAAAAAATTCCCAGAATTATTGTGTGACAGGTTTCCCGTAGGATGTTTCTGGTCTGCATTTTCCTCAAACTGGAAACAAATTTTCAGCACTTCAATCCACCAACAAAAAAAACTGATTTCATCAACTTTTATTAAACCCTCACTTCTAACTGATCTCAGCTGTTTTTCTCATTCCACCTCATTAAAGAACATGTTTTTTTAAGTTTGATATTTTTTTTTATTCATTGATTTTTTTTAAACTTAATTGAATCATGAAAATAATATATCTTTTTTCCAAAATTGAAATTTGCACTTAAAAACTGCTTTTCAACCTCAACCACCAACCCAAAACATCAATTTAATCCACTAATGAAGAGGAAGTACAAGAAAATCATCCAGTAAGTAAATATTTCTAAAAAATGTCAATCATAAAGATCAGTTCCATATCAAAGCCTAAAAAACAGCTGAATTATATATAGGGCATTATTTTATCATAGCCAAAATTCTTTAAATCATACATTTTTATGTCTGTGCAACATATCTCCAACACAGAAAAATGCTTTATTTCATGGTTGTTTCAAGAATTAATTCTTTTTTTAATTGTGACATGGCAGTATGAGATCTCGATCTCTTGAACCCTTAAGATAAATATTTGATAATTTTGGGAGAAATAGAACCCGTTGGAATGTTCCATCAAAAAAACAAATCAAAACAAAAAACCCGTTTTCATTGGACTTTTGGATCCTTTTATTTGAATTTTAAATTGATTTTTTTTTTGTTTTTCAAGCTTCCAGAAAGTCAACAAAACAGTCAAAGAGCTTTTCAAAATTTATTTTGGATCTTTTGGATGTATCCTGGGCCTCCAAAAATTTAATATAATGTAAAAACAATTCAAATTGACACATCCAATGCAATTTTATTTTTATTTTTTTTGTTTTTAGATCTGGAATAAAAATTTCAACCAATTTATTTTGACAGAACTTAAGAATGGGATTTAAAGGACAAATAAAAAAATTTCTGACTTTTTTTCACATTGCTTAACCCTCAAATTCTATAAAACAATGAAACTGATACAAAAGAAAAGGGGTGGTCCACATTTTTCATTCTCTTTTTTGTCAAATTTTAATACATGAAAAGAACAAATATGGATACAAACATTTAATTTTATTCGAGTATGATTGTTTTTATTTTTATTCTTGATATTATTGAAGGGAAAAAACCTCATTACCAAGCTCTAAATTTTTCTGAATAATAGTTTTCCAAGGTTTGGAATCCTTTGTCACCAAGATTTTCCAAATTGGATATAATTTGGGAGCTGGCCAAGGATCACACTTGGAAATCAAGTAGAATATAGGTTTGAAACCTTCTAACAGAATGAAGTAAATAGGAGAAGATTTGCAATTTGAAGTGGGAGGGGAACTCAGAGGAAGATAAGTGCAATTAATTAAAAAGAAAACAGAACCACTTGATAATTCTATGTTCCAGCCAGAAGGAAACCATGGCTTGTAAATTTAATCCACTTATTCATGGAATCTGTGCCAGGCTTCTTGGAAATTTTCACCCCAATTCTCTGAGTAGCTTCTTTCACTCAATTTTTGCTCAATATATTTCTCAACCATCAAATACAAGCTTCACTTAAATTCTTTTGCTCAAAAAATCTCTTTTTACAATGCCTTGAGAAAACATCAATCCACTTATCAGAACTGCTCAAACAGGCTCATCCTCAATTATCTCACCTAATAAAACTATTGATTCAAAACCGCTTGATCCTTCCTCATCTCATAAAATTCCTAATTCAACTCCTCCGGCCCCTCCTCTCGAGCTATCATATATTCAAAAGGAGGAGGTTGTTGATGCTATCGAATCATGAGAAAGTTACTATTGATATGCCATATCTTACAGATTATTAAATTTCAAGAAATCCTCCTAAAAATATAAATTTGGTAATATGGGAAATTTAAAACAATAAAATATAACATAATCTGGAAAAAATCAAGAAAGAACAATTTCCCTTTCAGATTGACAGGAAATCTTTCAAAACATTGGGCTCTCTGGATTTTAAAGTTTACATTTCCAGCCATAACCATCAAACTTCCAATACTTCTTCCAGCCATCTCATCCACAGAAGAACTCAAGGGAAGAAATAGGAGATGGTTGAAAATTTTCCCAAACCTGAATTCGCTCCATTGAAAATTCTCAACTCTCTCATACAAACCTATTAATCTACTTTTCATACCAATCCCAATACTACTTACAATAGAAAAACAAAAATTCAAAAAAAATGCCTTGAAAATACCCCCCATTGAAGCCATCATACGGGAAATCAGGAATTGTTCATTCTTCAGAAAAATGAACAATATGGATGGACAATCCACTTCAATATTCATTTCTCACTCTTATTCAATTCAATTTCTCAAGCTTTTACCAGCTCTTCTCATGATTTACCGCACCTATAAAACAAAAAGTTTGGAATGCCCCTTCTGCATATTTTTGGGGTTAAAAATTTTTCAAGAAAGTTTTCAGTTGGCTTCCGTTTTTTATCTCAAGGGAAAAAAGAGAACTATTAATTGGCCCTTACTAAACTTCTGGCAATTTCGGGAAATTAGGAACCCTAGGTTATTGTTACAGAAAAATAATAAGCTTTAATTATTTCCATTGAAAAGGTTTCTCCTTCTTGTCATCATATTCTCTGTCTCTGGAAAATTTTTAAAAATATTCAAAAGCAATTCAGAAAGAACTTCAAATATGAACATGAACAGAAGGTTATTGAGAAAAAAATCAAATCAGTTTGTCCATTCAAAATTTGAAGCAAGCTATTATGAAAACTTCACCAAAATTTCTATTTTCTGGAATTCTTCAAATTCTGAACACCTGATTGAGAACTAGATTGTTCAAAAATATTATTTTCCTCCTATTTGGCCAACCAATACTTTCAATTTGAAAAAAAAAGAAATCCAATGACAGAAGTTGTTCATTCTTACATCAAAAATTTCAATAATTCATCTATTGGCTCATTTTCTAATATAGTACATAAAATGTAAAATTCCATCACCATCAATATCCATGAGACATTTATTCAAGCCTCTCAGCAACCATTAAATAATATCTATGGTTCAACTCACTGTGTGGATCACCACTCTGGAAAAATTACAAATTTGCTCTCAAAACCATTCATTTATTTCATCAAGTTCCTGAATCTGCCACCACTTTCACTAACTGTGAGGAATTTTCTTACATTGGTATGTCATGTATTCAAAAAGGAAAATTAGTTATAAGAAAGGGTGAAATATTCAAAATTGAAAATTTACATCCTCAATTTCATTTTGAAGCACCATTCCAAATAAGTTTTAGAATTTTTTTCTGGATTCAAGCTCCAATGAAAAATTTCCTGATTGATTATTTGAATATCTCCATTCAAATCAGAACCCTCAATCCACTCAAACATAAGAAACCCTATATTTTGCATTCAAAACCATTAATGAATAACTATTTCTCAATGAAATTCTTGAATAATTCCAAAAGTTCCCACCTGGATAAAAGCACAATTATTTGGGTGAAACCAAGAAGCTATACAGTGGAAATTATCAACTTGTTCTGACTCAAGATCCCAATTCCACTCAAAGATAAAAATAAGAGGAAGATGCAAAGGAGCAGCAAAGAAGTTAAAGAATATCTCTCAGCTCTCAAGTAAAAGAAATACATCCTGTTTTGAATATTTTGAAGATCTGAAGAGGATGGAAAGGCCAGATGAGAAATTAACAGCAAATTCAAATGTAAGTAACCATTTTCTTTGTTTTAAAAAAATCTTCAAATTTCATAATTGATATTTTTCATATATGTATTCATGTTTCAGGAAATTGGAATGCCAAATAAAGAGTTAATGGGAGGAAGAGGTAAATTTATATGTATAATTTTATTTTCTGAAAATGGAATTTGTTTTTTAATGATTAATTGTAAAAATATTTTAAGATAGGATCTTTTTCTGACTGATTAGGAATATTCAGAAAATAAATACCTTCCATATTTGAAAGCGGAGAATCATTTTGAAGATGAGGAGATTCCAGATATGGATTTCATCAAGATGTTGAGATTTGATTTTTTTTTTCTTAATGATTTTGATATTAGTGCTTATTGATGTTTTCATTTAATCTTTTCTCAGAGGCCTGGAGGCAGTGTGAATAAGCAGGTTGCTTCTCCTGAAGAAACTCCTGGGACAAAAATGAAGAGATGGAGAGAAAAGCAACAAACTGAAGATTCTGATTGTACTTACCATCCTCCTGGAAGGAAGGTATCAGCACAAAAAGAAAAAACAATAAGTGTGAAAGTGAGTACATTGGACAATTTCTCATTTTTTCATTTTTTCTGATTTTTTGTGGGGTTTTCCTCTAGGCTTAATTTAGATTATCTTATACCTCTTCTATAATTTTTGACCAAGTATACATCAAAGAAATTACAGTTATCTTTAGAAAAAAATTATTTTATAAAAAAATTATGATTTTTAGTTTTAGTTCTAATACCAAGACTTAATTTCCCCAAAACAGCAATTCCCCATATATAAAATGTCAAAGATGTCATAGGGGATGGGAACAATAGATTTAGTGCATCAGTCATTTTTTAATGAGGCACTCAGAAGACTGGATTGAAGTAAGGAAAGAAATGGTGACAAAGCAGGATTGAAACTCAATCTTGAAGGACAAAATCTGGGGGGGAACTTCCCAGAAGAAAGAGGGAAGCTGAACCACCTTTCTGGCCCAGCTCTCATAAAAATGTGGATGAAATTTACATGCCATGGTTTCCTTCTGGCTGAAACATATGGATATCCACTGGTTCTGTTTTATTCTTTAATGCCTTGCACTTATCCTCTGCTGAGTTCTCCTGCCGCTCCAAATTCCAAATCTTCTCCTATTTTCTTCATTCTTTTAGAATATTACCAAAATATATTCTACTTCAAGTTAAAGTCTGAGACTTGAACAGAGCCCAAATTAGATCCAATTTGGAAAAGCTTTGTGACAAAGGATTCCATACCTTGGAAAACTATTATTCAGAAAAATTTAGAGCTTGGTAATGAGGTTTTTTCCTGAAAGAGAATTCAGCAGAAAAATAAAAACATCATAGTTGGATGAAATTCAATATTTTTGTCCGTATTTGTTCTTTGTGAAACATGAAAAAAACAAGAATGAGAAATCTTGAGCACCAATTTTGTATCTTGAATTAGTTTCATTTCGTGTATAATTTGAGGGGTAAAAAAGTTGAAAAGCATTAAGAAAAAAATTTTGATTTGATCCTTTTATTCCATTCTAAAGTTCTGTAAAAAAAGATGGAAGGTTTGATTCCAGAAGTCAAAAATAAAAAAATTAAATGGATGTATTAATTTGGAGTGTTTTTATGTTGGATTAAATTTTTGGAGGCCCAGGATAAATCAAAAAAATATGCAGAAAAATATCAAAAATCTCTTTGATTTATGGGGTAACTTTCTGGGAGCTTGAATAACCAAAAAAAAGAATAATTAAAATGGAAAATAAAATGATTCAAAATTACAATGAGAAATCTGTTATTTTTGGTTTTGTTTGATTTTTTGGATGATTTTCTTAAAGTAAAAATATACACCAAAAGTATCTGGATGAAATATTGGAAATTGATGAGATTTGATTGTATTTCTATAGAACTTAGAACCAGCTGAGGCTGAGAGATCAAAAAGAATCAAATAGAAGCGTATCAGAAGGAGAAATCAAAGAAAAATAAATAAGTAGGAAGATAAAAATGTAGAACCCTACAGCATAGATCAATGAGAGTTGTCTGATGAGGCAGCTTTGAGTTTAGAGAAATCTATGGACTGAGAGACAAAGGAGGAAACAGAAGGGATGGGATTTGAGTATAGATAAAGATAGGCTGTTTGTAGTATGAAGTCAGACTGAGTTCAAGAGGCTTTGTTGGAGAAGTCAACATCTTACCGGTCAGAGATTGACGTATTGTATTTGATTTGAGTGATTTGATGGAGTGATGTTGAGGGTTGAGGAGATTGGGGGAAGAAATAGAAATGGAAGCAAATAAAAAACAACAGGAATAAGAAAATAGACAGAAGAGAAGAAATATAGATAGGGAAATAGGTTGATAAAGATCCAGAAGAATCGGGATTGGTAAAAGGGGATGAGAGCAAGTGTGAGTGAGAAGAACACAACGGGGTCCCCGTCATAGACTCAGTGCGCACCCGTGCGCAGAGGCGCGGTAAGAGATGAGAGCGGGAAAATACTCAACACCCCTTGTGACTGGTAAGAGGTGATTTGACTTAGTATTAATTAGATTAATATGGTGCGTTGAACTAGTTGGAGGGCCCCAACAGATGTGGCTTTAGTTAAAGGATCTGCTATCATTTCATTTGTGAGGACAAGATGGAGTTCAAACTTAGAAAGAGAAAAGTCTTCACATAGACCTTAAGTTTTAATGTTGATGTGTTGTGACTTGGAGTGTGACCCAAATTGTTTTATTTTGTTGTCTAATCCCTTATTATCTACATATATTGTTGGTTGGTTAGAGGAAGAGCCATGGATTTCATTCACAAGGTGAGTGATCCACTTCAATTTGAGGTAGCAATCAAGTAAGGGGTTCAGTTCAGATTTGGTAGAGGAGTATGTTATGTTCTGCTGTCTTGAGAAATTCCAGGGGACTGAACTACCATAGTGTATTACTATCTATCTTGTTTGAGACTTGCAAGAAGAGGGGTTGTCCCCTCACATAGCATCACTATATCCCAAGATACTGTCTTTGGATGATTCATACTTCAGAGTCAACCTAAAGTCCCTAGTGGTCTTGAGGTATTTCCATAGCTTATGTACTTCTTTCCAATGAGTGAGTCCCAGTTTTGCATTGAATCTTGCCATGCTGGAAACGGGAAAGGAAATATCTGGACGAGTGTATTGAGAAAGATGATTCAGCAATCCAGTTGTAGATTGATAATTGATATTGAATTGACAAAACTAAGCATGGTCTTTGTCAGAAGCTGGTTCAAGATCAAAGTTTTGAGTAAGAGGTGTATTAATGCCTTTGCAGTCGGCGAGACCCAATTCTTCCAGGCTCTTTTTGATATGTTTTGGTTCACTGAGAAATATACTGTCTCCATCAAATTGAATGAGCATTCCAAGGATTGTATTTGGCGAGTGACAGGAAGAATTCAAGAAACTTTTTAAGAATTTGACTGCAAAAGAGTCAGATTTTTCTACTAAGATTAGATCGTCGACATGGAAGTAAAGGACTTCCCCCGACTTAGAATTGAGATAAAAACATGGATCGCTGGTGGATTCACGGAATCCTTGAGATTTGATCCACGTAATAAGTGTCTCATACCAATTCTTGGGTGATTGGAGTAAACCATAGAGTGATTTCTTCAATTTGAGATAGGGAGATTTTCAATTTGATCCTTCAGGAGTTATGATTATCACAGTCCCATTCAAGGGAGCGTGGAGGAAAGCCCCTTTTACATTGAACTGAGTGAAAGTCATTTTATTCTTTAAGCTGTAGATCAGAGAGAGACAAAGGGATCCAATTTTCGCCGTTGGAGCCCAGTCTCTTCAAAATCTACACCTTGAACCTGGTCATATCCTTGCACACATAAACGTGATTTATATTTCACAGGCTCTCCATGGCAATTTTCTTTCACTTTGAATACCCATGTTGTGTTTAGTATATTTTTGGGTTTGCCGTAATAATCTTACCAAACCTCTTGAGTTTCAATTGAGTTAAGTTCTTCCTTGGAAGCTGCTTTCCACCTAGTCCATTTGGAACATTTTCAAGCAGCCTTATAAGAGGGAGGTTCATAATAATGATGAAAGTCATATCTTTGGGGTTTTTGAAGTTCATGTCTAGGACGTAGATTGGGTTGTTGCTGAGGTGATTCTGGTTCAGAATGGGAAGGAGGAGGCGGAGGTTGAGGTGTAGAGTGGAGAATAACTTCTTAATCAGAGTCAGAGTCAGAGTATTTCGAGGCAGGTTCCATAATTTAGTATTGTTTCTCATTAGTGGAGAAATTGGTTTTGTAAGAATTCAAATCAGGTTGAGAAAAGATATCCAGGCCTGGCAATTTGAAGAAGGGAAATTCATTCAGTTGGTTTTTAAGGAATTTGACTTTTTAGTTTCTATGACGGTTCCAAGCCCATTCACAATTAAGTAAGAGTGAAAGATGGGGTTGAATCCAACGAGGACTCCTTCTAGACCTTTGTCATCAAATTTTCTTCCTTTTTGCAGACAATTGGCAAGGTAGATCACAGAAGAACCTACGGGTTTTAAGTAATTAGCTGGGAGGGTCTTACCAAACATTAGTTCCCAGGGAAACAATTGGTTACCTTCTCAAGGGATCTGGTTTAAAATAGAGCAACAAATATGTGTCACTATATGCCAGTAATTCTTGGCTAGGCGAGACAAAGAGAAGATGGATTGTGCTGATTGAATGATCATCCTATTAGCTCTTGTAACTTGTCCGTTATGTTGAGGATGGTATGGTTTGGAAGTGCAAAGTTTAATGAATTTATTTTTGGCAAAGTCTTTCAGGGTAGAATTTGTGAATTCTGTTCCTTTATCCAAGAATATTTCAGAGGGATATTAGTTTAAACGTTTATATTCAGTCTCTAGAATATTGATAATTGTTTTGGGAGTCTGATCTTTAGAAGTTAGAGGAAAGCATGCAAGGTAGCCAGTATAATTGTCAACCAGAGTGAGTAGGTATTGATGACCAGCCTTCAATTGAGGAGTAACTGGTTTGACTAAATTGAGATGAATTCATTCTAGGGGCTTACCGTCAGGAGTAGAAACATTGGAAAAGGGGGATTTGGTAATCTTGCTTTTGACGCAACTGCTGCATTGAAAAGTCTGGAGCTCCTCATTGGAAAAGAAATCCTTTAGGAGAGGTTTTAGGGTACAGATAGATGCATGGCCGTAAATTTTGTGTAAATCTGATAGAGTATAAGAAGAGTTAGAGGATTTTTTGGTGACATTAACAGCATTACTCTGGCCAGCCAATTCAGGTTTTTCAATGAGAAACAAGTTGTCCCTTATCAAGCCCTTCAACACAATTTGATCTCCTGGAGTTACCTTGAATGTATTGGGGGTTTGAGTAAGGTTACAAACTTTTTTTGCAAGAAGTCCAGGACTGATTGAATTGACAAAAATGCCCAGTATGTAAGCGCAATCTTTGAGCGTAATCACCAAATCATTCCATTCTCATTTGACTGTTCCAATTCCTTTTATTTAGAGATTGGCTTCCAGTTTTCCAGTCTTGATCTCTTGGGACTTGTCTTGTAGTTCTATGGATGAGAAAATTTTTACATTGTTAAAGATGTGAACTTTGTAAGACTCCAAACAGTGCTAGGCCGTGGCAGTTCTGCAGAGGGGAAAGGTGCTGTTTAGGCTGCCCTCCTGAGTGTTACAAAAATATTTAAATGTAACCAAGATCAAAGTCCAGAACCTTGTAAACGGGGGACCAAATGTAAGAGGATAAAGATTATAGTGGTTGGTAGCTGGGAAACAAAACTATCTGAGGCAAGATGGTGCCGGGGAAAACTTGAATAGAAGAAGTCAAGGTTTGTTCAGAGTCCAACAAGACAAGACAATTGGAAGTAACAACTCCCACAAGCTAATAGCTCTGGTTGTCAGCAGAAGCTTAGGAAAGATCAAATCAATCCCGAAAAACCTCCAGGTTGTCAATGAACCTGCCCAACTCTCCCCAATCAAGCTCTTGAAGTGTACCAGATAAGTGTGGTTGGCTGCACAAGACAAAGCTTATTGTTTGAAGAAGCTCTAGAAGCAAAACAATAACTGATTCAAACAAGAATAACCCAACACTTCTCAAGGTACTCAAAAGTAGGGTGGCAGAATTCAACTTCAAAAGAGATGAAGGGAGGTTTAACACTAAAGGTTTTAAGCTTAATAAAACCTCTTCAGTCAAACATGACTGGTTCCAGAAAGATAATCAAAGGATGATCAGGACCAGTATGGTCGGATAAAGGGATCAGGAGTGCTGTAACACACTCAAGAATTCAATCAGTCAAATTCTTATTCAACAAGCAAAGCTATTGGTTGGTGAAAAGGATCAAGGATCAAGGGCTTGAGTATGGAAGCTCAAGGATCAAGGGGAAATCCTAGATATACCCAAATTTTTGTCTCAAATAAAGGGGAATGAAAACCCCAAAGATGATGTATTTCAAGCAGAAAATGATGATGATCCTCCCTGGTATGGTAGGATGTGGTGATGATGGTGTGATCTGATCTGATGGGATGATGGGATGTAGGATAGGATGTCCTGATATGGTGCTGATTTGATGTAGGATGATGGGATGTAGGGTAGGATATCCTGATATGGTGCTGATCCCCCTCCAAAAGGCAGGGGAGAGCCCCTCCTTATATGGGAAAGAGGCCCTGTTAGACTATGTACAAGGGATACTACAAATGGAGTGGAAAAAGAAAGACTTTTTTTTGATTTTCAGGTTTTAGGTGATCAGAAGAATTTGATCACACAGGCCGGTGGAAATCCGGCCTGCCTGACTGGGGTGGGATCCTTTCATTCCTTCACCTATCCTGCGTCCGTCCGTGGATGGACGCGCGTGACAATACCAGAATAACACCCACCCCTCGCTCAAAGGAGGAAGGGCTGGGAAAGGGGAAATGGATCAGGCTGCCCACGGGTTTCTGTGGGCAGCAGACAACATTTTCCCACCCCCACCCAAAGACGGAGGGGGGGTGGGAGTTATTGATGGATTGGCGTCAGCCAATTCACAGACCGAGGGGAAGATTGAGTGAGAGAGAGAGAGAGCAATAGTGGGCAATGGATCAATGATAGTGGGGGATCGGGGATTGATTGGATAGCCATTGAGAGGCGGAGGATCCAGTGCTTTGCCCAGATCCAACAGGACACTACTGAGCGGAGGACTCTCCTTGTGAGGGTGACAATCATTGGTGAGGGTGGCTGCGGAGGAGGATGAGGAGCGCCCATGGGTTGATTCTAAGCTAGATCCAATTGGCTTGGGATGTTGGATGACCCGCTCAACAACGAATGATGCAATATCCCACTACCTCTTGAGCCAATTGCAAGCCTCTGTACTACCCAAAGATGGAGACTTTTCTCTCAACCCGGGTGTGATCAAGATCACCCTAAGCCTTCTTGCTGGATCAGGTGAATCATCTTGATCGGGGTCATCTTGTGGATCTTGAGCATGAGCTTGTTGTCCATTTGAAGATGATGAGGATGGATGGTGGGAGACTTGGATGGGGACAAGCGAGGGGAGGGGGAGGAAGGAGAACTGGATGATCTGGGTGGAGACAAAGATGGATGATGGTCCGTTGAACGTGTGGTAGATTGGATAGAATTGACAGGATTGATGGGCCAATGATTGATGGAGTCAATCAAATTCTTTTTGGCGGTGGAGATGGATGAAAATGAAGGGAATTTTGGGCCAAGCGGGTCTTGGCCGGCACATTCGGCCAAAAGGAAGGGCAAGAACAAAGAGAGAAGGGATTGAACCTGCTACCTAGATGGTCAGGACAAGAAAGGCCTTTCCTAGACAAATGGGACAAAGGGTTGTTTGACAGGATGAGGAAATTGGAGAAGTGATACTGAAAAAGAAATTCCAATTTTTTTTTCTTTTTTTGAATAACACCTTAATAAAAGACCTTTAAAAAAATTTTTTCAACCCTTCCGCATCTGGTCCAGCGTGTCCAGATTTTGTCACCACATCTCTCACCAACTTACAGACTGTCCCTAGTCTGCATCTGAGCTTGATTATAAGAGAAAAAAAGGAAAGATGATTGAGAACAAGAAATGGCCATTTGATCTTGAGGGTGATTGAAAAGAGTATCTTGATCCATCCAAAGAAGATCTTCTAGAGTTGACTGCAATAAATGAAGAAAGCATCCCAGGTGCTCACGTATTTGGCATACAGTAGAGTTTCACAACAAAACACAGCAGATGACCCTGGCGGTGCACAATTGGGAGGATTTAATTCTGATCTAAGCTGCCTCTACAACAATGAAATTTCTTGACCTGATCAGCATAGAAACCTCTGGCAATCTGAGTACCATCCAGTTCCTCCAAAAGATATGATCCACCTCTGACTTGACGGACCACTCAATAAGGACCATTCCAGCGATTGGAAAAAAGCTTTCCCCACTGAGTTTCCAAGGATTGGTTGTAAGCTAAAATTAGATCACCAGGATTCAAGGGGTCCCTGACTTGATTGGAATGCTTATCCTCCCAATAACGGACTGATTTTTCCCTTGAATCCATCATTTTCTGATAAGCTTTGTCACAAACATCTTCACTTTGCTCCAGTTTCTTGGCTCTGGAAACCAATAGATCAGTGGTGGAAAAAACCTTTTCCCAAGAATTGCTAAGAAAGATTCCATTTCCAGATCAAGAGGAAGGACAGCCCTTTGTCCAAAGATAATTTTGTAAGGTGAGTAGCCAGTGGTTTGCTTGGTTGAGATTTGATTGGAGAAGAGGACCAGAGGAAGAAATTTGTGACAATTCTTTCCACTTTCACCAGTGAAATTGACAAGAGCAGACTTAAAAGGGGCATGGCCTCTTTTCACCATGCCTTGTCCTTCAGGATAATGAGGAGTGGTCACCCTATGTTGAACAGGAAGTGATTGGATCATTTTGGCCAGTTTGCCACCAAACTCAGAGCCGCCATTGGTTGAATAAGATCAAGCCAAGCCATAACACATTTTCCAAATCTCGTAAAGGAAAGCTGTTACTGACTCAGAGCTCAGGTTCTTTAGAAATTTGGCTTCAACCCATCCAGAAAAATCATCTCTAGCCACAATGAGGTACTTAGCTCCACCAGCCTTAATGTGAACCACATCCATAGAAATCCTTCCAATGACAGTTGACTCCCCAGTGGGATAACAAATTTCAGCTGGGTTCCTAAGATCATGTTTCTGACATACTTCGCAACTCTTGCACCATTGAGAGACTGATTTCTTCAAAGATGGCCACCAGAATGGTTTGGATATACGCCAATAGGTCTTGGTTTCCCCACAATGCCCAAGGCCTTCATGGAGACTTTCAAGGATTGAATCTTGCTTGGAGGGGATTGTGACAACAATTAGAGCACAAGGATTGCCTCTTTTCATAAGCCTAGTACCCTGGACAAAGAAGTTGGAAGAATTCCTCTTGAGAAATCTAAAATCTTTAGGGGAGAGATAAGGAGGCCTTTGGAGAGTGGAAAGGTACTGCTCTTGTTTTATCCAGAGACCTTGTTGGAAGCCAGAGTAATTTTGAGAGGAAAAGGTGAAGACTGGACAAATTAAAGGCTCCTCCTTGTCAAAGTTCACTCCAACATCTGATTCTTTGTCTCCAAGGGGGCTTCCAGATAAACCAGTGGGCATGGTGAAGGATTTGCCAGGCCTATGAACAATATCAAACGAGAAAAGCTGGATAAAGGCCACCCAATGGGTCATAGGAGCATTTGGGAGACTGGGGGCATTGATCATTTTGATGATGGATTGTGCCTTGACTTGTAACTCAAAGTTTTGACCCCAGAAGACATTTTGGAGTTTCTTCAACATTCAAGCCACGCCACAGAGTTCCTGTTTTGGTTGGGAGCACCTGGATTCTACATATGAAAATAACATGGATTCATAGAGAGCAGGACGGTCCTGACCATTTTCTTCTTCCTGGGTCATGAGGACAGACCCAACAGATTGATAACTGGAATCAACAGCCAATTTGATCTTGGCAGCTCCCGGTCCGTAAGCAATCTTCCTCAAGACTAAGTCTTTGCCAACCATCATTTTAAGCCGCTGAAAAGAATGTTCACACTCTTGGGTACAGATCCACTCAGAATCTTTTCTGGTCAGGAAACATAGGGGAGCAAAGATTTTGGATAGGGATGGGATGAAAATTTGAACATTAGTGACAACACCTAGAAAACCACTGACTTCAGTTGGGTTGATAGGAGTAGGCCAAGAGAGGATTGTGTTGATCTTGGATGGAGCCATCCTTCTTCCTTCCTTGCAAACCACATGACCAACAATTTCCAGAGCAGGAACACAGGCAGCCAATTTGGATCCAGATGAAGTGAGGCCAGATTCTTTGATTTGGAACAGGACCCTTTCCAAAGTGGTCGCATATTCCCAGATAAATTGATGGATTCCTGAATTCCAGGGTAAGAGCTCATTTTTATAGTCAGAAACTGGTTCTTTAATTTGGCCGTTTTCAATGAAGATACAAGCATGATTGGGGATTTCATCCTGGAGGATCCAAACCATCTGAGCCTGAAAGACCGCAACTGAGTTTGGGGCGCCTTGAGGCAATTGAGTAAGCTGGAAGCAACCAAGAGGAGTATCAAATGTGGTGAGAGGGCAAGAAATCAGATGTAAGTACCATTTGTCATAGCCACCCATAATATCACCTAGACCATAGCAAGCTCTCCCGTAGAAGGATTCAACAAACTCTTCAGTAGGAGGGGGAATACCAGAGTCTTTAATAGTAACCTTATTTAGCCGCTGGACATCATGAACTATTCTAAGTTTACCGTTACTTTTAAGGACACAGAAAACAGGACTGGAATAGCTAGAAGTTGACTGTTCATATAAACCGGTTTGGACTTGTTCCCGGACCAACTTGATGAACTTGTTGCCTTTGGCAGCAGGGATTGCGATCTTTTTCTTTTGCCAGGGATCATGTTCTACTACAGGAATGATATAAGGCAGACCATAGGACTCTGTCAAGAGACCTCTCTCTTCTTCACAGAAAGCAATAGCTTTTTCCCTAAGAGCCAAGACATTTTTGATCAAATACAACTCATCAGGTAGAAGCCATCCATCTGGTCCAAAGTTGACTACTTTCAGAAGTTCTTCAGTGACACGGCCAAAGGAGATGAATGGACCAGCAAGAGATTGAGGTAAACCACAGTAAGGATTGCGGGATAGAGGAGGACGCCTAAGAGGAGGATTGAGATTGAGAGGCATTGGTTGGTTGACTGGTTGGATTTTCCTGGCAACTGGTTTATATTGGGAGGCAACAGAGAGTGGTTCTTGTTTTCGCCAAGAGTTGACCAGACAGATCTGACTACGGGGATTGAGACCAAGTTCTAAAGCCTTCCAAGTTTGATGTTCCGCAACGTTTTCAAAAGGTGCCTTTTCCATAAAAGAAGTCCCAGGGGATAATGGATTGCTCACATGTGTGGCACAAGGTAGGGTTTTAAAAATGATAGTAGTAGGATACCCTGGTGGTGCAAAATTGGAAGGGCCTACTTCTACCCCAGTTTGCCTCCACTGAAGCCCATATTCTTCCATACAAAAGCCACCAAAAACAGGATCAAGATTGGGATCTAGTTTAGAATCATTGCGCAGATTTGAATTGGAACTGAAAGAAGGTTGATTAGGAATAAGAGTAAAAGGAAAAGAAGAAACAACAGATGAAGAAGAAATATTTTTGAATTTTTCCTTTTTTTTTGTTTTTGATTTTTGACATTTTTGAGATCAGAGGAGTCGTTGAAAAGACAGAGATATAGGCCTTGGGAATGAGGGTTGACCCTTGAGTTGAATTTTGAGGCTGAAAAGAACTACAACTATTAGTAGGATCAACTACTCCCATTAAAAATGAGAAGAACTGGAATTATCCTTCTGTTTAGGAAAATGACTGAGGAAATCTCTTTCCCAGCAACCAGCATCCAAAGAACAAAGGGGAACCTCAATTCTTTTACCATTTGAATTTGGGAGGAGGATTCTCCCCCTAACTTGATTGGAAAAAATCAGAGTTGCTCCAAAATCAATTGGGAAAGGTTGACCCAAGATCATAGCTCCATCCAAGCTTGTAATCCAGAAGTGACAAGTTCCAACAATGTTTTGGCCAATCCGGACTGGAAAGTCTTCAAAGATTCCAACCAATTTGCAAGACTGATTCCCTATTCCACAAATTGAAGAGGTGAAGCTGACTCTAGGGCTGAGTTCAAGTTTAAAGGCCATAGCATCCAAGATCAAGTTGAGCTGAGAGCCAGAGTTGACAAGGAGCAAGAATGTTTTAGCTGATTCACCAAGATGGCAGGGAAGAAAACCAAGAGGACATGAGTAAAGACTACACTCATAAGAGGGATCTGTTCCACCAGAGTCCTCTATCAAAGTTCCAGAGGAGACCTTGAGTTCCTCAGGACCAATTTCCACACGTCGGCAAGAAACCCATTTCTTCATTCCTTCAGAAGCAGAAGGAGAGATTGATAGGAGTTCAGCCAAAGATAGATCAGGAATTTTAAGATCAGAAATTTTCTTTAATACCCCTTCCACAGCATTGGGGTGATCTTCAGAAATTTCCCTCTCAAACCAAACTTTGGGCTGGGTGGAGGGAGGTAGATTGGGTGAAGCAGGAACAGGATTGGGGGATTGAGGAGGTTTCATAGATGAGGGAGGATCAGGGTGATCTTGAGACCTTTCCATGAGTGGCTCTTTTTCCACCTCCATTTCTTCTACATCAGAAGAGGGCTCAGGTGACGATTGTTGTTTGGGCGGTTTTTGGAGGATCAAGGTTGGCAAGGAAGGAGCTTTATGAGGTTTGAGCTCCTCATGTTGCTTCCTAGCTGGATTGGATTGTTAATTACAAACCAGAGAAGAGGAGGAAATAGCTGGGGGATACCAGGGTTGAAGGGTACCACAAGAAGATTGGAAATCCACAGAAGCCAAGGAGGCCTTCATAGAAGGGGGTGGCTGGTAAGAGGCCACCACATGAAAAATGGGGCAAGATGAATCAAAGGGGATTAGGGCACCATTAGGAAGAGTAAAGTTATTACCTTTTTTCTCTACTAATTTCTTGTCTTTTTCCTTCTGGAGCTTGATACATTGACGTGTTTCATAACCTTCTGTGTGGCAATAATAGCAGACTATAGTATTCTTAGGAACAGCACTAGAAGGTTTAGGAACAGCAAGAGAGGAAATCTTTTGATCAATTTTGTTTTCAAAGGCTATGAGCAGTTTGGTGATCTTGTCCATTGTAGCGGTTTCTCTGTTAGGCTGAGGGTTCTTGGGCCTGCAATCAGATTCCATTTTATTCATGATCTTTTTTGACTCTTTGAAGGAGGGGGCATGGACTGGTTCAGCAGTTTTAGACTTTTCAAAAGTGAGGGCTGTTTAACCTTTCATGACTTTATCCACCACTCCCCTAAGGATAAGGAAACCAGGGAGCTAAAATAAATTATCCCAGCTAATAATCATGTATCCAGACTCAGCCAGTTTTTCCTTGATTCTTTCTTGCACTCCAAGAGAGAAAGATTGGAAGAATCAGACTTGAATTTTGTCCACTGTGTCAATGTGATTGTTTTGGACAAGGTAGGATTGGATGGGATCCCAAGATTTCCTAAAAGCCTGATAATTGGAAGCTGAAGCCACACTACCATTGGAGAACCACTGAGAGACAAGGTTATCTAGATCCTGCAAAGTAAATTGTGCTACATCTATTTTTCCCCAATGAGCCAACATTGCTCCCCGCAGCAGGGTCCAGTTATGCCATTTGAAACCTTCAAAAGACTTGATGATTTCCATAACTTCATCAGAGGAGATAAACAAACCGTAACTGGTAGGCCATATCAAATTTGCTAGCCCCGTCAACCAAAGCAGCCATCTTGTACAAGTCCAAGAAGCGTTCCACAATTGTCCCATTGAATTCTAAGTTCTTGTTCTGAGGCTTGAGCTTAACCATCTTAGGACAAGTAGAAGAGTTGCTGGTGGATTCCCTTTTGACAAAGTTTCCTAAAAGATCCAAGGAACAGATTTCCAAAGTGGCTCACAAATGTGGCAAGAGTAGGGTTTATCAAAAAACAACAAGTATCTTGCCCAGGCGGTGCACAATTGGGAGGACTTACTTCTAGAACAAGTTGCCTCCACGGATCTAGATGATGACAAAAAAAAAAGAAAGAGATTGGATTACAAAGTTGATGATTCATGATGGGACTGTAAATCCCAAGGTTGCTGGTTCAATCCCGGCCCGGGGGACCAAATTTAAGACTCCAAACGGTGCTAGGCCGTGGCAGTTCTGCAGAGGGGAAATGTGCTGTTTAGGCTGCCCTCCTGAGTGTTACAAAAATATTTAAATGTAACCAAGATCAAAGTCCAGAACCTTGTAAACGGGGGACCAAATGTAAGAGGATAAAGATTATAGTGGTCGGTAGCTGGAAAACAACACTATCTGAGGCAAGATGGTGCAGGGGAAAACTTGAATAGAAGAAGTCAAGGTTTGTTCAGAGTCCAACAAGGCAAGGCAATTGTAAGTAACAATGCCCACAAGCTAATAGCTCTGGTTTTCAGCAGAAGCTTAGCAAAGATCAACTCAATCACTAAAAAACTCCAGGTTCTCAATTAACCTGCACAAATCTCCGCAAACAAGCGCTTGAAGGGTACCACATAACTGTGGGGGGCTGCACAAGACAAAGCTAATTGTTTGAAGAAGCTCTAGATACAAAACAATAACTGATTCAAACAAGAATAACCCATCACTTCTTAAGTTACTCAAGAGTAGCGTGGTGGAATTCAACTTCAAAAGAGATGAAGGGAGGTTTAACACTCCAGGTTTTAAGCTTAATAGAACCTCTTCAATAAAACGTGACTGGTTCCAGAAAGATAATCAAAGGATGATCAGGAACAGTATGTTTGGATGAAGGGATCAGGAATGGTGTAACACACTCAAGAATTCAATCAGTCAAATTCTTCTTCAACAAGCAAAGCTATTGGTTGGTGATAAGGATCAAGGATCAAGGGTTTGAGTATGGAGGCTCAAGGATCAAGGGGCAATCATAGATATACCCAAATTTTTGTCTCAGATAAAGGGGAATGAAAACCCCATGGATGATGTATTTCAAGGTCAAAATGATGGTAATCCTCCCTGGTATGGTAGGATGTGGTGATGATGGTGTGATCTGATCTGATGTGATGATGGGATGTAGGATAGGATGTCCTGATATGGTGCTGATTTGATGTAGGATGATGGGATGTAGGATAGGATGTCCTGATATGGTGCTGATACCCCTCCAAAAGGCAGGGGAGAGCCCCTACTTATATGGGCAGGAGGCCCTGTTAGACTATGTACAAGGGAGACTACAAATGGAGTGGAAAAAGAAAGAATTTTTTTTTTGATTTTCAGGTCTTAGGTGATCAGAAGAATTTTATCACGCAGGCCAATGGAAATCCCACCTGCCTGACCAGGGTGGGATCCTTTCATCCATTCACTTATCCTGCGTCCGTCCGTGGACGGACGCGCGCGACAATACCAGAGTCACACCCACCCCTTGCCCAAAGGCGGAAGGGTTGGAAAAGGGGAAACGGATCAGGCCGCCCGCGGGTTTCTGCAAGCGGCAGACAACATTTTCCCACCCCCACCCAAAGACAAAGGGGGGGTGGGAGTTATTGATGGATTGGCGTCAGCCGATTCACGGACCAAGGGGGGGATCGAGTGAGAGAGAGAGAGCAATGGTGGGTGATGGATTGATGATAGTGGGGGCTTGGGGATCAATCAGATTGCCATTGAGAGGCCAAGGATCCAGTGCTTTGCCCAGATCCAACAGGGCGCTACTAAGCGGAGGAGCCTCCTTGTGAGGGTGACAATCATTGGTGAGGGTTGCCGCGGAGGAGGATGAGGAGCGCCCATGGGTTGATTCTAAGCTAGATCCAATTGGCTTGGGATGTTGTATGACCGGCTTGACAACCATCAATGCAATATCCCACTACCTCTTGAGCCACTTGCAAGCCTCTGTACTACCCAAAGATGGAGACTTTTCTCTCCACCCGGTTGCAATCAAGATCACCCTGAGCTCTCTTGCTGGATGAGGTGAATCATCTTGATCAGGGTCATCTTGTGGATCTTGAGCATGAGCTTGTTGTCCGTTTGAAGATGATGAGGATGGAATGTGGGAGACTTGGATGGGGATGAGCGAGGGGAGGGGGAGGAAGGAGAACTGGATGAGCTGGGTGGAGACAATGATGGATGATGGTCTGTTGAAGGTGTGGTAGATTGGATAGAATTGACAGGATTGATGTGCTGATGATTGATGGAGTTAATCAAAGTCTGTTTGGTGGTGGAGATGGATGAAGATGAAGGGAAGTTTGAGCCCGGTGGGTCTTGGCTGGCGCGTTTGGCCAAAAGGAAGGGGAAGAAAAAAGAGAGAAGGGATCAAACATGCTACCTAGATTTTCAGGCTGAGAAAGGCCTGTCCTAGAAAAATGGGACAAAGGGATGTTTGAAAGGATGAGGAAATTGGAGAAGTGATAATGAAAAATAAATTCCAATTTTTTTTCTTTTTTTGAATAACACCTTAATAAAAGACCTGTAAAAAAAAATTTTGAGCTCTTCTGCATCTGGTCCAGGGTGTACAGATTTGGTCACCACAACGTTAGCTCCAGAGTCCAAGAGTAGATTAGGATTGTTATAAACATTGATTCAGAGATTCAGTAAGGCATGGTATTTGATGGTTGGATTCTTCTTATTCTTATTTTTCCAATTGTTTTGTTGTTTGATCCACCATTCAGGAGCAATTTCAGGGTGGAGATGAAATCAAGAAGACTCTGCGTGAGGTGCTTTGGGATCGTGATATCCTTCACAACATCTCATCTTTGTCTTCTTCTTGTCCTTATAGTTCCTTGTCTTGGTTGTTACTAGTGAGACATCTGTTGTAGTGCTCCAAAACCTAAACTATAGCCATAAGACTCAGTTTTCTAGTATAAAAATGGCTCCAATAATAATACAGAACTAAAAAATGGATTCTACCCCAAAAATAACCCCTAGTCACTCAGCCAAAGTACCCCTCTATCTCTCATGGTTTAGAAGATACAGCCCAAGTCAACCCTGGCCTACCCATACCCCTACCAGGTGTCACAGACCAGTGAAAGTCATTGACATACCCTGGATGCCTCCAAGTACATAACATGTACAACAAAACCATACATAATTGATATAGGCAATAACCTGCGTGCAGAACTAAACAAACCTGCAGCAGTAAACATAATTAACATATGCAATACCCTGCATGCAGCACCAAAGAAACCTGCAGCAGTATACATAATTAATATATGCAAGACCCTGCATGCAGCACCACCAAACCTGCAGCAATATACACAATTAATATTTGCAAGATCCTGCATGCAGAAACAAACAAAAGGCTGTATACAGAAGAAATATATGCAATTAAATGCATGAAGGACCAAACAAATGACCAACCACCACTATACAGAAGTAATTTATGCAGGGGGCACCTGTATCTATGCAGCACAGAAATGCATGCAACGGTGTACATGCATGTAGATCCTGCACAGCCTCCTCCTCTGACCAGCAAAAATGCCTCATGAACTTTATTCACTGTACCAGGGAGATTATCAGGGGCTGCCCTGAGGGCAGGATTTTCTATAAATAGAGTGCCTCTCTCCCCCATCCAGGTCCCAATCATCAGTTCCCCCCATCCTCCCCTCCAGGGATTGCCATGCTTCCTAGGCACCCTTAACGCATACTTTTACCATCCTCAACCATTATCCCATAACCCATACTGTAACCATCACCAATCCCATATCCCATACCAACAAACATCACCATCCCCATCATCATCAACATCAATCATCACCATCAACCATCAACCACCACCATTACCCTTGGCCATCCACCATCATCAAAACATCCTTTTGACCATGACCCAGCCCAATAACCCATACTTTTGACCATCCACCACCACCATTATTCACTCAATACCCCATACCTTTGAAAATCACCACCATGTACCCATAACCTGAACATCATCCATTATCACCATCCATCATCACCATCCATCATCATCACCTACCATCATCATCATCAGTCACCATCATCAGTCACCATCATCAGTCAACATCATCACCTACCATCATCATCAGTCATCATCATCACTCATCATCATCACCTACCATCATCATCATCAGCGATCATCATCATCCATTGTCATCATCACCTACCTTGACCATCATCAATCATCCTCATCACCTACCATCATCATCATCAGTCATCATCATCATCCATCATCATCATCACCTACCATCATCATCATCAGTCATCATCATCATCCATCATCATCATCACCTATCCATAATCATCATCATCAATCATCATCAACCATCATCATCAGTTGTCAAGTATAGGCTCAACCATTTCAACTTTATCAAACTTCACCTGTAACATCAAGGGAGTATTCATCAGTAACCAATAAAACAAAATGAAGAATATATAAAGGATAAGACTAGAGAAAGGATTCTTCCCTTACCCAGCTTCTATCCACCAGGTCACCCGTCTGTTCCACAATTTCTTCCTTATCAAGCTTGAACAAATTTTATCCTAGGTCTAATAGAGACTACTATAGTAGCAACTCTATCTGAAAATCAGCCACCAAATCTCTTTTCTTTTATTGTTGTGAGAATACTATAGTACTCAGAGGGGAAGGCAATTCAAAACCACCCTTAGTATTTCTCTATCTTATTTGTAGTTGTAATACTAAATTCCCCCTTGAGTGACTGCCAGCAAGCTATTTGCTAAACTTAACCCAATCCCAAAGGAGTCTCCACACCTTGGATGGTTTACTAAGGTTGGATTGGGCCTTTCTCTCATTGTGGTATTGGATAAGATGGTTGAAAAATACATCCATTGTCAAGTTCTTTTCTACATGCATAATTTGTTGCTTGATGTTTTTGAGTGTTGGAGGAAATTTGAAAAGTAGTAAGTACGCCAGGATATCATTAGGCAATTCAATACCAACATCTGTCATCCTTTTGATGGCTTTTCTCATTTTGGTGATGAAACCATTGATGGCATTTTTGTAAAAGATGGAATGGAGGAAATGGTTGAATACTCTTGCTCATATTGCTGTCTCCAAGAAGGCAAATCTTCTTGAATTTTTGCGCATAAAAGCTTAGAAGAAGAGATGTTTGTGGAGTTAACCACATTTGCGCGAGTGGTGCTGTTGAGCTTGGATAGTAGTATTTGCCTGATTTCTCTATCTTGTTTTGATGATAAGGGGCCTGAATTTCCGGTGATAGCGTCCTTAATATCTTTGAGGTTGAACAGCATGAGCATCTTGTCTTGCAAGATAGAGTAGTTCTCTTCATTTAAGGGGGGTATAGCATTGACATATGCTTTCAGGGCGACTTGATGAAAGTAATTGTTTGCTCCAGCTGGTTTGTTCATGGCTTGATCGGTTAGATTTTTGGGTAGGTCTTTTGGCTTTTGACCGTAATGAGATTTGATCATATTTATAGAGAAATTAGAACCAGCTGAGGCTGCGAGATCAAAAAGAATCAAAGAGAAGCATATCAGAAGGAGAACTCAAAGAAAAATAAATAAGTAGGAAGATAAAAATGTAGAAGCCTAAAGCATAGATCAATGAGAGTTTTTTCTTGAAGCAGCTTTGAGTTGAGAGAGATCTGTGGACTGAGAGACAATGGAGGAAACAGAAGGGATGTGATTTGAGTATAGATAAAGATAGGCTGTTTGTAGTATGAAGTCAGACTGAGTTCAAGAGGCTTTGTTGGAGAAGTTGACATCTTACCAGTCAGAGATTTATGTATCATATTTGGGTTGAGTGATTTGATGGAGTGATGTTGAGGGTCAAGGAGATTGGAGGAAGAAATAGAAATGGAAACAAATAAAAAAGGACAGGAAGAAGAAAATAGACAGAAGAGAAGAAAGATAGATAGGGAAATAGGTCAATAAAGATCCAGAAGAATTGGGATTGGTAAAAGGGGATGAGAGCAAGTGTGAGTGAGAAGAACATGTTGGGGTCCCTGTCATAGAATCAGTGCGCATTTGGGAGCAGAGGCGCGGTAAGAGATGGGAGTGGGAAAATACTCAACAGAAATGTCTTTTGTTTTTGTTCTTAATTTCAAATATTATGAATTGCCAAATGAAATAAATTTAAAATGATAATAAATGAAACAAAAAGTCCAATGATATTGATTTTTTGATTTTTCCAATCAATGTTTTGAGGTAAAAGGATACATCCAAAAAGTCTTGAAAAAATATCAGAAAGGATTTTGATTGTTTATTTGACTTTCTGAGAGCTTGAATTACCAAAAAAAAAACAAAAACGCAAATTAAAGGAGCCAAACTTCCAATAAAAATTGTGGGGTTTTTTTTATTCAAGTCTTGAAGCGGTTATATTGCTCCAAAAATTATCAAAGATTCAGTTTAAGGGTTTAAGAGACCCAGCTAGCCAAATTAAATTTTTGAATTCAAAAAAAATCAATTCTTGAAGAAATCATGAAATAAATCATTTTTCTGTGTGGGTGTGAAAGCACGCAGATTTAGAACAACCATGATTTGAAGGATTGTACCTGTGAGAACAATAATTCCCTATATATACATATATATACATATATTGTAAGAATTTTGAATAAATTGGAATAAAATCAATTCAACTCTGATGCTATCAGTTTTGAGAAAACTGTCCAGAGTTTTTGTTGGGAATTTCTGGCCAGAAAAAATTAAAAAAAGTCTGGACAGCCCAGGGCAAAGACTGGATGCTTGGGGGTGATTTTTGGCTTCAGATTATTTGTGCAACAGGGCACTTGTGTTATGTTTCCTGTCCGTGTTTTACTCCAACCAGACAAGAGGAAAGGCCCCTTCACCCATCAATGATCCAAACCCTCCACCAACTCTACTTTCTAAGTTTTTTGACTTTTTTTCCTCATTTCATCATCTCTTTCAGACAAAACATAAGTAAGTACCTATTCACTATTTTTTTTCTTTTATTCAGTAGTTTGGCTCAAATGCACCATGTAACCTCTTGAAAAACCTTCAAAAAAAAGACAAAATCCCTAGACACTACAATTATGAAGCCCAAAGGGATCAGAACAAGATCAAAGCACACTTGGCAGCCATCCAAGACACTCACTGAAAGTTACTTTCAAGCCAGCATCTATTTCTGGCATTCAAAAATCTCAAGGAAAGGAAAGAAACCCAAAAGAAAGCCAAGTCCAAGAATAGCCTGCCTCCACAACTTCATTGACCAATCAGCGGTGTCATCAAGAAACTAATATAAAAGAAAGTCCTCAACAAAAGGAAGAACCAGGTTGAGGTGGGAAAATGTTTTGAATCTCTGATCTGGAGGAAGGAACCTCATCTTCATTGATGATTCTGCATTCAACTCCCAGACTCAGACCACTCATGGGTTTGCATTTTCTGGCAAGAGTGTTTGAATTTATTATTCCTTGGAATATTTCAAGTAATTAATTTTCATTTTTTTTCCTTTCTTTCACTTTTTCCATAGGCCAGCCAGCTTCCCTTGCAACCAATTCAAGGGGAAGGATGATCCATTTGGTAGGTGCTCTTGCAAATTCAGGGATGATCTACTTTGCGCTAATCAATGAGGACAGTAAGAAGAAAGGTGGGACAGTATCCCTTGATATTGAAAATATCTGCTTTCAGCTCCACAAACAATTCCCACCCCATTTTCTCATCATGTAAAATTCCGCCATTCATTGTGGAAAAGTTTTTGATTGGGTTGTTCAAATAATGAAGGATTCAAACAAAAAATTTGACATTTAAATTCTTCTCAAGTACTCTCCAATGCTCAATCCAATTCAATTAGTCATCAACATCATCAAGATCAAAGTTAAGCATGAAGATACTCAAAGTCGCAAGGACCTTTCTGAATCAATCTGTCAGGCAATTGAGGAAAAAATAACCGACAAGGATGCAAAAAAGTATTTTATACAATGTAAAAAACTTTTGAAAGCATGTGGAGACATGCTACCTATGACTGGGATCATTATTAAGCATCCCAGCTCTTATCTTGAATTTAAAGAATTTTTTCTTTATTTTCTTTGTACTGCTACTTATGATTTTCAAAATCTGTTTGTTTCACCACTCTTTTTTTAATCTCTCTGTTGTTATCCACAAATATGCCATTTATTTCTTTGAATTTATGGATTTTTTTATTATCCTAACTGATTGTAATAAGTGTTTTATTGCAATAAAAATCCTGTACACTAAAATTAAAAAGCCAAAACCTTTTAGTTAAAATGAGGACAAAAACTTCAAAACAGTGGACATTGGATTTTTTACTACTGGAAATAATTATTTTGAAACCGGAAAAAAAAACAAAAATTGACAACAAAAAAAGGAAAATTGAGGACAAAAAAAAAAAACAGAGGGAAAAAATAGGTAATTTTGAATTCATGGCTCATTGAGAGGTGTATTCAAGACTGTACACGGTTCTTTGAGTCATGTACACGGTTCAATGGGCCGTCTGGCACCCTACAAAACTCAAATGAGCCGTGTGGCATGCCACATGGCTTGAATGGTCCGTGTGGCAAGCTACACGGCTCAAATGGGCCGTGTGGCAAGCTACAAGGGTCAAATGCGCTGTGTGGCAAGGTGCACGGCTCAAATGGGCCGTGTGGCAAGGTACAAGGCTCAAATGGGACGTGTTGCATGCCACACGTCCCACTTGAGTTGTGAGACACACTAAACAATACAATAAAGTTGTGCAGCCTCCACTAAATAATAAATAAACAATAATGAATAATGAATAATTAATAATTAATAATAAATCATAAATAATTAATAATTAATAATAAATAATAAATAATAAATAATAAATAATAAATAATAAATAATAAATAATAAATAATAAATAATAAATAATTAATAATAAATAATAAATTATAAATAATAAATAATAAATAATAAATAATAAATAATAAATAATAAATAATAAATAATAAATAATAAATAATAAATAATAAATAATAAATAATAAATAATAAATAATAAATAATAAATAATAAATAATAAATAATAAATAATAAATAATAAATAATAAATAATCAATAGTAAATGATAAATAATAAATAATAAATAATAAATAATAAATAATAAATAATAAATAATAAATAATAAATAATAAATAATAAATAATAAATAATAAATAATAAATAATAAATAATAAATAATAAATAATAAATAATAAATAATAAATAATAAATAATAAATAATAAATAATAAATAATAAATAATAAATAATAAATAATAAATAATCAATAGTAAATGATAAATAATAAATAATAAATAATAAATAATAAATAATAAATAATAAATAATAAATAATAAATAATAAATAATAAATAATAAATAATAAATAATAAATAATAAATAATAAATAATAAATAATAAATAATAAATAATAAATAATAGATAATAGATAATAAATAATAAATAATAAATAATAAATAATAAATAATAAATAATAAATAATAAATAATAAATAATAAATAATAAATAATAAATAATAAATAATAAATAATAAATAATAAATAATAAATAATAAATAATAAATAATAAATAATAAATAATAAATAATAAATAATAAATAATAAATAATAAATAATAAATAATAAATAATAAATAATAAATAATAAATAATAAATAATAAATAATAAATAATAAATAATAAATAATAAATAAGAAATAATAAATAA
Organism: Puccinia polysora; assembly: GCA_025617555.3. Classification (NCBI taxonomy): domain Eukaryota; kingdom Fungi; phylum Basidiomycota; class Pucciniomycetes; order Pucciniales; family Pucciniaceae; genus Puccinia; species Puccinia polysora. The sequence goes on along the minus strand of CM062625.1, from coordinate 4,380,898 downwards.
TAAATAATAAATAATAAATAATAAATAATAAATAATAAATAATAAATAATAAATAATAAATAATAAATAATAAATAATAAATAATAAATAATAAATAATAAATAATAAATAATAAATAATAAATAATAAATAATAAATAATAAATAATAAATAATAAATAATAAATAATAAATAATAAATAATAAATAATAAATAATAAATAATAAATAATAAATAATAAATAATAAATAATAAATAATAAATAATAAATAATAAATACTAAATAATAAATAAGAGGGGCCCTACACAGCTCCTACAGGTCGTGTGGGGCCCTATACAACTCTCACAAGTTGTGTGGGGCCCTAAACGACTCCCACAGGACTCAAGCCGTGAATAAAAAATTACCCAAAATTAAAATAAAAATTTGAATAATGATAAATAAATAAAAATGAAAATAAGGCCTGTCTAAAAATTATAAAAAATAGATAAAAACTGATAAAAATAGATAAAAATTGATAAAAATTGATAAAAATTGATAAAAATGGGTAAAAATAGATAAAAATAGATCAAAATAGATAAAAATTTATAAAAATTGATAAAAATAGATAGAAATAGATAAAAATAGATAAAAATGGATAAAAATAGATAAAAATAGATAAAAATAGATAAACATAGATAAAAATAGATAAAAATAACAAAAAAAATAAATATGAATAAAGATAAAGAGGGTGATGATAAATTCACAGCTTCAACCGTGTTGTAGTTGTTTAGGGCCCTACACGGCCCATTTGAGCTGTGGGGGCCCATTGACGACTACAAAGGACCATTCCAAACACGCGCGACCCCCAGGGGGTCTTATAGGAGCTGTTTACCACCTCAAAACGGCAATTTTGAGCCTTGTACCCCTGTACAGGGCTCAAATCCACTGTTTTTGGGGGTGCGCATGTTACAACTGCCCCTGGTGTGAAAAGGGCTGAAGGCACAGGCACTACTGCTCACAGAACTCAGGATAGAGATAAGGAGATTGATTGCATGGGAAGATGAGACGTAGAGTAAGGAAAATGATAATAAGAAGAATCCAGGAGTAGGCGCTGAGGAATTTTGATCAGGGAATCCTGTAAGGGAAACACCAGAGGGGTAGGTGAAATGAGTAAGGTAGGCTTGTTGGCTGTTCTCTTGCCAAGATCACACCTGTTGGATGAGGCACTAACAAATAAGAATTAGTATGCAAATTCTTTGGGGGAATCAGTCCAGAAGGAGAAAAGAGGCCAGTATATGTGAGAGCTGAGTGGAGGCCTTGAGGATTGGATGAATTGTGCTGGGCTGGGAGGCCCATGGCATTACATTTTGACCAATTGGGTTGGAGTTTACAAATTTACCTGTTGAGGAGTGGGACTGTCCAGGAAAGTCATGTGCTGAACTGGATTATGGGTTGTCCAGCTAGGAATATGTACTATGGCTTTACTGTAAGTAATTCTCATCCAAGATAGAGTTGATAGAGAGGTGGAGGGTATTCCTGGGAGATTACCTAAAGGCTGCAGGATATGCAGGGAAATACTTCAGGATATACAGCATTGGAGTGTGATTGAACTGGACTGGGATTGGGTGAGGGCTGCGTATGTCTGAGGAGACTGAGTCAAGTTTTGATTATAACAGAACCCCCCCAGAAGAAGAAGGGGTAGCTCCTGATACCCATAACAAGAGGTGAGAGTAGGTTGAGATCTTCACCATGAATTAGCTGTGTTTCTCATCACCATATACATCACCATCACCACCTTATAGCTGTCCATCACTTTCCTTATACAATATATCATCCACCCCCTCATTCATTATGGAAGTTACCAATGGCTATCACCCTGTCAACAAGTGTTTCCCCCCTGTTCCGGATGTGAAGAAAAACACAAAATTTGCATCACAAGAATCACTCCCAATTCTGCGAATTGCAAGTACTGTCAAAGATAGAAAAGGCCCTGTCCTGGAGCCCACAATTCTGGAAGGAAGGTACTAGGACCCATTTTCTGGGTGAGGGAAAAGAGCTTTCCCAAGTTTAAAGTGGAGGAAGCTCCTGACCACTTGAGTGTGTCCCTTGGAGTGGAGAGTAGGTTAGGGCCATCGGATGGTGAGTACTCTGAGTCTTTGTTTGATGGGAATTTTCTGAATCAAGATTATTGTTGTTCTGGTTTTAGTGGAGGCCCTGAAAGAGAGGATGGAAAGGTTGAAGAAGCGGAAGTGGGATGTGAGGAGGAAGGGGCAGTTGGCCTTGGATGGCACATCAAAGAAGGAGGCGGCAGGTTCAAAAGCAATGGAAATTTGTTTGAGTACCCCCTTCTTGTCATCAATCAGTTGGTTTGAGGAAACCAAGGCTGTAGAATGCCAGTTGAACCTTTGTTGAAGCCAGATCAAAACGGTTGAAGTCAATCAAACAGCCTTCAAAGGGGTCAAAGCGCGTCAAAGTCTTCTTGAACTGGTCAAAGTTCAAAAGGTTCAAAGAAAACTGGTCAAAGTTTGAAAAGGTTGAATTGAATCCGTCAAAGTTTGAAAATTGCAGGTAAAACCTGTTGAAGTTTGACACACCTTGGTCAAAGTGGTCAAACCCCATCAAAGTACTGTTGAAGTAGTGGTGGTCTGGTAAAAGCACATTTGAAGAAGCAGAGAAGGAGTCAAAGAAGTATCAAAGTGTCAAAAGGACATTGAGGTTCAAAGTTCAAAAAAAGTTTGAATTGCCGGAAAGCGGCCCATCATGGCAACCTCTGCCATTGTCAAAGTCAAACCCATTGAAGTCAAAGAGGAAGTTGTAGTGGGAGGAGAGGAAGATGAAGATGAAGATGCTCCTGGAGAGCCTGATGATGAGGAGGACAATGAAAAGGAAGAAGAAGAAGAGGAGGAGGAGGAAGAAGAAGAAGAAGAAGAGAAAGAAGAAGTGGAGAAGGATGTCAGCCTCCTGGATGCCAAGACCCTTGCTATCCTTTAGCTACCAGAGGTGATAGAATAAATAATAAATATATTATTTGATAAATGCAGAAAAAATCCATAAAATATTTTGATAAAGCTTATTGCAAGTTTAATTGGTTTGGTTATGTTTTATTTTTATAGATCAATATAGATGAATTGATTATTAAATATTTTTATAGAGGGGCCACAATTATATTGGGGAACTTTTTCACCTCTCTTCAGGGAATTCAGTATGAAAACAGGTAGGCCTGGTTACTTTGGGCCCTTTAGTTTAAAGGATATTTTGCCCAAAGATAATATGTATATATAATACATGGTTGAGTGGTAGGGCTTTGCAACCAATTGTCCACAACAGAAAAAGGCGAACAAGAATCACTGGTGTATTATTAAATCATTTTGGTACCTGTTTGGGACGTGTACTGATGGGTTAAGCCTTTATACTGGGGTTTACAAGGTTGTTCAGCAGTTTAAATTGATAAAAAGAGTTTGAGGATGGATATTATTAATCAGACTAATTCATAAATCACTTACTTATCTCTGATAATTATTTGATTAACTTGGCTCAGTGTCTGGATATAAAATATAACTGGTTCTCTGGGTATCAATATCCTCTAAAGAGCTCTTTCTTTATAGCTTTTGGAGTCCCAATATTGTCCTTCTGAGGGGTACAGGGGCTCAAAGGGAAGGACACTGAGGCTAGCAGGGTGACCAGTGGTAGCCTGTCACGTGTTTTTGCTTCTTTAACACGGGTAGCATCTTATTCCACAGGGTATGGGAATTATGCAATTTATAACTGATGTTTGGAAGTGTGAATAACACTCATCTGTCCTTTTTATTTATTATTTAATTTATTATCTTTTGTAAATGTTCCCAGTAAGTTAATAAGTATTTTAATTGACATTCCTACGGATATTCTGATGTTAGGAAAGTTCTCATTATGCATAAAATAATTGGAGTACATTCATGATATTTATTTTACTCCTTATTTTTGAAATTCAGTTGATTTACTAAAATAATAACTTAAAAATGTAAGTCATCGGTATTCATGTAATATTTTTACATCATAGTTTTTCTTAGTATGTCACAAAATTTTGATGTCAAGAAGTTCTCATAATAGTATTTTGAAGTATTTTAATATATTTTTAGAAGCAGTCATTATCTTATTTTCGACATTTTTGGTACTTTGAATTATATTTAATAAAAAATAAGTATTAAGTTTATTTAAGTATTTTTATATAATTTTATGTACTTTTAGACTATCTACTATCCACGGGAACATTTATTACATATGTAGAATGTTCCCTATGGGTTCTAGCATGTTTACGCAGTACCTAAGTTTCTCAGGCTGCCTGTCACTTTTTCAACCCGTGGTCCCGCGGCTGCGTACTTGTTAGAGGCCTGGGGCTGGTTATACAACTTTGAAATAGTGATAAAGCTGTATCTCAGCCGCACGTGCTTGCATTGACTGCTGCAGCTGCATGCCGGAATTGTGACAGAACACATTTCCATCTGTAACTCCTAAAATATATACAACACCTCAATTCTGACTTAATTTTAGGTTTGAAACCTTTAAATGACAATGTGTGAAATATTTAATTGGCCAAAAAGTTCAAAAGTGGTGCCGTGGTATTTTGGTCTTTCTTTCCTTAATTATTTAAAAATATAAGGAGTTGGATTTCAAGGGTGGGGTCAGTGAGTGACCCTTCCTAATTTTTGGGTGGAAAATCTATTCTTTCAATAATATTTATGATTTTCCTACTCCTTCTTAGGTTAATCTTATTATTATTATTTTTATGTTATTTTTGTTACTTTTGCACCTTGCTCTGCAATAGTAGCAAGCTTACAAAAGATAATGGAAAGGGTAAGGAAGTGGTGTACCTGGAAGATGATTCCCCTGGATCTCAGTATGTTAGAGAGTTGGTTGGAAGATTTTTTTCAGAGAATGGAGCCACAGGTGGATATAGAAAGGTGACCCAGGGGGACATTGGTTTCTATGTCTTCTCTGGAGGAAAGGTGGTTGGGCCAATGGACACTATTGAGATGATCCATTTGGAGACTTGAAGGAGATTGAAAGGCGTCTTGGAATGGTTTCAAACGATTCCAGAAGAAATACCATTTTTGGATGGAGTTTGAATAGTTGGGAAGAAGTGGAGAAGAAGAAGGAAAAGAAGGAGGCAAAGAAGGAAGTATTGGCAGAGCTGGAAGATTTTTTATCTTTTTCTGGGGTGATTTATGAGTTGAGGGCTACTGCCAAGGATAGAGAGAAATATGAAAGTAGGATAATAAAGTTGGCAAGTGTTTGGGTAGCTAAGATTACTGATTTAATTGATAAGATTGAGAAGGAGTGGTAGATAGAAAATGTGTTTTTTTTTGATGTGGATTTATGAAATAGAGATAGGCTTGATTTACTTATCCTTTTTTTAAGAGAGATGGGTCAAATTTGAGAATTTTGGAGAAAAGGGATTTGATTTGGAAGAAAGAGGGTGATGGTTATGAGGGTTTGGGTTTGCAAGGATAAAGGGAGTGGAACTAGTGGAGTAGGGCTGAACAGTTGGTGAGGTTGGAGACTGGTTACTATGAGGTTCTTTCAGAGTCTTCAAAAGAACCTTTCCATTTGAGTAAGTAGAGAAGTTTTACACACCTGATCTTGGAGTCCACAATCTGAGACACTTTGCATTCTTATTCGTCATCAATTTCCACTGATTCTGGGGGTGGTTGATGGTTAGGAGAACTTGGGTCTGAGGAGTAGGGTTTGAGAAGTAAAACATGGAAAAGAGGGTGGATGGAGGAGGATTGATTGGGAAGATGGAGTTTGAAAGCATGAGATCCTATTTTTTCAGTAATGAAAAAAGGACCTAACCAACAATCAGAGAGCTTCTTGGAAGGTCTGTTAGTATTGATATTCTTTCAAGATAACCAAAATTTATTGCAAGGATTAATAAATTTTGGAATATCTTTTCTATTAAGGTCAGCATAGTACTTATAACTATCCATAGACTCTTTTAATTATTTCTTTAGCTGAAAATGGTTCTTCTGAATCTGATCCAAGTAGTGGCTTTTAAAATACGTATGCACTTACGCGTGTGCTAAGTTTGAGGAATTTGATTCTCTAGAAAATAATAGTGTCTTTGAAGTGGTTAAGCGGCATTCTGTTCCAAAAGGAAAGACCATTGTGGGGTCTAGATTGGTTTTAAACAAGAATTTTGACAAAAATGGAGTTTTGAAAAGGTTCAAGGCTAGATTTTTTGCACAGGGCTTCAAGCAGAGAGAGGGTATTGATTACCAAGAAACTTTCTCACCAAATGGAAGGCTGTCCACCTTCAGGTAAATCATTTCTCTAGCAGTGGGTTTGGGTGAAGAAATCAGACAAGCTGATTTTGTAATAGCATACTTGAATGCAAAACTTGGAGAGGAGGAGACTTTTTATGTGTCAATTCCTGATGGTTTTTGCAAATTTTTAGTAGACACTAAAACAAAAACCATGAAGAAAATCTGTATTAGAATTTTTCTTTCAGCAGATAAAGGGGAATATTTCCTCAAGCTATGTAGATCCCTGTATGGATTAAAGCAAGCAGCTAGTTTGTGGTATAACACCATGAGTGAGAAACTGATGGAGATTGGTTTTAAGAAGTCAGAGGCTGATCCTTGTCTCTTTGTGAGAAAGGATGGAATTTTGTTTGTATGGGTTGATGACATTATCATTATTGGAAATGATAAAGGGATAGTCATGGAGACACTCAAAAAGGAGTTCAAGATAAAATATCTTGGTCTGGCACAACAGGTGCTAGGAATGAAAGTCAGTAAGAGCAAGAATGGTATGAAGTTAGAACAGAGCCATTACGTGGCAGCTCTTCTTAAGCAGTATGGCTTAGAGTTTTTAAAGGAGTTTGGTACCGCTATGAAGTCAAACATTTGTTTAGAGAAGTCTACAGATGAGGAGTATCAGAAGTTTTTTCAATCTGGGAACAACTGCAGGTCAGCTGTTGGATTGCTTAATTGTTTGGGGCAGTGTACAAGGCCTAATATTGCATTTGCAATTGGTGTCTTGTTGCAACACTTAGAGAAGCCAAGCATGAGGCATTCGTCAGCATTTAAGAGAGTTATGAGGTATCTTAAAGGAAGAAACAGTCTGGGAATGTTGTTTACAAATTCAGCAAACTTTGATTTGATTGGTTATTCCAATGCGAGTTCGGCAGATGGTAAAACTAGGGAATCAAAAAGTGTTTTTGTATTCTTTTTAGGTAAGAATCTGGTGTCATGTATGTCCAAGAAAGTGTTGGCAATAAGTCTTTCATCAACAGAGGCTGAGTATAGAACTTACTTAGCAGCTTCACAGGAAGCAAAATGTTGAGAAAAGTCTTAGAGGATACACATAAACCACAAGGGTTTGCGTTGTTGTATTCCAATAACCAGACTGCCATTGCATTGGGGCAAAACCAAGTGTTCCATTCAAGAACAAAACATATCAATGTTCACTATAACTATATTGGAAATGCAGTAAAATGCAATGAGATTGTGTTAGGTTACATGCCCACTGGAGCAATGATTGCAGATATCTTGACTAAGGCATTAGATAGAAACAAGCATCAAGGCTTTGTGACTAATATGCAGATGTCACCCCTTTTGGATTAAGGGTGTGTGTTAAAATACGTATGCACTTACGCATGTGCTACGTATAAGTGTAATCCAAATGGGATGCACATATGGGCCTCTTCGGCCCATTGGAAACAACATGGACCATACAGGCCCATATGGATGTCACAGATTTGGGAAAACTGGCCTCAAAAAGCATTAAATAGTCCCATTGGTACACGGGCCTGGTGGGGTATATGGGCAAATACAGCCAGATGGGATTTTATGGGAATAATTGGGCCCAAGGTTTATTTTGGACATACTTGGCCAGACGGGCTGGCCCCCCATGTCACATTTTGGGCTTTGGGCGGCCCATTAAGGCCGCCGCCCGTGTTAAAGCCCACCTGGGGCTGCTGCCCGTGTTGTGGCCCACTTGGGGCAGCTTGTGTCCCTCAGTATGGCCCAAGCGGGGCCCGATGGCCCACGCGGGGCTGTCGCGCGGCCCCAGCTGGTCGCGCCCGGCAACCAGCTGGTCGAGCCCGGCAACCAGCGCCGGGGGAGCAGGGTCCCGCAGCCCCGGCTCCCACTCCCCCTCCCCTTGCTTGCCGTTGCGAGGGGGATGGGGTGGGGCTGGATGGGTTGAACCAGCCAGCAACCGGCCCCCATGATGCGGTTGGTCAAAGCAAAGGGGACCTGACCACCCTCCTTCCCAGGGAAGACAACGGATCCAGCCGCAAGGAGTGCGACCGGGCGGTGGGGGGTATTTTATCACTCTCCCATTGCGGAGCAAAGTGCAAGGAGGGGTGTTCTCCCCCCCCCACCTTTACCAAGGGGGAGGAGCAAAGGGGCTGTGGGGACTTGACCACCACCAGCCCAACAATTCCTTGATAACGCCCTGGGGGTATCAACCCCCAGCGCCCCTGGTGAGGGTTTTGACCGCCCCCACCAGTTATTTGAGAGAAAGGGGCGGGGGCGTCATGTCCGCCCGTTACACCCCCCCTAGTAAGGTTGAAACAGGGCCCAGGTGAGTCCTGGGTCCCACCTGGCCCATTTGAGGGGCTAGGGGCTGGCTGCATGAGACAAACACCCCATAAGCAAGGTGATCAGGATGCCAAGGCTGGTTGTAATGGACAATCAGCCACACAACTGAACAGCAAGAGGCTGGTTCAGCCCGATAACGGTGGAAACACCAGAATGGACCCAAATAGGCTGGTCATAAGGGTTCAGGGACTGACGCCATGCGGGCTGATGTAGTCCAAACCAAGTAAAAAGTTCTGTAGAGCCTGTAGAGCTCTTTTGGGGCGGAAAATTTGCCTTTTGGCTTGTTTTATCATGGGCTCACAAGAGGCCAATCTTTTGTACTTAAGGATCTCTTCTCCCTGCTGTTTTCCATCATGTATTCATCATCCAATTGAATTCATCCGATGTATTGCCCCATTGTGAGAGCCCCATTAGCAACTATGGACACCCAGTGTCCATTATTTCTTTTGATTTAAATACCGCTCATTTGCCTAATCTAATTGCTGGCCATAATTATAACACATTATCAGTACCAACATCATCATTACTTCCAAGCCATCTAGACCTTTATACCTTACTCTGGAGAACCTCAAAGACCTCAAGTTTTCCAAGAAGATGTCCTATATCCCTGATGTTACCTCTACCAAAATAGTTCTGAATAGTCAGAATTATAATGCTTGGGCTGTCCTTATGGATAGTGAGCTGGATAACATCTGCTGTGGGGAAATTATGGATGCAGATGACACTCTGATCATTTCAGAAGTGGAGAATAAGACTTACCATCTGATCCTCAGGCATCTTGATGAGAATCACGTAACATGGGTTGCTAATACTCTTAGCAAAGATGAGAGAAGGAGGGGAAGCATCCTTTGGAAGTTGCTTAAGTCCAAGTATGCTGGTTATTTTGTTCACCAGAATGGTATAGCTTTTAATAAACTGTTCAAGTTAAAATATTTGAATTGTAAACAGTTCGTTGCAGAGGCTAGGTATAGCATAGAAAAGTCCAAGTCATCTGGAATTAACATGGATCCTGAGTGTTTGTTGCTCTTCATCCTTCAGAAGCTGCCAAAAGAGTATGCTTCTTTAGTCAGAATTATTTCTCAATTGGACCCTCTTCCTGGGGAGGAGGTTGTGCTGCAGAGGATTTAAAAGGATGACCTTCAGTTCAAGATGAAGGGGGCTTCTGGAACAGCCCTTGTGGGAAAGACTGGAAAATCTTGCAGGAAGGCAAAAAAGGATTTGTCCAAGGTCTTATGTTAAAATTTTCAGAATAAGGGTCACTTAAATAAGGATTGAAAGGAGGCCAAGAAAAGGAAGAAGTCCGAAGAGAACGACAAGGAGGTCAATCTCACAACCAAAAAAGTTGCAATGGTGGCCTTGGATGCTACAATTGAAAAGGTTGTTGGGAAAGAAGGTCCCAAAAAAAAGGCCAAAATTGATAAGGATCAAGAAATGGACTTGGTTGATTATGAAGTGAGTAATCTTAACCTCAAAGATGAGAACTTATCAGTGACTGATGAAGCTTCTTTCCTATTAGGAGTATTGAAGAAGGATGTTCTTGTTTTGATTGATTCCGGTTGTACAGATCAAATGTTCTTTGAACCAAATTTATTTTCAAATCTTAGTGATCATGATGGTGTTGTAAATATTGGTCAGAAAGGCAGAAAAATTCAGATTAAAGGAATAGGAAAAGTTTTTCTTGCAAATCACTTGGGTTTCAAAATTTCTTTTGATCAAGTGTTCTATGTACCAGACTTGCCTTATAACCTTGTGTCTGTTGGAGTGTTATGGAAAAAGGCTTTCCAGATTTGTTATCTTGAAGAAGATAGGTTAGTTATTGATATGCATGGGGGAACCTTTCTTGGTGGACAAGTTTGGAATAAGCTTCTGTGTGCAAGCTTGTTCAAATTCTCAGCTCTGGGCACTGTTGCTCACAATAGAAGTGGCCATAAGGTAAAGGACAGTGTCAGCCTCCTGGATGCCAAGACCCTTGCTATCCTTTAGCTACCAGAGGTGAAAGAATAAATCAACAATATATTATTTAATAAATGCAGCAAAAATCTGTAAATTATTTGGATTAATCCTATTGCAAGTTTAAGTGGTTTGGTTATGGTTTTTTGTTTTAAATCAATATGGATAAATTGATTATTAAATATTTTTATAGAGGGGCCAAAATTATATTGGGGATCTTTAACACCTCTCTTCAGGGATTTCAGTATGAAAACACGTAGTCCTGGTTACTTTGGGCTCTTTAGTTTAAAGGATATTTTACCCAGAGATAATATGTATATAAAATACACGGTGGAGTGGCAGGGCCTTGTAACCAAGCTGCCACGACAGAGAAAGGATAATAAAACTCACTGGTATATCATTAAATCCTTTGTGTATCTTTTTGAGACATGCACTTATGGGTTAAACCTGTATACTGGGGTTATATGGTTGTTCAGCAGTTTTAATTGGTAAAAACAAGGTTGAGGACGGACAATATTGATCAGAATTAGCCATAAATCACTTACTTATCTCTTATAAGTACTTGATTACCTTGGCAGGGTGTCTGGATATAAATATAACTGGGTCTCTGCCCATCAATATCCTCAAAAGAGCTCTTTATATATAGCTTTTGGAGTCCCAATATTGTCCTTCTGAGGGGTGCAGGGGCTCACAGGGACGGAAACTACGGCTAGCAGTGGAACCAGGGGTATCTTTTCAGGTGTTTTTGGTGCTATAGCAGGGGTAGAATCTAATTCCTCAGGGTATGGGAATTATTCTACTTTATAATAGATATTACAACGTGTGAATAACACTAATCTGTCCCATTTATGTATTATTCAATTAATTATCCTTAGTAAATGTACCCAGTAATTTAATAATTATATAAATAGACATTTCTACAGACATCCTTATGTCAGGTGAGTTCTCATAATGTATTAAATAACTGGAGTAAAGTCATTATATTGATTTTACTCCTTATTTTTGAGTTCCAGTTGATTTATCAAAATAATTACTTAAAAAAAATAAGTCACGGGAATTCATGTAATATTGTTACATAATTAGTTTTCTTAGTATGTCACAAAAACTTTTATGTCTAGAAATTCTCATAAAAGTATATTAAAGTATTTTAATATATTTTTAGAACTTGTCATTGTCTTATTTTCGACATTCTTGGTACTTTCAATTATATTTAATAAAAAATATGTATAAGGGTTATTGAAGTATTTTTATATAATATGATGTACTTTTAGACTATCTACTATCCACGGGAACATTTATTACATATGTAGAATGTTCCCGTGGGGGTTTTGGCATGTTTACGCGGTACCTAAGCCTCTCAGGCCGCCTGGCACTCTTTCAACCCGTAGTCCGGCGGCTGCGTACTTGTCAGAGGCCTGGGGCTGCGTACACAACCTTGACGGAGTGACAGGGCTGTATCTCAGCCACGCGCAGGTGCATTGGCTGCCGGGGCTGCATGCAGGAATTGTGACAAAACACATTTCCGTCCTTAACTCCTAAAATATTCACAACACCTCCATTCTGACTGAATTTTAGGTGTGAAACGTATATGTGACAATATGTGTGAAATATTTAATTGACCAAAAGCTCAACAGTGGAGACATAGTATTTTGGTCTTTCTTTCCTTAATTATTTAAAAATATAAGGAGTTGGATTTCAAAGGTGGGATCAGTGAGTGACCCTACCTAATCTCGGGTGGAGAATCCATTTCTAGATTAATATTTATGGTTTTCCTTCTCCTTCTGAGGTTAATTGTATTATTATTATTTTTATGTTATTTTTGTTACTTTTGCAGCTTGCTTTGCAATAGTAGCAAGCTGACAGACAGCAACTGTGAGAGTTGTACCTTGGGGGCTAAGACTAGAAATGTGTTCTCTAAGAGTAGAGATTGCACCAATATTTGTAGAGACAAATTTTCCATTGATTTGGCAGTGCCATTCACACCAGAGTCCCTTGGTGGGGCAAGATACTTCATCAATTTAGTTGATACTGCAACTAACTATGCTTGGGTTAAACCAATTCAATCTAAGGATCAGACCACAGAGGAGGTTTCTGTAATCTTCAAAGCCTGGAAACATAATGGTCTGATGAAGGAGATCAAGAGGGTTATTATGGATGGAGGGGGTGAATTTGTGAGTAAAGAGTTTGAGAGGCTATTCAAATATTATGGTATCATTCATATAGTCATTACTTCAAGTACTCCACAAAATAATGGAATAGTTGAGAGAATGAATAGGAATTTACTGGACAAAGGCAGAAATATTATGTCTCAATCTGGTCTAAAAAAGTTCTTATGGGCTGAGTTGATGTGCACAGTCTGTCTGTTGCACAACATTGTAAGTGTTAATGGGAATTGTCCTCAGTATCATTTTTGGAAGCTGTACCCCAAAACATCACACCTAAGAACAATTTGTTGATTGGTGTATTATAGTGTCCACCATAATAAAATGGTAGGAAAATGAAACCCTAGAGCCAGAATAGGGGCACTTGAAGGCTATGATTTAATAAGAAAATTGTATACAATCTATTGTCCAGGGACAAGAAAGGTTATCCGTAGTAGGGATGTAAAATTTGATGAAAGTAACTTTCCACTCAAACCACCGAAGATATTGTTGTGAATAAGCCACAACAAGAAATAGAGATAGAACCTATTTCACCAGAAAAATATGCCAAACATGCAGTTCCAGATGATGAAGAGTTGGAAGACGTGCTACCAGATGGTTTAGTACCTGCGTCAGGGGAGTCCCTTAATTTGGAACCTGATGAGCCTCCACCTCCTTTTAGAAGGAGTGGCAGGGTTAGAGTACCAGTTTACAGGTACAGGGAATGGAAGTCCCATTATGCTGCTGCAGGATATGAGGAAGATACATTTCAGGAACAGTTTATGCTCAATGAAGTCCTGGAGTTGAGTTCAGAAATGGGTAACAGGGTTAACCCAAATAGCTTTGGCCAAGCTAGAAATTCTGATGAGAGAGCCAACTGGAAGACTGCTATTTTTAAGGAATTTGATTCTCTAGAAAATGATAGTGTCTTTGAAGTGGTTAAGCGGGATTCTGTTCCAAAAGGAAAGACTATTGTGGGGTATAGATTGGTGTTAAACAAGAAGTTGGACACAAATGGAGTTTTTAAAAGGTTCAAGGCTAGATTTGTTGCACAGGGCTTCAAGCAGAGAGAGGGTATTGATTACCAAGAAACTTTCTCACCAACTGGAAGGCTGTCCACCTTCAGGTAAATCATTGCTCTAGCAGTGGGTTTGGGTGAAGAAATCAGACAAGCTGATTTTGTAACAGCATACTTGAATGCAAAACTTGGAGAGGAGGAGAATGTTTATATGTCAATTCCTGATGGTTTTAACAAATGGTTAGTATAGAATAAATCAGAAACCATGAAGAAAATCTGTATTATAATTTTTCTTTCAGCAGATAAAGGGGAATATGTCCTCAAGCTGTGTAGATACCTGTATGGATTAAGGTAAGAAGCTAGGTTGTGGTTTAATACCATGAGTGAGAAACTGATAGAGATTGTTTTTAAGACGTCAGAGGCTGATCCTTGTCTCTTTGTGAGAAAGGATGGAATTTTGTTTGTATGGGTTGATGACATTATCATTATTGGAAATGTTAAAGGGATAGTCATGGAGACAATCAAAAAGGAGTTCAAGAAAAAAGATCTTGGTCTGGCACAACAGGTGCTAGGAATGAAAGTCAGTAACAGCAAGAATGGTATAAAGTTAGACCAGAGCCATTACATGGCAGCTCTTCTTAAGAAGTATGGCTTAGAGGGTGTACAGTAGTTTTGGTACTCCCATGCAGTAAAACATTTGTTTAGAGAAGTCTACAGATGAGGAGTATCTGGAGTTTGTTCAATCTGGGAACAACTACAGGTCAGCTGTTGGATTGCTGAATTATTTGGGGAAGTGTACAAGGCCCAATATTGCGTTTGCAATTGGTGTCATGTTGCAACACTTAGAGAAGCCAAGCATGAGGCATTGGTCAGCGTTTAAGAGAGTTATGAGGTATCTCAAAGGAACGCACAGTCTGGGACTGTTGTTTACAAATTCAGCAAACTTTGATTTGATTGTTTATTACAATGCAAGTTGGGCAGATGGTAACACTAGGGAATCAAAAAGTGGTTTTTTATTATTTTTAGGTAAGAATCTGGTGTCATGGATTTCCAAGAAGTTGTTGGCAATAAGTCTTTGAGCAACAGAGGCTGAGTATAGAACTTAATTAGCAGCTTCACAGGAAGCAAAATGGTTGAGAAAAGTGTTAGAGGATACACATAAACCACAAGGGTTTGCGTTGTTGTATTCCAATAACCAGACTGCCATTGCATTGGGGCAAAACCAAGTGTTCCATTCAAGAAAAAAACATATGAATGTTCATTATAACTATATTGGCAATGCAGTTAACTGCAATGAGATTGTGTTAGGGTACATGCCCACTGGAGCAATAATTGCAGATATCTTGACTAAGGCATTAGATAGAAACAAGCATCAAGGCTTTGTGACTAATATGCAGATGTCGTCCCTTTTGGATTAAGGGGGTGTGTTAAAATATGTATGCACTTACGCTGTGGTAGACCAAACCTGTCCTATAGCCATCAGACTCACTTTTGTAGTGTAAAAACAGCTCAAGCCCTTAAATTAACCTCAGAAATGGAGTCTACATCACAAATAACCTATAGTCAATCAGCCAAAGTACCCCCCTATCTCTCATGGATTAGAAGATACAGCTCAAGAAACCTTCAACTGTGGCAAAACCCATACCCAACCAGGGGTCACAGCTCTGTGGAAGACATAAGGCATACCTAGTAAACCCTCAAGCACATACCAGTGGAAGCTTACCCTCAACATCAGGACCATACACCAACCCTGTCACCTCATCCAGAATACAGTAATACAGATACAGGAGGCAGTGCAGCATGTCAGATCCTGTCACCTCATCCAGCATACAGCATACAGATCAAGGAGGCAGTGCAACCAGTCAGATCCTGTCACCTCATCCAGCATACAGCATACAGATCCAGGAGGCAGTTCAACCAGTCAGATCCAGTGACCTCATCCAGAATACAGAATACAGACACAGGAGGCAGTGCAGCATGCCAGATCCAGTCACCTCATCCAGAATACAGTAGTACAGATGCAAGAAGCAGTGCAGCCAGTCCAGATCTAGTCACCTCAGCCAGAATACACAAATACAGATACAGGAGGCAGTTCAGCATGTCAGATCTGGTCGCCTGAACCAAACAAGCATGCAAATACACATACAAGAGGCTGTGCAGAAGTATACAGGAGCAATATAGGCAGGAGGAAGTCAAACCAGTCTCAAGCAAGAACCAAACAAACATGCAGCAAATACCCATACAAGAGGCTTTGCAGAAGTAATACAGGAACAATATACATAAAGGAGGCTGTGCAGAAGTATACAGGAGCAAAATATGCAGGAGAAAGTGAAACCAGCCTTAACCAGAGCCAAAAAAACCAACAGTATTGCACAGCAATACATGTAGGTAGAATCAAGTAGCACTGAATAAACTACCAGTACAGCACAGCAATATACCTTATCTGAACTACACAGCAATCTATGCAAGGCTGTGCATGCATGAAACCCCTGTACAAGCTTTTCCCAACCAGCCAAAATGCCTCATGTAAATGTACAAGCTTTTTCCAACCAGCAAAAATGTCTCATGTAGTTGTATCTCACTGTTCCTCACCAGAACAGGGAGAACCCTCAGGGGCAGCCTTGAGCACCACTGGGGGCAGGATTTGTCTATTTAAGGAGGGCCTCTCTTCCCTATCCAAGTTGTATGAGGACTCATACCTCCTCATGCCATCTGGCCTATTACCTCTCATCATCAAACCACCAGCATCTATCTGTGGTACCTACCCAGATAAAATATCAGTGAACCAATTATAAGGAAACAAGAAATCAGAGTCTAAGTTATAACCAACCAACAGGTGCTTGAATAAGGGTTCTTCTGTGACCTAAATGTTCAGCACCAAATTAAAGAAGCACCACCCTTCAGTCAATAAATAACCCTTACAAAGAAAGAGAGCACAACAAAAGAAACCACCAACCTTTTCCTCTACCCAGCCCCCTGTGGGTAAACCCATCCTTGGGTCCTCTCCTGAACCACCACCCCTTTGATAAACCCTTGAACCCTTTAATATTGGGGTATTGGTTAAGATCAAATATATCTGATCAATAAATAACCAATAGTCCAATACATCTGGTCCATTCTTCAACAAACCTACTAATAACAATCAATAACTAATCTAGGTCTGATCTGAGACCTATTTTAAGTCTCAAGAAACCAGAAATTAATTTAAATAAATTATTGTGCAGACTTACTATAGTACTAGAAGGGCAGGCAATTCAAAACCACTCTTAGTATATACTAAATACTCCAAAGGAGTAGAAGTAGTACTAAATTCCCCATCAAGGACTGCCAGCAAGCTATTTGCTACTTAATTTATATAATCCCACAGGAGTCTCTACAACGCCTGTTCTAAGTATAAGTTTAATCCAAATGGGATGCACATATGGGCCTCTGCGGCCCATTGGAAACACACACGGACCATACGGGCCCATGTGGATGTCACAGATTTGGGGAAACTGGCCTCAAAACGCGTTAAATAGTCCCATTAATACACGGGCCCTAACGGGCCCAAGGGGTATATGGGCAAATACAGCCAGATGGGCTTGTATGGGCATAATTGGGCCCAAGTTTTTTTTTGGACATACTTGGCCAGACAGGCTGGCCTGCCAAAGTAGTCATCTCTCACATTTTGGGCTTTTGGCAGCCCATTGGGGCTGCTGCCCATGTCGCGACCCGCTTGGGGCCGCTTGTGTCCCTCGGTATGGCCCACGCAGGGCCTGATGGCCCGTGCAGGGCTGTCGTGCGGCTGAGGGATCCCGCGGGGTGCAAGGCCGCGCAGGCCCAGCTGGTTGTGCCCGGCAACCAGCACCGCGGGAGCAGGGACCCGCAGCCCCTGCTCCCTCCCCCTCCCCTTGCTTGCTGTTGCAAGGGGGATGGGGGCGGGCTGGCTGGGTTGAACCAGCCAGCAACGGGCCATAATGATGTGGTTGGTCAGGGCAGTGGGGACCTGACCACCATCCTTCCCAGGGAAGACAACGGATCCGGCCGCAAGGAAGGCAACAGGGAA
Source organism: Puccinia polysora (assembly GCA_025617555.3). NCBI lineage: Eukaryota > Fungi > Basidiomycota > Pucciniomycetes > Pucciniales > Pucciniaceae > Puccinia > Puccinia polysora. Next base: position 4,363,200 of record CM062625.1, on the reverse strand, counting down.
GTGGGGGGTATTTGATCACCCTCCCACCGCGGAGCAAAGTGGAAGGAGGGGCATTCTCCCCCCCCCCCCCTTTACCAAGGGGGAGCAGCAAAGGGGCTGTGGGGACTTGACCACCACCAGCCCAACGATTCCTTGACAAAGCCCTGGGGGTATTGACCCCCAGGGCACCTGGTGAGGGAATTTGACCATCCCCAATAGAGATTTGAGAGAAAGAGCGGGGGCGTCATGTCCGCCCATTACACCCCCCCTAGTGAGGTTGAAACCAGGCCCAGGTGAGTCCTGGGTCCCACCTAGCCCATTTGAGGGGCCAGGGGCTGGCTGCACGAGGCAACCAGCCCGTAAGCAAGGTGATAAGGATGCCAAGGCTGGTTTTAACAGACAACCAGTCAAAGGACTGAACAGCAAGGGGCTGGTTCAGCCCCATAATGGTGGAAACACCAGAATGGACCAGAATAGGCTTGTTGTAAGGGTTCAGCAACTGACGCCATGCGGGATGATGTAGTCCAAACCAAGTAACAGGGTCTGTAGAGCCTGTAGAGCTCTGTTGGGGCGGAAAATTTGCCTTTTGGCGTGGTGTATCATGGGCTCACAAGAGGCAAATCTTTTTTACTTAAGGAGCTCTTCTCCCTGCTGTTTTCCATCATTTATTCATCATCCAATCAAATTCATCCAACGTATTGCCCCATTGTGAGAGCCCCATTAGCAACTATTGAAACGCAGTGTCCAGCATTTCTTTTGCTTTAAATACTGCTAATTTGCCTAAGCTAATTGCTGGCCATAATTATAACAGTGGCTAGCAGGTTGGTTATACAACACATGCAAGAATTCAAATCTAGGGTGCCTTCCATAGAGGGTGAAGAAGGGTTATTGCGGGGTAGGAGATTAAAGACTGTTTTTTTAGGAGAATTTTGCCAAGGAAAGCAAGTATCCCAGTTGTCCTGGTGGTTGCTGATGTTAATTTTAAGATATTGTTCTATTTATTGATTGACTCTTTCTGTTTAACCATCTGTTTCTGCGTGTTAAACTTTGAGAGTTTCCTTTGGATCTGTAATTTTTAACAAAGTGTTTTCCAGAAAGAAGAGATAAATAAGGATCCTTGGTTGCTTATGATTCCAACAGGTAGGCCAACGTTAGAGAAGACATGACTAATGAAAAGTTTAGCAAGTTCTACTGCAGTCAGTGTACCAGTTGTTTTAATGAAGAGGGCCATCTTAGAGAAACAGTCCACAACAACAAGGACAGAATCAAATCCTTTGCAGAGAGGAAGTTTTGAAATGAATTGCATAGAGAGTGAAGCCCAAGGGCCATCAGGGATTGCAAAAGGTTTGAGCAGTCCTAGTTTCTCTTTGTGCCTTGCCTTTTTCCTTTTGCAAAGGTAGCAGGCTGAAACGTAGTTCTTGACATCTTTTGACATTCAATTCCAGGAGAATGATCTCTTGATGAGGTTGAGAGTCTTCTGTTGGCCAGGGTGACCTGCAAGAGGAGAATCATGTCTTTGATAGAGTCTTTTTTTTTTAATGTGGTTATCTTTGTCAGGTATGACCACTTTACCATGGTACAGGAGTAAGCCACTGAAGGTGTCTAAGGAATAATCAGTTATTTTCTGATTCTTCTTCAATTGTTTAATGATTCCTTGAGATACCTTGTCTGCTTTTTGACCAGAAGTCAATTCACTCAGCTGATTTTCAAGTTTTTTAGCAGAAAGAAAAAAGAGTTTAGAGGTTTCAATATCATTTTGTTTCAGAAGTTGTTTCAATTTGCAGGATTCTTCTCCAAGGAAGGCATTCCCCCGCTGGATACACCTTGTCCCAAGGTTACAGGATATTGGGGATGGTTGAAAATTTGCCAGGCCTGTAGTGATCACAAAATTGAATTCAGAGAGGAATTCTGCCCAATGGGCTGGTCTTCTAGCAAGGAACTTGGAAGAAATAAAGTACTTCAAAGAGGAATTATCAGTCAGAAATTCAAAGGGGTCAGTAACACTCAAAAGGTAGGCACGCCATTGGTGAAGGGAAAAGACAAAAGCAAGGATTTCTTTGTCATGGACTTCATAGTTGAGCTCAGCACTGGAAATTTTTCTGCTGTAAAAGGAAATAGGGTTTTTAGTTTTATCAGAAGTAATGTGGTGCAGAACTTCACCCAGGGCATAGTCACTGGCATCAGTTTCAACATAGGTTCTCAGGAGGTGATCAAAATGGCGAAGGAATGGGGCCTTGGTAAAAGCTTGCTTGATTTTTTTAAATTGTTGCAAGGCTTCAGGAGTTAGGTTGAAAGGGGAGCTTGGGGGACCTGTTTGAAGTAGTTCTTTTTAAACTTGCCATAGAAGTTAGCAAACCCAATAAACAACTGTAAGGCCCTTCTGTTTTCAGGAATTGGCCTGGCCAGGATGGTCTTGTCTTTGTTGTGGTCCATGAAGATGCCATCCTCTGAGATCACATATCCAAGATAGTCCACAGAAGGTGCATGGAAGTTGCATTTGAAGGCCTTATGTGTTCTTTTAAATGTTTGGAAAAATTAAGGATGTTTCAAGGTAAACCACCACATAAACTGTAAGGAGATCAGCAACAATGTTGTTAATAAGGTTTTGGAAAGAAGCTGGGGCATTGGTCAGTCCAAAGGGCATTATCAGTTATTCATACCTTCCAAACTGAGATCTGAATGCTGTTAATTGTTCATCTCCTTCCTTAATTCGCAGAAGGTTGTAGGCGCCTCTGAGGTCAATTTTGGTGAAGATGGAAGAACCTGAAAAGATAGTTAGTAAGAAAGTCAATGGAGGAAGTGGATATTGATTCTTCCTGGTGAAAGCTTTAAGCTTGCAATAGTCAACACACAAACACCAACTACCGTCCTTCTTCTTTACAAAGAAAAACAGGTTCTCCAGTGCTTGAAGTGCTGGAACAGATGAAACCTTTCTCTACATTCTCTGCTATGTAGGCTTGTAGGGTTGACTTTTCACTTTGAGATAGCAAATACATGGGCTCAACTGGAGGGAGTGGTCCTTCCAATTCACAATAGTTATCCTAAGCGTGGTGAGGGGGGAGTTGATCTGCTTTAAACTAAGAGAAGACATCTAGGAAAGAATTTTAATCAGCAGGCACTTTTTCCAACACAGTTTCTATTTCTTCAGGGTCTTCTTCAATGTCAAAATTTTCCCAATCAGCTGAATTATTATTTTGGGTAGTAACAGAATTATTATAAGGAGTAACCAATTGCATGATATTCAAGGATGAATCCCTATGATCCTCCTCCAGAGGAATAATAAAGGGATCAGAAAATATCCAAGAAAGTTGAGAAATTGTTGAACTCAATGGGAATTGGGTAGAATGTTGAGGATGCAAGGTTTCTGGATTGAGGGGGAATGCAATGGACTGAAGCACCAAAGGCTAAGTAGAGCGGAAACCAGTTGAACATAGGTTGGCCATGTTGAGTTCAACAGAGTGAGGGGAAATTTTTTTGGTTGGCTAGTGTCTTGGGGTTATCAGCCCCATCTGCCAGTTTACTTCAGGGTTCCAAGGGTGAAGGATGTTGATCCCCAAGATGAGATTTTTTGAGAATGGCGCGTTGAAAAGGAGGAATTCCCACTCAAAGCTAGGAAAAGAGGGGAGAGAGAACACCCAAGTTTCCTATTGGTTAATTAGTTGGGAGGGTTACTCATTTGGACTAGAATTGAATAGAGGAATAGGTTTGTCAAAAAGATGGGCTGCAATGAAAAATTTGGAACCATAGTATTAGCCATTACAAATTGAGTAGCACCTGAATCAATCAAAAAATTTTGACTCAAGTCCTGGTGAAAGAGAATGAAACGTAAGCCTTTAGAAATTTGGTCAGAGTTGTCTTTTTTTATCTTTTGTACCCTAACATCAGTAATGTGATAATCCTGGAGTACAGCAGGGAAACCACCTAGTTTTTTTTTGGCTTGGAGGCAGAGGAAGAGTTGGTGTTGGAGGAAGGGTTGGAGACAGGCTTCTTTTTACAGTTTTCCATCTTGTGCTTCCCTGCACAATACAAACATAGTCCTTCCTTTGTCCTTCTTGCCTTTTCTTCAGCCTTGAGCTTGCCTTCAGGACCTAAGTCCAAGTTAGCTTTTTTTTGGGAAGATTTCTTCTTTGCAGATTTGTCTTTCTTCTTAGCCTTACCTTTGCCCTTTTCAGACTGGGAGGAATTGGCTTGGGATTGAGAGGAATTTTTCTGTTTAGAGTGGCCCTCAGCCTCCTGGATGCCAAGAAAATTGCTATCCCTAAGCTACCAGAGGTGATTGAATAAATAATAAATATATTATTTAATAAATGCAGCAAAAATCCGTAAAATATTTGGATTTAAGCTTATTGCAAGGTTAAGTGGTTTGTTTATGGTTTATTGCTTTAGATCAGTATGAATAAATTGATTATTTAATATTTTTATAGAGGGGCCAAAATTATATTGGGGATCCTCAACACCTCTCTTCAGGGATTTCAGTATGAAAACATTTAGTGGTGGTTACTTTGGGCTCTTTTGTTTAAAGGATATTTTACCCAAACATAATATGTATATAAAATACACTGTGGAGTGGCAAGGCCTTGTAGACAAGATTCCACGACAGAGAAAGGATCATAGAACTCACTGGTATATTATTAAATCCTTTGGGTATCTGTTTGAGACGTGCACTGATGGGTTAAACCTGTATACTGGGGTTATAAGGTTGTTCAGCAATTTTAATTGATAAGAAAGAGGTTGAGGATGGATATTATTGATCAGACCTAGCTATAAATCACTTACTTATCTCATATAAGTACTTGATTATGTTTGCACGGTGTCTGGTTATAAATATAACTGGGTCTCTGCCCATCAATATCCTCAAAAGAGCTCTTTATTTATAGCTTTTGGAGTCCCAATATTGTCCTTCTGAGGGTTGCAGGTGCTCAAAGGGACGGAAACTAAGGCTAGCAGGGTACCAGGGGTATCCTGTCATGTGTTCTTGGTTCTATAGCATGGGTAGCATTAATTCCTCAGAGTATGGTAATTATTCTACTTCATAATAGATATTAGGACATGTGGATAACACTAATGAATCCCATTTATGTATTATTTATTAATTATCCTTAGTAAATGTTCCCATTAATTTAATAATTATATAAATAGACATTTCTACTGACATCTCGATGTCAGGTAAGTTCTCATTTTGTATTATATATCTGGAGTAAAAGTCCTGATATTGATTTTACCCCTTATTTTCGAGTTCCAGTTGATTTACTAAGATGATTACTTAAAAATATAAGTCATGGGAATTCATGTAATATTTTTACATCATTAGTTTTCTTAGTATGTCACGGAGATTTTGGTCCCTAGAAATTTTAATAAATATATATTGAAGTATTTTAATATATCTTTAGAACTTTTCATTGTTTTTTTTTCGACATTCTTGGTACTTTGAATTATATTAAATAAAAAATACGTATAAGGATTATTTAAGTATTTTTGTGTGTAATATTATGTACTTTTAGACTATCTACTATCCACGGGAACATTTATTACATATGTAGAATGTTCCTGTGTGGGTTGTAGCATGTTTAAGCGGTACCTGAGCCTCTCAGGCCACCTGTCACCCTGTAAACCCGTAGTCCTGCAGCTTTGTACTTGTCAGAGGCCCGGGGCTGCGTACCCAACCTTGAAGGAGTGACAGGGCTGTATCTCAGCCCCGCGCGGGTGCATTGGCTGCCGTTGCTGCGTTCAGGAATTGTGACAAAACACATTTCCGCCAGTAACTCCTGAAATATACACAACACCTCAATTCTGACTGAACCTTAGGTGTGAAACCTATACATGAAAATGTGTGTGAAATACTTTATTGACCAAAAAATCAATAGTGGAGCCATATTATTTTGGTTTTTCTTTCCTTAATTATTTAAAAATATAAGGAGTTGGATTTCAAGGGTTGGGTCAGTGAGTGACCCTGCCTAGTTTTGGGTGGAAAATCCATTTCTGTAATAATATTTATGGCTTTCCTACTCCTTCTTAGGTTAATTGTATTATTATTATTTTTATATTATTCTTGTTACTTTTGCAGCTTGCTTTGCAATAGTAGCAAGCTGACGTTTCCCCACTCCAAGTTATGGAAATATCTGAAAAAAAATCTGGAGGATGTTGGGAGAAAATTAACTTCATGTGTATTTCAGTTCCTTTTGCTAGCCCTGTAGTTTCTGAGATGTATTGGTCCATCAGGTATGTTATTCTCTGGTAATCATTCATCTTTGTCTGCAGATTCTCCTTTTTATCTCACTAAGTATAGTCTAACATCTTTTCCTTGTAATCTCTATTTCTTGTCTCTCAATATCCTGCTGAATTTCCCTTTTTCTTTCACAGGGTCAGGGTCTATTGGTATTATTGCTGGAGGGAGGTTGCAAACTTCTCTTGGTTGAAAGTGTTTTACTAGGCTAACAGGAAATACTGGATGTTTCCTTGATAATTCTTCACTCAGGATTACTTCCAAAGCATTTTTGCCATGCATCTTCTTCATAAAAAATGGTCCAACAAAGGCTGGTTTCAGTTTTATCTTACCTCCTAGATTGCTGAAATTGGTTGTAGATATCAAGATCTGATCTTCTATTTCAAATTCAGGTTCTTTCTGTGATTTTTACCATCTTTGGTTTTTGTACTCTACTGCTTCTTCCACAAATTTTTGAGAATGATTATTTGCCAGATCTATCATCTTCTTAAAGTCAAGAGATGTTTGATGAATAGTGGTTATGTTATGGTTTAAGTTATTCCTAGGGAGTTTTTGAATCCATCCTCTTTCTAGTATGTAAGGAGATTCTTTGGTAGAAGAATGTTTACTGATTTTATAAGCCATCTCTAGAGCTGGGAGTGGGATTACACAATCATGAAAATAACCATCTGAGTTTTTGTATTCTAGACCAAAGCTACAGAACCTCCTTAACATATCTTCGAGGGTCTGTATCATTCTTTCAGCTAATTGTCAGTTTGGGGATGGTATGCTGTAGAAAATGCTAGAGTAGTACCCAGTATATCATGTAGATTCCTCCAAAACTGAGAGGTGAATTTGGGGTCTCTGTCACTGATTATAATCTTGGTTATACCCACATCATCTATGATCCTGTTCCAGAATAGTAAAGCTACATCCATAGCACTATCTTCTTTGTGGTTAGGTAAGAATTTTGCCTTCTTAGAATATCTGTCAACTATAACTAGGACAGAGTTATATGAATGAGTACCTCCAGGGGGGAGGCTGGTGACAAAATCCATATTGATGATTTCCCATCTGGTTGTAGGTTCAGATATTTTCTGTAAGAGTCCAAAACTTTTTCCAGTAGTTTTATTAGTTTTCTGGCAGGTTTCACAGCTAGTAACATATTCAGTAGAGATTTCTTTCCAGTCTATCCACCAAGCAGTTTGTTTTACTTTTTCTAAAGTTCTTTCTGTGGATAGATTCCCTGATGAACAGTTGTCATGGCATTCCTGGAGTATATTTTGTATATTTTGTTTGTTGCTTAGTACTAATACACTGGAATGTTGGTGTCTATAGTAAAGGAGACCACCACAAAAGGTAAACCTTCCTGCTTTATAGGGTTTAAGTAATGAAGCAGGTATGCTATTTATTAGAGATGCTTCTGGGGATTCACATTCCATAATGGTAATCAGCAGCTTGATTTCAGGAGAGTAGTTATCACTTACTAGGTTGAAGAAAGCAGTATCTAATTCACATAAGTGGATCCCCATTATTGGAGCACTCAAAGCAAAAAGATTGATACTTGGGATAGGAAAAATATCTTGATCTTCAGGGTCATATGCTGCATTTTTAGAGTCATTAGGCAAAGCATTCATTAGGCAAAGCATTCCTACTTAGACTATCAGAATTCTGATGTTTAGCTCCAGCTTTATGAACTATAGTCATCTGTCCTCTATACTGTTGTATAGCAATTTTCCACCTGATCATATGTCTGCTGGGATTTTTCATTTTCATAAGAGTTCTTACAGCATTACAGTCCGTGATTACTTGAAAAGTGGTGCTTTATAAGTAATAGTGTAGCTTCTCTAAAGCCCATACTAGTTCCAAACATTACAACTGACTGGCCCCATATCTCTTCTCTGTATCTTTGATCTGTCTATATATGAAGAGTACTGGTTTCTCTACTGGTCTGTTTTCTTCTATCCTTTACTGATGTAGAGAAGCTCCTAGCCCTTTCATGCAGGTGTCAATGTACAGGTTGAAGGGCTTGGATAAATCTGGTTGGATAAGTAGAGGAGTAGAGTTCATACCTATTTTTGATTCCTCATAGTTTTTTAGTCTCTCATGAGTCATTTCAAATAGGGTGTTGTTGTTGCATACCTCATAAAGACTTTTAGTTAGCATAGAAAACGTTGGTATTTATTTTCTGTAATAACTGCAAAAGCTAATGAAAGAAAGTAATTCTGTTTTTTTTTGAGGCATGGGCCTATTCATGACAGCAGCTATCTTATTTTGATCAACAGCTAGAGTTAGACCAGAGACTATATGTCCTAAGGCTTTCAATTCTCAATAGCCAAAGTTGCATTTCTTCATGGACACCTTCAATCCTGATCTGGAGATAGGCTGGAGTAATAATCTTACTTGGTTAATATGAGTATCCCAATCATCAGAGTATATGATAACATCATCTATATATACCATCATTTATTCCTGTCTGAGGTAAGTACCTAGGACTGTATCCATTGTTCTCTGGAAGTTTGATGGAGCATTCTTTATACCAAAGGGCATCCTAAGATATTCATATATTCCCAAATGACAGATTATTCTCATAAACTTCCTGCTTTGAGGGATTATTGGTATCTGGTGGAAACCTTTAAGCATATCCATAGTAGTAATATACTTGGCCTTGGACAAGTTATGCAGAGCATGATCAATCCAAGGTATAGGATAATAATCTGCTTGAATATAATTGTTGAGAATTGTGAAGTCTCCTACCATTCTTGAATTGTCATTATGCCAAGCTATGATTACAGGTGTGTTCACATCTACCTGTTCATTATGCCCTACTTTCCTTAATACTTGTAAGTCTATCAGTTCTTGGATATGTTCCTCAAGAGCTTTTATAGACTAGGACTAGAAGGATAGGTTGGCCTTCTTAAATTAGGAGGATAAGGAGGCTTAATAGTCAATGTCAATACCATATCACATCCTTTCATATCACCAATGGGATGATCTTTAGTACAAAAAGCATTCTGGTTCTCAAAGCAGACTTTCAATATGTCTTTCTTATGTTCCTCAGAAATTTTCATATTCAGAGCTGCTTGAGAGAAGTATTCTTGGTCAAAGTCTTCTAAATGCTTTTGAAAATTAGAGGAGGGGAAGTTAGACTGAATAGTGCATATCTTAAATTCTTGTCCCAATTACCCCCTACTGTGAAGTATCTTCCTCTACTCTGGAACACATCTATACCATATAGACATAAGGCATCATTACCCAGTATCAGTTAGTCACATATTCCGTTGAGCAATAATAAAATTTCCACTTGTATTCTCAAAGATCCTTTAGTATGAGGTAGTATTACAGGATTAGTCCATAGTCCAATGGAATTCATGGTAGAGTTTCAACAGCTGAACCTGGCTTTTGGGACGGGAAAAAGGTGTTCTTTCCAATTGGGGTCCCATTTGTTTAAGAATTCAGCACAGAAACATGAGAAAAAGGCTCCACTATCCAGTAATAACCTTGTAGGTCTTTTTTTATACAATCATGTTGCACAACAAGTTTGACCAGTGGTATAACTTTTCCCACTCATAGCTTTAACTGTTAATGGTTTGAAATCCATAATATGTCTAGGAATTATGGTAGGATCCCATTTTTGGGGCAAGCTAGAATCCCCATGGATGTTATTGATTTCTACAGAAGTGCCTATTTCTCCTTCTATAACATTAACAGGGTTGGTCAGGATCAATTCACATTCAGAAAGCGATCCTTTGGTATCAGCTATATCTTCATAGTTCTGATTTACTTCAACCTCCTGCTCTCCTTCCAAGACTGCTATCTTCCTTTTTGGTTATGGGCAGTCTTGTCTCATATGCCCAGTCTTGTTACAATTCCAACAAGTTACAGGCATCCTCTCTTTATCCCTATTCTCATTAGGTTTCTTTTTATCAGAGGCATTCATCAGAGGAGGCTGTTCTCTGGTTTTGTTGATTTCATAGTTCTCTTTGGGTCTGGAAGGGGCTTTCTTGTCTAACCCATTCATGTCTATTACTTCTTCTAGAACATTGATTAGAGTTGGAAAGTCAGCATCCATACTCATCCTACATCTTAAACTTTGGTTAAGATTTCCAGGACACAGGTTGAGGAGTCTTTCATTTACTTCCTATTTATCAGCATCTGGATAGAAGCAATCCAACCTTTTCTTCTGTTCCAATCACCATTTGTGAGGTTTATCCTTGGAGGGGTCAAATGAGGAATTTCCAAAATTTTTCATCATTTTTCTTTTCCACATTCTAGAACCAAATTTTTCTTTAATCAGAAGTTTCCGAAAATTCCATGGTAAGGATCCTACTTCTTCTCTTTTACTGATGAACCAGTTCAATGCTACTACTTCAAATAGCCTGGGTAGCCTGACTACAGCTATAGCTTCTGGTAGGTCATAAGAGTTAATAGTGTAGTCAATAAATTTAATAAAATTTATATGATTATATTATCCTTCACCAGAGAACTTGGGCCATTCAGAAATAGGGGGTAACAGTTTGAGTTCTTGCTCCATCTCAGGGGTAGGACTAGGCCTAAAGGTGTCACTCCTATGCGTTCCTAATACGGGTAATGCATAAGGAGTAGTGGTTTGTCTGGGAGGTTTTGGTTCCTCTGTAGTACTCCCCAAGGGGTTGGTCAGACGGACTTTCAAGTCTCTAAGATCATTTTTGATCAGATTAAGTTGCAGGTCCACTTTGTTATTAAGCACATCCAATTTTGCACTAAGGGATAGAATAGAGCTGTTAGTGGTGGTTTCCAATTCTTCTTTTAAGGGGTGGAAATACATAATAAAATCTTCTTGGATTCCTGATACCATATTCTCAATTTTTTGAGTCTGTCTGATCCTACTTTGATTAATTGTCTCCAATAACTGTTCTGTGTGTTATTTGATTACTTCCATTCCTACCTTCTTTGTTTTTTTATTAATCAATTTGACTACTACTGAGTTTAATTTATCCATTTGGGTATAAACACTTTCCAAATTTTTACAAAAAATTTTAAAATTATGATGCATATCATTAGAGAAGGAAGTAATTAGATCAGAGGTTTCTTTGGGCTCAGAATGAGAGGCTAATTGTAGTAAACCTTTTTCCATTTTTGAGCTAGGGATATTATCTGATCCCAGTCTTTCTTTCCCTTTGGTTTGGGATGGGAAGAGGATCTCTTCTTTGCTGATCCTTTGCCTTTCAGTTGGGCTAATTGATCCCAAGGATTCAAATTTTCTACCTAGGATTTTACCTCTTTCCTTGGGATCATTTTCTGAAGAGCTATCTGGGTGGCTTTTGCCAGGGAGATTATCTTTTTCATAGACACCATGTCCTCCTTGGCTTGGGCTTCTTTGAATTCTTCCCAATATTTCACGTGCTCTTTGGCTAAGTCTTTGAATCTGGTTTCCTTGGCCAGATTCTGCTGGGGTGGCTGCAGGGAATCTTTTTGTAAAGGAGGGTGGCTTGATTCTACTACCTTCTCTGGCTCTAGGTTGGGAGAGGGCAGAAGTGATTGGTGCTGCTCCTTGGCCATCAACATTTGATTCACGGGTTCCATTCCCTTCATGGTTGTCCTTATTGGTGGTCTCACCATTACTGAGAGCTGTTGGCAAAGATCCATAGGAGGGAATTTTTCCTGAGGCTCTTGTGTTACGTCTATTCATTTTAAGAATAATATTTTCATAAGTATTTTACCAAAAAAATTGGTAAAAATAAGTTTTATTGAAGACTCACTTAAGTTGATGTTCAAAGGTACCAATAACTTATTGGGGTTAAATTGATCTTTAGTAGATAATCCTACGGGGTCTTGGTGTGTTCCAATGAGGTCTTCACCTGCCCAATCAATATTTTCAGGGCGTCCAGAGATATCTGGGATTTCCTGATCCAATAAATGAACTTCAGTGGCAGTGGTTTCTGGTACGAGAGGGTTCACTGATAAAAAGTGTATTTTATTGGTTAATAAAATATATCAATATATTTTTTTTTTAAAAAAAAAATGATATGATAATACAAGTTGTATACTTACTTTTATATTTCAAAAAGAAATTTATATGGTATTTCTTCCAAGCTTTATGTTTTCTTAATAGAGCCTGAAAGTTGATACGCCTTTCAAGATCTCCTTGTTCAATGAGTTTATCTAAGTGTTTACATGCAGAAGAGAAATTAAGTTGCTCAGCTTGAGTTAAAGCTTTCCAACCAGTAGGTTTATAATGTTTAATATATTCTTCTTTTCTCATATTTAAAAGATTTAAATAATAGATTATTAATTCTGCATTGGTTTTTAAATCCACTGCAAAAGAATTTAATAATAAATTATGGTTATGAAGTCAGATAAAATTATCTTTAATTTTCTTTTTTTTGTGAAATGTCTGGTACAAGGTATTGAATATAATAAAATGGAATATTTCCTGGCCAGAACCCCAATTGTCAGCCTCCTGGATGCCAAGACCCTTGCTATCCTTTAGCTAACAGAGGTGATAGAATAAATAATGAATATATTATTTAATAAATGCAGCAAAAATCCGTAAAATATTTGGATTTAAGCTTATTGCAAGGTTAAGTGGTTTGTTTATGGTTTATTGTTTTAAATAAATAAGAATAAATTGATAATTTATATTTTTATAGAGGGGCCACAATTATATTGGGGATCTTTAACACCTCTCTTCAGGGATTTCAGTATGAAAACACTTAGTCCTGGTTACTTTGGGCTCTTCAGTTTAAAGAATATTTTACACAAAGATAATATGTATATAAAATACACAGTGGAGTGGTAGGGCCTTTTAGCCAAGCTACCACGACGGAGAAAGGATAATAAAACTTACTTGTATATTATTAAATCCTTTGGGTATCTGTTTGAGACGTGTACTGATGGGTTAAATCTGTATACTGGGGTTATAAGGTTGTTCAGCAGTTTTAATTGATAAAAAAGAGGTTGAGGACGCATATTATTGATCAGACGTAGCCATAAATCACTTACCTATCTCTTATGAGTACTTGATTACCTTGGCACGGTGTCTGGATTTAAATATAACTGGGTCTCTGCCAATCAATATCCTCAAAAGAGCTCTTTATTTATAGCTTTTGGAGTCCCAATATTGTCCTTCTGAGGATTGCAGGTTCTCAAAGGGAAAAACAATAAGGCTAGCGGGGTAACCAGGGATAGCCTGACATGTGTTTTATGTGCTATAGCACGGGTAGGATTTAGTTCCTCAGGGTATGGGAATTATTCTACTTCATAATAGATATTAGGACGTGTGAATAACACTAATCAATCCCATTTATGTATTATTTAATTAATTATCCTTAGTAAATGTTCCCAGTAATTTAATAATTATATAAATAGACATTTCTAAGGACATCTTGATGTCAGGTAAGTTCTCATTTTATATTATATATCTGGAGTAAAAGTCATGATATTGATTTTACTTCCTATTTTCGAGTTCCAGTTGATTTACTAAGATAATTACTTAAAAATATAATTCATGGCAATTCACCTAATATTTTTACATCATTAGTTTTCTTAGTATGTCACGGAGATATTAATGCCTAGAAATTTTCATAAAATTTTATTAAAGTATTTTAATATATTTTTAGGAGTTGTCATTGTCTTCTTTTCGACATTTTTGGTACTTTGAATTATATCAAATAAAAAATACGTATAAGGATTATTTAAGTATTTTTATATAATATCATGTAATTTTAGACTATCTACTATCCACGGGAACATTTATTACATATTTAGAATGTTCCTGTGTGGGTTTTAGCATGTTTACGCGGTACCTGAGCCTCTCAGGCCACCTGTCACCCTGTCAACCCGTAGTCCCGCGGCTTTGTACTTGTCAGAGGCCCGGGGCTGCTTACCCAACCTTGACAGAGTGACAGGGCTGTATCTCAGCCGCCTGCGGGTGCATTGGCTGCCGTTGTTGCGTGCGGGAATTGTGACAAAACACATTTCCTTCCGTAACTCCTAAAATATACACAACACCTCAATTCTGACATCATTGGCCATTGTTCTTCCTACAGAAACCATCTCCGTGTTGGTATTTTTATCCTCTCTGATGTTCTATCAAGATTATTCTTCTTGTTTGCTCATTACTTTTGCAATCTATTGAAACCAGTCTGGTTCAGGTTTCTCAGTTCACTTAAAATTTTACACGGTAAAAAGCCAAATCTTGGAAAGCTAAACCATCATGGTACCACCCTCTGAAACACCTGGACCAGGCGGAGGAAGCAACTTCAAGGCGTTAGCTCTTAAATCCCTCATGGAATCAACTCCTTTAATCACTGACCTCAATTACTCAGTTTGGAAAAAAAAATGGAAAGGTTGTTCAAAATGCGCAGCATTCTTCATCTCATCAACTCTGATAACCCTCTTGAGGAGATTTCGGAAGATGACAAAATGGCCGCTACTTGATGTCCAAGCTTGATCCTGCTACTCACACTAACATAATCACTTCTGATAACAAAGACTCATCTAAACTCATTTGGATGGCTGAAAAAAATCACTTTGCCTCCATTCAGGCTGCCAACAGGGCTCAAATGTTCTTCAACTTTTTGTACCTTGGATTTGACCAAAACAACATTGATGGATTTGTAACCTCTGTAAAGCAACACTTGGGTAAACTCAATGAAGTCGGCATAGATTTGCCCTCCGATATCCTCAGTTACCTAATACTCTTCAAGCTTCAAATCCATTCTCTCACAAATAATGCATTCTGGCGCCAATCTCACTGTCACTCTGGTTCTCAATCACCTAGTTAAACATCAAAATGAAGTCCAATCAAAAAATAAAGAGACCCCCAATACCTCCACCGTCCTCTACCATCAAAGCAATCAAGATTCAAATTTTCCTTGTTGCAAAAACAGGAAACACAACCCTTTGGTTAAATCTCATCCTCCTTACTCTTGTTCGGTCAAATTCCCTGATCTTTGTACAGAATACCCTCTGAAAAAAGCTAGACGCAATGCTAAAAAGAAAGATGAAGCTCACTTTCTTTCATTCTTCTGCGCTTTCAACCACAATTTTCAACCTAGAAACAATCATTTCATACTGGATAGTGGTTGCTCAATCCACATGTTCAGAGATAAGAGTCTCTTCAGCAATCTGATAATTCAATCGGGTCTTGACACAATTAAGACTGGTAAGAAGGGGAGTGATTTGACTATCATGGGATTAGGTACCGCCAATCTTTCAGTCATGAATTGTACCATCTCTCTCACATACTCTGTTTGAATTCCTGAAGCTGCGGTCAACCTTATATCCATGGGAGCCCTACTCAAGAAAGGGTGCATTCTGTCTGTGAACACCAATCCTACTATCCCAAATTTTTCAATCAAATTCAATGGGAAAAAAATTCTAGACAGATCTATCCAGAAGGAATTATTTTTCCTCAATCACATGCCTTCTCTCAGCACCCAAAGCTGCTAATTAAATCAAACAGAACTGTAAGAGCTTCATAATAAGTTTGGTCACACCGGTCTGGATAGGATCAAAAAACACCTTGGCTACAGTCTTGAAAAAGAGGCCAAGGACAACTTTGAATGCGTGGCCTGAAAGAAATCTAAGATCTCAAGAAATCCGTTCTGCTTCAAACAGACATCCGCCAAACAAGCCTTTGACAGACTGCATCTCAACCTGATGGGGCCTCTGAATTCTATGAGCAAAGGAGGAATGAGATATACCCTTACACTAGTAGAAAACTTCTCTGGTTACTTTTTCAGTTTCCCCTTACCATTGAAGGATGCAGCTACAGCCACGATCATTTTTATGATAGACAATGAAGCCAAGAAACAAGGCCACTATCCTTTTGAAATTGTCCCTGACAGAGGCTGTGAATTTGTGAACGACTCCTAGTCCGCATATTTCAAATTTAAATCAATCCTCCATCTGACCAGTGAACCCTACCATCCACAGCATAACAGGAAAGCTGAACGTGTAAACAGGACTATCATGGGCTCCCTTAGAGCTGCTTTTAGTGGATCTCTAATTCCAAAAAACTACTGGCATGTAGTCCTCCAAAGCTGCTGCTTTGCCTTGAACCAAATCCCTGCAAATAAACGTGAAGAAAGTCCATGGAAGCTACTGCAGAAGACCAAAATTCCATCCAATTATCTCAAACCTCCCAGTTGAAGAGCAATTTACCTACTTAGAAACAAAAAAATTCCCTCCAAACTGTCTGAAAAAGGCGCCAAAGGCATCCTAATTGGTTACAACCCTATGTTTTTATCCTCTAAAAGTCAGGTAAGATAGTAGATACTAAACACGCAGAGTTTCTGAAGTCCAAGGCCCCTCCTCTGGATACTCCTAGTGACTTAGAAATCTCTCCTGCCAAGTCTGCCTCAGCTGAACCCATTGAAAAGCACTTGATTGCTGAGGACTCAATTGACACCAATGACCAAAAACCTGCCATCTCCAACTTAACTTCTTCCTCTGGATCAGATTCTGACTCTAATGAAACCTCTCAGTCTATACAAACCTCTCTGCAACCTAACCTAAGGGAGCGTAGATTGATAAAAACTCCTGTCAGATATGGTTACTTCAAGTCCAACAAGATCCCCTCAAACATTCACAAGGCCCTTGAGTGTCCCAAGTGGATCCCTTCCATCAACAAAGAGCTCAACACTGCAGAAGACCTCAAAGTCTGGGAAGATGCTGTAGACTCAGAGGTTTTCAACCCTTTGGATACTACCTGGAGGTTTAGGCACAAAAAAGACCTACACACAGGTGCTGTTATGCTCAAGTCCAGAGTTTTTGTCCAGGGTTTCAACCAAAGATTTGGCATCAACTACTTTGACACCTTTGCTCCCACTGGTAAAATTGCCTCACTTTGAGATCTGCTGGCTTACTCCATTGACAAAGATCTCCCCATTATTCAATTTGATGTCAAGGGGGCCTTCCTGCATGCTCCACTTGGTGAAAACGTATACATCAAAACACCAGTTGGATCAAAAAGAACCTGCAAATATCTAAAACTAAAAAAGTCCCTGTATGGCCTAAAACAGGCTTCCCTTAATTGGTATAAAACTCTAGTCAACTGGATCAAGAGTGAAGGCTTTAGAGAAAGTGACTCTGATCCTTGTCTATATCTACGTGAAGACTCTTGCGCCAGCCTATTTTTCCATGTGAATGACCTGGTTGTAGTTGGTAATGTTGAACTCTTCAAAGCTTCCTTCTTGAAGAAATTCAAGGATTCATCTGCAAACAAGGTTGAAACTCTCCTGGGAATGAAAGTGGATTGGGGAAAGAACTTCATCAGTCTATCACTTCCCAATCACATTAAAAAGGGCCTTGAAGAACTAAACCTAACCAATGCCAAACCTTTGAACAACCCCTGTACTCCGGGACTCCATCTCCTACTGGCCTCTGAAGAAGAAATTAAAAAGTTCAAAGAGCTCAATTTTTACCATTGCTCTCCCATTGGACCGCTCAATTTCATTTCCAATATTGCCAGGCTGGAAATCAGTTTTGCTGTTTCTAGGTTTGCTCAACTTTCAGAACAACCTGGTATAAACCACTGGAAAGAAGTTATACATGTCTGGAGATACTTGCTGAATACAATTGAATTCAAACTAGTGATCAGAAGCAAGTCTGACTCTTAACATCTGACAATCTATAGCAATGCCATCTGGGGGGACGATCCTGAAACTTGTTCCTCCCAATTGGGTTTCTTATGTTGTTTCAAGGGAAGCCCTATTTATTAGACGAGTTTCAGGAAATGTTGCATTGCTCATTCCTTGACTGAAGCCAATTGTAATTCTCTTTCTATGAGCCATCTTGAAGGGAATTGGCTTCATCACTTATTGATTGAAATATGGCGCAAGCCTTTAAATCCTCCCGTTCATCTCATTGACAACAAAGGTCTGGACAATAAACTGAAAAGGTTTGGCTCAAAATCTCATGCTAAACACATTGATATAAAGTTAAAAAGCTTGCGCAACGACTTGAAAGAAGGAATCATTAAAATAATGCTGATCATCTCTCAAGATATGATCTCAGACCCCTTAACCAAGGCTGCTAGAAATGCCTCTGTAAAACAGCTGGCTGAGTTTTTCAATTCTTAACTTCTCTTGATGTAGAGTTAATCCAGCGTGTTGGTTTCGCTGTCTATCTTTCCCTGTCTCTTTTTACTGCTAAGTTTCCATTTGTCATCTACGTTTTTCCCACCATACTTGAAAGCCAAACTTGATTGGTTAATCCCTAAATTCTCACTGTGTCTCCTACTGAGCCTACTCTCCCTAACCTCAATCTTCAACTACAACAAAGGAACCTGTTACAAGCAGCAATCCAAATCTTCTCAAACTTGACTCATCAATAACATGATCACCTCTTGTCTGGATTCCTTGTAGTTATTCTGACAATCTTCAACTCCACATCAAGGCTTATCTGGAACCTAAACCTTCTACTTCAGATTGAATCCCTATCAGGTCAGATAGGTTACTGGATGTTCAAGAGTTAAGAGTCAAAGAATCAAAGATTTGTAAATCTGTTCCTTCTCATAATCCAATATAACTACTCCTTTATTTATTATTTCTTTTTTTGTTATCAGCCTCAGCACATTTGGTTCTGTACAAACATCATTGGCAATTGTGCTGCCTACAGAACCCATCTCCGTGTTGGTATTTTTATCCTCTCTCATGTTCTATCAAGATTATTCTTCTTGTTTGATCATTAATTTTGCAATCTATTGAAACCAGTCTGGCTCAGGTTTCTCAGTTCACTTAACCTTTTACAGTTCCCATGAGGTTCTTTCAGAGTCTTCTATAAACCCTTTCCATTTGACTAAGTAGAGTAGTTTTCCATGCCTGATCTTGGAGTCCAGGATTTGAGACAGTTCCCATTCTTCCTGGCCATCAATTTCCACTGGTTCTGGGGGTGGTTGGTGGTTAGGAGAATTTGGGTCTGAAGAGTAGGGATTGAGGAGGGAAGCATGGAAGACAGGGTGGATGGAAGAACATTGATCAGGGAGTTAGACTTTGAAAGCATGAGATACTATACATTCAATAATGAGAAAAGTACCTAAAAACGCTCAGAGAGCTACTTGGAAGGTTTGTTGGTATTGGTATTGTTTGCAGATAACCAACCTTTATTCCCAGGAGCAATAACTTTTTGAATATCTTTTCTATTAAGGTCAGAATAGTATTTATACTTATCCATAGACTCTTTTAATTCTTTCTTTAGTTGAATCTGGTTCTTATGAATCTGGTCCAGGTAGTGACTAGCAGGTTGGTTGTACAACACATGTAGTAATTCAAAAATTGGGTGCCTTCTGTAAACATTAAAGAAGGGTGATTGCTGGGTAGAAGAATGAAAACTGTTGTTGTAAGAGAATTTAGCCAAGGGGAGCCACGTGTCCCAGTTGTCCTGTTGATAACTGATGTAAACTCTGAGTTATTGTTCTAGTACTTGGTTGACCCTTTCAGTATGAACATATGTTTCAGGGTGGTAAGCTGTGGAGAGATTCATTTGGATCTGTAGTTTTTCACAAATTGTTTTCCAGAAAGGTGAGGTGAATAAGGAGCCTTGGTCACTTATTTGGTCAGCAGGCAGGCCATTTTTGGAGAACAGATGACTAATGAAAGATTTAGCAAGTTCCACTGCAGTCAGTGTACTGGTTGTGTTAATGAAGAGTGCCATCTTAGAGAAACAATCCATAACAACAAGGATAGATTCAAATCCATTGGAGAGAGAGAGTTGAGAGATGAAGTCCATAGATGGTGAAGTCCAAGCGCCATTGGGTAAGGAAGAGGTTTGAGAAGTCCTAGTTTCTTTTCATGCCTTGCCTTGTTCCTGTTGCAAAGGTAGCAGGATGAAAAATAGTCCTTAACATTTTTTGACATTCCATTCCAGAAGAATGATCTCTTGATGAGGTTGAAAGTCTTTTGTTGGCCAGGGTGACCTGCAAAGGGAGAATCATGTCTTTGATAGAGTATTTGTTGTTTAAGATGGCATGTGTGACATCTTTACCCTGGAACAGGAGTAAGCCACTAAAGGGGTCTAAGGAATAATCATTTACTTCTTGATTCTTATTCAATCTTTTAATGATTCCTTGAAATAACTTGTCAGCTTGTTGGCCAAGTTCAATTATCAGGCCTAATCAAGTTTAAACCATTCACGCGAGCACTCGTTATTAACCTAAGGTTTAAGATACTCCAAATCCAGCAGACTGCATGACTTTATCAACCGTTCTCAATGCAATCACAAGTTGTTTCCTCACCAGCCTTCTGAAAGAGCATAGCTACCTCAGTCAAATACTCAAGATCAAATACCAATTTTGAATTCTTATCATCTACAAGTTGAACTGGAACAATACGGATCCTTATATCTTATCTGGTACAGGTTTCCTTTATTTCCTTCTTGTTCTGTTCATTTTCTTCCTTACTGACACATCCCATACAACGTAGTAAGGATCTATAAGACTGTTGAAGTAGGGATCAAGTTGTCTATTCATTTATATTTTACTTTGCTGTTGCTGGCTATCTGCCAATTTTTGCTTTTAGGTGAACTTGTGTTGCATCTGTGTTATTCTTAATTTTATTTTCATTTTCAATTTGATTACTGAAATATATCCTTTTAGTTGAATGAAAAAATTAACATATTAACAGTCAAAGGGCTAACCAATTGCAACTAATTGAATTAAGAAAGCAAGATGGCAGAGACGGCCAAAGACAAATCATCAAGTCGTAACATCCCAAAATTAAACAATCACAACTACCCACAATGGTCAATGAGAATGAAGGCCCACCTACAAGCAAAAGGAATCCTCAATGTGTTCATCTTTCAACCTCAAGATATCTCAGGTCTTACTGGTGCAGCACTCACAAACGCGACTAAAAAGAGGAAAAAAGCAATTGACACCCTAATGAATTATCTAGGAGAAAATGCCTTTGATTTGATCATCACTCCTGAAAATGAAGAATATCCTCACGCCACCTGGACAAAGATTGTGGCATGTTATGCCTCACAATTGGTCAACAATAAGGGTTGAGTCTGGCTGAAGTTCATAAGGTACAAGTTCAATGGAAATATAAAGGAATACATTTCAGAATGCACCAAGATGCTCAATGAGATAGCCATTGTGAAACTTGGGGTTCCCAACAGTGTACTTTGCTACTCAATACTCACCAAAATCTCAAAGGATCTCTGGAACGTAGTCAACAAAATTATTATGAACAAAAACCTGGTTGCTCATCCTGAGGCTACACTGGCAAAACTCCAAGAAATGGTGTACTTGGACAATTTGAGGAAAGATCCTAAAAAGCCATACAGTCAAGACAAGATTGAGAAGGAAGAAGAAACAGCCTTGTTTAAAAATACTCAAAAGAAGAGAAAGCAAAAGGAAAAACCAACAAGAAAATCTAAGCCAGAATCTGACCGCAAATGCGAAAATGGTCAGCATAATCCAAACAACTGGCATCCACAAGATCTATGTCACCAATTGCACCCTGAACTGGCCAATACAAAAGAAAGCGACAGAGCCCAAGCAAACCAAGCAGAATTAATCAATGATGCATCAGACTTGTCAGAAGTCACGGCCAAAGCGTGTTTCAGCTCCACTTATCTTCTCTTCAAAGCACCAGTACTTGACACCGGCGCTTTGCACCATATGGTGAGCAATCCCAAACTTCTTTTCAATACAAAGAAATCCAGCAGTCCATTTGACACTGGAAACAAGGAAAGCTGGTTAAAAGCTGTCCTCATCAGATCCTCCTACCTTGTGAACACGGGCGGAGAGCAACTTCTTTTGAAGAATGTCCTCTGTGTACCCAACCTCAGCCAAACCTTAATATGTAGAGAACAACTCTTCAATGACAACTTGAATATGAAGAAAACAAACAATGAGATACAGATTAAAATAGATGGGGTCTTCTCTATTTCTGCCCTAAATATCAATCATTTACTTGTACTCAAAAATGCCTCTATCAAAGCAATGAAAGCTCCCGTTCACTCATATTCCACTACAGCGCAACCAAACTGGCACGATAGATTGGGACATCCAAGCGAGAGATTTCTAAAGAGGATCTTCCCTAAAGCCAGTACAAGAAAATGTGAAATCTGCCTTGAGAGTAAGATGAAGAAGAAGCCGTTCCAAGGTCACTTCACACCAGTGTCAGAAAGATTGGAGGCCATCCACGTTGACTTAATGGGGCCTTTTCCTGTTAAATCTTTGAGCGGATCTGTTTATGTCCTGAACATAATAGATCCATTTTCTGGCTATAAAGTAGTAAAATTCCTGAGCTCTAAGTCCGACACTCTCCACAACATGAAAGAGTTCCGAAGATGGGCAGAGAAACAAACTGGACTCAAAATTAAAGCTATTGTATCCAATAATGGCGGTGAGTTCAAAAACTCTGAATTTCAAGCCTGGACCTCAGACCAAGGAATTTCATATTCTTTTTCCCCAGCCTACATGCCAGAAAATAATGGTCTTGCCAAGAGATCTAACCAGATTCTTCTAGTTAAGTCAAGATGCATGCTCAACCAATCTAAGCTGTCCCACTGCTACTGGGCCAAAGCTATACAAACTGCTTGCGACTTGAGCAATATTTTACCTTCAAGCATTCTAAATTTTGAAACTCCCTACTTCAGATGGTTTCAACATATGCCCAACTTCAACATCCTCAGACCATTTGGATGCAAAGCTTATTACTTAATTCCAAGTCAAAGACGCAATAACAAGCTCAACCCTACTGGTGAGAAATGCATCCTCATTGGGTTTCTGAACAATTTCTCAACCTATAAATTAGTGAAATTAAACACCCAAAAAATTATTGCAAGTCAAAACGTTACATTCATTGAGACTAGCTTTCCGGGGATAAAGGCAGAAACAGTGATTGATCCATTTTCACTTAAAAAAGAGCCCAAGAATTCTCAAGCTAATCAATCTACTTTTGTTGATCCAGAACCAAATGTTGAGATATCTTCAGATATTGTAAATCAACCACCAACAAATTTGTCAAAATTAATTAGCGCTGAATTCTCAACTAGTAACATTCTCAATTACAGTCAAAGAGGTATGCCTATAGCCTCGCTGAGTGAGATCAGAGAAAACAAAAGGGATCCTACAACCTACAAAGAAGCTTGGAACAGCATATACAAAGAGGATTGAAAGAGAGAAATAAAGAAAGAACTCAATAGTTTAATCAAATACAAATTCTAATTGCAAAGAAAGAATTCACCAAGCTCTAAGCCCTTGAAGTTCACCTGGTTCTTTCAAAATAAGCAAGATACCTCAGGTAATGTTCTGGAACAAAAGGCCAGAATCTGTGTTCAAGGTTTCAATCAAAAGGAAGGAGTCAATTACTACAATACCTACACTCCCACTGGAAAACTATCTTCACTAAGAATGATTATTTCTTTTGCATTGACACACAATCTAAAATTTCATCCAATTGACATCAAATTGGAATTTTTAAATGCTCCGCTTTATGAAGATTTCTCAATTTTCTCCCCTGAAGGAACTGATTTTCCAGGAGAAATACTCAAGTTAGACAAGGCACTTTACGGTTTTAAACAAGCTCCTTTGGCTTGGCATGAAACCCTAACCTAATATCTGTTCTCTAAAGGGTTCAGAAAATGCAATTCGGAACCTTGCCTGCTGTGGAGGAAGGGAACTTACCTCTACATACACGTGGAGGACATTGCAATATTCAGTCTCAAACCTGAAATCTTTATCAAAGAAATGAAGAAAAGATTTGAAGTTAAGGACCTAGGTCCAGCCAAACTCCTTCTAGGAATGGAAGTAAACCAGTCCGAATCCTCAGTCAAATGGTCTCAGTTCCATCACATCAAGCAGCTTTTCGAAAGAGCAAGAATTGATCATTTACCACCTCTCAGAACGCCCATGAAACCTAACTTGAAACTCGCAGCTTGGAGCAATGATAAAATTTGTGAATTTAATTGTTTAGACATGAATTAACAAGCAGTCATTGGCGCACTAAATTATTTGAGCTGCACAAAAAGACCTGAACTTGAATTTGCAGCAGGAGCCTTATCCCAATTACTAAATAAGCCAGGAATCAAACACTGGAATGCATGCCTTCACGTTTTACAGTACCTAAAGGGAACTCTTAATAAATCTTTTACAATCCACAAAAACAAAGAACCACAATCACTGATTGGCTATTCTGACGCGGATTGGGGTAGTTTTGAAAAATATAGAAGGTCAATCTCAGGATATGTCAATTATATTGTCAATTCTATCCCTGATTTCTTCTTTCCCAACATTTTTATCACTTGTCACAAATATGTCACATCACAAATTCACGCTTGCACTCTGTGCGCTAGTGCGCATTCTTCTATCTCAGTCTTCCTTATAAAATTCTCAGTGACAACTCTGAAGGGTGAACGGGGGAACGGTATTGGAACCTCCATCTGTCAAATCTATAAATTTGAATCAATTGATCTTCACATTTTCCCCACTCAATTCTTTGTCCAGTTCATTCTTTTCTTTCCCTTTCTGTTTTCTTTTATTGTCTCTTCCGTTCTTCTGTTTTCTTTCTTCTCATTCATCTTCTCAACTTCACTCAAATCACTCAATCTACTTCTTACTTTTTTTTTCTCTTTGATTCATCTTCATCTTCTATTCTTTACTCAAATCCTTCAGTTGTCAATTGATCCTCAAGTCTATCTTGTCTGGTAAGACTACTCTAAACCTCAACCTTGTTATTCTGTTGACTAACTCCTGTCTTTGTCCTCAGAATCCTCTTGATCTTAATTCTCTTATTCTGCTTGTCCTAGCCTTTTTCCAGTAGTCCCGGTAATCTTCTTAGCTTGATGTTTGTTTTCTTTGTCTATTTTATTTGTTCTCTTCCTTTCAAGTTGCTTCTCTAGTCAACTGTTTTCTTTTTCAGCCCTCTTAATTCAGATATTCAAACCAAAAATCCAAAATGGTTAAAAGCCTACTTCTCAATAGCTAACCACAATGGAGGGATCAAGCTCATCTACCACCTTTGACGGCTTTACTCAAATAATGCTAAAGGCAGCACTCAAGGCAATACCAATATTATCCGAAGATAACTACTCCATCTGGAAAGACAAAGTGTCAATACTCCTGGAACTAAAAGGCGTGAAAGTGGCTCTAGAGGAAGAACCAAAGGAACTCAGCCGGATTGATGATATGGAAATTCGGGTAATAATACTCTCCAAAATTGACTCAGTAACGCACACTAATATCCTAAAACCAATGTGGTGCTGCATCCTGGACACCTTGGCCACCTTAAGACCTCAATCCATAAACTGTTGCTCAAACGTACCGTAAAAAAAAAATAATAATTCCAACTCATCCTCAGGCTCATCCGCACCGTCATCATCGCGCGCTGCGCGTCGCGCCTCGCGCGTCGCGCATCCTTTATCCGCGCGCGTCGCGCCTTGCGCGTTGCGCCTTGCGCGTCGCGCCTTGGGCATTGAGCGTCCTTCATCTGTGTTGCTCATCATCCTTGCCGTTGCGCGTTGCTCGTCATCTCCGCCGTCATCATTGCGCGTCCTCATCTTTGTCGTTGCGGGTCCTCATCTTTTTTGTCGCGCTTCCCAATCTCCTCATTGCCACCGTTGCGCGGCGCTCATCCATGATTTACTGAATCCATCCCGACTGCACCCCCAAGCATTTGGCAAATCCTTGGATCCGTCAAATTCCCCATCTCACTTGATCTATCAGTCGGGAATCTCAAGCCTGTCAGGATTTACTCAACTGTCTCAAGCCAATCTCCTATCCGCCCATCCGCGCTCTCATGGACTTTGTCCGTCACCTTTCCTGGGGCTCTCCCACCAACTTCCGCCTTTGGAAAAGGGGTGGGTGATTCTGGTATTGTTGCGTGCGCCAATCCACGGAAGGACGCGAGTGACCACATGATTTTCTTCCCTTTTCCGCTCTATTTGTAGAATCTGTTGTACATAGTCTAACAGGGCCTCCTGACCATATAAGGAGGGGCTCTCCCCTGCCTTTTGGATCAATCATTGGAGCATGGAATCATCCAGCATGAAATCAGAAACACCCTTGATCCTTGAGCCTCCATACTCAAACCTTGATCCTTGATCCTTATCACCAACCAATAGCCTTGCTGGTTGAAGAAAAATTCTGTCTGTTGGAATTTTTGAGTGTGTTATACCACTCCTTGATCCCCTTTCTCTGACCATACTGGTCCTGATCCCTTATCACCTTTCTGGAGCCAATCAATATTGATTGAAGAGGTCTTATTAAGCTTAAGAACTGGAGTGTTATACCTCCCCTTAGCTTCTTGGAGTTGCATTCTGCCAGCCTACTCTTGAGTCACTTGAGAATTGTTGAGGTTATACTTGCTTAAAATGAGTTACTGTTTGCTTTAGAGCTTCATAAACATTGTTCTTTTTCCTGTACAGCCACCAACAGTTATCTGGTACCCTTCAAGCGCTTGATTGCGGAGAGTTGTGCAGGTTCATTGAGAACCTGGAGTTTGCTTGGGTTTGAGTTGATCATTCCCAATCTTCTGCTGACGACCAGAGTTATTAGCGTGTGGGTGTTGTTTACATACAACAGCTCTTGTTCTTTGAACTCTAAAGAGACTTTAACTTCTTTTGTTCAATTTTTTCCCTGCATAATCTTGTCTCAGATAGTGCTGTTCCATTGCTACCAAACTGTTATCATCTTTATCCTCTACTCCTTGATTCCTCATTTACCAGGTTCTGGACCTTGATCTTGGTTACATTTAAATATTTTTGTAACACTCAAGAGGGAAGCCTAAACAGCACCTTTCCCCTCCACAGAACTGCCATGGCCTAGCACCGTTTAGAGTCTTACACCAACCAACATCAATTTGGCAAAACTTCTATGGAAAAGCATTTGAGAAAAATTTGCATCATTGTCATCGGCCAACAGAGCAAGAATATTCAACAACTTCTTATATCAAGAGTTTAAGGCTGAAGACATCCCTTCCTTCATAAATCAATCAAGAATCTCAATAAAGAAAATGACAGACGTAGGAATAGACTTACCTGATGACATCATCTCCTATCTTATACTTTTCAAGTTTCCGCCTCAATTTAACTCCCTCAGACAACAAATAATGCACTCAGAAAAGCAAATTTTGGTCAAGCTAGTTTTTAATCACTTGAATCAGTTGAATAATGAATCCAAAGCCAAAAATAAGGACTCAAAACCGCTGGAAAACGACCTTCTGATGTCAGACAAGTCAAAACCTCCAATTCCCAAAGATCAAAGATGCAAGAAAGGCTATCACAACCCTAAATTGAGAGACCATCCTGAAGAACGTTGTTGGATCAAGCATGAACATCTAGCTCCGGACTGGTGGAAGGAAGCTCAAGAAAAGTGGCGGGCTCACTTTGAACAAAAGAATAGAGAGGTTGCTCACTACCATGCTCTTGTAACCACTTGGATCAACAAAATCAACATTGAATATTGAATTATTCTTGATTCTGGCGCTTCATGCCACATGTCCAATTCTATCAAATACTTCTCTGAATTTTTGGAAGCTGAAGGAGAAAGTATTAGTACCGGAAAAGATGGCGCCAACCTACCTATAAAAGGAAAGGGAACCATTAAGCTAAGATGGAGAGCATCTGAAATTTCTCTGTCAAATTGCTTTTACGTACCTGACTTGGTAGTGAATCTTATCAGCCTCGGAAAACTTATTCAAAACAAAAACTGCTGTCTTCAAGCTCAAGACGGTCATTTTCAATTAATCAACAATCACAAAGTAGCCTTCTCTGGATTCATCAAAGATAATCTCTTTGTTCTCAATCTTCCCAAAGCTATCGGAAAAGGAGCTAAATTCTTTTATTTAACAAGAAAGGTCTTCAATGCGGAAAAACTTAAGCATCTTCATCTGTCTCTTGCTCATGCCAATCCTGCCCGGCTCAAATATCTCTTTCCTGAAATCAAGGACAATGAAGTCAAAAGTTTCCACTGTGAAGATTGTTCTTTTTCCAAATTAACAAAAAGCCCTTTGAAACTCACTTCTTCTGTTTCCTCCAAGCCTCTTGAAAAACTCCATGTCAATTTGATTGGTCCAATCACTCCTGTCTCCAGAAATAACATGAAATACATCCTCTCAATTGTCAAAAATCACTCCTGATATCTTTCTGCCATCCCTCTACAATATAAATCCAATGCTGCAGATAATCTCATTTCAATTTTAAACTTTGAGAACAAAAATTGCGGCTATAATCCTTCAAAAATCTGTTTGGACAGAGGAGGTGAATTCAAATCTCAAATATTTGCTAATTTTCTTCAATAAAAGGCCATTAAGCATCTTATCACTGAACCTTATCATCACGAACACAATGTTAAAGTCAAAAGGGCCAATAGATCAATTGCGGAAGCTATTTGAACCTCTCTCAGATTGTCCAATCTCTCTGTCAACTTATGGGCAGAAATTTCAAAATCTGTTTGTCTTGCTCTAAATCACATTCCAAAAATAATCATTCTAAATCACCTTTTTAACTATTCACCGGAAAGAAATTACCAATCAACTTCTTTCAACCCTTAGGCTCCAAGGTAGTATATCTTGATATGAATATTCCTTGCGGGGAAAAAATTTAAAGATAGAGGGAAACCTGGAACCCTTGTGGTTTACAATCCTCACTTTCTCTCTTATTGTATACTAACCCCTGAAAATTCCATAATCTGTTCTAAGCACGTGAAGATTCTTTTGGCACCAGACAAATTGCCTAAATTCAATGAGAATTTAACAATTGAAAAAGCAGGAGAAATTTCTCCTTCACTTGACAATCTTCCTGCTACCAGTCAATACTCTTTGACTTCAGTTCAAAATCAAATTGAAAACATTGAAACCAACAATATCAATGAAACCGACAATATCAAAGCTTCTAGTACTCAGGAGGAACTCAATTTGGGCGAATCAACTGTAGAATTATCCATTCCCTCTTTACCCAACAACACTATTAGAATTCTCCGAGATCAATCTAAGCTAAGTAAGCCTGAAAGATACGGACTCCATCATTACTATTTCCCAAAGCCATATGAACAAGCAAAGAAATGCGCCAATTCTTCTCACTTGGATGCGTCCATGGATGTTGAACTCAATGGCATTGAATCTATGGGTGTTTGGGAAGACTACAATGGCCCGGAACCAATCAACGCTTTTAATACTACTTGGGTATATAGATTAAAAGACTATTGTCATGGCAATCCTCTTGTCTATAAAAGTCAACTCTGCGTTCAAGGTTTTGATCAAATCTACGGACTTCATTATCAAGACACCTTCTCTCCAACTGGAATAGCTGCTTCATTAAGAATCACTCTTCTCTATGGACTCTATCTTATCTTCCTATCACTCAATTTGACGTCAAAACTGCCTTCTTGCACACTTATCTCCAAGAAAAGTTTATTATCAGAGCTCCCAAAGGCTCAAAAAGAAATTCAAAATATCTACTTTTAAAAAAATCTCTCTATGGTCTAAAGCAAGCTCCAGCAAATTGGTTTCATACGTTGACTGCGTGGATTACCTCTCAAGGATTTCGTGAATCCACTTTGGACCCTTGTCTATATGTCAACCCTGAAACTAAATATATTCTCTTCTTTCACATAGATGACCTGATAATGGTCGGATCCAAACCCAACTTCACTTCCAAATTCTTAAACCATTTTCCTAAATACTCCAGCAACAAGCCTAACACCATCTTAGGGATGAAGTTTGTCAGAGAAGAAGACAGAATTCTTTTATCACAACCAAAACACATGGATCATGGTCTCAAAGAACTGAAACTAACTGAATGTAAAGAATCTCAAGTGCCTTTAACTCCAAATATCAATTTTAAGCCTGCCACTGACAAAGAACACATTGAGTTCAAGAACCTGAATATCAATTATCAATCTGCCGTCTTTCTCATGAACTACATAGCTTGTCTTACTTGACCTGATTTAAGCTTTTCTGTATCAAATTTAGCTTGCTTTTGTGAAAAACCTGGAATACTTCACTGGCAAGAAGTTGAAAGATGCTGGAAGTATCTCAAATTCACTCCCAACTTACCTCTCACTTTACAAATTAAAGACAAGTCCACCAATTTATTGTGTTATAGCAATGCCACTTGGAGTGATGATGTTGTAACCAGACACTCTCAATCTGGACACCTCACTCTACTTTGCGGCTCACTTATATCTTGGAGCAGTTACAGACAACACAATGTTACACAATCAATGACCAAAGCCAAACTTAATCCTTTAGTCAACTGCTTTCTTGAAGCCATTTGGATGAAAAATTTAATTGCTGAAATGTGGGTCAAAAATGAAGAACCCAGTATTCATTACATTGATAACAAGGGTTTAGAAAACAAATTAAAGAATTTTGGATGCAATTCAAAAACTAGACATATTGACATCAAAACCAAAGCCTTAAGGGAAGAACTTAAAAGCAACAAATTAATTATTAAAGTAATTCCCAGCAATATGATGCTTGAAAATGGACTTACTAAGGCTCTTCCAAAGCAATCACTCTCTACTTTGATTGATGTCATAAATCCCAAATGATTAGTCTTACCAGTCACGGGTAGTGTCAATTATATTGTTGATTCTATCCCTGATTTCTTCTTTCCCAAAATTTTTTTCACTTGTCACAAATATGTCACATCAAAAATTCACGCTTGCACTCTCTGCGCTAGTGCGCGTTCTTCTATCTCAGTCTTCCTTATAAAAGTCTCAATGACGACTCTGAAGGGTGAATGGGGGAACGGTATCAGAACCTCCATCTTTTGAATCTATAACGTTGAATCAATCCATCTTCACATTTTACCCACTCAATTCTTTGTCCAGTTCTTTCTTTTCTTTCCCTTTCTGTTTTCTTTTATTTTCTCTTCCGTTCTTCTGTTTTCTTTCTTCTTATTCATCTTCTCAACTTCACTCAAATCACTCGATCTACTTCTTACTTTTTGTTTCTCTTTACTTCATCTTCATCTTCTATTCTTTACTCAAATCCTTCAGTTGTCAATTGATCCTCAAGTCTATCTTGTCTGGTAAGACTACTCTCAACCTCAACCTTGTTATTCTGTCGACTAACTCCTGTCTTTGTCCTCAGCGTCCTCTTGATCTTAATTCTCTTATTCTGCTCATCCTAGCCTTGTTCGAGTATTCCCAGTAATCTTCTTAGCTTGATGTTTGTTTTCTTTGTCTATTTTCTTTGTTATCTTCCTTTCAAGTTGCTTCTCTAGTTGACTGTTTTCTTTTTCAGCCCTCTTAATTCAGATATTCAAACCAAAAATCCAAAAGGATATATTGTGAAATGGAACAAAAACTTAATTTCCTGGAAATCAAGGAAACAATCAACCGTCACCTGCTCTTCTACACAAGCTGAATATCAAGCTCTGTCTGACTTGGTCAAAGAAATTATGTGGCTGAAAATCATCCTTAAACAAGCTCTAAATATCACATTCAAAAATAAAACCAAAATTTTCAAAGACAATCAGAGGTCAATAAATTTAGCTCAAAAAACCGCAAATCATTCTTACTTTAGAACCAAGCACATGTCAATCAAATATCACTTTATTAGACAAGAAATCAAGCTCAAACATATTTGCTTAACCTACATCAAAGTTGAACACATGCTTGCGGAATTTCTTACAAAAACTGTTAGCAATCCAATCTTAATCAGACCTTTGAAGGCCTTAGATATAATGGGTAATTCTGCCTCTGAAGAACTTAATTATGGGGGAGTGTTGAATTATCAGGCCTAATTAAGTTTAAACCCTTCACGCGCGCATTCATTTTTAACCTAAGGGTGAAGATACTCCAAATCCAGAAGACTGCACGACTTTATCAACCGTTCCCAATGCAATCACAAGTTGTTTCCTCACCAGCCTTCTGAAAGAGCATAGCTACCTCAGTCAAAGACTCAAGATCAAATACCAATATTGAATTCTTATCATCTACAATTCAAACTGGAACAATATGGATCCTTATATCTTATCTGGTACAGGTTTCCTTTATTTCCTTCTTGTTCTGTTCATTTTCTTCCTTACTGACACATCCCATACAACGTAGGAAGGAGCTATAGGACTGTTGAAGGAGGGATCAAGTTGTCTATTCATTTATATTTTACTTTTCTGTTGCTGGCTATCTGCCAAGTCTTGCTTTTAGGTGAACTTGTGTTGCATCTGTGTTATTCTTAATTTTATTTTCATTTTAAAGTTGATTACTGAAATCTATCCTTTTATTTGAATGAAAAATTGAAAGACCAGAAGTCAATTCACTTATTTTATTGTCAAGTTTATTAGCGGAAAAAAAAAGAGGTTAGAACCTTCAACGTCATTTAGTTTCAGAAGCTGTTGAAAATTTCCAGGATTCTTTTCAGAATATGGCGTTCCTCCTGCTGGATACACCTTGTACCAACGTGACAGGATATATGGGATGGTCTAAAATTGCCAGGCCTGTGGGTGATCACAAATTGGAATTCAGAGAGGAATTCTGCCCAACAGGCCTGTCTTCTGGTAAGAACCTTGGAAGAAATAAAATAGTTCAAAGAGGAAAGATCAGTTTGAACTTTGAAGGGGTCAGTAACGCTCAAGAGGTAGGACCGCCATTTGTGGAGGGCAAAGACAATAGCAAGGATTTCTTTGTCATGGATTTCATAGTTGAGTTAAGCACTGGACATTTTTCTGCTGTCAAAGGCAATAGGGTGTTTAGTGTTATCAGCAGTCACCTGGTGCAGGACTGCACCCAGTGCATAGTCAATGGCATCAGTCTCAAAATAGGTCCTCAGGAGGTGATCAAAATGGAAAAGGACTGAATCTTTGGTGAAAGCTTGCTTGATATTTTCAAATTTTTTCAAGGCTTCATCAGTGAGGTTGAAAGGAGAGCTGTTTCCAGCAATATAGGTGAGGTGAAAGACCTGTTTGGAGTAGTTCTTTATAAACTTGAAATAAAATTTAGTACCCCAAGGAAAGAATGCAAGGATTTTCTTTTTTTAGGATCAGGACAGGTAATTATGGTCTTGACTTTGTTGTTGTCCATAAGGATACCATCCCCTGAGATCACATAGCACAGGTAATACACAGAAGGTGCGTGGAAGTCGCATTTGGAGGCCTTTGCATATGACTTATGCTCTCTGAGTCTGGTCAGTACTTCACACAAATAAGGGATGTGTTCCTGTAAGTTTTTTGAGAAAATGAGGTTATTTTCAAGGTAAACCACTGCATAAACTGTGAGAATATCAGCAAAGATTTCATTGATAAGATTCTGGAAAAAAGATGGGGCATTGGTCAGTCCAAAGGGCATGACCAGGTATTCATAGCTTCCAAACTAAGATCTGAATGCTGTTAGGTGTTCATCTCCTTCCTTGATGCACAAAAGATTGTAGGCTCCTCTGAGCTCAATTTTGGGGAAGATGGAAGAACCTGAAAAGACAGTCAGTAAGAAAGTAATTGGAGGAAGTTGTTAATGGTTCTTTCTGGTGAAAGCATTAAGCTTGCAAAAGTCAACACACAACCAAAAACTCCCATAATTCTTTTTAACAAAGAGAAAAGGTGCTGCAGTGCTTGAAGTTCTGGAACAGATGAAACCTTTCTCTCCATTCTCTGCTATGCAGGCTTGTAGGTTTCATTTTTCATTTTAAATAGTGAATATATGGGCCCAACTGAAGGGAGAGGTCCTTCCAATTTGAGTTGGTGATTGTGAGCATGGTGAGGAGGGAGTTGATCTGATTTAACCTTAGAGAAACCATCTAGTAAAGAATGGAAATCAGCAGGAACTTTTTCAAACACAGTTTCTATTTTTTCAGGGTCTTTGTCAATGTCAAACTTGTCCCAGTCAGTTGAAGTATTCTTATGGGGAGTAAAAGAAATATTAGAAGGAGTAACCAGTTGCATGATATGCAAGGATGAATCCATAGTTTCCTCCTCCAGAGGAATGGTCATATCCAAGCGAGGTGGAAAATTGTTGAACTTGATGGAAATTGCGTGGAGTGTTGAGAATGCAAGGGTTCTGAAGTGGAGGGGAATGCAATGGAATGCAGTGCCAAACGCAGAGTAGAAACAAAACCAGTTGAAGGTAGGTTGGCCATGTTGAGTTCAACGGTGTAAGACTCCAAAAAGTGCTAGGCCGTGGCAGTTCTGTGGAGGGGAAAGGTGCTGTTTAGGCTTCCCTCCTGAGTGTTACAAAAATATTCAAGTGTAACTGAGATCAAAGTTCAGAACCTGGTAAAAGGGGGACCAAATGTAAGAGGATAAAGATTATAGTAGTCGGTAGCTGGGGAAACAACACTATCTGAGGGAAGATGGTGTTGGGAAAAACTTGAATAGAAGAAGTCAAGGTTTGTTTGGAGTTCAACAAGACAAGGCAATTTTAAGTAACAAGGCCCACAAGCTAATAGCTCTGGTTGTCAGCAGAAGCTTAGAAAAGATCAACTCAATCCCAAACATCCTCCAGGTTCTCAATGAACCTGCCCAACTCTCTGCAATCAAGTCCTTGAAGGGTACCAGATAACTGTGGTTGGCTGCACAGGACAAAGCTAATTGTTTGAAGAAGCTCTAGAAGCAAAAAAATAACTGATTAAAACAAGAATAACCCAACACTCTCAAGGGATTCAAGAGTAGCCTGGCGGAATTCAACTTCAAAAGAAATGGAGGGAGGTTTAACACTCCAGGTTCTAAGCTTAATAAAACCTCTTCAGTCAAACGTGACTGGGTCCAGAGTGATAATCACAGGATGATCAGGACCAGTATGGTTGGATAAAGGGATCAGGAGTGGTGTAACACACCCAAGAATTTAATTAGTTGAATTCTTCTTCAACCAGCAAAGCTATGGGTTGGTGATAAGGATCAAGGATCAAGGGTTTGAGTATGGAGGCTCAAGGATCAAGGGGCAATCATAGATATATCCAAATTTTAGACTCAGATGAAGGGGAATGAGGCCCCACGGATGATGTATTTCAAGAGGATACTGATGATTTTACTCCCCTGGTAGGGTAGGATCTGATGATGATTCTGTTATCTGCTCTCCCCTCCCAAAAAAGGCAGGGGAAGAGCCCTCCTTATATGGGCAGGAGGCCCTTTTAGACTATGTACAATGGATTCTACAAATAGAGCAGAAAAATAAAGATTTTTTTTTTGATTTTCAGGTGATCAGAAAAATTTCATCATGCAGGCCGGTGGAAATCTGGCCTGCCTGACCGGGGTGGGATCTATTTTCATCCCTTCACCTCTCCTGCGTCCCTCTGTGGACAGGCGCGCACGACAATAATGGAATCACCCACCCCTCACCCAAAGGGGGATGAGGGTGGGAAAAGAAAACAAACCAGACCTCCTGTGGATGTCTGCGGGCGGTAGACGA
Source organism: Puccinia polysora (assembly GCA_025617555.3). Classification (NCBI taxonomy): domain Eukaryota; kingdom Fungi; phylum Basidiomycota; class Pucciniomycetes; order Pucciniales; family Pucciniaceae; genus Puccinia; species Puccinia polysora. The sequence continues at coordinate 4,327,741 of CM062625.1, read as the reverse complement.
CGTTTTCCACCCCCAACCAAATATGGAAGGGGGTGGGAGAGTCCCAGGAAGGGTGATGGATTGGATGGGGAGCCGCTGGGGGATCAATGGCGGTTGAAGAGGAGAAGGATGTTGGAGGAGGATGAGGGGGTGATGATGAAGGGTTGGAATTGTAGGTTTGTAGGGTTTGTCTCAAGAGCTCTTGATTGACTTTCCAGGCTTCACCACCGCTCCTGGCGGTGGTCAGGAGGAATTTAGAGAGTTGATTGTAGGTATTGAGACCTGGGCTGATTGATCAAAGTTCTTGATGATTGGAGGCTTGGGATTGATCTGGATTGGTGAGGAGTTCATTGACAAGTTTGTTATGATTCATATATCTGATGAGTGCAATGATGGAATTGATAGAAGCATGAGAGGTGAGAGGTTAGGGATCAGGACAACTTCCAAGAGTTCCTCTCAATAGTCATCCAGATCTCAAATGGTCATAAAGAGATCATGAATCAATTGAACCAATTGAACCTGAGATCAAGGATGATGAGAGGGGGAGAGATAGCTCAGGACAGGGATCAAGGGATCTTGGGTTGGTTGAGGAGGAAGAAAACACCGCTGGGATTGGGTCATTGAGTGGGGCTGGATTGAGTCATTAGAAAATTGTCTTGCAGATCAACAAGAGCAAGGATCCTGGACGATGAACTGTTGGAGCAAGAGGAAATGAATTAAGTGAGGAATGGTGGAGTAGCAGGTGAGCAAGGGGGAGAGAGAAGAAAATCTTAATCTAATTGGTTGAGTTGAGATCAATCAAGCTTGGAGAGCCAGGAGAGATAATGCAATCATTTGAAAAGCCATCATGCTAGTGAGAGTGTCAAGTCAAGGTTGGTCGAAATCGTGGCAAAGGGATTGAAGATTGTATTGGTATATCTTGATCAGTAGTTGGCAATTGGGGAATGGCATCATGGCGGCATGAGAATGGAGATGGAGATGGAGATGGAGGACATCTTGGGGGATTGAGCTTGTTGATACCAAGCACATCTTGGAACCAACTGAGCAATCCGTTAGGATGATGGCTAACTGGGAGTAAGTAGATTGAGGCAATGGATGGATGGAAGATGATGAAGAAAAAGGTTGAGGATGAGTGGTGAGGATGATGAGGATGATGATGATGATTTGGGCCAAGCGGGTCTTGGCCTGGGCGTTTAGCCAAAAAAAAGTAAGGAGGGAACGGAGAGAGAGAGGATTGAATGGGATGCCTAGGGGATGGGAGCAAGAGAGGCCTGTCCTAGACTACTAGGACAGGGGAACGCTTGGCAGGATGAGGGAATTGGAGTAGTGATACTGATACAAAAAAAATTCCAATTTTTTTTTTTTGGATAAATGAAACCTAAATAAAGGGATTTTAGAAAGAATTTTGAATTTCCTGCATCCAGTCCAGGGTGTCCAGATTTGGTCACCACATCTCTCCCCAACTTACAGACTTTCCCTAGTGTGCATCTGACCTTGATGTCATAAAAAGAAAGGAAAGATGATTGAACACAAGAAATGGCCATTTGATCTTGAGGTGATTGAAAAGAATATCTTGATCCATCCAAAAAAAAATCCTAGAGTTGACTGTGTTAAAAATGAAGAAGGTGTTGCAGGTGCTCACGTATGTGGCATACAGTAGAGTTTCACAACAAAACACAGTAAATGACCCTGCTGGTGCAAAATTGGGAGGACTTACTTCTGATAAAAGTTGCCTCCACAAAAATGAAATTTCTTGACCTGATCAGCAGAGAACCTTCTGGCCATCTGAGTACCATCTAGCTCCCCCAAAAGATACAATCCACCTCTGACTTGACAGACCACCCAATAAGGACCATTCCAGCAATTGGAAAAAAGCTTTCCCCACTGAGTTTCCAAGGATTTGTTGTAAGCTAAAACTAGATCCCCAGGGTTCAAGGGGTCCCTGACCCAATTGGAATGCTTATCCTCCCAATACTTGACTGAATTTTCCCTTGAATCCATCAGTTTCTGATAAGCTTTGTGACAAACTTCTTCACTTTGCTCCAGTTTCTTGGATCTGGCAACTAATAGATCAGTGGTGGAAGAAACCTTTTCCCAAGAAATAACTAAGGAATATTCCATTTCCAGATCAAGAGGAAGGACAGCCCTCTGTCCAAAGATAATTTCATAAGGTGAGAAGCCAGTAGTTTTTTTAGTTGAAATTTGATCAGAGAAGAGGACCAGAGTGAGAAATTTGCAACAATTCTTTCCACTTTTGCCAGCCAACTGGACAAGAGCAGCCTTCAAAGGGGCATGGCCTTTTTCCACCATGCCTTTTCCTTCAGGATAATAAGGAGTGGTCACAATATGTTGACCAGGAAGCAATTGGATTATTTTTGCCAGTTTGCCACCAAACTCAGAGCCACCATTGGTTGAATAAGATCAAGCCAAGCGATAAGCATTGTCCAAGTCTCATAAAGTAAAGCTTCTACTGATTCAGAGCTGAGGTTCTTAAGGAATTTTGCTTCAACCCATCCAGAAAAATCATCTCTAGCCACAATGAGGTACTTAGCTCCACCAGCCTTAATGTGAACCACATCCATAGCAATCCTTCCAAAGACAGTGGACTCTCCAGTGGGATAACAAACTTCAGATGGGCGCCTAGGATCACGTTTCTGACATACTTCAAAACTCTTGCACCACTGAGAGACTTATTTCTTCAAAGATGGCCACCAGAATTGTTTTGATATACGTTGATAGGTCTTGGTTTTGCTGCAATGCCCAAGGCCTTCATGGAGAAATTTGCAGATTGAATCTTGCTTAGAGGGGATCATGAAAACAATTAGAGAACAAGGATTGCCTCTTTTCATAAGCCTAGTACCTTGGACAAAGAAATTTGAGGAATTCCTCTTGAGCAATTGAAAATCCTTAGCAGAGAGATCAGGAGGCCTTTGGAGAGTGGAAAGATCCTTCTCTAATTATAGCCAGAAACCTTTTTGGAAGCCAGAATAATCTTGGGAGGAAAAAGGGAAGACTGGACAAATTAAAGGCTCCTCCTCATCAAAGTCCACTCCAACATCCAATTCTTCATCTCCAAGGGGGCTTTGAGATAAACCATCAGGCATGGTGAAGGATTTTCCGGGCCTATGAACAATATCAAAAGAGAAAAGTTGGATAAAAGCCACCCAACAAGTCATAGGAGCATTTGGGAGGCTGGGGGAATTGATCATTTCAATTATGGATTGTGTTTCAACTTGTAACTTGAAGTGTTTACCCCAGAGGAAAGTTTGGAGTTTCTTCAAAATTTGAGCCACGCCACAGAGTTCCTTTTTTGGTTGGGAGCACCTGGATTCTAAATCTGAAAATAAAATTCATTCATAGAGAGCAGGACGGTCCCGACCATTTTCATCTTCCTGAGTGAGGACAGCCCAAACAGATTGATAACTGGAATCAACAGCCAATTTGATCTTGCCAGATCCCGGTCCATAAGCAATCTTTCTCAAGACTATTTCTTTGCCAACCATCATTTTAAGCAGCTGAAAAGAATGTTCACAATCTTTGGGACAGATCCACTCAGCATCCTTTCTGGTTAGGCAATGTATGGGAGCACAGATTTTGGATAGAGATTGGATAAACATTTGAACATAAGTGACAACACCTAGAAAACCCCTGACTTCAGGTGGACTGATGGGAGTAGGCCAAGAGAGGATTTTTTTGATCTTGGATGGAGCCATCCTTCTTCCTTCCTTGCAGACCACATGACCAACAATTTCCAGAGCAGGGACACAGGCAGCCAATTTGGATCCGGAGACAGTGAGGCCAGATTCTTTGATTTGGAACAAAAACCTTTCCAAAGTGGTTGCATATTCCCAGATAAATTGAAGGATTCCTGAATGCCAGGGTAAGAGCTCATTTTTATAATCCAAAACTGGTCCTTTAATTCTGCCATTGTCAATAAACATAACAGCATGATCAAGCATTTCATCCTGGAGGATCCAAAACATCTGAGCCTGATAGACTGCAACCAAGTTGGTGGCACCTTGAGGCAATCGATTAAGTTGGAAACGACCAAGAGGATCATTGAATGTGGTGAGAGAGCAAGAAATTGGATTTAAGGACGGTTTGTCATAGCCACCCATAATGTCACCTAGACCATAGCAAGATCTCCCAGAGAAGGATTCACCAAATTCTTCAGTAGCAGGGGGGATACCAGAGTCTTTAATAGTAACCTTATTTAGCCACTGGAAATCATGAACTATTCTAAGTTTACCATTACTTTTAAGGACACATAAAACAGGACTGGAATAGCTAGAAGTTGACTGTTCATATAAACCGTTTTGGACTCGTTCCTGGACCAACTTGATGAACTCGTCAACTTTTGCAGAAGGGATCAGGATCTTTTCCTTTTGCCAGGGATCATGTTCTACTACAGGAATGATATAAGGCAGACCATAGGATTCTTTCAAGAGACCTCTCTATTCTTCACAGAAAACAACAGCTTTTTCCCTAAGAGCCAAGAAATTTTTTATCAAATACAACTCATCAGGTAGAAGCCATCCATCTGGTCCAAAGTTGACTACTCTCAGACATTCTTTGGTGACACAGCCAGAGGGGATGAATGGACCAGTGAGAGGTTGTGGTAAGCCACAGTAAGGATTGCGGGATAGAGGAGGACGCCTAAGAGGAGGATTGAGATTGAGAGGCATTGGTTTGTTGACTGGTTGGATTTTCCTGGAAACTGGTTTATATTTGGAGGCAAAAGAGAGCGGTTCTTGTTTTTGCCAAGAGTTGACCAGAGTGATCTGACTACAAGGATTTACACCAAGTTCTAATGCCTTCCAAGTTTGATTTTCCGCAACATTTTCAAGAGGTGCATTTTCCATAAAAGAAGTCCCAGGGGATAATGCATTGCTCAGATGTGTGGCACAAGGTAGGGTTTCAAAAATGGTAGTAGTAAGATACCCTGGTGGTGCACAATTGGGAGGACTTACTTCTAACCCAATTTGCCTCCACTGAAGCCCATATTCTTCCACACAAAAGCCACTGAAAATAGGATTGAGATTGGGATCTAGTTTAGACCCATTGCGGCAATTCAAACCAGAACTGAGAGAAGGTTGATTAGGAATAAGAGTACAATGAAAAGAAGAAAAAACAGATGAAGAAGAAATATTTTCAAATTTTTTCCTGTTTGATTTGTTTTTGATATTTTTTATTTTTGAGATCAGAAGAAAATGTTGAAAAGAAAGAGAAATAAGCCTCTGGGATGAGAGTTGACCCTTGAGTTGAATTTTGAGGCTGAAAAAAACTACAACTATTAGTAGGATCAACTACTCCCATAAAAAATGAAAGCAACTGGAATTATCCTTCTGTTTAGGAAAATTACCGGGGAAATCTCTTTCCAAGTGACCAGAATGCAAAGAAAAAAGAGGAACCTCAATTTTTCTACCATCTGAATCGGGGAGGAAGATTCTCTCCCCAACTTGATTGGAAAACATCAGAGTTGCTCCAAAATCAATTAAGAATAGTTGACCCAGGATCATAGGTCCATCCAAGCATGTGATCCAGAAATGACAAGTTCCCTCAATGTTTTGGCCAATCCAGACTGGAAAATCTTCAACAATTCCAGCCAATTTGCAAGACTAGTTCCCTATCTCATACACTGAAGAGGTGAAGCTGACCCTAGGGCTGAGTTTAATCTTGCAGGCCATAGCATCAAAGATCAAGTTGAGCTGAAAGCCAGAGTCTACAAGAAGCAAGACTGTTTTAGCTGATTCACCAAGATGTCAGGGAAGAAAACCAAGAGGACCTGAGTAAAGACTAGACTCAGAAGAGGGACTTGTTCCACCAGAATCCTCTATCAAAGTTCCAGAGGAGACCTTGAGCTCCTCAGCACCAATTTCCACAAGTTAACAAGAAACCCATTTCTTCATTCCTTCAGAAACAGATGGAGAGATAAATATCATTTCAGCCACAGATGAATCAGGAACTTTAAGATCAGAAATTTTCTTCAATACCCCTCCCACAGTATTTGGAAATTCCCCTCTCAAACCAAACTTTTGGCTGGATGGAGGGAGGAAGATTGGGTGAAGGGGGAACAGGATTGGGGGGTTGAGGAGGTTTCATAGATGAGGGAGGAAGATCAGGGTGATCATGATACCTTTCCATGAGTTGTTCTTTTTCCACCTCCATGTCTTCTACATCAGAAGAGGGCTCCAGTGAGGATTGTTGTTTGGGTGGTTTTTGGAGGATTGAGGTTGGCAAGGAAGGAGCTTTATGAGGTTTGGGATCCTCAGTTTGCTTCCTAGCTGGATCAGATTGGTAAGTACCAACCAGAGAGGAGGAGGAAATAGCTGGGGGATACCAGGGTTGAAGAGTGCCACAAGAAGATTGGAAATCCACAGAAGCCAAGGATGCCTTCATAGGGGGAGGTGGCTGGTACCACATGACAAATGGGGCGCGAAGAATCAAAGGTGATTAGGGCACCATTGGGAAGAAAAAAGTTCATCCCTTTTTTCTCTACCAATATGTTGTCTTTGTCCTTCTGGAGCTCGAGACATTGACCGTTTCCATGGACTTCCCTATGGAAATCATAGCAGACTATAGTATTTTTAGGAACAGCACTAGAAGGTTTAGGAACAGCAAGAGAGGAAATCTTTTGATCCATTTTGTTTTCAAAGGCTTTGAGCAGTTTAGTGATCTTGTCCATTGTAGTGGTTTCTCGGTTAGGCTGAGCGTTCTTGGGCCTGCGATCAGATTCCATTTTATTCATGATCTCATTTGACTTTTTGAAAGAAGGAGCATGGACTGGTTCAGTGGTTTTAGATTTCTCAAAGGTGAGTGCTGTTTGACCTTTCATGACTTTATCCACCACTCCCCTAAGGATAAGGAAACCAGGGAGCTTCAATTGATTATCCCTGGCAGTGATCATGGATCCAGACTCAACAAGTTTGTCCTTGATCCTTTCCTGCACTCCAAGAGAGAATGATTGGAAAAATTGGACTTGAATTTTGTCCAATGTGTCAATTTGATTGTTTTGGACAAGGTAGGATTGGATGGGATCCCAAGATTTCCTAAAGGACTGATAATCAGAAGCTAAAGCCACCACAACATTGGAGATCCACTGGGAGACAAGGCTATCTAGATCCAGCAAATTAAATTGTGCTACATCTATTTTTCCCCAATAGGCCAACATTGCTCCCCGCATCAGGGCCCAGTTATGCCGTTTGAAACCTTCAAACAACTTGATGATTTCCATAACTTTGTCAGAGGAGATAAAAAATTGTAACTGGTAGGCCATATTGAATTTGCTAGCCCTGTTGACCAAAGCAGCCATCTCATACAAGTCAAAGAAGCATTCCACATTTGTCCCATTGAATCCTAAGTTCTTGTCCTGGGGCTTGAGCTTAACCATCTTAGGACAAGTAGAAGAGTTGCTGGTGAATTCCATTTTGACAAAGTTTCCTAAAAGATCCAAGGAACAGATTTCCAAAGTGGCTCACAAATGTGGCAAGAGTAGGGTTTATCAAAAAACAACAAGTATCTTGCCCAGGCGGTGCACAATTGGGAGGACTTACTTCTAGAACAAGCTGCCTCCACGGATCTAGATGATGTAAAAAAAAAAGAAAGAGATTGGATTACAAAGTTGATGATTCATGATGGGACTGTAAATCCAAAGGTTGCTGTTTTGACCCCAGCCCGGGGGACCAAATGTAAGACTCCAAACGGTGCTAGGCCGTGGCAGTTCTGCAGAGGGGAAAGGTGCTGCTTAGGATGCCCTCCTGAGTGTTACAAAAATATTTAAATGTAACCAAGATCAAAGTCCAGAACCTGTTAAACAAGGGACCAAAAGTAAGAAGATAAAGATTATAGTGGTCGGTAGATGGGAAACAACACTATCTGAGGCAAGATGATGCCAGGGAAAACTTGAATAGAAGAAGTCATGGTTTTTTCAGAGTTCAACAAGACAAGGCAATTGTAAGTGACAACGCCCACCATCTAATAGCTCTGGTTGTCAGCAGAAGCTTAGGAAAGATCAACTCAATCCCAAACAACCACCAAGTTCTCAATGAACCTGCACAACTCTCCGCAATCAAGCGCTTGAAGGGTACCATATGAATGTGGGTGGCTGCACAGGACAAAGCTCATTGTTTGAAGAAGCTCTAGAAGCAAAAAAATAACTGATTCAAACAAGAAGAACCCAACATTCTCAAGGGACTCAAGAGTAGTGTGGCGGAATTCAACTTCAAAAGAAATGAAGGGAGGTTTAACGCTATAGGTTCTAAGCTTAATAAACCTCTGCATTCAAATGTGACTGGGTCCAGAGAGATAATCAAAGGATGATCAGGACCAGTATGGTTGGATAAAGGGATCAGGAGTGGTGTAACACACTCAAGAATTCAATGAGTTGTATTCTCCTTCAACCAGAAAAGCTATTGGTTGGTGATAAGGATCAAGGATCAAGGGTTTGAGTATGGAGGCTCAAGGATCAAGGGGAAATCATAGATATACCCAAATTTTAGACTCAGATGAAGGGGAATGAGACCCCACGGATGCTGTATTTCAAGAGGATACTGATGATGTTACTCCCCTGGTAGGGTAGGATCTGATGATGATGCTATGATCTGCTTTCCCCTCCCAAAAAGGCAGGGGGAGAGCCCTCCTTATATGGGCAGGAGGCCCTGTTAGACTATGTAAAATGGATTCTACAAATAGAGCGGAAAAAGAAAAATTTCTTTTTTTTTATTTTCAGGTGATCAGAAAAATTTGATCACGCAGGCCGGTGGAAATCCCGCCTGCCTGACTGGGGCAGGACCTATTTTTATCCCTTCAACTCTCCTGCGTCTGTCCGTGGACGGGCGCGCGCCAGGATACCAGAATCACCCACCCCTCACCCAAAGGAGGAAGGGGGTGGGAAAAGAAAACAAAACAGACCTCCCTGAATGGGGAGCCGCTGGGGGATTGATGGCAGTTGAAGAGGAGAAGGATACTGGAGGACAATGAGGGGGTTATGATGATCAGGGGGTGATGATGAAGTGTTGGGATTGTAGGTTTATAGGTTAAGTCTAGAGAGCTCTTGATCAACTTGCCAGGCTTGACCACTGCTCCTTGCAGTGGTCAGGAGGAGTTTAGAGAGTCAATTGTAGGTATTGAGACCTGGGCTTATCAATCAAAGGACTCAATGATTGGAGGCTTGGGATTGATCTGGATTGGTGAGGAGTTCGTTGACAAGTTTGTTATGAGTGATGTCTCTGATGGTGCCATGATGGAATCAATCAGCTTAGGATCCTCCAAGGCTTTGAGGCTGGGTGGAAGCATGAGACGTGAGAGGGTAGGTATCAGGACAACTTCCAAGAGTTCCTCTCAATAGTCATCCAGATCTTGAATGGTCATAAATAGATCATGAATCAATTGAACCAATTGAACCTGAACTTGAGGATGATGAGAGAGGGAGAGATAGCTCAGGACAGGGATCAAGGGATCTTGGGTTGGTCGAGGAGGAAGAGATCACCAATGGGATCAGGATTGTTGAGTGGGGCTGGATTGAGTCATTAGAACATCGCCTTGCAGATCAAAAAGATCAAGTATCCTGGACAATAAACTGTTGGAGCAAGATGTAATGAGTGAAGTGAGGAATGGTGAAGTAGCAGGTGAGCAAGGGGGAGAGAGAAGAAAATCTTAATCTAATCGGTTGAGTTGAGACTGATCAAGCTTGGAGAGCCAAGAAAGATCATGAGATCAGTTGAAATGCCATCATAATAGTGAGAGTGTGGAGTCGAGGTTGGTGGAAATTGTGGCAAAGGGATTGAAGATTGGATTGGGATATCTTGATCAGTAGTTGGCAATGGGGGCATGGCGTTGTGGAGGCATTAGGATGGAGATGGAGATGGAGATGGAGGACATCTTGGATCAATTGAGCTTGTTGATACCAAGAACATCTTGGAACCAACCGACCAATCCGCTAGGATGATGGCTAACTGGGAGTAAGTAGATTGAGGCAATGGATGGATGGAAGATGATGAGGAAGAAGGTCAAGGACGAGTGGTGAGGATGATGAGGATGATGATGATGATTTGGGCTGAGCAGGTCTTGGCCTGCGCTTTTAGCCAAAAAAAAAGGAAGGAGGGAACGGAGAGAGAGAGGATTGAACGGGATGCCTAGGGGATGGGACCAAAAGAGTCCTTTCCTAGACTACTGGGACAGGGGAACACTTGGAAGGATGAGGGAATTTTAGGGGTGATACCAATGCAAAAAAAATTCCAATTTTTTTTTTTTTTTTTGGATAAATGACACCTAAATAAAAGGATTTTAGATAAAATTTTTGATTTTCCCACATCCAGTCCAGGGTTTCCAGATCTGTTAGCCACAACGGTTTGGGAGAAAAGGTTTTCAGTTGGCTGGTGTCTTGGGGTAATCAGCCCCATTCTCCAGTTTATGTCAAGATTCCAGTGGTTGAGAAAGTTGATTCCCAGGATGAGGTCTTCTGAAAATGGTGTGTCAACAAGGACAAATTCCCATTCAAAGCAAGGATAAGAAGGAACAGAGACCACCCAAGTTGCCTAGGGGGTAATTAGTTGGGAGGGTGACTCATTTGGACTGAAGTTAAAAAGAGGAATAGGTTTTCCCAGAGGGATGGGCTGCAATTGAAAATTTAGAACCATAGTATTTTCCATTACAGATTCAGTGGCATCTGAATCAATCAAAACACTATAACTCAAGTCCTGGTAAAAGAGAATAAAACTTAATCCTTTGGAAAGTGTTGAGTTGATAGCCACTCTCCTCAAAATAAAACTGTGTTCCACGGTGTTGATACTCCAAAACTGATTGATCCTTCAACTACCTTGTGTCCTTCTGTTAGTTTCTCATCCATTCCTCCTCTCTCCCTTCTGAAAGTTCCTCATTAACTCCTCCTCTCTCCAGCTCCAGCTCTGACCTCCTTCCTACGGTCCCTCAATTCTTTCCCCTCCTCTTTCAGTTCTCACTTCCCCATTCAACCCCATCTCCACCATCTCCGATCCTTATATCTACTCTCCCTCATTGCATTCTGTCATCAACTTCTTCAGTCCTCAACCAACCTAAATCTGTCTGTGTTTATCCTTGATTTTGGTCCCGTACAATCAACAGCCCTCAACTTTCATCTCCTGTTTAGCTGTGAGGCTCATTGTCCATTCATCACTCTTCATTGGGAAACATCCTAAAATCCCTTTCCAGTTTCCTGTCAGCTTGCTACTATTGCAGAGCAAGCTGCAAAAGTAACTAAAATAACATAAAAATAATAATAATACATCTAACCTAGGAAGAAGTAGGAAAACCATAAATATTATTACAGAAATGGATTCTCCACCCAAAATTAGGTAGGGTCACTCACTGACCCCACCCTTGAAATCCAACTCCTTATATTTTCAAATAATTAAAGAAAAAAGAACCAAAATACTACGGCTCCAGTATTGAGCTTTTTGGCTAATTAAATATTTCACACACATTTTCACGTATAGGTTTCACACCTAAAATTCAGTCAGAATTGAGGTATTGTGTATATTTTAGTAGTTACAGGCGGAAATGTGTTTTGTCACAATTCCCGCACGCAGCCGCGGCAGCCAAAGCACCCGCGCGCAGCTGAGATACAGCAGTGTCAACCTGTCAAGGTTGTGTACGCAGCCCCGGGCCTCTGACAAGTACGCAGCCGCAGGACTACGGGCTGACATAGTGACAGGCGGCTCAGGTACCGCGTAAACAGGCTACAACATACACGGGAACTTGTTACATATGTAATAAAGGTTCCTGTGGATAGTAGACTGTCCAAATATACATAATATTATATAAAAATACATAAATAATCCTTACACGTATTTTTTGTTTAATATAATGCAAAGTACCAACAATGTCGAAAATAAGACAATGACAACTTCAAAAAATATATTAAAATACTTTGAAATTCTTTTATGAGAATTGCTATACATCTATAACTTTGTGACATACTAGGAAAAATAATGATGTAATAATATTACATGAATTCTCATGACTTATATTTTTAATTAATTATCTTAACAAATCAACTGGAACTCGAAAAGAAAGAGTAAAATCAATATTATAGCTATTACTCCAGTTATATGATACATAATGAGAACTTACCTGACATCAAAATGTCCGTAGAGATGTCTAATAATATAATTATTAGATTACTGGGAACATATACTAAGGATAATCAATTAAATAATACATAAATAGGACAGATTAGGGTTATTCACACGTCCTAATGTCCATTATAAGGTAGAATCATTCCCATACCCTAAGGAATTAGATTCTACCCGGGCTATAGCACCAACAACACATGACAGGCTACCCCCGGTTACCCTGCTAGCCTTAGTGTCCGTCCCTTTGAGCACCTACAACCCTCAGAAGGACCATATTGCGACTCCAAAAACTATAAATACAGAGCTCTTTTGAGGATGTTGATGGGAAGAGACCCAGTAATATTCATATCCAGACGCCGTTCCAAGGTAATCAAATACTTAGAAGAGATAAGTAAGTGATTTATGGAAATGTCTGATCAGTAATATCTGTCTTCAAACCTCTTTTTATCAAATAAAACTGCTGAACAACCTTATAACCCCTGTATACAGGTTCAAACCATCATTACACGTCCCAAACAGATACCCAAAGGATCTAATAATATACCAGTGAGCCTTATTATCCTTTCTCTGTCGTGTTAGCTTGGCTACAAGGCCCTACCACTCCATTGTGTATTTTATATACATATTATCTCTGTGTATAATAATCTTTAAACCAAAGAACCCAAAGTAACCAGGACTACGTGTTTTCATACTGAAATCCCTGAAGAGAGGTTTTAAAGATCCCCAATAAAATTTTGGCCCCTCTATAAATATTCAATAATCAATTTTGATTCAAAACAATAAACAATAACCAAACCATTTAACCTTGCAATAAGCTTAATCCAAGTATTCTATGGATTTTTGCTGCATTTATTGAATAATATATTTATCATTTACAATATCACCTCTGGTAGCTCAAGTATAGCAAGGGTCTTGGAATCCAGGAGGCTGACATTTCCTGTCCCTTGTCTCTTTGATTCATCTGCTATCCTTTCTCCACTCCTCCTTTGGTAGATCCTTTGTTTCCAATGACCTCTCAACTCCCATCTAGAATCTCATGGGAAGACCTATAAACTCATCCTATCTCATTATATTCCATGTCATTCCTTTTGTTTCTCAATTCTCAATTACCTTCCTTTTAACAGTCTGTTGGTCTTACTTTTAAATATAGATATTAATTTTTCACGGCTGAAAGCCAAAATACAAAAACAACCAAGCTACTGGAACCATGGATTCAACCCAACCAATGCACGTCAACTCCTCCCTTATCAAAACCCCAACCAACTTCATCCCTAATCTCAAAGAATCAAATTTTTCATTATGGCAATCAATGTTAACAACCATTTTTTCTCTCAAAGGTATAGACCACTGGCTGAAGGATGGTGGGGCCAAGGACTGTCCCTTGGAAATCATCTTGAGAGTGCTGGATACATTCTTTCCAAGCTCAATAATTGGACCTACATCAATTGCATCAAGGAAAACAATGCGTTGGACAGTATTACTTTGTGGAAATCAATCATCAAATTTTATGCTTCATCACAAAGCGCTAACCAATCCCAAATATCCTTTGATTTTCTGAATCTCTCTTTTGACCCCAAGAACGTGGAAAAATTCATTACCAACGTGAGATCATGCCTGCTTCATATCTTGGAAATTGGAATAAAGATCCACAAAGAGATAGTGGCTTATCTGATATTGTACAAATTCCCTCCTCAGATTGAACACCTGAAGACTAAAATAACTCACTGACTTGGAGAATCCAAGATTAACGGAGACATGGTCCTGAGACATCTGAATCAAATCAAAAACAAGATTGCTTCTGGCATGTATGCCTCTTCCCTACTTGCTAATCAGGAAACTCTGCAATGCAATCCCAACTGACATAATCCTCAAGCCTTTCATCCAAAGAAAAAATGCTTTGCTTTGTACCCTCACCTCATCCCAAAAAGCAATTCTTCTCCCAGAAATCCACCCTATTCACAATCTAACCCCAATCCCCAGGCTTCCGCAAAGGTGGCCTACACCTTTGCCGTGGTCAACTTTCATCACATTGATTGCCACTCTCTATTGCTTGACTTTGGTGTGTTGAACAACATGTTAAACAATCCTGGCTACTTCAATTGGCTCAAAGAAAATAATACTGAGGTACATACAGGAAAGCCAAATGCCTCAATAACGTCTCAGTGAACTGGAAATGCAACAATCCAAACTGAGACGGCCTCCCTCACTCTAACCAAATCCTTAATTGTGCCCAATCTAGCTGTGAACTTAGTCTCCCTTGGGCAACTTATTCAGAAGGGATGCATTCTTTCTTGACCTAATTCCAAAAGTTTTGGTGTTTTTTTCCAAAGAAAAAATGATCATGTCTGGATACATTTGCAACAACCTTCTCTATATAGAAGATTCAGTTCCAAATCTTTATGATTGCCATGTCTTCCTGACCATTTCAACAATCCACAAATGGCCTGGTCATTTTCACCATGATCAGGTGAAACTCCTTTCTACCTCATTCCCCAATCTTAAATGGGACCACAACTCCTGCATTTCTTGTGCAAAAGGAAAAATCCACCGATGATCTTTCAAGGATTGCATTCACTCAAGCTCTCTTCCCTTTGAATTTATTCATGCCAAAGTTTGTGGACCAATCAACCCCATATCCAAGTCAGGAAATTGCTATTTCCTTCTCTTGTTAGACATAAGACCTGTATTCCCATCAAACTCAAATCCAATGTCACCGGTGAAGTTATAAAATCTATAAAACTGAATTCAAACCGCCTCAACAGGATTTTGACAATCTTACTCTCCAATAAAGGCGGTGAATTTGTCAACACTCAAATAACCTCATTCCTTAAAGACAACGGTATCTTACACACCACAACACAAACCAGTTGATGAGCAAGGAAACAGAAAGCTAGTTGCGGAAACCAGGACCTCCATGATTGACATGTCCATCCCACTGACCCTGTGGGATGAAATCATGGTCAGTACATGCCAAATACTGAATTCAATCCCTTCTGTAAAACTCAAAATCTCCCCTTTCAAACTCTGGAACAACCAACGTCCAAAATTAAAGCTATTCCAGAATTTGGGCTCAAAGACCCTTGTATTGAATAACCAGTGAAGTCCCTCCAAACTCAGTGAAAAAGGTGTTCAGGGAATCTTTGTGGGATTCAATCTTGATCTAAATTCCTATAATATTTTTTGCCGCAAGACTCTATCCATTGTTTGCAGTAAACATGTTCAGATTTTTTCAAATGTTAAATTCAACAACATCTCCCCTTCTTCCTCAGACTATCCGTTTAATTCCCTCCTTGAAAATGAGCCCCTTACTGACATTCTCCTCTCCCCTACTCCAAAAAATCCGCAAATTCCTGACTTGAACTCGTCTCAACCCTTTCCATCTATCTCCTCCTCAAATTCCTCTGTTTCCCCTTCTTCACCATCCTCGCCTCAAGGGTTGGAAAAAAATGCATCCTTAAATTTGGAACCCAATACCTTGGAAGACAAACAAGTTTCAAGTTCTCACACTCCCCACAAATTTTGAAACCTTTCAGATTGTTCTAGCGTTCAAAGTCCTCAAAGATATGGCTTCTTAATGCACTCAGTACCAAAATCCTACAAGGAAGTTGAGAAAAGCTCAGACCAAACTAGATGGTTGGAATCCATGCAGGTGGAAATTGATGGCATAGACTTGCTGAAGGTGTGGGAGGCATGTCATACCCTCCCAAATGGGAAGCAAGCGCTATCCACCATCTGTGTCTAGTGGCTAAAGGAACAACCGGATGGGTAAGAATCTTTATTTAAATCTAGACTCTGTGTACAGGGATTCAAGCAGCTGGAATTCTGGGACTACAGGGAAACTTTAGCCCCTACTGGTTCAATTGTTATCCTTGGCGTCCTTCTTGTTTACTCATTCCATCATTCCCTCAAAATTACTCAAATGGACATTAAGTCTGCCTTGCTGCACACCCCTCTTGAAAAAGATGTCTTCATTAAACAACCTGATGGCTACTCCTCCCCTTTTCCTTAATTCAATCTCAATAAAGCTTTTTATGGGCTGAAGCAGGCATTAAAGAGTTGGTTTGATACATTACAATCCTGGAGAATATCCAAGGGTTTCATTTTCTCAAGCTCCAATCCCTGTCTCTACATAAATAAAGATTTCTCAATTTTGGTGTTTGCTTATGTTGACTACTTGATTTTCATTGGAAAATCATTTGAATTCTGCTCTCTTCTGAAATCCCAATTCTCCATTTCTCATGAAGGTCCGCTCAAGAAAATTCTTGGCAACCAACTTGTGGATACTATCCATGGGCCCGCCCTACTGCAGCCAAAACACATTAAACATGCCTTCAAGGAACTAGGAATACTCAAATCCAAGCCAATTACTACCCCAATGACACCCAATATTCATCCATCCCCAGCATCTGATGAGGGGTACAGCAAATTCCTCAAGCTCAATATAAATTTTGGATTGTCATTGGGTTTTCTCAATTTCATTGCTAGCAGAACTTGTCCAAACTTATCCCATGAATATCCACCCTCCTCAATTCAACACCAAGGCTGGCCTTCAACACTGGCCATAGGCCAAGCATTCCTGGCGTTATCTCAACCACACCAAGAAACTAGCTCTCCAACTAAATTCTACCGACTTCAAATACAACATCAAGTTTTTCAGCAACTCTGATGGCAGCAATGATACAGTAACACAATGGACTCACGCTGGCTACGTCATACTTCTGTAAAGTTGTTCAGTTTCATGGAACAGCAAACTTCAACCATCAATTCCTCTATCTTCAACCAAAGGTGAACTGAAAGCACTGGTATCAGTCTCCCAAGAAAAGCTTTGGCTCAACAATCTTCTCCTTAAATTGAACCCTCATCTCACTATATCTCATTGCTTCAACATAGAAAACAAGGCGGTCAATGACCTGGTTAACCTTCAATCACACCACAGTGCACTCAAGAACATGGACACTCAGATAAAGTGGCTTCAAGAACAACAAGCCGCCAAGAAGCTAATCACTAATCAGATCCCATCTTGCCAGATGCTTGCTGATACTCTAACAAAACCGGCCATCAAATCATCAGTTCTAAATTTGACAATAACTGTTTTTACACCTCACAAATAAACACAGTGGTATGTTGAGTTGATAGCCGCTCTCTTCAAAATAAACCTGCTTTGGCGGTGTTAATACTCCAAACCTGATTGACCCTTTGACTTCCTTTTCTCCTTCTCTTAGTTTCTCATCCATTCCTCCTCTCTACCTTCTTAAATTTCCTCATCCACTCCTCCATTCTCCAACTCCCGCTCTGATCACCTTCCTCCAGTCCCTCAATTCTTGCAGCTCCTGTTTCAGTTCTGAATTCACCATTTGACCCCATCTCCAACATCTCCAATGATTATATCTCCTCTCCCTCATGGCATTCCGTCATTGACTTCTTCAGTCCTCAACCAACCTCAATCTGTCCGCGTCTATCCTTGATTTTAGTCCTGTAAAATCAAAAGCTCTCAAATTTTATCTCCTGTTTAGCTGTGAGGCTCATTGTCTATTCATCACTCTTTATTGGGAAACATCATAACATCCCTTTCCAGTTTCCTGTCCCTTGTCTGTTTGATTCATCTGCTATTGTCACGCCTCACACTTAGGGATTATTGTCTTCATCACTTTGACATATCATCTCCTCAGTATCATCTACCTCAGTCTATAAGCAGGACACAAACAAAAAAAAACATCAATGGTGCAATCCGCTTACTTCCTCTGGCTCGCGTTAACCTTCCAATCTTGGGATCCGCTTAATTCCTCTGGCTTCCGTTGACCTTACAATCTCGGCGACCAACTCAGTATATACTTGCAAACTTTGGGGTTAACTCCATACCAGTTGGCCATCAATTACAAGATCCAATCTCCTTCCCTGGCGCATCAACAGCCTTGGACTTCCATCTCCGGTCACACACTGTTTGTTAGTTTGCATCTACGTCTAATTAAGCCATCATTACTGTACAGTTTGCAATTGGACTAGTCCCTAGCCTGCATACACTATTACTTCTCACTTGTATTACCTTCAACATCATTTGCTTCTCCTCAATTCATCATACATTTGTACACTCAGATTCTATTATCTTGCACTTACGCCATGGCCTCGGATATGATTGTACTATTGCTCTATTTCCTATCCCGTTCCTGTCACTCATTTGACTCACTGCCTTCAACTGTAGTTGGCTCCCCATCAGGTTGTATCTAGTCACTTTGGATTACCTTATAAGGGCTACCCCCTTGCCTGATGATTGTCTCCTCAGTTAGTCAATTTCATACGTTCTTGCATTTTTCTATGACCTAGTTATCACATTGGACTCGGGTTGAGTTTCCCTCCTTGGAACAAACTCCATTCCTCTCGCCATTTGTCGAGTGGCATCACTAAGTTTGCACTTTGCAACTGAGTCTGCCTATTTGCACTTGCCCTCACACTCAGCATTCCTCCGCGCTCACAATCATCTAAGAATTTCCCTATAGTACGTGGGGTGGTCGTGTGACAGTAAATTAACTAACTCAACTCATCTATTGTAGCTGGCCAACCTATAGTAGACTTCTTCTTCTCAATGTCACGTACTTGCTCAACCAGGAGCGCTCCCCTTGCCCCTTACAATAATGATATCCATTGGGTAGGGAGAACCAGCACTCCTTGGGCCCAACAACCCTTTGATCCCGTTCCTCCTTCTAAATCGCCATTAGTTGAACCCCTTGATGATCCTCGGACTCCTCCACGGGATGTTCTGACGGACCCTCTTGCGGAATTCTCAGATTCCAATCATTCTTCCAATGAAACCTTGACTCTTGGTAGACCAGGGGTTCGCACTACTGCTCCCAAGCCCAATTCTTTGACCATGCTATCAACTTTGATCTAGGCCCTCACTCATGGTGCCCCGCAATCTAGTCCGAGTACTCCTAGCTTTTGCACTCCGGGCATGAAGAAACCTGATCACTCTACAGGAGAACAAAATCATAAGCTTAGATCCTATCTACAGTCCTGTAAAATCATCTTCTCAAACAACTCCAACAATTTCCCTTCTGATAGACATAAAGTTATGTATGCTTTGTCCTTCTTAGGAGGTAGAGCCTTGCAGTGGTTCAAACCGTACCTCAAACTTTTGCCCAGCAACAGTCCCACGTGTATTCTCAACAACTGGGACAGGTTTGAGCAAAAACTGTTCACCCTGTTTGGCAAACCCAATGAAGTTTGAAACGCCAAATACAAACTTAATAGTCTAGTTATGAAGGAAAACAGTAGATCTTCCATTTATATTTCTCACTTTCAAACCTTGCAGTCTTGCATGCAGTGGAACAAGGCCGCTCTTCTATTCCATTTTGGAAAGGGTCTACTGGCACAATAAATCCAACAGCTTGCAGTTGGGGGGCATAAGGAAAACTTGCTCCAGCAGCTAATTGATTGAGTGATTGTGCTTGATAATGGCTAAAACAACAAGAATTGCTCTCGGCAAAACAACCATGGACCGTCAACCTTGGCTCCAAGGGTGGATGACTCCTCAAAGCAAAACGCAAGGAACCCAAAACCATCCAAACTAAACCCAACTTTGAACTCCAACTCAAAAGGGAAAACTGTCACTGAAACTCCGAAGTTCTTGGACAAAGAAACCGGGATGCTACAGAACAAGGAAAGGCTATGGAGGGAGAAGAATGGGCTTTGTATGCATTGTGGAGGAAAACATTATGTTGACAGTTTTGCGAAGCAATTAGCACGTGAAGCAGGTAAGCAGTCAAAAAATTGGCTTTTAGTTTTTCTGATACTTGCAAGGAAAACTACACATAATCTAAATCACCGCAAGTAAATCATTGCACTTGCAATTCACTAGGTGCTCCTAGCTTGAGATTTATCCTATTCCATTCCAACAACACTCCTTATCAAGTCTTACTTGACTCCGGCGCTAATTTTTCCTTCATCAGTGAATCATTCACCACTTCCAAAAATCTTACGCATTCCAAGATAGATAAATTTCCTATCTATTTAGTACGTAGTGTGACTCAACCGTCTTATTGGGTCTCCCAAAAGGCAAAATGGACCTTTGCATTCTCCAATTTCCCCAGCTTCAAATGGGATTTATTTTTCTTGGCTATACCCGGAATGTATGATACCATCCTAGGCCATGATTTCCTAGTTTAGTGGAATCCAGATGTGAATTGGCAAGAAGGAGTAATTAACCTTCAAACCTTGCACCCCCAGAACGCTAATCTTTCCATCAAACAGGAATTAAACAGCCTACCTGACACTGTCATTGAGTTGGATGACACTTTTCCGCCAGGAGATTTGCAATATCCTGACCTTCATTCCCAAGTTCCCTCTTCAGGTTTAGGAGTCATCACTTAACTATCCAGCTTTTCCTCTTTCCTGTTCCTTTGAAGAGAAACAGACACCAACCAATCATTGTATCTTGAGCTCCCTAATCCTCTTGTACCATGAGAGCACCTCAAATCCGGTGCTCAAAGATGACAAGATTGAAGATTTAGAAATTATTCAAGAGTCTTTACCTTCAGTTTATCATGACTTTGCTGACGTCTTCTCAGCTGCAAGAGCTGATAAACTGCCTCCATCCCGTCCTTAAAATCACAAGATCAAACTTACTGGCCCACCTCCAGCACCAGGACCAGTATACTCTCTCTCAAAGCAAGAATCAATTTCGCTTCAAGACTACATTGCGGATAATGTAGCAAAAGTATTTCTTTGACCAAGCAATTCAAATACCGGTCTACCTATCCTATTTGTTCCAAGAAAGGACGGTGGACTTTGCCTTTGTGTTGACTACAGGAAACTGAACCAGGTAACCCAGAAGAATGCCTATCCAGTACCGCCTATGTCACATCTGCTCACCCTCTTCCATGGAGCTGCTTATTTCTCAAAGTTAGAACTTCAAGGTGCCTATAAACTAATTTGCATTACAAAAGTTCATGAGTATTTGACCTCAATGAGAACCCGGTTCGGCAGTTATGAGTATACCGTCATGCCTTTTGGCCTCTGTAACGCTCCTTCCACTTTTCAACATTTTCTCAATGACATTTTCTCCAATCTTGTAGGTAAATACGTTTTGGTATATCTAGATGATATACTAGTCTACTTGAGGAACCTCAAAGATCACATTGCACATGTGCGAGAAATGCTGCAGCGACTTTGCAAGAATGACCTGTTTGCAAAAGCCTCTAAGTGCAAATTCCATTCCTCTTCCCTTCGGTTTCTAGGTGTTGTAGTCTCGCAGCAAGGACTATTGATGGACCCAGCCAAAAGGGAACGCATATTGGAGTGGCCCCCACCTTCTTCCATTATATCCCTTCAAGTTTTCCTTGGTTTCAGTAATTTTTATAGGAGGTTCATTGAGCGTTAGGCCGAGAAAACTGTGAATCTTGTTAAAATACGTACGCACTTACGCGGGTGCTACGTATAAGTGTAATCCAAATGGGATGCACAAATGGGCCTCTGAGGCCCATTGGACACACACACGGACCATACGGGCCCATGTGGATGCAACAGAGTTGGGGAAACTGGCCTCAAAACGCGTGAAATAGACCCATTGGTACACGGGCCCTAACGGGCCCGATGGGGTATATGGGCAAATACGGCCAGATGGGCTTGTATGGGCATAATTGGGCCCAAGGTTTATTTTGGACATACTTGGCCAGACAGGCTGGCCCGCAAAAGTAGTCTTTTCTCACAATTTGGGCTTGGGGCGGCCCATTAGGGTTGCCGCCCGCTCGGGGCCGCTGCTCGCGTCGCGGCCCGTTCGGGGCCGCCTGTGTTCCTCGGCACGGCCCACGCGGGGCCCGAAGGCCCGCGCGGGGCTGTTGCGCGGCCAAGGGAGCCCGCGCGGTGCAATGCCGCGCGGGCCTGGCTGGTCGCGACCGGCGACCAGCGCCGCGGAGCCGGGGCTTGCGGCCCCGGCTCGCTCCCCCTCCCCTCGCTCACCGTCGCGAGGGGGAGGGGGCAGGCTGCCTGGGTTGAACCAGCCAGCGACCGGCCGCAACGTGGCGGTCGGTCAGGGCAGGGGGGACCTGATCACCCCCTTGCCCAAGGAGGTGGCGGCGCCGGCCGCAAGAGTAGCAACCGGCAGGTGGGGGGGATTTCATCACCCCCCCACCATTGATCGGTCAATGCAACCAAACCAGATAGGGGCGCTCTCCCCCCCCCTTTACCGAGGGGGAGGAGCGATGGGCCTGGGGGGGCCTGATCACCTCCCAGGCCAATTTACATGACGACGCCCTGGGGGTATCGACCCCCAGGGCCCCTGGTGAGGGGATTTGACCGCCCCCACCAGGGATTTGTAAGAGATAGAGGGGGGGACAGCATGTCCGCTGGTCACACCCCCCCATGTGAGGTTGAAACCGGACCCAGGTGAGCCCTGGGTCCCACCTGGCCCATTTCAGGGGCCAGGGGCTGGATGCATGAGGCAACCAGCCCGTAACAGGGGTAATGATGCCATCAGGGCCGGTTGTAATAGACAACCAACTAAGGGACTGAACAGCAATTGGCTGGTTCAGCCCCGTAATGGTGGAAACACAAGAATGGACCGGAATAGTCTGGTTGTAAGGGTTCAGGGACTAATGCCATGTGGGCTGATGCAGTCCAAACCAAGTAACAAGGCCTGTAGAGCCTGTAGAGCTCTTTTGGGGCGGAAAATTTGCCCTTTGGCTTGTTGTATCATGGGCTCACAAGAGGCCAATCTTTTGTACTTAAGGAGCTCTTCTCCCTGCTGTTTTCCATCATTCATTCATCATCCAATCGAATTCATCCAACATATTTCCCCATTGTGAGAGCCCCATTAGCCATTATTGACACACAGTGTCCAGCATTTCTTTTGCTTTAAATACTGCTCATTTGCCTAAGCTAATTGCTGGCCATAATTATAACACATTATCAGTACCAACATCATCATTACTTCCAAGCCATCTAGACCTTTGTACCTTACTTTGGAGAACCTCAAAGACCTCAAGTTTTCCAAGAAGATGTCCTATATCCCTGATGTTAGCTCTACCAAAATAGTTCTGAATAGTCAGAACTATAATGCTTGGGCTGTCCTTATGGATAGTGAGCTGGATAACATCTGCTGTGGGGAAATTATGGATGCAGATGACACTCTGATCAGTTCAGAAGTGGAGAAGAAGTCTTACCATCTGATCCTTAGGCATCTTGATGAGAATCATGTGACATGGGTTGCTGATACTCTTAGGGAAGATGAGAGGAGGAGGGGAAGAATCCTTTGGAAGCTGCTTAAGTCCAAGTATGCTGGTGATTCTGTTCACCAGAAGGGTATAGCCTTTAATAAACTGTTCAAGTTACAATATTCAAATTGTAAACAGTTTGTGGCAGAGGCTAGGTCTAGTATAGCCAAGTTCAAGTCATCTGGACTTAACATGGATCCAGAGTGTTTGTCACTCTTAATCCTTCAAAAGCTGCCAAAAGAGTTTGATTCCTTAGTCAGAATGATTTCTCAATTGGATCCTCTTCCTGGGGAGGAGGATGTGCTTAAAAGGATTGAAAAGGATGACCTTCAATTCAAGATGAAGGGGGGTTCTGGAACAGCCCTAGTTGGAAAGACTGGAAAATCTCGCAAGAAGGCGAAAAAGGATTTGTCCAAGGTCTTATGTTACAATTGTCAGAATAAGGGTCACTATGCTAAGGACTGCAAGGAGGCCAAGAAAAGGAAGAAGTCCGAAGGAAATGACAAGGAGGTCAATCTCACAACTGAAAACGTTGCAATGGTGGCATTGGATGCTCCAATTGAAGAGGCTGTTGTGGAAGAAGGTCCCAACAAGAAGGCCAAAATTGATGAGGATCAAGAAATGGACTTGATTGATTATGAAGTGAGTAATCTTAACCTCAAAGATAAGAACTTATCAGTGACTGATAAAGCTTCTTTCCTACTAGGAGGATTGAAGGAGGATGTTCTTGTTTTGATTGATTCTGGTTGTACAGATCACATGTTTTTTGAACCAAATTTATTTTCAAATCTTAGTGATTATGATGGGGTTGTAAATATTGGTCAGAAAGGCAGAACAATTCAGATTAAAGGAATTGGAAAAGTTATTCTTGCAAATCAACTGGGTTTCCAAATTACTTTTGATAAAGTTTTCTATGTACCGGAGTTGCCTTACAACCTTGTGTCTCTTGGGGTGTTATGGAAAAAAGGTTTCCAAATTCGTTATCTTAAAGGAGATAGGTTTGTTATTGATATGAATGGGATAACTGTTCTTAGTGGACAAGTTCGGAATAAGCTTCTGTGTGCAAGCTTGTTCAAATTCTCAGCTCTGAGCACTGTTTCTCACAATAGAAGTGGCCATAAGGTAAAGGACAGCAACTGTGAGAGTTTTACCTTGGGGGCTAAGACTAGAAATGTGTTCTCTAAGAGTAGAGATCACACAGATGTTCCTAGAGAGGAATTTTCCATTGATTTGGCAGGGCCATTCACTCCAGAGTCCCTTGGTGGGGCAAGATACTTCATCAATTTAGTTGATACTGCAACTAATTATGTTTGGGTTAAACCAATTTGATCTAAGGATCAGACCACAGAGGAGGTTTCTGTAATCTTCAAAGTCTGGAAACAGAATGGTCTGATGAAGGAGATCAAGAGGGTTATTACCGATGGAGGGGGTGAATTCGTGAGTAAATATTTTGGGAGGCTGTTGAAAGATTATGGTATCATTCATATAGTCACTACTGCAAGTACTCCACAAAATAATGGAATAGTTGAGAGAATGAATAGGACTTTACTGGACAAAGTCAGAACTATTATGTCTCAATCTGGTCTGCCAAAGTTCTTATGGGCTGAGTTGATGTGCACGGTGTGTCTGTTGCACAACATTATAAGTGTTAATGGGAAGTGCCCCCATTATCAGTTTTGGAAGTTGTACCCCAAAACATCACACCTAAGAACAATTGGTTGCTTGGTGTATTATAGTGTCCACCATAATGAAATGGTCGGAAAATTAGACCCTAGAGCCAGAACAGGGGCACTTGTAGGCTATGATTTAATAAGTAAATCTTATAGGATCTATTGTCCAGGGACAAGAAAGGTTATCCGTAGCAGGGATGTAAAATTTGACGAAAGTACCTTTCCACTCAAAAGGAGTGAAGATGTTGTTGTGATTAAGCCACAACAAGAAATAGAATTAGCACCTATTTCACCAGCAAAAGCTGTGGAACATGTGGTTCCAGAAGATGAAGAGGTGGCAGACGTGCCACAAGAGGGTTCAGTACCCGCTCCAGGTGATTCTGTGGAATCAGAACCTGATGAGCCTCCACCTCCGGTTAGAAGGAGTGGTAGGGTTAGAGTACCGGTTGACAGGTACGGGGAGTGGAGATCCCATTATGCTGCCGCAGGATATGAGGAAGATACATTTCAGGAACAGTGTATGCTCAATGAAGTCCTGGAGTTGAGTTCAGAAATGGGTAACAGGGTTAACCCAAATAGCTTTGGCCAAGCTATGAATTCTGATGAGAGAGCCAACTGGAAGAGTGCTATTTTTGAGGAATTCGATTCTCTAGAGAATAATAGTGTCTTTGAAGTGGTTAAGCGGGATTCTGGTCCAAAAGGAAAGACCATTGTGGGGTCTCGATTGGTGTTAAACAAGAAGTTTGACACAAATGGAGTTTTGAAAAGGTTCAAGGCTAGATGTGTTGCACAGGGCTTCAAGCAGAGAGAGGGTATTGATTACCAAGAAACTTTCTCACCAACTGGAAGGCTGTCCACCTTCAGGTACATCATTGCTCTGGCAGTGGAGTTGGGTGAAGAAATCAGACAAGCTGATTTTGTAACGGCATACTTGAATGCAAAACTTGGAGAGGAGGAGACTGTTTATATGTCAATTCCTGATGGTTTTTGTGAATGGTTAGTAGAGACTAAACCAGAAACCATGAAGAAAATCTGTGTTAGAACTTTTCTTTTGGCAGATAAAGGGGAATATGTCCTCAAGCTGTGTAGATCCCTGTATGGATTGAAGCAAGCAGCTAGGTCATGGTATAACACCATGAGTGAGAAACTGATAGAGATTGGTTTTAAGACGTCTGAGGCCGATCCTTGCCTTTTTGTGAGAAAGGATGCAATTTTGTTTGTATGGGTCAATGACATTATCATTATTGGTGATGGTAAAGAGAGAGTCATGGAGACACTCAAAAAGGAGTTCAAGATAAAAGATCTTGGTCTGGCACAACAGGTGCTAGGAATGAAAGTTATTCAGGGCAAGAATGGTATTAAGTTAGACCAAAGCCATTACGTTGAAGCTCTTCTTAAGCAGTATGGCTTAGAGGATGCAAAGGAGTTTGGTACTCCCATGCAGTCAAACATTCGTTTAGAGAAGTCTACAGATGAGGAGTATCTGGAGTTTGTTCAATCAGGGAATGACTACAGGTCAGCTGTTGGATTGCTTAATTATTTGGGGCAGTGTACAAGGCCCGATATTGCGTTTGCAATTGGGGTCTTGTCGCAACACTTAGAGAAGCCAAGCATGAGGCATTGGTCAGCATTTAAGAGAGTTATGAGGTATCTTAAAGGAACACACAGTCTGGGAATGTTGTTTACAAAGTCAGCAAACTTTGATTTGGTTGGTTATTCCAATGCAAGTTGGGCAGATGGTAACACTAGGGAATCAACAAGTGGTTTTATATTCTTTTTAGGTAAGAATCTGGTGTCATGGATTTCCAAGAAGGTGTCGGCAATAAGTCTTTCATCAACAGAGGCTGAGTATAGAGCTTACTTAGCAGCTTCACAGGAAGCAAAATGGTTGAGAAAAGTCTTAGAGGATACACATAAACCACAAGGGTTTGCGTTGTTGTATTCTGATAACCAGAGTGCCATTGCGTTGGCACAAAACCAAGTGTTCCATTCAAGAACAAAACATATTGATGTTCACTATAACTATATTCGCGACGCAGTTAACTGCAATGAGATTGTGTTGAGGTACATGCCCACTGGAGCAATGATTGCAGATATCTTGACTAAGGCATTAGACAGAAACAAGCATCAAGGCTTTGTGACTAATATGCGGATGTCACCCCTTTTGGATTAAGGGGGTGTGTTAAAATACGTACGCACTTACGCGGGTGCTACGTATAATTGTAATCCAAATGGGATGCACAAATGGGCCTCTGAGGCCCATTGGACACACACACGGACCATACGGGCCCATGTGGATGCAACAGAGTTGGGGAAACTGGCCTCAAAACGCGTGAAATAGACCCATTGGTACACGGGCCCTAACGGGCCCGATGGGGTATATGGGCAAATACGGCCAGATGGGCTTGTATGGGCATAATTGGGCCCAAGGTTTATTTTGGACATACTTGGCCAGACAGGCTGGCCCGCAAAAATAGTCTTTTCTCACAATTCGGGCTTGGGGCGGCCCATTAGGGTTGCCGCCCGTGTCGCGGCCCGCTCGGGGCCGCTGCTTGCGTCGCGGCCCGTTCGGGGCCGCCTGTGTTCCTCGGCACGGCCCACGCGGGGCCCGACGGCCCGCGCGGGGCTGTTGCGCGGCCAAGGGAGCCCGCGCGGTGCAATGCCGCGCGGGCCCGGCTGGTCGCGACCGGCGACCAGCGCCGCGGAGCCGGGGCTTGCGGCCCCGGCTCGCTCCCCCTCCCCTCGCTCGCCGTCGCGAGGGGGAGGGGGCAGGCTGGCTGGGTTGAACCAGCCAGCGACCGGCCGCAACGTGGCGGTCGGTCAGGGCAGGGGGGACCTGATCACCCCCTTGCCCAAGGAGGTGGCGGCGCCGGCCGCAAGAGTAGCAACCGGCAGGTGGGGGGGATTTCATCACCCCCCCACCATTGATCGGTCAATGCAACCAAACCAGATAGGGGCGCTCTCCCCCCCCCTTTACCGAGGGGGAGGAGCGATGGGCCTGGGGGGGCCTGATCACCTCCCAGGCCAATTTACATGACGACGCCCTGGGGGTATCGACCCCCAGGGCCCCTGGTGAGGGGATTTGACCGCCCCCACCAGGGATTTGTAAGAGATAGAGGGGGGGACAGCATGTCCGCTGGTCACACCCCCCCATGTGAGGTTGAAACCGGACCCAGGTGAGCCCTGGGTCCCACCTGGCCCATTTCAGGGGCCAGGGGCTGGATGCATGAGGCAACCAGCCCGTAACAGGGGTAATGATGCCATCAGGGCCGGTTGTAATAGACAACCAACTAAGGGACTGAACAGCAATTGGCTGGTTCAGCCCCGTAATGGTGGAAACACAAGAATGGACCGGAATAGTCTGGTTGTAAGGGTTCAGGGACTAATGCCATGTGGGCTGATGCAGTCCAAACCAAGTAACAAGGCCTGTAGAGCCTGTAGAGCTCTTTTGGGGCGGAAAATTTGCCCTTTGGCTTGTTGTATCATGGGCTCACAAGAGGCCAATCTTTTGTACTTAAGGAGCTCTTCTCCCTGCTGTTTTCCATCATTCATTCATCATCCAATCGAATTCATCCAACATATTGCCCCATTGTGAGAGCCCCATTAGCCATTATTGACACACAGTGTCCAGCATTTCTTTTGCTTTAAATACTGCTCATTTGCCTAAGCTAATTGCTGGCCATAATTATAACAAATCTTACTAACCTTCCTCAAAAAGACACTCCTTTTGTTTTTACCAAACAGGCTGCTTTGGAGTTTGAAGCTCTGAAGAAAGCGTTCAACACTGCTCTGATACTTGCTCACTTCAATGAGCTGGCTTGCACCATTCTCAAAATAGACGCAAGCAACTATGCAATCGCAGGAGTAATCTCGCAGTTCTCTTCCTCCACTTCTCTCTTTCACCCTGTAGCTTTTGAGTCTTGCAAGTTGCTTTCTGCAGAGCTTAAGTATGAGATTCATGACAAGGAACTTCTTGCAATTGTTTATTTCTTAAATAAATGGCGTTCATACCTTTTGAGCCTTAGAGAATCCTTTGAGGTTTTAACTGATCATAATTCTTTAAAGTATTTCATGAGCTCAAAAGTCCTCACACGTAGACAGGCACAATGGGCCAAATACCTCTCCATGTTTGACTTCATGATCACGTACTGCCCTGGGAAACAAGCTGTAGTCCCTGATTGTTTATCACGTTGGGACAACGTTTAACCAGGGGGGGGAGCACCTTTGCCAAAAACAACCCTGAAAACGTTAGGACACTCTTCTCAACCCAATCTGCACAACTCAGTTCAATCATTGCTCACTTACAAGATTTGGCTTCCAAACTCCGACAAGCTCAACGCAACAACCCCAAGTAATTGAACTTATAAGATAGTAGTTACAGTATTGATGATAATGAATTCTTAGTCTATGATAATTGTATAGTAGTACCAGATAATTCTTGCATTAAGTTAGATATCTTCAAGTCACGGCACAATTCTCCGCTTGCTGGTCATCATGGGCAGGATAAAACCTACCCATTGATTGCACAAGACTTCTACTGGCCTGGTATGACCAAAGAAGTAAAAGACTATGTTAGCGCGTGCTATGATTGCAATTGTAACAAGTCCTTGAATCACCAGAAGTATGGGCTGCTCCAGCCACTTCCAATTCCGCCTCATCCTTGGCACTCGCTTTCTATGGATTTCATCTCTCAATTACCTTCTTCTAGTGGATATGATGCTATTCTAGTAGTAGTAGATTGCTTCTCAAAGTTGGCTTTATTTCTGCGCAGTAATGTGACGGCCTCTTCAGAAGACTTAGCTAACTTGTTCATAGAATATGCATTTTTGAAACATGGTCTCCCTGATAATATAGTTAGTGATTGTGGATCTCTGTTTGTCTTGAGCTTCTGGACCTCACTATGCCAACATTTGAAGATCACTCGCAATTTATCAATGGAGTACCACCTGGAAACGGACGGGCAAACCAAGCGAGTTAATCAGATTCTCAAACAATATCTTTGAATGTATGTCGCCTATCAACAAGACGACTGGTTGCAATGGCTCCCACTAGCCAAGTTTGCCTACAACAACTCCACTTATTCCTCCACAAAACAGTTGCCCTTCCAAACTCTTTATGGTAGAAACCCAACTTTCTCTTCCCTTCATGTAGCACCTTCTCAACCTGGTACCTATTACCTTGAACAAATTCAATCCCTTCAATCTCTACTTCAAACCAACCTCAAAGGAGCAAACCAGCGCTATAAGGAGCAAGCAGACTGACTTTGCACTGCGGCTCCAACCTTTGCAGTAGGAGATCAAGTGTGGCTCCATGATTGCAATCTTTGCAGTACTTGCCCAACCCGCAAACTCTCCAAAAGAAAGCTTGGCCCCTTTAAAGTAGAATCAGTCATCTCCCCTAAGGCCTTTAAACTCACCTTACCTGCGAAATGAAAAGGTATCCACCCAGTCTTTCATGTGTCTCTCCTAGAGCCAGCTTGAGTCCTATACCCGGGAAAGACTCATCCCCCTCCCAAACCGGTCACTGACCTCAATCATCAAGAGTGGGAAGTAATCTGTATTCTGGATTCCAGTTCATGCAAAGGAAAACTTCAATACCTTGTTGAATGGTCTGGCTTCCAGTCTGACAAAGATTGCACCTTGTGGGAACCAGCCCATAACCTTTGCAATTCTCCCAATCTGATTCAAGATTTCCATGCAAGCTACCCTTGTAAACCTTGACAATCATGATTCCATCCCATCCAATCCCATTCCATTCCATATTTGATCCCATCCAATCCCATTCCACCCCACATTCCATCTCATCCAATCCCATTCCATTTCACATCACAATTCCATTGTGAACCCCTCCATCTCATCGCATTATTCCTTCTTCTCATCCTCCTCTCATTCTTACCAAATAAAATTCCCATTCCTTATAAAACAAAAAAAATATAATAATAGTTACAAGGTCTCCTTCATTTCTTTCTCCGCATCTTCCCAATTAGCAGTCAACTCCGCAACCATGGATTGAAAGGCTTCCAGGTCTTCATCATTTATCAATGACAACATTCTTTGAAGAAGCAGCATCTCCGTTACAATGTACCCCTTGAATATTTCCTTGCACTTTGCAATTTGAGCTTGCTTCGTCCAAGCATTACATCCATCTTCCTCCAAGAGCTCCTCCTATATTCTCTTCCTTTTGTCTCCCGACAAACCTTCCCCTACATCACCCGTTAATTGCCTTGCATCAGTCTCAATTGGAAATTGGGTTTGCTTTGCCTTGGCCCAATTGCAATGGGTTTGCTTTGCCTCGGCCCTCCATTCCTTCCATTCCATCCATTCCATCCCTTTCATCTCCTCCATTCCCTTCTCCCATTCCTTCCATTACAGCCCCCTCTTCTCGTTCCATTCCCTCTTTTCCTCCACTTACGTCCCCATCTTCTCCATTTCCCGATTCCCTTTCTTTTTCATTCCTTCCTTCCTCCCTCACTTCCTCGGCTATGACCCCAACCGGTTCCGCACCTGGCACTTCATCTCACACCTTGATATTCATCTGGACTCCCAGAAATTCATTCGGCAGTCCCCAATAAGGTGGTGGTGGCGGTGGTGTGTTTGTGGTATACCTTGGAAAACGGGGCAACACTAGCAAGACGAGTGAAATTGAGTCACTACCTATATTATCACTAGTCAGTCCCAATTAGTACTCACCAGGAACTCGAGTACCCAGGAATTCAATCTCTGGAAATGGTGGTATCTTGTAATTAACCCTTGGAGCGGACCTACAACTCCGCATCTCTCTTGATGACTCTGTGGGAGCATTGACAGAAAACTCGCTATTTATGGGAAAGTTTCAAGCGAACTTGCAAAGACAACACTGCTTGCACTTGCCTCAAAGACCTCTGACAGCAGTACTAGGGATACACGGCTTGTTTTGCCAAATAAAGTTTTTGCAACGGCGGGATGACAATGAAAAAATTTTATCTAACTTATAAGTCTAAAAAGTAATGAAGTAAATAATAATAAAGGGTATAAAGTATTATCAACAACTTGAAATCAATGGGAAAATTTATCTGAACGCTTGCAGGAGATTGCATCTTTATACCCGGGCAACTGTCACGCCTCGCACTTAAGGATTATTGTCTTCATGACTTTGACATATCCTCTCCTCAGTACCATCTACCTCAGTCTATAAGCGTGACACAAATAAAGCACAACATCAATGGTGCAATCTGCTTACTTCCTCTGGCCTGCATTGACCTTCCAATCTTGGGATCTGCTTACTTCCTCTGGCTTGCGTTGACCTTCCAATCTTGGCGACCAACTTAGTATATACTTGCAAACTTTGTGGTTAACTCCGTACCGGTTGGCCATCCATTAAAATATCCAATCTCCTTCCCTGGCGCATCAACAGGCTTGGAATTCCATCTCCAGTCACGCACTGTTTGTTAGTTTGCATCTACGTCTAATTAAGCCATCATTACTGTACAGTTTACAATTGGACAAGTCCCTAGCTTGCATACACTATTACTTCTCACGCCTATTACCTTCAACGTCATTTTCTCCTGTCTCAATTCATCATACATTTGTACACTCAGATTCTATTGTCTTGCACTTACGCCATGGCCTTGGATATGATTGTACTATTGCTCTATTTCCTATCCCATTCCTGTCACTCATTTGCCTCACCGCCTTCAACTGTAGTTGGCTCCCCATCAGGTTGTATCTAGTCACTTTGGATTACCTTATAAGGGATACCCCCTTGCCTGATGATTTTCTCCTCAGTTAGTTAATTTCATATGTTCTCGCATTTTTCTACAACCCAGTTATCACATTGGACTTGGGTTGAGTTTCCCTCCTTGGAACACACTCCATTCCTCTTGCCGTTTGTCAAGTGGAATCACTAAGTTTGCACTTTGCAACTGAGTCTTGCTATTTGCACTTTCCCTTGCACTCAGCATTCCTCTGCGCTCACAATCATCTAAGAATTTCCCTATAGTACGTGGGGTGGTTGTGTGACAGCTCTCCTTGCCCTGATCCTCCTCTGGTCAATCCTTTTTTTCCAATTAGCTCTCAACTCTCATCTAGCCTCCCACGTTAAGACCTATAAACTCATCCTGTCCCATTATATTCAATTTCATTCCTTGTGTTTCTCAATTCCCCT
Organism: Puccinia polysora; assembly: GCA_025617555.3. Classification (NCBI taxonomy): domain Eukaryota; kingdom Fungi; phylum Basidiomycota; class Pucciniomycetes; order Pucciniales; family Pucciniaceae; genus Puccinia; species Puccinia polysora. The sequence continues at coordinate 4,294,636 of CM062625.1, read as the reverse complement.
TTACCTTTCTTTTCATACTCCATTGATCATACTTTGAAATACAGCTATTAAGTTTTCAGAAAGTTGTTAAGCGTAATCTTTTTGTATCCTTTGTACTCTAACATCAGTAGGGTGATAATCCTGGAGTACAGCAGGAAAACCACCTAATTGTTTTATGGCTTGGAGTTAGAGGAAGAGTTGGTATTGAAGGAAGGGTTGGTGGCAGGCTTCCTTTTGCAGTTTTCTGTCTTGTGCTTTGCTCCAAAATACATAAATAGTCCCTCCTTCTCCCTTTTTGCCTTTTCTTCAGCCTTGACCTTGCCATCAGGACCTAAGTCCAAGGTTGGTTTGGTTTGGGAGGATTGCTTCTTTGCAGATTTTTCATTCTTCTTGGCATTAACTTTGCCCTTGTCAGGCTTGGAATAATTGGCTTGGGATTGAGAAAAATTTTGCTGTTTCGAGTGGTTTGTATGGAAAGACTTCTCCTTGGCTTTTTCACGGTACCTGGTATTGTAATCCAACATTATATCCGTAAGATCTTGAAAGGTGTCTACAGAACCATCATAACTGTCTAGTTGGTCCAGAGGTTGGGCAGGGAGGCTTTGACAACAATGGAAGTAGAAGGCTCTATCTCCCATTCCAGAAACTTTGGTCATAAGGGAGAAAAATTCTGTGATTTGGGTTGAGGCATATCCAGAGTCCTTCATCTTCAAATTCACAAGTTCTTTCTCTGCCTTGGCCACTTCTAGACAATTCCAAAAGATATTATGAAGTTTATTCATGAAGCGTTGCCAGGAGTTGAGTAGGAATGAGTGTTCTTGATTGGAGAGGCAAGCCAATTAGGGTTGGATCCAACGGTTTGTGTTCCAAGTGGGGTAGGAGGCAGAAAACAGAAATTTCCTTTGATCCACACAGAAGGTCCCTTCATTGTTTGAAAAGATGAGTTCACAAGCTTTTATGAAATGTCTAAGCTTGGTAGGGTTACTGCCATCAAATTTGTCTGGTGGATTCATCAATAGGGCTTTGAAGGTTCCAGAGTGGGAAGTACTAGTTGTTGGGGGTTGAGAGAGTTTGGCTACTGCTGAAGTCATGGTTTGAAGTAAGGCTAGGAGAGTAGAGTCCACAGCTGGAGGTTGAGGAGGTTGAGTTGGAGGGGCTGGGATTGTAGGTGACGAAGAAGGTTGGGAAGCTTCTTCTTGAGGTCAAGATGTTGGTGAGTTAAGATTTCTAAGGATCCTCAAACCAAAGCCTGAATGTTTCCTTTCTTCCTCCTCTTCCACATCCCCAGGGAGAGGGATTAGACTGGGATTGTACAATGAAGAATCCAATCCAAAACCTGCATGGGGATACTGACCAGTCACTCAATTAATAAAAGGTCTGACAACAGGATGAGAAGGGGACAGAGAAGCTCTTGGAGAAGCTGGAGGAAGGATACCAGTGTCCATGGTGTTGGAAGCTGGTGCAGGAAGGTTGGAAAAGGTCCTGCCTTGTCTACGGGCTTGAGGAGTAGATTGATTGTGGTCTTGTATGTCTATAGTAGCGCCATGTTGTTGAGCTTCCCTAATAAGAGGTGGACTGGTGATGATGGAAGTTTGTGCACCTTGGGGAGGCATGGTTTCCAAGTATGCCATAGGGAAGTGACCCAAGAGAAGTACCCAGAGAGAATGAGGAAGGAATTTTGGCCGCAAAAAGGTATTGAGTTTGTAAAACATTTTTTCAAAGCCATTCAGAGTGGGTCTAAGTCCAAGGTTGACGAATAAAAGTCAAAGCCTCAAAGTCAAAAGTCAAAGTTTTGAAGTCAAAGTCAAAGTCACAGTTGAAGTGTCAAAGTCATAGTCAAAGTAAAAGTGAAAATAAGTCAAAGTTTGAAGTCAAAGGAAGTCAAAGTTCAAAGTCAAAGTAAGTCAAATTTTGAAGTCAAAGTTTAAAGTTTGATGTTCCCGTCAAAGCACTGTTTAAGGGCCAATTTCAGGAGAAATTTTGAGGTAGATAAATTACGCAGGATGACCCTTTGGAAACATGGAGGCCACACACTTTTTAGATCTATACCACACACGCCAACAAATATTGTAGGTAGTGTTATCCGTGAGATGGAATGGTTTGACAAATGGATGGAATGGGTCTATTGAGATATAGAGATGGGTAGTAACCAAGGGGAAGGAATTAGTATAATGTCACAACTGCCCCTGGTGTGCAAGGGGCTGAAGGCACGGGCACTACTGCTGCCAGGACTCAGGATAGAGACAAGAAGATTGATTGCATAGGAAGATGAGACGTAGAGTAAGGACAATGATAAGGAGATGAATCCAGGAGTAAGGCTATGAAGGATGTTTATAAGGGAATCCTGTAAGAGTAACACCAGAGGGGTAGGTGAGATGAGTAAGGTAGGCTAATTGGCTTTCTTGTGCTGAGATGACACCTATTGGATGAGGGACTAACCAATAAGAAGTAGTATCCTAATTCCTTGGGGGAATTAGTCCAGAAGGAGAATAGAGGCCTGTATATGTGAGAACTGGGAGGAGGCCTTGAGGAGGGGTGACTTTTTCTGGGCTGAGAGTTCCATGGAATTATCTGTTGAAAAATTGGGCTGGAGGTTGTAGTTTGACAGATAGTATGGGTCTGTCCAGGAAGGTCATGTCTCTGGCTGGGTTATGGGTTGTCCAGCCAGGAGTATGTACTATGGGTTGAATGTATGTATTTCCCATTCAAGATAGATTTGAGGAGAGATGGGGATATGCCAAGCCATAGAGAGGTGGAGAGTATGCCTGGGAGATTACATAGGGGACATGCAGCATGTAGATCCAGAGGTGGAAGGTAGATTGTACTGAATTGGGAATGGCTGAGGGTTTAGTATGGCTGAGGAGGCTGAGTTTAGTTGTGGTTATGACAGCTCTGAAAATTTGGACCAACTCTGCAAACCATCCCCGGAACTCCGCACCCCCATCAACCGTTACCAAACTAAGTGACCCATAATGCGCAAACCAGTCTTCCTCCAGAAACTGCCCAACTTTCTCTGCCAAGAGTTTCACTAGCAGCCACTCTTCCACCCATCCAAAAAGATTGTTGCATGCAACAAGGAGATACGCAAACTTACCTGCCTTGATGTGCACAACATCCAAGGAAACCTGCCCAATCAAACCTTCCTTTCCAGTGTGAATACCAACTTCACAAGGCAGCTTTGCCCTCCGCTTCTGACACAATTAGCAAAACCGTACCCAGTCCCAAACCGCAATTACCAAATCTGGCAACCAGAAACTTGCCTGAACTTGCTTTTGCGTTTCAACCCTGCTGCAATGGCTGAGATTTTCATGCAGACTCCCCAGGATTACCTCCTGGTCCGCCGTTGACGTGCTGACCACAAGCAGTACTGGCCCACTCTGCCCCCACAGCTGTTCTTTCTGAAGGTAGAAATTTTCCACTCTCCGCCAAATCCATCTAAAAATCTTGGCTGGCGTATCATACAGAAACCAAAGATCCTGCAAATACAAACTGAGAACTGCGTACCTCCCAGACTGCTGGAGCCAAAGTCAAAAACCTACTTCCACTACTCCCACCTTAACCATGGGAGCATCCACATCCAGTGGTTCTGCGCCTTTGTACGGATCATCACATGGGTACCAAGACAGCCCTTCCGGCATTTTAAAAGCCTTCCCTGGAACATGTACCACCATGTAAGAAAAAAACTGAAGGAACGCAACCCACCTGGTCATAGGCCCATTTGGAAGCTTTGGCAAATTGCTCATTTGCCCAAGCACCTCCGCATCCACCAGAAGCATGAAGTGAACCCCCCATATAAATGCTGCAACCTCCGCACAATCTTAGTGACCCTTCAAAGCTATAACTTTGGATGCAAATATTGGCTCTGCATTGGCATGAATGTGACAGACTTGTAAAGAACAGTTTGATCTTTCCCCTCATCCTCCTGTGTCATCACCACCCCCGCGCCAAGCTTGCTTGAATCCAGGGCCAACTTGATTCCCCCAGCTTTTTGATCCAAGTCCCACAGCACAATATTGCATCCAAAAATCTCCTTGAGTTTGCCAAACGCGTTGTCACATTTCAAACCCCAGGTCCATTCTGCGCCCTTAAATGTCAATGCCTGCCACGGACTAGAAACCTCTGCAAACCTCTTGATGAACATCCGTACATAGCTACACAATCCCAAGAACTGGAGAATGTGCAATACAGTCTTTGGCTTTGGCCATTTGAGGACTTTATTGTGCTCCTTTTCTGCAATTGGCCTTCTGTCAGAACCCACCACATTCCCTAGAAAATCCAGCGCGGTTACGCAGACCGCTAACTTTTTCCCCAACACCATGAGCCCCACTTCCTCAATCCGGAACAAGATCCGTTTGAGCTTTTGCGCAAATCCCCAGGAAAATTGGCAAATTTTGGGAGCATTGATAAGCTGTTCCCCTCCGTAATCCTTCTTACGGCCTTTGATGCCTGGGTTGTTGATTGAAATCTGCACCCCCTCTGGAAGATTGTCCTTCAGAATCCAGGTCATCTACGCTTGCTAAACCACAACCAAGTTAGTTGTGCCTTGCAGCAGCCACTTCTGTTTCATCCTGCCCAATCCTGTTTTGAAGGCAGTCATTTGCCGCAAACTCCAATCAATTTCTCACTGATTTTATCTGCCCATCACATCCACCAACCCTTAGCATGCGTACCCTGCCGTAGATTCCAAAAACTTCTCTACGCGCGGAAGTTGTCCCATGTCTTGGATTGTAAAAAAATTGAGCCGCTGCAGATCATAAACAATCCGCAATGACTTCCCGTCCTGCTTAATCACCGTGAAGATTGGACTTGAGTAACTTGATGTAGATTTCTCTTAAATGCTGTCCCTACAAGCTCACGCACCAGCTCCAAGAAGGTCCCTCAAACCGCCCGGGGAATTGGAATCAACTTGTTCTGCCAAGGCTCATGCGGAACTGTTGGAAACACATAAGGGTCTCCTATCTCACTCTTCAGGTTCAAACGCAAGCGCTCTTTCATGGAGGACAAGTACCAACTTCAGCAAATCCTGTTCCTCTGCGCTTAACCAACCCGGCGTTCCAAAGTTAAGGGCCTCAACTTGCTCATCCTTCATCTGCTCCAATCATGTCACCCATCCCAGCACCCTCATTTGAGATTACCAAGGATTCCACAACTAAAGGGTTGGTTGCAGGGGTCTGTTCAGACCCTGCTGCATTGCTTTGTTCCCGGGGAAAACCCTGCGCAAAAGCAGCTTATACTTTCCAAGATTGCACCGGGCCATCCACATACATCCATTACCATAGGTCCTAGTCAAAACCAAACCATGGCTTTTGCCTTTGCTCACAAACGTGCACAATGATAGTGTTTTTGCAAAATATCTCTCAGAAATGCATACTGAGGAAGGGAACTTACTTCCAGCACTTGCGCTTCCCAGGCTTCCTGCCTACTTCCCACCTGCTCCTTGCTGTTTGACCCCCTGCAAAAAGCTGGAGCTTGCTCCATGATTTAACCTTGGACAACTAGTCAAAATCCACCTCCGGCTCACCCTTGCAAACCAACTCTACGCCGGGGTCCTCCTCCTACTCTCTTGCCAAATCCCACATCCACTTCCCCAACCCCTGATTGCAGATTGTGGTTTTAAATTTCCCGCTGGACAAATCTTCCACCATTAACGCTTCCGTCCCCACCTCTGGATCAAACAACATTTGCGCTTGTAACCCAAACATGAATGGATGTCATAAAATAGCCTCCCTGCAATCAACAAATAGACAAGAAAGTGGTTCATGGACCCTTGCAACCTCACCTCTTCCTCCTCCACAACCCAATCCACGCAACATGCCCTGCTGTTGAGCGCGCAAATCCCCATTGCGCATTTCCGCCAAACCAATCCCATTTCATCAACCAACCTAGACAGAAGAAGGTTCACCATGGAACCGCTATCCAACAGCACCCATACCTTCCTTCCCAAAATCTTCATTGGAACGTAAGCCAGCAGAGTTGAAACAGATTTCATCCCCACTAGGTTGGGCTCCACAACATCCCAAGCCAAGTTCACCCGCTGAACTGTTTGAGGGATCCTATTGTGTCCGTGATCCTTCAGCACTTGAACAATCTCATCCACTACCACCAGCAACACTGCCGCCAACTCCTTCAAGTTCAAGGGAATATTTGTTTCATTCCCCATCACTCTGCGCACAATCTCCACCACCTTCTTCTTTCCCTCTGGATTCACCAGCTGTCCATTGGTTTCCGCAACGTGCGCAACCAGCTTAGGAGCTACCAGAAGTACTTGTTCCTTGGCATCCACATCCATCTTTTCCACTACTGCCAGCTCCTCTGTTGCTAGTACCCTCACTTCCGCTTCCAAGCCCGGTGGTTTCCATACCCCAGGACTGGTGAAAATCCAAAGCAAAGCTTGAGCAGTTACCTCCAATTCCTGAGCTTGCGTGCGCACTTGCTCCATGAAATTTGGATTCCCAAATTCAGTGGAGATCCTCTTGCCCGTTGGAAACATGAATCCCATTCCTACTGTTTGAACCAATCCCACCTTGAGGTCCCTTTTCATGTTATCGCACCCCAACCGCTAATGCCGGCTGTCCCCATACTAATTGCATAACTGCAGCGCGTGCAGATTTGACGGCAGGAGGAGTCCTCCAATCTGAGGAAGCGGATTGCGCGGTGCTGAAAACAGTTGACTCAGGAAGATCTGTGAATCCTTCATAAATTCCGTCATCTTGCTAATCTCCAGGCTTGTTGTTGGTGGTGTTGCTGGAGGGTGTCCCTTATTTGAGGGGCCTGCAACTGGAGCCTGTGTTGGTGCTGCCAGAGGGTGAGAAGCGCAATTCTTCAACCCCGTTCAGAACAACCTTGGCGTTTCCTCCATCAGTTCCTCAAAGTCCAACTCGCTCTTCACTTCCCAACAGATGATCAGTATTTCCAGAAGAAGTGCAATACTCCCATCCAAAAACCTCTTTACCAGGTTGTTGTGGTACAAGTGCTGCTGCACCCGCGTGCAGAGTTGGGGACCAAGTCCACCCAAAAAAACCCTCTTCATTGCACCCATCTTCCCTGCTATTACCTTGTTCTTTTCCAGGTAGCTGTAGATCTGGTCGAACATTGCTACATACTCCCCCAATTGGGCCCATGTCCGGACTCCACCATTTGCGCTTGCTTCTGCCACGGCTTGCTCAAAGTTGCTTTCCCAAAACCAAGTTTTGGGCCTTCCCCATGGCGCCAAGATTTTCACCTTCAGTTTTGGCCAATCAAGTTCCTTGTTCCCTTCCATCTCTTCCACATCCCAAAGCTTCTCTTTGTCTGCAATGAAGAAGACAAACAGACAAGCCTTATCCAAACCCATTTCACCTTCCGCGTTGGCAATTCCTTTGTATTGCACAAGGAATTGCTCAACGTCCTCAGTGTTTAACCAAATGTGTGGATATTCTCGCGGCCTGATGCAAACAGGCTTGTGATTGGCACCATTGTTGGAGAAAGGGACACCATATCCCATCCCTGATTATGGTTGCTTTTGAGAAGCTGGAGGAGGAGAAGGAGGAGGAAGAGGAGGGGGGGTCAAGTTAGTTGACCCCAAGATGGTCAATGGGAGGTACTGGTACATCAATCTTGTTAGTATTGAGAGACAAGGAACAAAAGGTTACTTCCCGGCCAGACCCCAAGATGTGGAAATCAGAAGAGGAATTCTCCTTTAATGGTTCCCAAGTTAGAAATTTATTGGTTTCTTGCCTCTGTAAACCCTGAGTTCAAATATTCACCCTACAACCAAGAGAAAGAGAGGTAGATAAAAATATAAATGATTGTACAAGAACCTTCCAACCTGATGTGATCCCATGATCACCCTCCTCTGATCCCGGTTGAGGGTGCTGTCTAAGCAACCTCCCCCTCAACCCTAACCTCATTACAACCGCAATCAAGCAAGAATAATGAAATAAACCCTAAGTTCAGAACCCTAGCCCCAACCCTATCCTTTCATCCCATCCCATGATCCATATCCCATATCCCTTACCCCATATCCCATTCACCATGAAAAAAATGGTGGCACCTGCCAGCAGGTGTAGCACCTGAATATTCCTTAGGTTTTTTTTGACTCTGAGAAAACTCTGTTTCTAAATTGAGTTGGAACCTGAGAAAAGTTGTTTGTATCCGTTCTTGAGGATTCCAAGTAATTCTAGTGCATGAACGGAATACAGAAGATTTGAAATTATGGGGAAATTTAATTTTATCTAAAGTTATATAGAGGAGTGAAGTAGTGGTGTTTCACAACCGACACATACAAGTCACTCCATGGATTGTATAAGTCAAGATTTTTATGCTTTTGTCTTTCTATTTCCTATTAGATCATTACAAGAGGCTTGAGGTTCCTTTTTTTTTTACTTTGTGGTTGAAAAAAATTGTATTTTTTGAAAGGGTTAAATTCGGTTTTTAATATCTTCTTTTTCTTTTTGAGAAATGTAATAAATCTTAATTTTATGTAGGAAATTAAAACTTTGATCTAAATTTTAACTGAAGATTCAAAAATCTGCTCAGACCTGTTGGAAATATTGTACCACATAGAAATTGAGTTCAATGATACATTTCAAATAAATCAATTTGAAATTGAAATAATTGGGGAGGTTCAAATTTTGTTTTACAAAATTAATGAATTTACAAAAAGCAAACCATTTCCTTGAATCAGTTGATTTATCTAATATCTTTTGGCAGAAACTTTGTTTGAAACATTTCATATAATATTGGAAGCTCAAAAGAAGAAATCTATTCATATTGAACTGTTTTATTTGGCAGGAATTATTTAATAAATAAAAATGTTCTAAAATTTAGAGCTTTTTATTCTCTTTTCTGGGTGACAAAAGATGAAATATAGAACTACCTGGAAATAAATTTACTTAAACCAACATGGGGTTTCAAGAGATTTTGCTAATCTTTCTAATTTATCCTCTACTGGCTCCATATCCAAAATCAATTTCTCTGTCCAATTTAATGTGCCAAGAAATAGAGGGCAGTAAAAATTAGAAGGGAGGGCTTCACATGGTTTCATCTGATAATTTGGGACTATTTCATCATAAGTTCTTCCATATTCTACTTGTTTTTTGGCTTGAAGTTCAACTTTCATCTCAGATAAATAGTTGAGAGTTTTTTTATTAAGATTATGAAGGAATTGTGAATAAACTTTGCTTCTCCAATACACTTTGAAAGAGTTATATTTCCCCTCATTGTCCTCTTCTGTATATGAGCAGCATTCTACACTAGGGAAAAGGTGTTTTGCCAAATCCTTTCCCATATGGTGCTCTGCAGTGGCCAAGCTGTTTCTAAATATCTTGCAGATTGAAGACCAAAATTTCAGCTAACAGGATTTAGAAAATGGAGAGAAATCGTAAGCTTACTCTGTGTTTAACTCTAGACCTAGGCTTCTTGTTACGTGTCCTAGGCTTCATGTAATTATCCTTCTGTCCACATAGCCAACATTCCAGTAAGCCAAAGATTACGTACTTCTTGCAAAACTCAATATCAAGTGGATAATTTATAAATGCATCATTGTCCTTAACATTTAACCAATGTTTTATTATCACTTCTGACAATATTTGGTCCCACTTTGTTGAATTATGATGGTCCCATTGGAAAGTTGGAACATGTAGTCCATAGCTTTCTAATTCTTTCTGGCATTGCTCTTTGAATTTTCTAGGAATGCTCTTCTTCCCTCCATAGAGGTTTTCATTGGTTGTTTCCATGTTGAAAAATTTGTTGTTTGGGTCAATTTTATTGATGCTTTTTGAGTTTGAAACTTGTACTTGATCTTCAGTGGGCGGGGGCAGAACCCTGTCTCCTCAAGATTTGATGTTTAAAATAGTCTTGACATAATCACGTAAGCATAGACTTATGGGCTCATTTGAATTTGGCACATTTTCCACTACTTCCTTGTTTAATAAGCAAGTTTTGATGGATTTTGAACTATGAGGAGGTCTAGAATCCATATTATGATATAAAGAAGTCTTCAATTAGTGCTTGAAACAGTTGTGGGGTTTTTTGAAGTGTAGATGTTGTGGAGGAGAGGAATTTCCAGACAATTGAATCTGACGTTATCAGCCATTGAATATGATGAATTTTGAGAGATTATAAAGGGTTGATTTACAAATTGAATATCTCAAATTTGTTATGCATCTACTCCATAATTTATTTCAAATATTTGAGCCAAATTCTACATCTTTCAATGAAAAAAAATGTTGTCAGAAGGAAGAAATGTTTGGGAACTACCACTTGCATTTTGATAAAAATGACCACATTTTTTATTCATGTTTGGCTTTACCATGGATCTTGATTTAGATGATGATTTTTATCATTTTAAATGATGTGGAGATTAATAATCATTCTGTTGCCTTGACAGGCCAAAAGATTGATACTTATCATCAAATTTCACAGTTGTATTAATTTTAGAGATTTTAAAATGAAATTTTAAAGCTTGCTGTTGCAAACCACTTATTTCCTTGGTAGATTTATTTAAAATACAGAAAGAAACCTATCATTAAAAATAGAATTGTTCTCAAATTACTGGGATGAGCACTTAAGTTGTTTCAAAATTCACCTCCATTTTTCAAATCCACAGTATGATCAAGATGATCAATTTTCCTGAGGTTTAGTATTGAAATCAATGAAATGCTTCTATAATTTTTTACATGGAAAGTCAAATTTCAATTGTGAATTGGTATCAAAATGCTTCATAAAAAAAATGATTCCTCTAATGCAATTGAGAGGTGTGATTTTGATTCAACTTGCGGTAAAATCTGATTGTCAATCTGCTTTGATATCTGCTCCCGGTAAACAAAATATTGAAATTTTTCTTTGTAACTGAATATTTTTGGTGTTGAATGGAAACTTACAAGGATTCATCTGAAATTATGAGTGCTGAAATTCTTCCTAATTGAAAAGAGGGCCAAGGTAATATTCTTAAAAAAACTGGTATGAAAAATTCATTTCTGGGTCATTTACCACATTTTAGATAAAGTTTTTGCATTTGAAATTAGGTAGAATTTAATTTTTTGATTAAAATAATTTTATTACTTCCTTTCATGTATTAAAACCATTTCATTTTATTTTTTGAATCATAAATTTGGAAGATTCAACTGAAATCTCTCGAGACATATATAAAACTGACTGCATAAATAAAAGCCAATCTTTCCACCCTTCCACTTGTGTTTACCTTCATGGGTTGGTTGGAGTTCATGAGAAGACAATATTTCACAAAAAGAGTTTAAGTTACTGGCAACACTCATCAAGCTTTATTTTTCAACTTTTATTTTTGTTTTAAGCCAAATATGAATGAATTTCTTTACAAAGAGAGCTGCATATGAAAAATTGGTTCTTTAATTTAAACATAGTGAATTTTTCAAGCTTCTTTTGAGATTAACATCAGGTGATCCCATCCAAAAATACTTTGATTTGATACCTTTGAGGTAGCAAACCCCATTCATTGGAAAAATCCATGGATTTTCATAGGATGAAATAATTCATTTTATAAGGAAACCAATGGGCAATAAATCTTATTGGATTTTTCCAAATATCAAAACATTTATTGGACTTGAAAACTTAAAGATTATCAAAACTTCAGACACTCCATAGTTGACAAAATTCCATGTATTATTGATTTTTTCATGAAACAAAGATGTGGTTTTCTTTCCTCATTCCATAAAAAAGCTTTTTCTAGCATTGAATTTGAGATAAGGCACTTATTATTCACTGTTCTTGTCAACCCTTGTGTTATAATTGAAGAGAGGTGGAATTTTCACAAAAGATCAAGTAGATAATCCAATAATTGTGAAAATTACTGGTAATAATTGATGAAAAACATCTAAAAGTCCATTGGAATTGAACTTCTTTTGACCACCAATGGAACAGCTGTAAAAGAAATAGAAATTAATGATAAATCTGATATGATTTTTGAAGCATAAGTACTTACACCTTCCAAGGAATTCATGCCTCTCCATCCAAAGGTCCCAAACATTTGGTATTAATTTTTCTGGAATATGCAATTCTAAGGCCTCCCTGTCAATTATTCTTTGAATTCTGCAAACCCAAACTCTTTCATTCTGCTCTTCATGCATCCAGATTTCACTTGGTGCCCAAATTTCAGGACATGGCTCAATTTTTTCCTTGAGCTCATGATCAATGTGTTGGGTTGTTTCTTCCAGCCATTCTTTTTGTTCATGGGATAATAGAACCATTTTATTTGCTTGAGGTTTCAGGGGTATTGGGAGCAATTGGTGGATTGGATAGGTGTTTTCTGTGGGGTATGAGTTGGTTTGATAAGTTGGGTACAAATCAATTTTTGTTTGATATTTATAGGAAATGAAAAGGAAGTATACTATTGCATGATTTCAAATTGAATATTGCATATATAAGAAACCTACGCATAGATTGTATGGAGATCTTCATGGATGCTTATCATTATATTCATTAAATACAGTAATTGATAAGTATTACATACTGCATTACTTTGGTAATGATTTGATGGATTTAAAGAAATTCCTGTGAAATTTTGAAGCCAAAATCTTGAATATTATTGGATCTATGGGTTTGGAGATGATATTTTAAACACCATCCTCTTCTTCCCTATTCTCTGATTCTCACTCAGTATCTGTCCCAAAAGCTCTGCGGATGAACTGAGAAAAGTCTTTGTGACATGTCTGTACCATCCCAGTCTCCCACCTTCTGAGACGACCTGGGTGAACTTCTGGCGACTTTCCTCTCTTCATTTTTTTCCTCTCTTCAATTTCCTTCCTTCTTTTCAATTTCTCATTTCTTTCTCATTCTCTTCTCTTGATCATTCTCTACTTTTATTTTTCCTACTTTTGTTATCTTCTCAAACCAAATCCTCCTCAACTCAATCCTTCCACCCTGGTCTGAAGTCTCTCCATCATCAAATCTATACCTGGTAAGAAAATAATCCTCAATATTGTCTCTACATGGTTGTTCTGACAACCCAACTCAATCTTGTTGTCTCAATCCTTGTCTTGTTCCTCATGGTTCTAACTCTTATCTTTAGTCCGCTGGTTTTCAGTTCAGAAGTAATTCATCTAAATCTTATCACTGTTAAAAGCAAAAGGACAACTCCGTATTATAAAAGATGAACAAACCAGCCAAAGCAAATGATTATTTCCACCAGGTTGCTTTCAAGGCCTCCGTTGATTCCATCCCCCCACTTAATGAAGATAATTGTTCCATCTGGCGTGACAAGATGTTGATGTTGTTTGATCTCAAGGACATTAAGGACACCATGATCAAAGACCTAGGAAAACTGCCAGTAGAACAAGACCAAGAGATTCAAGCAATTATCTTATCCAAACTTGACAGCACCACACATGCCAATGTTGTTAATGCCTCAAACATCACATCCTCCAAGCTACTCTGGACCAAGATCACCCAAAAATTTGCCTCATCCAAAAAAGCCAATAGAGCAAGGATCTTCAACCAATTTCTTCACACTCCATTCAACAAACATGCTATTGAAGGATTCATAACTGAAATCCGGAAATCTCTCACTTGCATGGCAGATGTAGGAATAGATCTACCAAACAACATATTGGCGTACCTAATATTGTTCAAATTTCCACCAACTCTAGAGAACTTGAAACAGAAAATTATGCACAGCAAGAAGTTGATAACAGTAGAAGTCATATTTAACCACTTAACTCAATACAACAACAAGAGGAAGGCACAGCTGAGGACTGGTAAATCTGCCACGGATGTCTCATTAGGGACCTTCAAGAGCAGACCCAACAAAGACAATAGGAATCCCCAGATCAGATGTAAAGAAGGGTTCCACAACCCAAATGCCCCCCATCCTGAATCCTCCTGCTTCCACCTGCATCCTCAAATCACTCCCAATGTGGTGCTCCAAAACCTAACCTATAGCTATCAGACTCACTAATCTTGTATAAGGACAGCTCCAATCATCAAAAAGACCTCAAAAATGGATTCTAAACCAAAAATAACCCCTAGTCACTGAGCCAAAGTACCCCTCTATCTCTCATGGTCTAGAAGATACAGCTCAAATCAACCCTGGCCTACCCACACCCCTACCAGGTGTCACAGACCAGTGAAGGTTCATGGACATACCCTGGATGCCTTCAAGTAAATACCCCATACAGTACAACCATACAGCACCCAAAAAACCTGCAGCAGTATACATAATTAACATATGCAAGGCACTGCATGAAGAACCAAACAAATAACCTGTATACACAGCAATATATGCAAGAAACTGCATGCAGAGGCTGTACAGAATCATACAGGACATAATACAGAAGCAATATATGCAAGGAACTGCATGCAGCACCAAAAAAACAGCTGTATACAGAATAAATATATTCAAGACACTGCATAAAGGACCAAACAAATGACCAACCACCACTAAACAGAAGTAATTTATGCAGGGGGCACCTGTATCAATGCAGCACAGCAATGCATGCAAGGGTGTACATGCATGTAGATCCTGCACAGCCTCCTCCTCTGAACATCAAAAATGCCTCATGAACTGTATTCACTGTATCATGAAGACCCTCAGGGGCAGCCCTGAGGGCAGGATTTTCTATAAATAGAGGGCCTCTCTCCCCCATCCAGGTCCCATCAATCAGCTCACCCCATCCTCCCCTCCAGGGATCACCATGCCTCCTAGGCACCCTTAACCAATACTCTTACCACTCTCAAACATTATCCCATAACCCATAACTATCATCATCACCAATCCCATATCCCATACCATCAACATCATCATCACCATCACCATCATCATCATCATCAACCATCACCATCACCATCACCATCATCAACACATACTTTTGACCATGACCCAATCCAATAACCCATACTTTCAACCATCCACCACCACCATTATTTACTCCATAACCCATACTGTAACCATCACCAATCTCATATCCCATACCAACAAACATCACCATCACCATCATCATCAACATCAACCATCACCATTACCATTGGCCATTCACCATCATCAACACATACTTATGACCATGACCCAGCCCAATAACCCATACTTCTGACCATCAACCACCACCATTATTTACTCCATACCCCATACCTTTGAACATCACCACCATGTACTGTTGAATATTCCTCAAGTGTCTTCCACCTATCCTCTCTTATTGCGCCTCCGCGCAGAGTTCCTCACTACCATTATTTCTGACCGCGCAACCGCGCCCCTGGGCGCGGATGCGCACTGAACCTACGACGGACACCCCGATGCGACTTTCTCGTACATCTCGGACGGAGAGAGTCTCCGGATCTTCTCAAGTCTCTGAAATCCTCCTCTTTCTTCTTTGATCTCACCTTTCTATGTCTCTCCCGCCTATCTTTTCCTTCTATTTCTATTCTCATTCTTCTCTCTCTTCCAATCCTCTCGACGATCATCCTCCCTCCACCAAGTAAATGCCTCAGACCGAATTCGCCAATCTCTGACCGGTAAGATGACAACTTCCATAACAAACTCTATTGAAGTCAATCTAACTCGATAATCCAAACAGTTCTTCTCCAGCACCTTGGATTCCTTGTTTCTATTTCTTCTTCCCTTCTCAATTGTCTCATCGCCTACAGATCTCCTCTAAACTTGAAGCTGTCACCTTGAATACATTCTCTGATCTACGCTGTAGGACTCTTCATTTCCTTCTTCATGCTTTCTATCTCTCTCTTAAGATTCTGTCTGATATATTTCTTCCTGTCCATTCCTGATCTCTCAGCCCAAGCTGGTTATAGTTCTCAAGAAATTTATCTACAACTTATTATGGTTAAAAGCCGAAGGACCCTCCTACGAATTGAACCAACCAAACCATGAACGAACCAGCCGGAGCGAACAACTACTTCCATCAAGTTGCCCTCAAGGCATCGGTTGACGCCATACCGCATTTGAATGAAGAGAACTATTCAATCTGGCGAGACAAGATGTTAATGTTGTTCGATCTCAAAGATATCAAGGACGCTATCACTCGAAATTCGGGCCCTCTGTCGTCAAAACAAGATTGAGAAATCAGAGCAATACTACTATCCAAGCTCGACAGTACCACCCATGCAAATGTAGTTAATTCCACCAACATTTCCTCCTCTAAACTCTTATGGGCCAAAATTACGAGAAGATTTGCATCCTCAGAAACAGCTAACCAAGCAAGAGTCTTCAATCACTTCCTCCACTCCGTCTTCCGCGAAAATGCTATCAAAAGCTTCATAACCGAAATGAGAAAAGCCATCACGAGAATGATGGACGTTGGGATCAAGCTACCCAACGATATCTTGGCGTACCTGTTACTATTCAAGTTTCCACCTACATTGGAAAACCTCAAGCAACAAATTATGCACATAGAGAAGAATCTAACGATGGACGTTGTTTTCAATCACCTCATCCAATACCACAACAAGAGAAAGGCACAGTCCAATCCGAATAAGTCATCTACCAATGTCTCATTAGTCTCAACTAAGACGAGGAGCTACAAGGACGAGAAGAAAGCTAAGATGAGATGCCGTGAAGGATATCACGATCCCAAAGCCCCTCATGCGGAGAGTTCATGCTTCCATCTACACCCCAAGATTGCACCTGAGTGGTGGATCAAACAACAAAACGAGTGGAAAAACAAGAACAAGAAGAATCCAACAATCAACTACCACGCCTTGCTGACTCTATGGATTAATTCAGATAATAACCCTAATTTGCTCTTAGACTCAGGAGCTAAAGTACATATTTTTAATGATCTGAAGTTCTTCTCCTCCATAGAAATACAAGAGGATCCTGAGGAAATCAAGACCGGAAAACTAGAAGCTAATCTCAAAATACAAGGGATTGGATCGGTCAAACTTGAATGGAACGATTCCGTGATCACGCTCAAAGATTGCGCCTACGTACCCGACATAGTTGTCAACCTGATCAGTCCTGGACTCCTTGCGAAGAAGGGATGTAATCTCACTCAAACCCGAAATACATCCAACGTAACCAGAGAGGACCAAATTGTACTGAAGGGATCAATAAGAGATAATCTCTTTGTCATTGAAAAACCATGCTCGACTGGCCAAAATAACACAGTGAACTTCGCCAGTCAAACCTCTCAACCATATACTCTATCCGAATTGCACAAGATGTACGGTCACGCGTCTGTCTCCACTCTTAAACCTCTCTTAAAAGACCGCTTCTCAAATGACGAACTCCAGGCCTTTCAATGTGATAACTGCATCAAGAGCAAAATTACTAGATCTCCTTTTTCAAACACCTCCACTCCTGCTAGTAAGCCCTTAGAACGAATCCATCTTGACTTAGTCGGTCCAATCACCCCTCAGTCGAGGGCCGGCCACCACTACTTGCTCAATCTGGTTGACAACTATACCGGCTACCTCGCATCTTTTCCTCTAACTTCCAAAGACCAAACATCTGAAACAATCATCAATCTTCTAGAAACCGAATATAAGCGTTTGAATTACTACCCAACCAAGATCTACTCGGACAAAGGAACTGAATTCTGCAATTCTACGTTAAAAGACTTTGCAAAAAGGAAATTTATCAAACTCCGCACCTCCGAGCCATATCACCCACAACACAACGGAAGAGTTGAAAGAGCCAATAGGACGATCATTGAATCCGCCCGGTCCACTTTCTCCTCTTCCCGCCTTGCTAAAAACTATTGGCACGTAGTGACACGCAGCTGCTGTTTCATGTTAAATCAAATCCCTCGAGAAGGTAACCAATTGTCTCCCTGGGAACTCATGTTTGGTAAGACTCTCCCAGCTAATTACTTACAGCCCGTAGGTTCCTCCGTGATCTACCTGGCCAATTGTCTTCAGAAAGGAAGAAAATTTGATGAAAAAGGTCTAGAAGGAGTCCTCATTGGATTCAACCCCATCTTCCATTCCTACTTGGTCCTAACCACGCTTGGAACCGTCGTGGAAACCAAGCACGTTAAGTTCCTCAAGAATCAGCTCAAGGACTTTCCTTTCTACGAACCACAAGGCTCTGACATCTTCTCTCAACCTGATTCAAATGAATACGGAACTGACTTCTCAACCAATGAAAAACAATACCTAATTAGAGAGTCTACCCCTGAACACTCTGACTCGGACTCGGATCGAGAAGACATTCTCCCATCCTCTCCGGAATCTCCACCTCCTCCTTCACATCCTGAACTCGAACAACCTTGTCATCGGCCCAACCTCCGTCCGCGACACGAACTCCAAAAACCTCAAAGATACGGCTTCCACCACTACTACAAACCTCCATCTTATAAAGCCGCCAGGAAATGCCCTGAGTGGCCTAGGTGGAAAACAGCCTCCAAAGAAGAACTCAAATCAATTGAAATGCAAGAAGTTTGGGAAGAATATTACGGGGAACCAGACAACATACTAAACACAACTTGGGTATTCAAGGTTAAAGAAAACTGCCACGGAGAACCCGTCAAATATAAAGCGCGCCTGTGCGTGCAAGGATTCAATCAGGTTCAAGGTGTAGATTTTGAAGAGACTTGGGCTCCAACAGGGAAGCTTGGATCCCTTCGTCTTGCTCTAATCTACGGCTTCAAAAATCAAATGACCTTTACTCAATTCAATGTAAAGGGAGCTTTTCTCCATGCTTCTCTGAATGAAACGGTAATAATCAGAACTCCCGAAGGATCAAACCGAAAATCTCCTTGTCTCAAATTAAAAAAATCGCTCTATGGGCTACGTCAATCACCTAAAAATTGGTACGACACACTTACCGCTTGGATCAAGTCCCAAGGTTTCTGCAAATCCGCCAGCGACCCCTGTTTATATCTCAACTCTAAATCGGAGGAAGTCCTTTACTTCCACGTTGATGATCTAATTCTGGTAGGAAGGTCTGACTCATTCGCAGTCAATTTCTTAGAAAGATTCTCAAACTCTTCTTGTCACTCACCAAATACAATCCTCGGAATGTTAATGCAACTCGACGGGGATAGTATATTCCTAAGCCAACCAAAACATATTGAGAGAGGTCTTGAAGAACTGGGTCTCACCGACTGCAAAAACATCAATACGCCTCTCACTCAAAACTTTCATCTCGAACCAGCCTCAGATGAAGATCACGCGCAGTTCAGTCAACTGAATATCAACTACCAATCTGCAATCGGATTGCTGAATCATTTGTCCCAATATACTCGCCCGGAAATTTCCTTTGCTGTCTCCAGTCTTGCAAGATTTAATGCGAAGCCGGGCCTCAGTCACTGGAAGGAAGTACGGAAAGTATGGAAGTACCTCAAGACCACGAAGGACTTCAAATTGACTCTTAAGTACGACTCAACCAAGGAATCTATCTCAAGCTACAGTGATGCAACGTGGGGAGATGACCCTATTTCTCGTAAATCCCAAACTGGATACATAGTCTTACACTACGATAGTCCGGTCCTTTGGAACTCCTCGAGGCAACAAAACGTCACATATTCCTCTACTGAGTCTGAACTCAATACCCTACTTGATTGCTACCTCAAATTGAAGTGGATCACCCATCTTGTTGAAGAAATACACGGCTCTACTTCCAACAAACCAACGATGTACATAGATAATAAAGGTTTAGATGATAAAATAAAGAAATTTGGATTGCACTCCAAGTCACGACACATCAACATCAAAACTAAAGGCCTGCGGGAAGATTTTTCTCTTGCCAAGTTCGACTTACATCTTGTTCCCACCGCCGAAATGATAGCAGATTCTCTAACTAAAGCCACCTCCGTGGGGGCCCTTCATCTCCTTCAACAAGTCATCTTCCCCGATCAACCCAGTCAATCCTAAGCCGACGCCACCTTACCAGTCACGAGGGGTGTTGAATATTCCTCAAGTGTCTTCCACCTATCCTCTCTTATTGCGCCTCCGCGCAGAGTTCCTCACTACCATTATTTCTGACCGCGCAACCGCGCCCCTGGGCGCGGATGCGCACTGAACCTACGACGGACACCCCGATGCGACTTTCTCGTACATCTTGGACGGAGCGAGTCTCCGGATCTTCTCAAGTCTCTGAAATCCTCCTCTTTCTTCTTTGATCTCACCTTTCTATGTCTCTCCTGCCTATCTTTCCCTTCTATTTCTATTCTCATTCTTCTCTCTCTTCCAATCCTCTCGACGATCATCCTCCCTCCACCAAGTAAATGCCTCAGACCGAATTCGCCAATCTCTGACCGGTAAGATGACAACTTCCATAACAAACTCTATTGAAGTCAATCTAACTCGATAATCCAAACAGTTCTTCTCCAGCACCTTGGATTCCTTGTTTCTATTTCTTCTTCCCTTCTCAATTGTCTCATCGCCTACAGATCTCCTCTAAACTCGAAGCTGTCACCTTGAATACATTCTCTGATCTACGCTGTAGGACTCTTCATTTCCTTCTTCATGCTTTCTATCTCTCTCTTAAGATTCTGTCTGATATATTTCTTCCTGTCCATTCCTGATCTCTCAGCCCAAGCTGGTTATAGTTCTCAAGAAATTTATCTACAACTTATTATGTACCCATAACCTGAACATCATCATCACCTACCATCATGATCCTCAGTCATCATCACCTAGCATCACCATCATCAGTCATCATCCTCATCCATCATCATCATCACTTGCCATCATCATCATCACCTACCTTGACCATCATCATTCATCATCATCACCCACCACCATCATCATCCACCATCACCACCATCACCACCATCAACTATGATCTTCACCTACCTTTAACATCATCAATCATCACCATCAGCATCACCTATCATCATCATCATCCATCGTCATCACCTACTTCATCAATCATCATCATCCACCTCCATCACCATTATTCATCAACTATAGGCTCAACCATTTCAACCTTTATTCAAATCATCACCTGTATCACCAAAGGAGTATCAATCAGTAACCAATAAAATAAATATAAAAAAAATATATAAAGGATAAGAATAGAGAAAGGATTCTTCCCTTACTCAGCTTCTATCCACCAGGTCACCTATCTGTTCCACCATTTCTTCCTTATCAAGCTTGAATACATTGATCCTAGGTCTGATAGAGACTACTATAGTAGCAACTCTATCTGAAAATCAGCCACCAAATCTCTTTTCTTTTATTGTTGTGAGACTAATATAGTACTCAGAGGGGCAGGCAATTCAAAACCACCCTTAGTATTGCTCTATCTTATTTGTAGTTGTGGTACAAAATTCCCCCTCAAGTGACTTCCAGCAAGCTATTTGCTAAACTTTACCCAATCCCAGAGGAGTCTCCACACCAACTGGTGGGTCAAACAGCAAAATGAGGGGAAAAAAAGAACAAAGAAGACACCTACCATCAATTATCATACCCTACTAAATCTTTGGATTAACGCAGATAGTACACTCAATCTTCTTCTTGACTCAGGAGCAAATATACATATATTCAACAATCTAAAATACTTTACTTCTATTTATCTACAAGACAAATTAGAAGAAATCAAACAGACAAGTTGGAAGCAAACCTAAAGATACCAGGAACAGGTACTGTCTGACTCTAGTGGAAAGACTCCATCATCACGCTCAAAGAGTGCATGTATGTTCTGGATATCATCGTCAACTAGATCAGCCCCAGTATCTTGGCAAAGAAGGGATGCAATCTCTCTCAAAAACAAGATCAATTTTACATCACCAAAGATAATAAGATGGCCCTTAGAGGTCTAATTCAGGACAACTTATTCATAATTGAGAAACCCCAAAGTGCCAGAAACAACCTCTTGGTCAATCTCTCTAGTCAATCATCCACAACTCCTCTAAATCAATCTCAGTTGTTGTCCAATCTTCAAAAGACGTATGGACACACTTCAATCTCAGTGCTCAAACCAATGCTCAAAGATCAATACTCCAAAGACAAACTTGACAAATTTCAAAGTGATGGCTGTGTGAGGATTAAGATTACGCAAGCACCATTATCAGGCACCTCATCACCTACATCTAAACCACTCAAACAAATCCATCTAGAACTTATTGGAAAGATCACTCCTCAGTCAAAAGTTGGCCACCAATACATCCTGACACTTATGGACAACTTCACGGGTTATTTGGTGGCTTTTCCACTCCAATCCAAAGAAGATACTCCCAGCATCATCATCAGCATTCTTGAGCCAGAATACAAGAGACTAAATTATTACCCCAAAGAAATCTTTTCTGACAAAGGAACAGAATTCACCAACACCACCCAGAAAGAATTCGCAAAGTCTAAACACATCAAACTCTTAACATCAGAACCGTACCATTCTCAACACAACGGTCAATCCAAACAAGCCAACCGGACAATCATTGAAATGGCTCACGCAACGTTCTCTTCATTGAGGTTGAACAAATGCTACTGGCATATTGCGGTCCGGAGCTCCTGCTTTATGCTCAATTGATTCCCGAGGGAAGGCAATGACTGATCCCCTTGTGAACTTATGTTTAACAAGAAGCTCCCTACTAATTATCTCAAACCTGTAGGATCCTCAGTCATCTATCTGACGAACAGACTACAAAAAGGAAGAAAATTTGATGAGAAAGGATTAGAAGGGATTTTAGTTGTGTTCAATCCTGTTTTTCATTCTTACCTGATCCTCACCTCATCTGGCGCTGTAATTGAAACCAAACATGTACAGTTCCTCAAAAATCTGCTCCACAACTTTCCGCTCCTTGAATCACTGGGGATCAATCTCTTTACTCAAACCAATCCTGAGTCGAGAGGTCCCAATTTTTAGTCATTCAAAAAGAAATACAACTTTCAAGAGTCTCAAGACGTTCTCTCCAAATCAGAATCAGATCAAGATGATTCGGAAACTGCAATTTCTTCACCTTCTGATCATTCTGCTCTACCTTTGCCAGTTCCCAATGTTCCTGTTCAAGTTGCCTCTCAAAGACCCAGAAGAGAAATAAGAAAACCCCAACAGTACGGTTTCCATCACTACTACAAGCCTCCCTCCTATAAGGCAGCATGCAAGTGTCCTGAATGGCCTAAGTGGAAGAAGGCCTCTGAAGAAAAATCAAATTCAATCAAACTCCAAGATTTTTGGGAGGAATACAACGGCACTCCATAGAATTTCTCAAATACAAAGTGGGTCTTCAAGGTGAAAGAAAATTGCCATGGTGATCCTTTAAAATATAAAGCTTGACTCTGTGTTCAAGGATTTGATAAAGTTCTGTGAATAGATTACAACAAGACTTGGGCACCTACAGGCAAACTTGGATTGCTTTGAGTGGCTCTTGTCTATGCCTTGAAGAATAAAATGAAGCTGACGCAATTTGACGTAAAGGGTGCATTCCTTCATGCTCCTATTGACAAAACCGTCATCATACAAACTCCAGAAGGATCTTCCAGAAAATCTCCTTATCTAAAACTAAAGAAATTGCGCTACGGTCTGAAGCAATCTCCAAAGAATAGGTACAAAACCCTGACGTCTTGGATCAAATTGCAAGGATATCACGAGTCTACTAGTGACCCCTGTCTCTATCTCAACACCAAAACCTGCAAGATCCTCTACTTCCACGTAGAAGACCTCATTCATGTAGGCAACTCCAATCTCTTCGAAACCAACTTTCTCCAAAGATTCAACAACTCCTTGTGTCATCCACCCAACACCATACTTGGTATGCTCATGGAAATCAAAAAAAATAGGATTATCTTGAGCCAACCCCATCACATTGCAAGAGGCCTGAATCAAAGAACTTGGCCTGACCTCCTGTAAGGACACTCACATTCCATTGACTCAAAAACTGAACCTTGAACCCGCCTCCAACCTCAACCACGTCAAATTTTGTCAGCTTAAAATCAATTATAGATCGGCAATTGGACTTCTAAATCATTTGGCACACTACTCCCAACCCCACATCTCATTCTCTGTCTCTAGCCTGGCTAGGTTTAATGCCAAACCAGGAATGACTCATTGGAGGGAAGTCAAGAAGGTATGGAAGTATCTCAAGACGACAAAAGACCTTAAACTTATAATCAAGTACAATTTGGAGCAAGAAGTTCTCTCAGGTTTCAGTGATGCCACCTGGGGAGATCATCCAACCCTTTGCAAATCTCAAACCGGATACTTGCTTCTTCACTATGGATTTCCAGTCATCTGGAACTCCACTCTACAGAAGAATATCACTTATTCTTCCACCAAATCCGAGCTAAATGCCCTACTCCACTGCTACCTTGAAATTAAGTGGATCAAAGATCTCATCAGCAAGATCCATAAAATTGCCAAACCCAAGCCTAGTCTACACATCTATAATAAAGTTCTAGACGACAAAATCAACAAGTTTGGATCACACTCTAAATCAAGGCACATAGATATCAAAACCAAAGGATTTCGTGAAGACTACAAGAACAATAAATTTATACTCAGTCTAATCCAGAGTCACTTCATGATTGTGGACTCTCTTACAAAGGCTTCTTCATCAACCTTGTTGCGACTGCTCCAGAATACAATCTTCAATACTACCAACAACTGATCTCTTGGATTACCTTCTCACCAGTCACAAGAGGTGTTAACACCATCCTCTTCTTCCCTATGCTCTGATTCTCACTCAGTCTCTGTCCCAGAAGCTCCGCGGACAAACTGAGACAAGTCTTCATGACATTTCTGTACCATCCCAGTCTCCCACCTTCTGAGACAACCCGCGTGAACTTTTGAATAAATCTCAATGTCCCCCTTTTTCTCTTTTTATTCTTTTCCTTTCTTTTTATTCTTTTCTTTTCTCTTTACTTGTCTGTTTCACTTGATATTTTTCTTGTTCTTTTTCCTGTTTTTCTTCCTGTCTCTTAGATGCCACAACCGCGCCTCTACTCTCACATCACTTGTACCCGCGCGCGATCTTGATCTATGTCACGAATGCACTTCTTTTTCACACGGTTGTTCTCTCAACTTGTGCCATCTTGTTGAACTCAAAGAACTCTACGTTCTACATCAACCAATCTTCCACGTACTCAAAAACCTCGACCTGAATCTTCTTTCAACAAATCTCTGAGCGCTATTCTTCAATCCTTTCTTATTTCTTCATTCTTGATTTCTTTCTTTCTCATATCCAATCTCTACCCAATAACTCTCAACCTCAATCTACTCAAACTCAACCTCTCAAGTCTATAACTCAGCAAGACCTGACTCGTAAGATCTGAACTTGGCAATATCTTTTCTTCCTTTTTCTCAGAATTCTGACGCTTTATTTAAATCTCTTCCTAAAATTTCTTCACCGCCATCCATCTCTGTGCTCTGTTTCTTCAATCTCGAAACCTGAAATAACCCAACCTTTCTGAATGTCTCAAGTCATCCTTTAGCCGGATGTTGGTTTTCTTTATTCTTTTATCTTCTCTTTTTCCTTCTCTTAAATTTCTTTTGTCTTGTTTTCTCATTTCCTTATACTGATATTTTTACTTGTCTTAGCCCTCTCAGTTCTTAAATTCTTAAATCTTTTTCAGTAATTCAACATGAACTTCTGGCAACTTTCCTCTCTTCATTTTTTCCTCTCTTCAATTTTGTTCCTTCTTGTCAATTTCTCATCTATTTCTCATTCTCTTCTCTTGATCATTCTCTACTTTTATTGATTCTAATTTTCTTATCTTCTCAACCCAAATTCTCCTCAACTCAATCCTTCAACCCTGGTCTGAAGTCTCTCCGTCATCCAATCTATGCCTGGAAAGAAACTAATCCTCAAGATTGTCTCTACATGGTTGTTCTGACAACCCAACTCAATCTTGTTGTCTCAATCCTTGTCTTGTTCCTCATGGTTCTAACTCTTATCTTTAGTCCGCTGGTTATCAGTTCAGAAGTAATTCATATAAATCTTATCAGATATAAAAATTGGAATGAAGTTTCCTTGGTTGATTCATTTATTAAGAAATGAATGATTGGTTGATAAATGAAGTTATTGTGAATCACTGATGTTGATAACCAAACAAAAATCACAGCTAAACTTAGAATTAGGAAAGAGAGATATTTGCATTGGTTTGGATTTTTTTATTTATTTGATTGATATTATGTACACTAAAAAGAGCCATGATATGATCCCTTGCTTTGATTCAATTCCTCTGAAAAACCAACAATAATCTTGAACCGCAGTTTTTGGAGATATCCAGTAATTCTTAAGCAGGGTGCCGTGGCTACTTGCTTTGAGTTGCATCCCATGAACTTTCTATGAGTGTTTCAGCAACACACTGCATCCATGCTGTTGAGGAAAAACAAACATGATATTTTCATAGGTGTCAGTTGCTACTATTGCAAAGCAAGCTTCAAAAGTAACAAAAATAACATAAAAATAATGATAATACAATTAACCCAAGAAGGAGTAGGAAAATCAAAAAATTTATTACGGAAATAGATTTTCCACCCAAAATTAGGTAGGGTCACTCACTGACCCCACCCTGGAAATCCAACTCCTTATATTTTTTATATAATTAAGGAAAGAAAGACCAAAACACTACGGCTTTACTATTGAACTTTTGGTCAATTAAATATTTCCCACACATTGTCACGTATATGTTTCACATCTAAAATTCAGTCAGAATTGAGGTGTTGTTTATATTTTAGGAGTTACGGATGGAAATGTGTTTTGTCATGATTGCCGCACGCAGCTGTGGCAGCCAATGCACCCGCGCGTGGCTGAGATACAGCCCTGTCACTCCGTCAAGGACGTGTACGCAGCCCCGGGCCTCTGAAAAGTACGCAGCTGCGGGACTATGAGTTGACAGAGTGAAAGGCGTCCTGAGAGGCTTAGGTACCGCCTAAACATGCTAAACCCACATGGGAACATTCTAAATATGTAATAAATGTTCCCGTGATAAGTAGATAGTCTAAAAGTACATAATATCATATAAAAATACTTAAAGAACCCTTATACGTATTTTTTATTAAATATAATTCAAAGTACCAAGAATATCAAAAATAAGACAATGACAAATTCTAAAAATATATTAAAATACTTAAATATACTTTTATGAGAATTCCTAGACATTAAAATCTTTGTGACATATTAAAAAACTAATGATTTAATAATATTACGTGAATTTCCATGACTTATATTTTTAAGTAATTATTTTAGTAAATCAACTGGAACTTGAAAATAAGGAGTAAAATCAATATCATGAATTTAATCCAGTTATTTAATACATAATGAGAACTCACCTGACCTCAGGATGTCCTTTGAAATTTCTATTTATATAATTATTAAATTACTGGGAACATTTACTAAGGATAATTAATTAAATAATACATAAATGGGACAGATTAGTTTTATTCACACGTCCTGATATCTATTATAAAGTAGAATAATTACCATACCCTGACAAATTAGATGCTACCCGTGCTATAGCACCAATGACACGTGACAGGCTAACCCTGGTTACCCTGCTAGCCTTAGTTTCCATCCCTCTGAGCCCCTGTACCCCTCACGAGAATATTGGGACTCCAAAAGCTGTAAATAAAGAGCTCTTTTTAGAATATTGATGGGCAGACACCCAGTTATATTCATATCCAGACACTGTGCCAAGGTAATCAAGTACTTATAGGAGATAAGAAAGTGATTTATGGCTAAGTCTGATCAATAATATCCGTTCACAAACTCTTTTTTACCAATTAAAACTGCTGAACAAACTTATTGTTGAGGTTTTAGTTGAAGGTCCGGTTGAGATGCTTAAGGAGGAAGAGTATTGGAATCTTATAACGCTAAGAGGAGCGGATCCAAGGATTCAATGGAGGGCACTCTGGTTCATTGTAAGTCGGAACAAATGAGTGTTCATTCACCTGAGGTTCGGCTGGCTTAAGTAGACTAAGTACAAAATAGGCTGACAAGTGGTTGAACAAATAACTGGAAATGAATAAGAAATATTCAATACTGGGCCATCAGAGACCGCACAAGGTGAAGGACTACAAGACAGGTTGCACTCAAGATTCAGGCAACACTAACAGTAGACAAAAATTCTAACACTTATAACCCCAGTATACAGGTTTAACCCATCAGTGCATGTCTCAAACAGATACCCAAAGGATTTAATAACATACCAGTGAGTTTTATTATCCTTTCTCTTTCGTGGCAGCTTTGTTACAAGGACCTGCCACTCCACTGTGTATTTTATATACATATTATCTTTGGGTAAAATATCCTTTAAACTAAAGAGCCCAAATTAAACAGGACTACGTGTTTTCATGCTGAAATCCTTGAAGAGAGGTGTTAAAGATCCCCAATATAATTGTGGCCCCTCTATAAAAATATTTAATAATCAGTTTATTCATATTGATTTAAAACAATAAACCATAACCAAACCACTTAAACTTGCAATAAGATTAATCCCAATATTTTAAGGATTTTTGCTGCATTTATTAAATAATATATTTTTTACTTATTCTATCACCTCTGGTAGCTGTAGGATAGCAAGGGTCCTGGCATCCAGGAGGCTGACAACAGGGAAGGCCCAAAATATTGGATCATTTTAATGTTCCAATTGCGGTGTTTTTAATATGCAACATAATTTCATTCTTCTTTCATTGGTCTTTGACTCCCATGAAATCACAATATCAAATTAATTTCTTAAAAAAAACTGACCTATTCTCAATTTAATTTTTTTTTTCAAAGTTTCTTTATAATTCATATGCTTTGCAGCACATGATATAAAAAATGATTGAATGAGCAAAGAATCTCATTATTGTCCAAAAATTTAGGGTTTGGTTTAAAGTTAAAGACTACACTAAATTTTTTTTCAATTCCAAATCAGCAACTTAGTCAATAAATTACATGGGCAGTATGAACATGGAGCATTCAATCATTCAAAATAAACATGTTTTCAAGTCAAAAATTTGATTATCCCAAGATCAAAAAAAAATTGAAATCAAGAAATATCCATTCAGAAAAACCAATAGTCTAATTTCCTAAAAATTCACCAGAATTAACTATATATGGGAAGCTTTGGGTTCTGAGGTAACTTCAACTAAGTTAGAAGAGTTAGTTTTTTCAACAGCCCAGACAGTATTGAAGTGGCTACCCAGATCATAGTCTGTAACCAGTACAATATCCTCCAGAAGGACCTCAGCCAATTTTTGATAACAAAATCTTTCAGTTAAAATGCAAATTACATCTCTCCAGTTGATTTTTTGGTTCTTACTAAAACCCATATCACTCAAGGCAGTGAGAATATATGCCCTTGTGTTACCAGGTTGGCCCCAGAGTGGCTCAGTAGGTAAGCCAGCTTTCAACTTTGACTCAAGAACAAGACTTCCAAATTCAAGGAGCATGCCAGACTTCCAATTTGGGATGATTCATTGATTTCCTGCACATACCCATATAGCAGCAGGACCAAAAAATAACACGTGTGAAACACATGCTAGAGAATTGGTCCCCCATTGACTTTTCTTTTCTGCCAATTCCTTTGAGATAAAAGGCTGCCAATGATCTTCTTTTTCATCAAGCCGTAAGTTGATGAGCCCATTGACTAGAGAGACAAAATATTCAAAAACAGTATTAAGTCCACCTCTTCCAGCATTCATCTCGGCATCCTGGTTAACACTAAACCTCTTTTTATGAACAAAGGTGGAATAATCAATTACAGCTGCTTGCAGGTTGGCAAAGTAGCTTTGTGCTTTAAGTAAAGCCTCATCTGAAGTCCCGTCAATACCATCCATTGAGAGAAGGACATTTCTGGAGATTTTGTGTGAAACTAAACCTATGATTTCATTCAAGGTGTGCTTCAGTTTCATGTATGCCCCATGTATTGGCTCTCTGGTATAAGTTAGGATCACAGAGAGGGGATGCATATTGAGCTGGACTGTCTTCCTGGAGCAAGAGAGGGAGCTTTTGTTGATGAAGGTGTTTCCAACAAAAACATCATCATCTTTTCCAAGCAATATTTTTTTTGATAATTCAAACAGTAAGAATCAGTTTATTTTCATGGGAGTGGAAGAAAACATCATGAAAATTTACCATCTTTGCACCGTGTCAAAAAGAGGTCCAACAATTTTAAGATTTTTGATGATTTGGGGGGTTTTGACAGGATCCTTTGGCCAAGAAGGTTAAGAGTGTTTTTAATTAGGAACTGGATAGTGCTGATAATTTTGGTATAAGTTGAAGGGGTTGCATTGTCCTTTAATTCTTCCCAGTATGAAAACCTCAACAGTTCTTCCTTAGTCAAGCCAACAAAGAGTTCTAGGAAATGCAATAGAATTAGCTGCCATGATTTTCATTCCATCACGAAATGATTCCATCTACCTGGCCAATTTGAGCCAGGATTTGATGTTGGCCCAATGGTTTGGGCCTGGGTTTCAGTTTGGCAACTAGCATGGCCTTCAGGTTGAGATTACTTGGTCAATGAAGGGTCCTCAATCCTTGGCCTTGAATTTCTCTGTTCCAAATTGCTAGTGATGATTCCAGCATTAGATGCATTCTGCTTTTGGAGTATTAAGGATGGGGCACTCTGATTCAGAAAGGGAAGATTAATTTGGAAGTCAATTTTTGGTTGATTCTCCAGCATAGCATTCAAAATAGTAAACAGACTGTGTCGGGGGATGTTGAGACTAGGGTGGGTGCAGGTGTGGGACTCCTGGGTGATGGCTCAATAATGATGATTTCTGGTTGCTCTGGTTGTGAATCACTTGAGCGAGTGAATTCTGTGTTGGAATCAGAGGAGTCAGATGATGCTTGAGAGCTAGAGGGCGCCCTTGATGTTGATTTTCTAGCTGCTTTCCAATGAGCTTGGGCAGCCAGCCGGGCAGATTCCCTGTTTCATGGAGCAATCTGGGATTCTTCAGCTGGGTTTTCAGGGTTCAGCACTGGGGTATTGTCAGAGGCCTGGACAGTGGCACAATCAAGGGAAACCACAGTGGCTTCCTGAACTGGATCCTCCAAAGGCACAGATGCAATGGATATTTCAGGTTCACTTGGAAATATGGGAATGTATCAGCTTTGAATATTTGGATAATTTTTGATCAACACTTTGTTTCATCAAATGATTCTTTCAACTCACTGGGTTGGTTGGGCAGGTGCTCTCCTGGAACCAACGTAAGCTGGGGGGCCAGCAGATCTTGAGGGTTTGCGGTTTCATCATCCACTGATGGTACCTTGTGAGTTAAGTGGACATCTGAACTATCAGCTATTGTTGGCTTTTGTTGTTCTTCAGTTGAAGGCTCAAGAAGACCAAGATCTATGGAGGTTTGCAACCTCAGCTGTTCCACCTTTGCGTCATACTTTTTGTGATAAAAATCAAGCATTGACTGCAATACTTTTTTACGGAATTCTTCCACATATTCCTCACAAAGGAGTGCATTCAATTGATAAAGAGCATGTCCTTCTATTAATTGATCATGCCAGCTCAAATAAGTATTAGACCAGATGGGACATAAGCAATTCAAACACTTAACAGGGAAATCAGCCATGGTACAATCAAGGTAGTTGTCAAGGTGAAGAGGCTTGGGATGATGCTGTTCAAATCTAAGGGGGATGATGCGGTTAAGATCATAATGAACCAAGACCTCTGGTTGAATAAACCACTGTATACCCTGAAAACCTAGTCACACAGTACATGTGTGTGTAAGATGAATGACAGTTGCTCATTGAGTACAATCTACATGGGTCATTTGTGTATAAAGCCCGCAGTATCACCAAAGATTCCGCTTCCCTGCACATTACACTCTTATGTATGTCATTTGAAGGTAGGTGGTCAATTTATGATAAGTCGTCCACCTCCCTTGACATGGAACACGTGACACGGAAAAACTTTGTGAATCAGCTGGGGAGGTGGAAGAGTTGTGCTAAGTTTTCCACTTCCCTTAAACAACATGGTAGCTTGATTTTGAATATGCAAAATGATTAACAATCACTGGGAAAGTGGACAACATAGCATAAGTTGTCCACATCCCCAGCTTCACCACAAGGCTTTCACATGTCATGTGATTCCTGCTTGCAAACAAGTCCAGGGAGGTGGACAACTTATTATAAGTTGTCCACCTCACTGGAAATGTGTGCATACAAGAATCACATGGCATGTGAAATCCCGGTGGAGAGGCTGGGGAGGTGGAAGACTTATGCTAAGTTGTCCACCTCCCCCAAGTGATCCCATCTTACATTCCAACAAGTAAAAATGTTGTACAAGTCATGAACACTTTGACATCAGTTCATGAATTAAATGGTAAGTGTTTTCGCACAAGGAGGTTATATTTGAATTATATACATTGAAGCACATGTTTAACCATATCTAGCCTTCTTTCCATTTACTCCAGTTACAATTGCAAAAGGAGAACAATTTTGAATTTTAAGAGCATTCCTTGCTAGTTTTTTTATAATTTGGAAGGAGCAACCAAAATGAGTATGATGTTCATTTGTTTGAAGGCTCAGTGGAGGAAAATAAGCTTGATGAGTAAAATCAGAAGTTTGCCATAAAATTTCTAATATGCCCCCAGCTTTTGCATAATCAAGTATGAAACCAAGAGTTGGAAAGGAGAGACCATGGCCTTTTTTTTTAGAGGGAGGGGGGATTGGGGTTCCAGTAGGTTTTTCAATATAAGAGAACAAACCATAAGTATAACCATTCCAGTCTTCTTGATTGGTATGAGGAAAATTGGAAAAGTAATCACAAGTGACAATTACATTAGAAGCATGAAGAAAAGAATCCCTTTGGTAATTCCACTCTGGAGATGTCCGGTTTGGAATTTTGAACTCTTCTGATACTTCCTTGTTTTTCACATGAGCAGTGTTGGATAAACATTGTATTCTGTTGAAAATCAGTTGTTTATGTACTGGAAGCTTAGACCACAACAGATCATCATTTGCTATTTGGTCTGGGTTAATATCCTGTCTCCTTGCATATACTCCTATTTAGAAATATAGTTGAATGGAAGTCAGTCACCAAAGACATGATTAGCAAGTTTGTGGTGATTCCCAATTACCTGCAGAATATCCTTGGTCAGTGCCCTGACAAAAGCCAATTCCAAACATATATCCTGTTCTTGTGTTTTTGTTGGTTTTTTTCAGGTTCTGTCAATTGTTTGCCATCACATAGAGATCTTGTACCATCTCTGAAAATTGAGGTGCTAGCAATTTATATGGTCTTTGCTGCAATGAATAATACTTGAGAACCACATAGGGTTGGTACTTTCTGTTGCAAACCACTTGTAGATTTACTGGTGGTCCTACATTTGGTACTACCACTTGGCATGGACTCAGGCCCTTCTTCAGGGTGATGAAGTAGATTGACTTGGATACACACTCCTTCTTGCAATAATCATGCTCAGCTTTACAATGCTTTTTGTGTGCTCTGGATGAGCATGGGATGGACATCATTAAGGGTTGTGGTGGTTGCCTAAGAACAGAACAATCTTGGCTTGATTCCTGATGATGCTTTTGATTCAAGGACTCATGCTCACTACAAACATCTCCTCAAAAGCACCAACAGGAATACAAGTGACATGGATTGAGATAAAAGCAAAAGGTTGAAGTCAGTAATATTAAACCCTTTATGATGATTGAAGAACCGTACATGTTGCTAAGTTTAACCAATTCCAAAGACACATCCTCATTATTGGTTTTTAATGGCAACAGGTGGGCTTGAGATTGGATCAATGCATTGGAGTTGACTTGATCCATGGTTGACCATTACACGTGATGATGATGAGGTCATTCATGGTTCCAAAAGGGGTTCAAGGAAAATCAGGAATGAATCAATGATCAGTGAATGATAGGTTGATTGTTTCATTTCTGCTTACTGTAAAGAAAAGTAAAAGGATGGATGGTGTTGATTCTGCTATGTGACAATCAATGCTGAGTTGATTTCAAGAAGAAACGTGCTATGATTGAAAGAAGAAGAAAAAATAATGGTGAGGAAGAGAAAGAATGAAGTCAGTGTTGGACTGATGAAGATGAAGGATTCAAGAGATTGAAATAGGCAAATGAGTTCTTACCCTTGAAATGTAGTGATGATGAGTGGGAGGTGGAAGAGATGCCTTGGAATCAATGGGTAATAGCCAGAGTTGAATCAATGGTTTGTTTGAGATGATGATTTTGATTTTGAGTATGGTTGGATGATGGGAATCTTGAGAGGTGATTGGATGATTCTAGATACAAGTAGAGCACAAAAAGAATCAGTCTGACTTTTTGGATGTTCAAACATTGAAAAAGAGGCTGAAATCCTACCTGGATTGACCTGCTGGGATGACTTGGGGATGCTGGAAGTATGTCGCTTGGATTCTTGTTTGCAAGCGCAAATGAGGTGCTCACCAATTTGCAAGCAATCACTTGCAATTTGACAAACAAGCCTCACTGCACAAGCCAGGGGCCGCGTAAGCGATTTTGCTTGCGTTTGCTTGCCCCTGCAATACCACTGGCGGTTGCTGGCGTTTGCCACCAGCGCGTCACGTTGCCAGGGCCAATCGACGCGCACAGACGTCTCCCAGGGCCCTGGCAAGCTGGGAGAGAGCAACGGGCTGGCGTTTACCCAGCCGCGAAACGGAGCAAATTGCGTCGCTCGCGTTTCCCAGGAGGAAGGCAAGCACCCAAGGCATTGCCACAGGAGCTCCAGGCCCAATTTTGGCTTCTCCAGGGCCTGGAGCGCTTGAAGCCCATCAGGGCCATTTGTATGGGGACCCAGGGCAAGTGCCCATGACTTTTGGCTTTATGGAAACGCCAGAACCCATCAGAGTGAGTTGGGGTCCTTGAAAAAAACAGAAAAGGCATGGATATCCCAGGCCGTGAGTTTTTTTTGGTGGTTGTTATGATTCAAGCCAAAAGAAAAATGAGGGATATGTCTTGTGTGAGAAGTATGCTTAAAGTTAACAAGACAAAGTCATCTGACCAATATAAACTGTATTCATGAGAATAATGTGAGATGGGTAGATCCAGCAGATATTTTTTGATTTGAATGAGAGTTTTTTGAGTATTTCATTTTGTTAATTTGAGACTATTTTTGTAGAATTCCTGAATATAGAAAAGGAGTTGAGTAATGGCTTTCATGTTTGAAATGTCAAGGCTTCTATGTATTATCACTTGTTTATTTCACTTCTGAAAAGGTTTAAAATCATACCTTCAACTTTGGAGGAGACATCTGATGAAACCAACATTCCCTGTTTTTCTCAAAATAATGGTGACAGTAAGAAATAAGTTTTGTATTTAGATGCATTCCTGTAAAAATTGATTTATAATCATGGTTTTTGTTTCACTACAGAAAAGGTGTCTTTTGAATAATTTTTTTGAAAGAAAATGTTTTCCAATTGTTATTTCACTGTTTTTAAACTCCAAATTAATAACTGGAACTAGTTTCCAAAATTCAATAATTTGAATATTTCAATAAACCTTGTCTCCTTATATTTTTTTACTCTAAATGGTCAGAATAAAAACTACATGAAATTTTCCCTAGTTTTTGGTCCCTCTGCATCTGCCTGATTACAAGCTTCATAAATAGTAATGGAATTGCTCAATTTACCATTAAATTTGGGCAATAGGTCAATTGATCAAGGTGGGGTTGTAATGGAAAGAACAACAATGTAAAATTGTTTCATATTTCATTCAATTAACCTTGAGGATAAACATTTGGGCATTCAAAATACATTTCATGATTTATATTCATTGAAAGAACTGAAGAAACTCTTCTATTGCATGATGATGATTCATGCACATAAACCTCTGGGGACATAGTGCACTTAGCCTAAGTGCACCATGTCCCTTCAGACAACCAGTTGGTGGTGGTGGTGGGTCACCAAAAACCTACATGACATGGTGGCCAGCATTGATGCTCTTAGCCCTCATGTTGGAAAACCTTGCCTTTAAGTATAGACATGGTCACTTTGTCTTGTTACCAGGTGAATATAATTTATCTACAATTAAAAAAATATTTTGGACCTTTGGGAAATGAGAAATATGGAATATTTTGGGACATGGGAAGTTTTTTCAATAAATGAGCAAGATGGATTAAATATATCCAGGGCCATGCAAGAATCACAAAATCATTTACCTCTACCAGATTTCTTTTTAATATTTCCATGTTAATTATCTCTTTGGATCAAAGGTAATTGCAAACATGGGCATTTCACCAACCACTAGTCCCTGGAACAATTATGTTGGTGCAAGTCAGCTTAACTCATCCACTTTTCCATACCAATGACTTAGAGCCAATCATTTTTGGGAAATTGGAAAGTTTTAATGGGGAGGTGGAAAACTTAGACTAAGTCGTCCACCTCCCTGGGCCATCACACACTTTATAATTTCAATATTTATGTCATGTTTTCAAATCATGTCTGAGTGTTGCAGAAAATTAGCTTGTGTGTGATTCTGCGGTTTGAAAAAAATCAATTTTGCTTTGTCATTTTACAACCTACTAATTCATTCATGTGACAACCAAAACTGCCATTGTGACACAAAATCAATGTTCTCTTAAGAAATATTTACCATTCATGAATGTAGCGTTTTTTTGCATGTATATCATAATGAACTCTTACAATGTATCATTGATCATTCAGCATAACCAATCATCCCCAAGATATTGGCCTGGGCCAGGAATATTGCACTGTTTTCCCACTGAAAAATATTGTTCACCACATTAAATTCTTGGATCCTTGATCCTACCATCATTTTTTAACACTGGGTTCAATGATTGAGCAAGGTGAAGAAAATATTGTCAGGCACATGCAAGGATCTAAAATCCCTATTCCTGTACAAGATTTCTTTTCAATATGGCCATGTTGTGATTCATCTTCTTGGATGAAAGATATTTTCCAGCATGGGAATTTCAGTACCAGCATGTTTTTTCCTGAAACAAACATGGTGGACTGGTCATGCCAAGCTTTCCACTTCCCCACACTATGGACCAAGACTCAGCTAATGTGGGGAAATTAGGAAATTTTCAACTGAATGTGGACAACTTAGCCTAAGTTGTCGACCTTCCTTTGAAAATTTCATATTGACTATATGGGTATTCATGTTTGTTTGGTGCATTCCATCTGTGTCTCCCAGGAAACAATGATATTTGTGAATCCGTATTTTCAAAACCAAAGATTTCTGTAAGTCATTTTTCAAACAATTGAATTTTTCATGACTCCACAAACACAAGGACTTATCATCACCCTCATCCTTCACCTTCACCCCTGGTTGGTATTCTCTGAATTTCCTAGGTAAAGAACTGGATTATAGTAATATTACTTCACCAGAAGCTGATGAGAATGTCAAACTGGACTGTTTCTCACCAGCACACAAAAGATCTTCTCATGCTTATCAGTTGAGATTGGATACCAAGAAAAAATGATTCCAAGCCAGATCAAGTTTACCTATTTATAATTTCAAACCAAGCAGGTAACAACCACTTTCAGAAATCCACAAATTGAGCAGGAGAAGATAATTTGCAGGCACTTGCAGAGTCTCAAAAAAAGTTGAATTCAGCCACTGCACTTGCACCTTTTGAGATGTTCAATAGTTTTGTATGCCATGATTCAAACTCTTGTGGCATGTTTAGAGCTCATGATTGGAAAGTGACTGATAATTTTGGGCGCAAATCTTATTCAGATGTCATAAAAAAACCTGTTTTTTTTTCATAAACTTCATTCATTCATCATGATTTCATTTCCTTGAAACCATTCATTCCCACTAAAAAAGGTTTAAAACCACAAAATGATGTAAATCCATGGTTTTTTGTAACCATTTGAATACGCCATGCGGATTTGTTTTTATTTTGAGGGTTTTTACCAAACCAAATTTCCCCTTGATGGCTTGAACCACAGTCAAATAAAAGCACAAAAGCCTAGAATTTCTGTAAACTTCATGAAAAATCCTAACAAAGAAGTTTGGGGAACCAAAAGGTGATTCAACGGTTATCAAGAGTGGAGATGATTTTTCTCACTTTCTGTATTCATTTTCTTGTTTCAGGGAAATTCTTTGCCCCCAACCAGCAAGTTTATTGAAGGTGGAAGGATGATGACACTCAATAAATTTCAAATTTATAGTAATGTTTCATTTGCACACACACATACATCCATTTAGTTTGCTAATTCATAATATAATATTCTGCAAGGGTTTGTAGAGTTGAATCCAGTTGAGCTTCCAGGATAGTCACTTGAACTTCTACAACCCAATTTTTGGAACAAGGCAACAAGTGAAGCAGAAGAAAATAGAGAATATTACCAAAAATGTATAAGGATCACAGGCAGAAATCATTTGGGAAACAAAGAGTGGCGTTATTACCACAGATTTGTTCTCAGACCAGGATTGAGACCCCAATTGCATTGGATTGAATTAAACTGATCATTGGCTAAATCAATTAAGATTGAGGGATTGATTATGACTAATGACTCATTGGAAGCTTTGGGTGGAAAACCGTTGTTTTTGAGTTTTTGTCAAATTACAGTACAATACATCCTTTTTGAGGCCCTTTTAATTTTAGAGACCCACAAGTGTTCTGGAGCATGACTAATTGGAAAAAGTTACCAATTTGAGAGTTTTTACATATAATTAGACACTGGGTACAAAATTATTTCTTTGGAAAGTGGCATTAGGATTTGGAATCATTGGATTTTTATCCAAAAAAATGCTCATGTTCTGAAAAAAATCAAGAAAATATTTTGTATTTCTTGCACAAGGAATTCAGTTGCAATGTTACTCAATATAAATTTCTTGCAAGCTCAAACTATTCAAAATTCAATTGTTCCCCAAGCATGAATGGGAAAGAAACCTTTTTTTGTTGCTTAGCAATTATTTCTGACTTTTCTCAGAGAATTCCATAGTGAGACTAAGTGCCTTACCATACCACCAAGTTTGATATGTTGATAGAGGCAGGGAGGGAACAGGGTGAAATGATTTGAATTCAAAAAATTCCAAGACAGATATTCAGAAAGTCAATGACAAGTGCTTGAAAATGAATTCATCAGTCAAAGCAAATCTCCAACAATGCCCTCCAGTTTTTCCTGGTAAGGTGGTCCACTTGAGCTAAGTGCACCACCTCACTAGGAGGAAGCACCCCACAATTCCAGATTTAACAGCACTTGGCAGCCCAAAGTTTTCAATCAGGGTGATCTTGTTTTGCACCTCCAACTACTTTCCCTCCAGTAGACCTCCAATCAACAGAAAAATTTACTAATTTTGGTTGCTTAATCCCCACCAAAAAAATTGTTGCCAATGCCTCTCCTAAACTCCAAAATCATCCTCCTTTTGAAATTTTCACTAGATCAAATGGGAAAAAATTCAGATATGGTTAAACATGTCCTTCAATGTATATAATTTAAACATCACCTTTTTTTGCTGAAATGTCATTCCAAGGGAGGTGGACAACTTATCATAAGTTGTCCACCTCCCTTGGAATGACATTGATCTGTATATGTAATATGCAAGAAGGCTGGGGAGGTGGACCTCTTGTTCTAAGTTTTCCACTACCCTTCAACTAAATGGTGGCATCATCTTGAATATGCCAAAGATCAATGATTTCTGGGACAGTGGACAACTTATGATAAGTCATCCACCTCCCTGGACTTGTGTTCATAAAGTAATCACATGACATGGGAATTCTTTGTGAAGAGGCTGGGGAGGTAGACAACTTATGCTAAGTTGTCCACTGTCCCGGAAATCATTGATAATTTGGCATATTCAAAATCATGATACCATGTAGTTTCATGGAATTGGACAACTTAGCACAAGTAGTCCACCTCCCAAGCTTTCCCACATGATTTTCCCTTAACATCTCATTCCTGCATACCTGTGGTCCTGGATTGGTGGAAAAGTTATGATAAGTTTTCCAGCTCCCTGCACATGACTCATATTTATTTTGTGTGGTGAAGCAGACACTTTGGTGATACACACCTGCCTATAAAAACAAATCAACTTGGTGAATCCAGCATAATTTAATCTCTCCATGATATTATGCACCCCTTTACATGTTTCTTTATTCTTTTGAGCTAAGTGATCCAGGCATGTTGAGTTCTCATATATTTATTTGAAATCATGATTTTGAAATGTTACTTATGTCTTTGATTCAAATTGCTGGTGTAGGACCAGCCAGTAATGAGAAAGCACTGTGCCTTCTTTACAAGAATTAGCAAGATTTCATATCACACAATTTTCAAAAGAATGAAATTGAAAACCATGCATTTTTCTTCTAGCCCTTTATTGTTAATATAATATTATATGAGGAGATTTAGTAACCATCAATTCAGGAAAGGGGAAAAATTATAACCCTCATTTCCAAGAATTAGCACAATTCAAAATCTGACACCTGATTCATCTTATTTCTCTATTATTCAGTTTCCAAAATTGAACTCTCAACAATCAGTCCTCACTGAATATCAATCCTTTCAGTAAAACTGCATCTGTGTGGTACCCAGATTGCATTTTTGAGTAATTGGAGATTTAAAAAATCTTATAATTAAAACACAGCAATGCAACAAGCTATTGGACCCGTGCCATTATTATCCAAATCTACTTGACATATTATTCAATTAGCACTTCAACAAAATCAATAAGATTGTCAAGGAGTAGTCTGAAGTCCATATTATGGAAATTTGGATCTTGATATATTTCAACTCCAGCTCTTCCTCATGGTTGCTGGAATTCTTGAGCTCATTTTCTCATTCAATTCTTATTGGTCAATTCCATAAATATGAGAATGAGGGATTTTTTGGAAACACATAATGGTCAAGAATGCCTGCTGTCTGAAATTTCTTGTGAGAATTAAAAACAAGTAAAGAAATGGGAAGCTTGTCATATCTATTATCTGAAGATATCCCCAGAATAAGTAACTCCAATTTGACTGCAGGATCCCTATACATTTTTATGAATCATGCATAAGTGCCACATAAAAAAATGAGCACACTCTTTGGGGCAGATGGTAGTCACAAAGTCTCTTTTCTATGTGAATTATGAATTGCTTTCTCATTGAGATCTTTCCTTGTTGAAGGAGATTCTATTCAAATCTCCAAGTATACTATGTCTCTCCCCTTTGCCCACTTTGAAGAAAATTTGAGAACAAAGGGGAATCATAGTATATAATATCTTCATTTCTGAAAATTTTCAGAAGGTCAATAAAAGGAAATCTGACTTCCTATTTATCAGTATGTGAAAAATCAATACAAAATCCCAAAATCAGAAACATTGTCATCTGGTTACTGAGTTGGAAAATTAGACATGGAACCCATTAAGAACTAATCCCCCCAGTATAAGATCTTCATGACAATAATACAACCTCATTGCTAAATCATGGTGTCTATTTTATGTTACTTAAATTCAGAAACCGCAGCTAAACCAACATCACCCACCCCTGAGCCATCAAGAGTCCCCCTTCCAGATGACAAAGTCAATATGCCTGGTGTTGAGGAAGATGAAGATTTTCAAAAATCTGCTGCCCCATCCTACTTCATGATTGCACAACAATACTCTCAATCCCACAAACGCCAAAAGAACAAAAAACAATTGGCCCCAGAACAATATTCTGTCTCTTGCCATGCACACAATCTTGGCATACCTGCTTCTTCAAGTGGTATTTCCAAGTCCTTGCTTAATTGGACAAAATCAATTCTTGGAATGGATTCCAACAACAAAAAACTTCATAATCCTCCAACTGGTGGTGAACTAGCATCCCTCAAAAATTACATGGTAACAAAGAAGGCATCCATTAATGATGCCATAGCATCAAACATTGGCCCGCCAAACCAGTACAGCTCCAATTCAAAACTGCAAGAAAAAAAGCTGAAACTTGTAAAGAAGGATTCCTTGCATCAATTACAACAAAATATTACTTCAAAATCTTGATCCCTGGAAACCACTTCTTTGGGCCAAATACAGTCTCACGATGAGACATGGATATCCCACGCCAGGGCCTTGAACAAAAATTCTGGTATTCCCAGATGCACCTATCACTGGGAACAGAATGCAACATCCTTCTGGAATTCCTCTCTGACTGAAATAATCATCAGAGCCTGGGAAATGTGCCACAAACGCACGGGGACTGCTTCCTATTCAATAAATGAGAATGACAACACCACAGCCAACCGGATTGCCATAATCAATTGTTGGCTTGTCTCAAAGAAGGCTATTTGGAAGAAGGAGCACAAGGCAGAAGGAGGCTCCAGCAGCAGAAAATCTAATGTTTCTGCATCTCAAAGTCTCAACAAGGAGAAAGTTTGTCAAATCGACCTTTTTAAATTTTCTCTTCATGATCAATGAATAACTGCTTTCAATGTTTTTAAATACAGAATAACAAGAAGGAAATTCAAAAGACCATGGCAGTTCAGCTGGAAATGATGGACATGTTCCCAGAAACTTCTGCTCTTTTCTTGGACAGTGGATTCCTATCTGATTGTGAGGGTGAAGATGAGGAATTATTCAATCATGCACATTTTTGGAGGGCTCAACATGTATCCCAAATATATCACTACCTTGATGAAGCATACATTCAACTGGCCAAAAACCTGCGCATCAAGAGGGATAGACAATTGAAAATTATTCAACTTTCTAAACCAAATAATTCACCAAGGGGTGATGACCCACCAACACTTCCTACTTCAATACCTCAAAACTGGTTAAGTGAGGAAGCTCTGAAGGATATAACTCCAGTTTAAAAAATAGCCTTGGGTTTACTTCCAGATGTTGATCTCACAGAGGCAGTT
The DNA here is from genome assembly GCA_025617555.3 of Puccinia polysora. Lineage (NCBI taxonomy): Eukaryota > Fungi > Basidiomycota > Pucciniomycetes > Pucciniales > Pucciniaceae > Puccinia > Puccinia polysora. The sequence continues at coordinate 4,252,113 of CM062625.1, read as the reverse complement.
TCATATCTCAGAAACCAAGTTTCCAAGCCCTCTAGCTTAATGGAAACCACACAAACATTGTTAATATATTCCAAATAGTGAAATTTCTATATCAGTATTTTAAAAAATATGGAGGAGAATTTTTTGGATGAAACATTGGCTTTGGTGAAATTTTTCTTGAGTACTACATGTAGTTTTATTTTAATCCCATTCTTGTTTTGTCAACCAGAAACTTGTAATTATATTTAAAGCTAGATTTACTGAATTTACAAAATACAATGATGTGGGGTCACCCTGACTTGAAGAGGTTAAGAATGTAGGTTACACTATTAATCTCTTGATATTTTCAAATAAATAAATCTCTAAGAAGTTGTTACATCCAAACAGATATTGAAGTAAGAGTGAAGAAAACCAACATCCACATGTGCACAGCATACACCATCTCATTGAAAAATTCTGAGTAATTTTTTTTTGATGCACCACCTTTTGGAAAGATACATGATATCTTTTTTCAATCATAATATCCTGAATACATTTCTTTCCACTGTGCAGCAGTCCAGTTGAGATCACCCACTTGTTAACCATTCCCAAATATCTTTTTATGAAAGAAATATATAAAAAATACACATTCCCAGATGTGAATTGTGTAATTTGAGAAAAGCCCACTAACTGAATGCATTGGGATATTACTTCAAATGGTGTATCATTAACATTTTGTAAAACAAGAAGGTGATTTGAAATCATGTTTTTGTAATAAGATAATTACTATGAAGTTAGAATATGTGGTGTTCCATCAAGGCAATTGACCTTAAATTTGAATTCAAACACCATGGGATAGGCTAAGTATTTCAGGTGGGCTAACCATGAGCAGTTGATATGATGTATTGGTTTGAAACCTTTTTCAAAATACACAATCAACTGTTCAATGCCTTGCCCATTGAAGTGAATATGAATATTCAAAATAGAAGCATGTTTTTTTTGGAATACTTAAGCTCACCAGGAGGTATAAGATAAAATCAAAAGCTCCATTCAGATTAATTTCTATTTCCCTTTGATATAATAAATCTCACACAAACTCCACAAATCTGATCACCACAACATTCAAATCAATTAAAACTATGGAGAACAATACCAGAGTTGGAAACATTTGGATATGCAAATGTCCTCAATTTTCTCAAAGGACTTTTGAACATGGAAGGAAAATATAAAATGGTTTTGGAAGTTCCAAAAAAGAAAATCAAACCTTGATCATGCAATCAAATGATTCTAAAAATGTATGTGACTGAATTTTTCCTGCATTTTATCAATATTATCAAGGTCACTGATGAATTTTTATTTTTGCAAAACATAAAACCCAAAGACACCAAATATTTTCCAATCCTCTACCAGAAGAAAACCCACCAGGAAACCAATAGAAGCAAACATCAGGGCTGTAAGTGAAACTCTTTCACAACAGTACATTCCTCAATGTATACTTCAATTGGCAAACAATTTCTTATTTATCACATCATTTTTCACATTCAAGCAATCAAATGAAGATTCCAATGCACAGCCAAACCATGACATAGATCCTTGCTATGGTGAAATACAACAATAATCCCCACCAGCAAATATGGAAATTTACAATACATCTGGGATGAAACCTCTTCAATTTCTCTATCACACTCCAAGTGCCCTGATCTCATTACTCCAAATCCTTCATCAAAGTATTGAGGAAAACATTTTAGACCATGCTTGTCAGAAATACATCAAGATGGAACATGAGAAAATCTGCATGAACTCAATTCTCAGTGGCCAGCCCAACTATTCAGCAGAAATACCCAAAAGTCTTTCAACATTGAATAAAAAATTTTAAATTACAAATGATCTAGTGGAAAATGTCTATCGTGAAAATTTTTACCAACTTTATCCTTTGAATGAAGTACTTTCTTCTTCAGAAGACCAAACTGATGAAGAAAGTGAACAACACAGGCATTATCCAAATTGCAATAATAGAGTTAATTAAATAGATGGGAAGCCTGTTACATGTGGATCAAAACTTTGGAAGAAAAACAAGAACAAATCTAAATTTTATCCTCTGAAGCAGTTTGGGTACCAATTTCTCAAGAAGTGGATTGCCAGGCAATTGCTCCTCCCTTGGTTTGAAGAATTACTCAGTGCACCTCAAGAGCATCAAGCCAGTAATCCTACTAAACTTTGTGATATTTGGGATGAAACTATGTGGAAAGAATTCAAGGATCAAACCAATCAGATTTACACAGCAGAACCAGGCAACCTTGTCTTTGGAATTTAAATTGATTGGATGAATCCCCATGCAGTCAAAACCAGTGGGAAAAGCATGTCTATTGGTGTAATATTCTTAATATTTTTTAATGTTCCACCTAGTGTATGTTACAAGCCACACTATATTTTTGTGTATGGCTTCACACCAACACCCAAGGAGTGCATCTCATTCCAACTGAATAATCTACTCAAGCCTCTTTTCTCTGAGCTACTGGATCTTTGGAAAGGAGTATTCTTCACAAAAACTAACAAATATCTAGATGGAAGATTAATACATGCTTTCATATTACCACTGATTGGTGATACACCTGCCTTACGTAAAATTGGTGGATTTGCATCTCACTCAGCAACAATCTTCTGTGCCAACTGTAACCTCAAGCTATATGATATCTGGAACACCAAAAAGTTGAATTGGCCATTAAAAAATAATCAAGACCACATCAAATGGGCAGAGAATTGGAATAATGCTCAATCATTAAATGAGAAAACCAACATTCTCAAGCTACATGGTGCCCGGTAAACAATTTTCCAAACTCTGCCATACTGAGCACCAACAAACATGACAACAATTGATCCAATGCATACCTTCATCTTGGGAATGCTAAGGAATTACAGCATCACCTACCTTGGAATAATCAAGGCTGGCCAAAGTCTTCAAAATTTGGAAAGGAGGAAAAACACTTACCAAAGAAGTGTAACAATTAGTCTGGTCAGTAGCCTCAAATCAGGATCCAAACAAAAGCGCTATTTATCACCCAAAAACACCAAAACAGTCACCAGGAGGAGAGTTCAAACATTCCTAGATAGCTCCTCAAAAAAACTTGAAGATATTTCTACCAATTCAATTAAAAAGGTTCAAAATTGGGCAAATCAGCAGCAAGAAGGCCCATCAAATATTCAGCATAGAACTTCTGTACCCATTGTTGTAGTCCAGAAAATCCCAGGGCTCCATCCCCCCAGCTCCTCAAGAAGTTGGGAAAATTCTGCATCTGAACATCCTCAACCAACTTTAAGAACTTCTCCAAGGCTTCTTGAGAATCAATCCACAAGCAGCTCATGCAAATCTGGGCCTCAATCAAAGGACAAAGGAAAGCAAAATTAAATCTCACCAGGAAAAAATCCCATTAGATCTATTGGAAGCAAATCAGGAAGCCAAAATGAATCTGGGAGGAGCAAGCAAAGCTCCCTTCAGGAAAGCTCCTACCACTCTTTTGAAGATCAAAGCAATCCACATCAAGCAGGCTCATTGATGGAAGAGACAAGTATTGAATCAAATGAATTGTGCCTTACTACTCAAGAGCTCAGAAGTCTTCAAGAGGGTACCAATTCAATCAAATTTACATGTTGGATTACTAGGTTGCCCAGAAACATTGGTTTGCCTGTTGCTGGTACTCCCAAGGCTGCTGAATGGTTGGTTTTGTACACCATTCATTTAGTGCTTGTTTTGATTCCAGAATGGAATTGGAACTTATCCAGCAGCTTGCGGGAGCAAACGCTTACCTCCACTACTTCCAAACTTATTGGTATCATCAACTTGGTAATGTCTCATCAACTTACAGATTACCAGTTGTGCCGATTGGATGAATTAATTCTGGCTTACTGGGAGGAATTATTGCTGCATTGGGGATCTGAAATCAAACCCAAACCAACAATCCATTTTTCTCAGCATATGACTAAGATGATCAAGCTCTATGGTCCTCCCTCTATATTTTCATGTTGGTCAGGAGAAAGGCTGAATCACATCTTGACATTAGTTAAAAAAATAAAAATACACGTAAGTTATACAGATTTCTGGAAAGTAGATTCTTGGTGGCACACTTTGAATTGATTTTTTTTTAATTTTAAGGTTTCCTTGATAAGTCCCTCTTGAATGGATTCCTTGAAAGGGCCAAACTTAAAGGCTTGGTTGACCAAATTGGATTCAGGTGGAATGTTTTGGGGATCAATTCTGACCAACTCCCAGATCTGAAAATTTTGTTCTATCCTGCCAGGACAGGTGATTTTTCAAGGGCTAAAAAAGACATGAATGTTTTGGAAGAAGAAAAATTAAAAAAATTCATTGAAAATAACTCAACGTACAATGTCTTGCCATGGGACCAGCTGGAGTGGTTGCCTTGAAAATAAATGCTCTTCCATGGTCATCACGTAACACCCCATTGCTACAATAAAAGTAATTCTCAGATTTCCTTTTCATCAACATCAAATCAAGGCCCTTGTGAGATGGGGAAGGTATTGTCCATCTTTCATGAAAAAAACTGTGCACAATATTTCCTTATTGTTGAAAACTTTTCTCCTTTGGAAAAAATTGATACTTCAAGAAATCCCTACCATGGCCCCAATTATCTCAATGTTAAAATGGTTTATCAAGAAGGTGGATCAATATCTGTGATACATCAAGATAACATATTAGGTTTTGTGGCAAGCATGGCTTATGAATCAAAAAAAGCACAAAATTCCAAGGAGGTTTATTGTGTTGTGGCAATTAACTCTTTTGTAAGTTGATATAAAAAATACTAATTTCTGAAGGACTGTCATTATTTATTTTTCTGACTGATGATTCCTTACAAAACAGGAGGAAATATAAAAAGAAACATGGACTAATTTTTTATTTTACTAGATATTGGTAAAAGATGAAATCAGAGGAATTGGTATTGTGTCACATATCTATCTAAAACATGTGTATAAGGTACAGAATTCAAATATATAAATCAGATTTAATCTCACAAAACTGAAGCATCAATCCTAACCGCAAATTGGAAATCTGTGTTTTCATCATTTATTTGAAATTATAATTATCTAAAAATTTCATTCTTCTCATTCTGGAACTTTGTACCATTGGAAATCATGGCCCATGATGTACAATTCCAATCATAACCGCCAAAAATTTGTTCAATCAAATTATGGTCTTACATTGAAATGAAGAATTCTCAATATTTACTTTTATTTAATGAATTTCAATTCAATCTATGCATTGCATAAATATTTGGCATGAATCTTGTGAGTTCATTCAGAAATCAATTTGATGTTTGAATCAAAAACATCAACAAAGTCAAAAAAGGTTTCAATCACAAACCCAAATGTTACACCTGCTGGCAGGCGCCACCATTTTTTTCATAGTGATTGGTATCACCTGCCTGCCATTATGTCCACCCAGTTTGTTGTTCTCATGACCCAGCCCTCGCGCTGCGCACAAATTGGAGCCCCCCACGCATGTTGGCATCCACCCAACGCGCAATTCAAGATATCCAAGGTACATCCACACATTGCAAGATGCGCAATCCCCACAATCCGTCCAATCCAATCTGATCCATCCCACGTCTCTGGATGCTCAGCCCAATTGAACTGCTTCTGAGCCCGCAGCACGGCTTTCTGGGGAAAGTCTGCACCAATTGCTGAGCGCGCTGCCACTGCTGAGCCGCCGCTACTGCTGAGCGCACCCCATTCCAACTAGCGTCCATAAAAGACCACCACAAATTCTAGGAGGCATGGTTTCCAAGTATGTTGTAGGGGAGTGACCCAAGAAAAGTACCCGGAGATAATGAGGGAGAAATTGGCCACAAAAGGTCTTGAGTTTTTACAAAGTTTTTTCAAAGTGGGTTGAAGTCAAAGGTTGAAGCATCAAAGTCAAAGTGTTGAAGTCAAAGGTCAAAGTTGAAGGTAGAAGCATCAAAGTTTCAAAGTCAAAGGTCAAAGAGTCAAATTAAGAGTCAAAGTCAAAGTTCAAAGTCAAAGGTTGAAGCATCAAAGTGTCAAATTCAAAGTTCAAAGTGTTGAAGTTTCAAAGTCAAAGGTTGAAGTCAAAGGTCAAAGTCAAAGTAAGTTCAAAGTTTGAAATTCTGTTGAAGCGTTGTTGAAGGGCTAACTAGTGGAGTGGGATTGAGGTAGATAAATTCCGCAGGGAGAACCTTTCAAAACTTGGAGGCCAAACACTGTTTATCTCTGTACCACACACACCCACAAATATTGTAGGTAGTGTTATTCATGAGGTGGAATGGTTTGAAGAATGGATGGGATATTTATAAGGATATCTAGAGAAGGACAGTAATCAAGGGGAAGGAATTAGTATAATTTCACGATTTCCCCTGGAATGCAAGGGGCTGAAGGCACGGGAACCACTGCCCACAGAGCTCAGGATAGAGATAAGGAGGTTGATTGCATGGGAAGATGAGAAGTAGGTTAAGGAAAATGATAAGAAGAAGAATCAAGGAGTAGGGCTCTGAGGGATGTTGATAAGGAAAGGCTGTAAGAGTAACACCAGAGGGGTAGGCTGGTTGTCTGTTCTTGTGCTGAGATGACACATATTGGATGAGGGACTAACCAATAAGAAGTAGTATACAAATTCCTTGGGGGAATTAGACCAGAAGGAGAAGAGACGCCAGTATATGTGAGAGCTGAGTGGAGGCCTTGAGGATTAGATGACATGGCCTGGGCTGGGAGGCCCATGGCATTAAATGTTGACCAATTGGGTTGTAGGTTGCAAATTTACAGGTTGAGGAGTGGGACTTTCCCGGAAGGTCATGTAATGAACTGGAGTATGGGTTTTCCAGCCAGGAATATGTACCATGGCTTTACTGTATGTACTTCTCACCCCAGATAGAGTTGATAGAGAGGTGGAGGGTATGCCTGGGAGATTACCTATAGGCTGCAGGATATTCAGGGGGATCAATCAGTATATACAGCAATGGATTGTGATTGAACTGGACTGGGATTAAATGAGGGCTGAGTATTTCTGAGGACACTGAGTCAAGTTGTGGTTATGACAGCGCAACCCCCCGTAAGTCATGCCAGAATTAAAAAAAAGGTGTGGAGTCAATTTTATTGAGGGGAACTGATGTTGAAGCATCTTTACTTTACTTAAACTAAAATTGAAAAGTTCACATATATCAAATTGTAAATTTTTTTGAAAATAAATAAAATCCTAAAAATTAAAAAAAAACTCAAGAAATAAAAAAAAATTCTGGAGGAAAAAAACAATTTGGAAACATCATGATGTTTTCTTATTTATAAGGATTTGGGTTAAGTTAAAAATAAATTAATTTTATGGAACAAATATTTAAATTGATAGTTTATCCAAACCATTAAAACCAATTGAAATCAATTTTGAGTTATATTTCCTTTGTATGATGGTGGTTACATTTTTTAGAGGTAGGTTGGAATTTTTTGAAACCACAAATAAATGCATGTTCAAGCATTTTAAGAATCTGGTGTTCATATTATTCAAGAATTCTACTCTTTTTAAGATTCAAGGCACTTTGAGCTGCTTTGTTTCCAATTTGCTCAAGGATTAATTGTATTTGAACTAATTTTTATGGTTCTAAAATTGATTAAAAAAAGTGCAATTATGATATTCTCCAGTTTTTTGAACATATTGATTCTCTCAAAAAAATTAATTTGAAATTATTATTCTTAATGTTCCAGAGCTATTAATTACCATTATTTGTTTCCCTACCAATTTATTGGTAAGACATCAATATAAAAAAACCAATGTTAGTATCCTTTAATTCATTTTTTTTGGCTCACCACGGTCCAGTGGCGTGTGGGATTCCACACGACAAAATTTGAGCCATGTGGAGTTCTACACGGCTGGAATGTAGTTTTGTTGCATTCCACAAAAGCCTGGACCATGGTGTGTGGGCCGCATGGTTCTTTGAGCCGTGGGGACATGGACAAGGCTTTAATGTGGTTGTGTGGTGTGCCTCATGGCTCATTTTGAGTTTTTTCTAAGGCTCAACAGGACATGAATTTAACATTACCCAAATAAATAAATATGAATGAAAAGAAATAAAAATAGATAAAAATAAATAAATATGAATAAATATGAATAAAAAAATTTAAATAAATAAAAATAAATAGATATTTTAATTGATTATTAACAAAAACCACAAAAAAATAACAAAAAGAGAAAAAATATGAGTACCCAAAAAGGAACAAAAATGAAAAGGTCCTGAAAAAATACAAGTAAGTTCAACTTGACTAGCCCCTGAAAAAATTCAAGTTAACCTTTACTAGCCCTGAATTAAAAGTCCCAAAAAATACAAGTTTAACTTGACTAGAATTATGGTAGTTCAAGCTTGTCTGGGCACATGCCAAAGTTAGCCTGATTTTTGCTAAAGTGCGCTGTGCACCCCCTAAAGCCCCCTTGGCACCCCCTAAAGCCTGCTTGGCACCCCCCAAAGCACACTTGGCATATAGCTAAGCACAACTTGGCACAAACCCAAGTTTGGGTGGGTTGGGCTAAAGTTTGGCTTGGCCAATACCCAATTCAATTGGCCACGCCCGCCAAATTGATGATTTGGGGAAAAATTTTTAACATTTTTTCTTTGTTTCTTTGTTAAACATGTAAATACAATTTTTTAAAAACAATGTATTTTTTTTGAACAAAAAAAAAAGTAAAAAAACAAAAAAAAAACAAAGAAAAAACAATCTAAAATAAAACAAATAATAAAAAAGAAAAACTAACCATCATTCCGTTGGTTAAGGCAAAAACAAAAGTGATGGTGAGAGGAGCAAGGGAGCAAGGGAGGATGGAGAAAGGGAGCAAGGGGGTATGGAGAAAGGGTGGGAGGGGGATGGAGCAAGTGTGGGAGGGGGATGGAGCAAGTGAGGGGGGTTTCCAACAGCTTGGCCTTGGCACAGTGGAAATTTCCTGTGTGCCAAGATCCGCAGAGCAACCTGATGCAAACATCAAGCCCTCTGGGTAGTCAGCCAAGCCGGCTGGGCACCCACCCAAGCCCACTGGGCACTGTGCCAAGAGGGACTTGGGCATGTGACCAGACAAGCTTCAAAAACCATAAAGTAAAAGGGCCAAAAAATACAAGTTCACCTTGTAACTAGCCCTAAAGGAAAAGTGCCAAAAAAAATATTGACCAGCCCTAAAGTAAAAGTGCCATAAAAAAAAAATAAGTTGTGTTAAGCTGATCCCATCACAAGCTTAGCACATGTTAAGCTTGAGATAGGATCATCCCAACACAAGTTGGAGTGAGTTAAAATTAAAATATCATTCAAAACACTCATCATAATGAAGTTAACTCAAAAAACTCAACATAATGATGTTCAAAATGTGATAAACCTTAATATCAATAGAATTACAATATCAGCATCAGAACACAAATCAAAATGATGAAATTAATCTATAAGTTAGAATTCAACTCAAGTTGATCTTTGAGGTGATGAACAGAACAAGCTGCTGTTTTAGAGATCATGGAACATGGTTTGGAAACCATGGGGGGGATTGGAATCACATCTCCCATAATAACAAGGTGGACCCAATTTTTATTGTTAAGAAAGAAAATTAAAATATTATCTGATTTTTCTTTTACACACATTTTCATAGGAGTATAAGTACAGCAAGAATCCAATGAAATTAAATATATTGGTCTTCCATAAGTATCTGCTATTATTTGCCCATTTTAAGGTTTGAAATATATTTTGAAGGGGGAATCATTTCCTTGATGTTATTAAAATCAAGTCTTTTTTCAATTTTTTCAAATTCTATACTTTCACAAATAATCTTAGAATTGCTTGCCTCATTTTTCCTCAATTTTTCAAGCATTTCATTCCAAACTTTAAACCATCCATCCTCATCATACCCTAGTGATTTAGCAATGACTCTAAATCAACAATTTCCATCACCAACTGGATCCCAAAGCCCTATCAAGAACTTATTTAAGTTCTCAATTATTTGATTGAGTTAATGAAAACTTGATAACTGGATTTCAAAATAAGACCAACGGAGTCTTGAAAGAATAATGAATGACAATGGATGAGATTTGAGGAACAGCATAAAAATTGACATGGATAATGAGATGAGATTGTTTAGCATACCGTGGAGAATCAAGGGAGAACTGATTGATGATTGGAGACAAGGAATTGGCAAAAGGAATCAATGATAACAGATGGATTGAAAGACAGGAGATATAAAGCTGGAAAAGATGTTAGGACTTCTCGACGGTAAATGATGAATTGATGAATTTATGATGAGCCTCACAGCTGAACAGGAGATTGGAGTTGAGATGCCGGAGATCGTTTAGATGTATAACCGGTAACCAGTGTTGAGGATTGAGGGATTGAGGTTGACAAAGGGAGATGAGACGATGGGAGATGATTGGGATTGAAGAGATTGAGAACAATGATGGAAGAGATTGGAGGAGTGAGTGTGGGGAGAGTATGGAATAGAGATGAAGGTTGAGGAAGAAGTATTAGAAAGAATATAGAGGGTTTAGTTGGAAGAAGAGAGTGAGACAAAGGAGATGTGGAGAGAGAATGAGAAAAAGGAGATGTGGAGAGATGAAGAAGTAATGTGGTTTGTATTCAGACAATCAGAGTCTTTTGAGAACATGAATAAGACAGGTAAGAAGAAAGGAGAGAGAGACGGATTGGTTGAGTTTAGAGTGTTGACACCGGGGCGTGCCAATTTATTTTTTAAAGTCCGGCTTTCAACTCAACACACCCCCTTGTTTAGTTGTGAGGCGTGAGAATAGTAAAGGTTAAGTTCAGTACGGAGGCTTTATTGGCTGGTTTGGTTAAAGGGTTGGCAAGCATTTGGTGAGATGGAATCTGATTTGTGATTAACTTCCTGGCAGCTTGTTTCTCTCAGAGCCACTTTATTTGAGTATCCACGTGCTTGAGGGCGCTGTGGTGCAATCAAAAGTTCATCAGATCATTGAAAGCCTTGTTTTCAACTTTGAAACGATGAGAGAGTGAGAGATGAGGATTTAATTTGTAGAGAAGATTATCAAGCCAAAGTTTTTCCTGGGAAACGGATAACAAAGCCTTAAGTTCACCTTTGGTCAAGGAGAGGGAGACAGAGGGCTGAAGTTTGCTATTCCACGACACTGGACAGCCATACAGAAGTATGACATAGCCAGTGTGACTTCGTCAAGTTTCTGCGTCATTGCCGCCGTCAGAATTGCTGAAGCACTCAATATTGTATTTAAAGTTGGTGGATTTTAATTGAAGAACTAGATCTTTGGTGTGGTTAATATAGCGCCAGGCGTGTTTAGCTTCCAAACAGTTTTGGATGCCAGGTTTGGTGTTGAATTGGGACAAGGAAGATACTGCATGTGATAGATCGGGGCAAGTTCTGCTGGCTATAAAGTTGAGAAAACCAGACGAAGAATGGAAGTTTATATTAAGTTTAAGGAATTCGCTGTGTTCCTTGTCAGATGCCGGAGATAAATGAACATTGGGTGTCATTGGGGTGGTAATTGGTCTGGACTCGAGTAATCCTAGTTCATTCAGCGCATATTCAATGTGTTTTGGTTGCCATAGGGCAGGACTGTGGATAGTTTCGACGAGTTGATTACCAAGGATTGTTTGAAGAGGGCCTTCATGAGAGATGGAAAATTTGGATTTTAGGCAAGAACAAAACTCAGACAACTTTCCAATGACAATCAGGTCATCCACATAGACAAATACAAAAATTGAGTGATCGTGATTTATATAAAGACAAGGATCCGCACTCGAGACAAAGAAACCCTTGGATATTATCCAGGATCGAAGCGTATCATACCAACTCTTTGGAGCCTGTTTTAACCCGTAGAGAGCCTTTTTGAGTTTTAAGTAAGGAAAAGGGGAGTTATAACCATTGGGTCGTTTAATGGATACATCTTTGTCGAGGGGAGCATGTAAGAACGCGGACTTGATTTCCATCTGAATGATTTTGAGAGAGTGGTGAAATGAGTAGATGAGAAGAGTGCGAAGAGTAACAATTGAACCGGTAGGAGCGTAAGTTTCTCCATAGTTGCAGAACTCCAGCTGTTTGAATCCCTGCACGCAAAGTTGGGATTTGAACAGGGAGCCCGATCCATCCGGTTGTTCTTTAATTCAATAGACCCATACGGTGGTTAGTGCTTGCTTCCCGTTGGGGAGAGTGTGACACCCTTCCCAAACTTTCAGCAAATCGATACCATCTAGTTCAACCTTCATGGATTCCAACCATCTGGTTCGGTCAGAGCTCTTCTCAACTTCCTTATAGGATTTGGGGATTGAGCGCATTAGGAAGCCGTATCTCTGGGGGCGTTGGACGCAGGATCAATTGCAAAGGTTGTAGGGTTTGTGAGGAGTGAGTGAATCTAAGACTTGTTTGTCTTCAGAGGTGTTGGAGTCAGAGTTAGATGATGAAGCATTTTTGGATGACTGAGGCAAGGACGGCGAAGATGGGGAATCAGGAGAGTTTGATGAGGATGTAGAAGAGGGCGGTCGAGATAAGTTCAAGTCGGAAGTTTGTGGAGGTTTTGAGATGGGGGAGATGAGAATATCAGTGAGGGGTTCACTTTCAAGAAGAGAATCAAACGGGGAATCTGAAGAGGAAGGAGAAGCGTCGCTGAATTTAACATTCTCAAAGATCTTAACATGTTTGCTACAAACAATGGATCCGGTCTCAGGGCAAAAAACCTTATAGGAATTTAGATCAGTGTTGAATCCCACCAGAATTCCTTCAACACCCTTTTCACCAAGCTTGGAGGGACTTGGGTGATTATCCAGTACAACAGTTTTGGAACCTAGGGTTTGGAATAACTTCAATTTAGGACATTGATTATTCCACAGTTTGAAGGGAGAAATTTTAAGCTTTATGGAAGGGATAGAATTTAGGATTTCGCATGTGCTAACCATGATCTCATTTCACAGGGTCAGTGGGATGGACATGTTGATCATGGAGGTTCTAGTTGCCTCAACCAACGTTCTATTCCCTCACTCGGCAATCGGGTTATGCTGTGGGGTGTAGGGCTCTGAAGTGGTGTGTAGGATACCGTTGTCCTTTAGGAAGGAGGATAGCTGACTGTTGACGAATTCACCGCCATTGTTGGAGTAAAAAATCTTCAACATCCGGTTGAGGCGGTTAGAGTTTAGCTTTATTAAATTGATAATTTCGATGGCAACATTTGACTTGAGCTTGATGGGGATACAGGTCTTATATTTGGAATAGTTGTCCGTTAGAAGGAGAAAGTAGCGATTTCCCAAGCGAGATATTGGATTGATTGGACCGCAGACATCTGCGTGGATGAATTCAAAGGGGAGAGAACTGGAGGGAAAGTGATTCTTGAACAATGAGCAATGAATCTTCCCTTTTGCACAGGCAATACACAAGTTGTGGTCCCATTTGAGGTTAGGGAATGAGGTGGAGAGTAGTTTAACTTTATCATGATGAACGTGCCCAAAACGCTTATGGATTTTGGATAAGGTGAGGAAGACGTGGCAGTCTGAGGGATTTGATGCTGTCTCTTCTATGTATAACAGGTTATTGGAAATACGTCCTGACATGATCATCTTCTCTTGGAAAAAAAGTCCAAAGTTTTCGGAACTGAGGCGTGAAAGTACGCAACCTTTCTGGATCAGTTGCCCGAGAGACACCAGGTCCACAGCAAGTTTGGGAACAAGCAGGGAGTTGGTTAGAGTGAGGGAGGCCGATTTGGTGTGGATCATTGCATTTCCAGTTCCTTGAGACATTATGGAGGCACTCGGCTTTCCAGTATCAACCTTGGTGTTATTGTCCTTGAGCCAATCAAAGTAACTAGGGTTGTTGAACATATTGTTTGACGCACCAGAATCAAGCAACAGGGAACGGCGATCAATGTGTTGGAAGTTTGCCATGGCAAAGGTGTAGGCTAAGTTCGCGGAGGCCTTGGGATTGGAGTTGGATTGCGATGTGGAAGGATTTTGGGGAACTGAATGGTTATTAGGAATGAGATGAGGATACAGCGCGAAGAATTTATTCTTTGGGTGAAAGGCTTGAGAGTTATGCCAGTTGGGTTTGCATCGCAAGGGTTCCTGATTTTTGAGTAAGGCAGAGGCGTACGTGCCGGTAGCTATCTTGTTTTTGATTTGATTTAGGTGTTGAAGGACCATGTCTCCATTAATCTTAGTTTCTCCAAGTGAGTGGGTAATTGTAGTCTTCAAGTGTTCGAGCTGAGGAGGGAACTTATACAGTATTAGATAGGCCACAATGTCTTCGTCCATCTTTATTCCAATTTCCGAAATTTGAAAAAAGCAAGATCGCACATCGGTAATGAATTTTTCTACATTTTTTGGGTCGAATGAGAGATTTAGGAAGTTAAAGAATATTTGGGATCGGTTAGCGGTTTGAGATGATGCGTAAAATTTGTTGATTGATCTCCATAGGGTGATGCCATCCAACGCGTTGCTTTCCTTGATTCAGTTAATGTAGGTTTGATTGTCAAGCTTCGCCAAAATATAACCAGCAATCTCAAGATTAATTTCGGAAGGACAATCCTTGGCCTCACCTTCCTTCAGCCAATGAACTATTCCTTTGAGGGAAAAGATGGTCGTCAATTTTGATCGCCATAATGAAAATTTTGATTCGTTGAGGTTAGGGATGGAGTCAATTAGAGTTTTGAGAAGAGAGGAATTGACGTCTGTTGGTCCAGTTGAATCCATATTGCCGGTAGCTTGAGGTAGTTTGTTTCTTTGTTTTGGCTTTTAACCGTGAAAACTTGATAAATGGATTTCAAAATAAGACCAACGGAGTCTTGAAAGAATAATGAATGACAATGGATGAGATTTGAGGAACAGCATAAAAATTGACATGGATAATGAGATGAGATTGTTTAGCATACCGTGGAGAATCAAAGGAGAACTGATTGATGATTGGAGACAAGGAATTGATGAAAGGAATCAATGATAACAGATGGATTGAAAGACAGGAGATATAAAGCTGGAAAAGATTTTAGGACTTCTCGACGGTAAATGATGAATTGATGAATTTATGATGAGCCTCAAAGCTGAACAGGAGATTGGAGTTGAGATGCCGGAGATCGTTTAGATGTATAACCGGTAACCAGTGTTGAGGATTGAGGGATTGAGGTTGACAAAGGGAGATGAGACGATGGGAGATGATTGGGATTGAAGAGATTGAGAACAATGATGGAAGAGATTGGAGGAGTGAGTGTGGGGAGCGTATGGAATAGAGATGAAGGTTGAGGACGAAGTATTAGAAAGAATGTAGAGGGTTTTAGTCGGAAGAAGAGAGTGAGACAAAGGAGATGTGGAGAGAGAATGAGATGTGGAGAGATGAAGAAGTAAAGTGGGTTGGATTCAAACAATCAGAGTCTGTTGAGAACATGAATAAGACAGGTAATAAGAAAGGAGAGAGAGACGGATTGGTTGAGTTTAGAGTGTTGACACCGGGGCGTGCCAATTTATTTTTTAAAGTCCAGCTGTCAACTCAACAGTTAATTCACTTGCTAAAATCAAAAAGTAGTTAGCCAAAATTCTAATCTCATTAAAGGAATAACCACTCACCAAAGGTGATTTTATGTATGACTCCTCCATTGCATCTGCTTCATCCTTTAAAAAGGAAACTTTTTTGAACAGCACCAAACACAATGAAATTTCACTCTCTTCAACTGAACTATAAAATTCAGATGAAGAGCCATTGTTGCACTACAGACATAATTAACCCATTATTTCATCAAACCTTAAAAATTAAAATTTTCCAAAATCAAAGACTTACTATCTTTGTTCTTTCTGATTGCCTTTTAGGTGTTTCTTCAGTCTCATCCTCTGAAATATGAGATTCATATGAAGATCCACCCTTGCACATCAGAAATAATTTTCCCATCAGTTCATTAAACCTAAAAAATGAACGTTTCACACTCAAAATGAAAGACTACTTACTTTCTTTGGTGTTGGGTCCCCTTTTTACCCGTTTTGCTCTCTTAATTGATATTTTGAAATGCTCAAGTTTTAAAATCTCACAAAGCGTTGCTTTAAAATTTGGTCAAACACAGCTTGACCTTAAGACCTTTGACTCAAGCGTTGGCTTTGCAATCAAAGCAGCCATATTCTCAAGCTTTGACCTTATAATCTCCAACTTAACTTCTTTAGGTTTTCCCTATAAATTTAATTCCAATTTTTCAACATTTTATTTTCTTCATCAAGCCCTGCGTCTGCTTTTAACTTTCAAAAATAACAGATTTATCAATTGTTCGATCCAATAATTAATCTTTCAATCCAGTAATTGGTACCCTTCAAAAAATCCCACTTAATTCATTGGAAGGTTCATAGTTTAACTTTCACTCATGATGAACATCCTCATGCACAACTGGTCCTCTTTATGCTATTAATTCACCTAAAATCTGGGAACACAGAAAGCCCATTTTTTGAATATGAATTTGGGCACACCTTGCCATAGTGGTTGTGCTTTAGCTTCTTAAATTATTCTTTAATGAGCTTAATTTTTTTAATTGACAATTTTTAAACCAAAGGTAACAGGTCAGTTGGAAGACCTGTGCCCAAATTTATTCAATAATTTTCAATTGCTGCATGGACTTATTGGATTTGACTTTCAATATTTCCTTCAAGTTGTTTCCACAAATTGAAATTTTTCCCTAATGATCCCACTAATAATCATTTGAAAGTGGAATGGGCCCCTTCTACCCAAGAAGTAGTTTTATTTCCAAAGTCTGGTTAGACACAAGTCCAAGCCATTACAAATTTCTCTTTGATAGGAAAAGTATTCTTTTCAATATACTCATGTAAATCCTCATGGTCTTTCAAGAAACACTGCATACAAGTCTCAAAGTAAGCACTTCCAACAGAGATCAATAGTCAATAAATTGACTTACACGGATTTCTGAATCATTTTCTTCTTCCTCCCCCTTGGTTTTAGAGGCCCCATACTTGCCCCAAAGAGTCATAAACCTTTGCAAACCATCATTTTCATTAATGAAGCCCAATTTAAATTTTGCTTGTATGTTTTTACATAAGTTCCAAGTACAACACTGTCAGGATGACTGAGGGACACTGTGTTTAAAAGCACAAATAAGAAATTTTTCAGGGTCTGTCACAAAGACTTTTGGAAGCCTCTTGTGATCATAAGCCAACTCCTTGAATTTTTTGAATTCCCAATTGTAAAATTCATGATAAGTTTCTTTTTTTTTAAAAGAAAAAGCCTTTGTAAAAGTATTTTTGTTGGCAGTCATTCCTAAAACATGCAATAGAGGAATGTGTAACTATTTTTTTTTATAAGTACAATCCAACAATGCAATTGCATGGAATTTTTTGCATAGTTTCATAGAATCAGGATCAGCCAAGAATTTTGCCTCTAATTAACCCCCTCCACTAACCTCTGACCTGGAAACCCACTGGGATCCCTGGAGCATTTCCAATAGAGCATCCATAACACCTTTTCCCTCCAGTTCAGCAAGATTTACCTTTTGCTTGGTGCTATAGATTTTTCTATAATCAATGTATTCTCCACCATCAATCTTTCTCAGTTTTCTTTTCATTCAAACAATATTGAGCCCATTGTTCATGCCTTCCCCAAGTAAATCTAATGCTTTACCTGATATTATCCTCAGTTGAGGATGCACTGAAGGACTTTCTGATGTTTGATGATTTTTGAGGCCATTTCTAATGGAGAGACACCCAAAGGGATTTTCTACTTTCCTACTCGCAGGGATCATGAATTGACACCCAACCTTCCTAGTGTGAGTTTTCCTTTGACGTTTGGTAAGAAAAGTACCTTCATATACCCCCAATCTGTTGCAAGCTAAATCCACATATTAGTCTTTCCTTGATTTGAAAGTGATCAATGCATAGCCATGCATGGCTGCCCATTTCTCACATTAAATATTGGTTTCTTTCCTAGTAGCAAAGGCTC
Source organism: Puccinia polysora (assembly GCA_025617555.3). Classification (NCBI taxonomy): domain Eukaryota; kingdom Fungi; phylum Basidiomycota; class Pucciniomycetes; order Pucciniales; family Pucciniaceae; genus Puccinia; species Puccinia polysora. Next base: position 4,234,229 of record CM062625.1, on the reverse strand, counting down.
TCACAGGAGGATCTCAAGCAGTTCTGGCGCACCTTATTTACATCAGTATTTTTCAAGCCAAATCTGATTCATTCAAATGACATATGAAATTTCACACATCACCTTTATTCAATTCAAGTTGTGACAGAACATCTTCTTCCTGTTGTGAAGAAAAATTATTTTGCTCAATTTTAACTCTAGAAAAGGATGCAATTGGGGCTTCCAATGTTTTCTCTTCCAAATCCCTAACCAAATCCCTAGATTCCTCCAAAACATTGTCAGGTGAACTTGTCATTAATTCCTTTAACATAGCCTTGTTTAAGCAGGGAGGGCTTGGAATTTCCACTGTTACCATAAACCAAGATAATTCATGGCATTTTAGCATTCCATGCATTTTTCAATCCAACAAATCCAAAAGTTAGCTCACCCTTGGGTTGAGAAAAATTAATTTATGCAATGGGCGAGTGGTGTGTGTGTATGTGAGTGTTTGATTCCAAGTTTCAAATTTTCTTTTTTTGTTGCAATAATAGTCCCAAATAGTATTTCAGATCCCCAAATTTGGGTTGAAAGGAATCACATGTGGTCCAGGGATGCCTAGGTACCCCTAATCTCCCCTCAAATGGCCCATTTGGGGGGGAGTATCCCTAATGGGCCAGGAAAACACGCGCGACCCCCAGGGGGTTGCAGAACCTCAATTGCAACCCCAAATTGGGTCGCAACTTCTCTATTGCAACGCAAAATGGGTCGCAATTGGGGGTTTGTGACCCCCTGGGGGTTTTTCAAGGCAGAGCGGCCTGGCTTGCTACTCCCTGGGACCTGAATGGCTGATCCAGATGTGTATGGGTTGTGAATGGTGATTCACGCCTGTTTGCAAACCTGAGGTGGCAAATGTAACATTGGCCTTTTCTTAGTGTTTAGCGTACCTTCAATTGATTTTTTCCTAGTTCAAATGGGTAAGCCTATAAATTTTCATAATACAAAGGAATACCTAAGAAAAATTTGCAACTTGATTTTTTTTTAAAAAAAAACAACAAAATGCTGAAACAAGCATTCCGAAGGTATAAAAAGAAATTAGTTAAAATTTTTTAAAAAATTGAATAAATGATTTGTGAAGGTACAAAAAAATGGTCCTTAAAAAGCCCTTCATGATGCAATTGTTGGGGTTTGAGGTGAACTTTTAGGGGATAAATGCTTTGAAAAAAATACCCCCAAAGTTTTATGATTGCTCTGAATGTTCTATCCAAGACTGAAATTTGAAAATAAAAAAAACACCAACAGAAAAGGTTTAAAAATACAACCAAATATGTTAGTTTCTATGAATTCTTCAATTTTTTTAATTTTTTGAGAGGAAAAAACCAACAGAAAAGGTTTAAAAAGTAAAACCAAAAATGTTATTTTCTACGAATTCTTTGAATTTTTTTAATTTTTTGAGAGGAAAAAACCAACAGAAAAGGGTTAGAAAATAAAACCAAAAATGTTATTTTCTATGAATTCTTTGAATTTTTTTAATTTTTTGAGAGGAAAAAAAAACTGGGAAAATTCCCAAAAAGAAAATTATCTCTTTTTTAAATTTTAAATAAGATTGAAAATTTAAAAATACAGAAGCATCCAAGCAAAAAACTTAAAACTTAGGTCAAATATGGGAGAGAGCAGCCATTATTTCTTTATTTTTTTGACTTTTGAAGGAATATTGAAGGGGCTTAATATCTTTCAAGCCCTCTCATTAATATTTTTTGGGGGTCTAGAACACTCTCTACAGAACTCTCCTTACAAAAATGTGGTATAAAATAAAAATATATTTGAATATTCAAAACCCAGATATGTAAATATTTTAACTTGAGCAGATTGGGTCTGTGCAATTTTGGAAATGTTAGATTTGAAAACCTACACAACCCTTTCACAACTCAAAAATGGTTGTGTGGTACGTTTTTCAACCCATCTGAATTTTTAATTGCTTTTTGCAACCCAAAGAACAGCTTTTCAGGCTTCAGATGTTCCACAAATGGCCATTGACAATTCATTTTGAGTCGTGGTGTGCCATTTGCAACCTTCTCACAACATTCATATTTTTTTTACTTTTTTCATTTAATTACTTATTCATTTATTTTTTTAATTTACTTATTTATTTATTTTTGTGAATAAATTTTTGCAAATTTTTGAGTTATGAACCTCTGTTAAAAAATCATGTGGTTTTTCAATTGTTTTTCATGCGCATTTGCGACCAAGGGTTGCAAATTTAACATTTTCCTTTAAAAAAATAGTGAGTTTGATGATTAGCAATGTGATAAAAAAAAATTCCCTTTTGAAAAAAAATAAAAAAAATCAGGGGGGCTCTGCATATTTTTAAAAAAAATAAACAAATAAATCAAAATGAGGTGGGGGGGTGACCAACACCGGTACAGGTCACAAATGTGCAGGAAGTTGAAACTTTGAGGCTTTGTGGTTTCAACTTCCAGACCCTGTGCCATCTCTCAGCTTCCAGAAGGCCCCCCCCTTACTTGTCTGGCGTTTTGAAGGGGGGGGGGCATGCCATTTACACACTTGGGAACGGTGTGAAAACTTAAAAATAATTTTTCATGCAATTTTCGTGGGATAAAATGCTAAAAGGCCTGAATATATTAAAAAATTACTATATTTATGCCTTGTGGTATATAAACCTTATTATTATTTTGAGTTTTTTATGGGAAATGACACTTTTTGGCATGATTTTAACAAAAGAAAATATGCCAAAATAGCACCTTTTTTGAAAATGGGTGTCACTTTGGTAATTTTGAAGGCGTTAAATTAGCCTGTTCCAGAAGAATATGACGAATATTAAGATGGAAGGTATTCCAGAAATATATCAGAGCCAAATTTGGTCAATTCTATTTCAAAGAGCCACATTTTGAAAGGCAATTCATTCACATGATTAACAGGAGCATGAAAAGAAGGATGCAGAAAGATGTATCAAAACAGCTAAATTCAAGGAATCATTTAGCATTTCAGAAAGAAAATAGGATGATCAGGTGAGCCACATGAATTAAGAAATCAGAAAAATAAGAATTCAAAGCGAAAGAAGAAGGAAGGAAATTAGGAATGGAATAAAAAAGTAAAGAATATAGTAAAGGATGATTCGAAGAATTTCAAGAAAAGATAGCCGTAAAAAATGCTTCAAAACAATCATCACAAGAGCATTCGCAATTGCAGCTTTCACAACAGCCTTCACAATTGCAGCTGTCCCAACAGCCTTCACAAGTGCAGCTGTTACAACAGCCTTCACAAGCGAAGCTGTCACAACAGCGTTCAGAATTTAAAATTCTGCAATTGCTTTCAAAATTGCAACTATGAATATTTGGGACGCAGTCGGCAATTTTTTCTTGGATAGATTGAGTGCCATCTTGTAATCCGGAGAGATGATTTTCCATCAGTTGTTTGAGGCAACCGTCGGGATTTTCGCCATCAGTTCTGAAACATCCACCCGATGAGTTTGAATTTGAATTTTCCCCTCTCCCGTGCCTTTGGGTGAAACTATCCGAACCACCAGGGAAAATTTCCATGCCGTCGTTCCCATATGAAGCATTTCCCCTTCTTCTTCCCATATTTTCAAGACTCGTACCTAATCTGTTTCCGTTTTTTTCTAAAATCTTGTGAATTCTTTGTATCCCCTCTTTTAGAGATCTCTCGGCTTGTTGTTTTTTTCTTCTTAATATTTCCACTCTTTGCATTTGCCTTCTAGATGAGACTCCGATTTTGTCTAAACACCTGTAACACCCTCTGGATTAGAGTTGAAAAAGTCAGTAATTAGGGGATCAAAAAGACTCAGATTCGTCTCTCTTTCGATTAATCGTTTTCATAAACCCACTGATTCTGTGTGCAGGAAGGACAAAAGGCCTCCATTTCTTGGGAAGTCGAGGCTTCATTTGGGGCCGCTAGATGAGGCGTATTACGAACAGTAGTAGTGCTGTGAGTCACAAATTGTGTGTGGCCTGAACCTTGAAGCAATTGTGTTGGTTGGTTTGAAAGCTCCCGCATCCTATTCATAGGGGGCTGGGTTCGGGGTGGTGCAAGGGGATTAGGCGCCGCCACCCTTGGAACCTTCCTAACCGCTCCTTGGCCGTTTTCAGAACTCTGTATCTCCACTTCCTCTGCCCCGACATCATGCCATAGAATAAAATCATCAAGTCAAAAAATTCAGAGATCAAGACCCTTTTTCACTCTGGATGGGAAAAAGGTTATGAAGGCTCAAGGGAGTCAGGAATCACCGCTTTCTTGAGTGGAGCTTTTGCTCAGTTCTTGAGCTGTCTGCGCAACTTTTCCAAACACAGCCTGATGGGACGGGGTTTCTGGGGGCAGGTTCTGAGCTCTCACATGCTTGAAATCTTGAAAAGCATGAGAAGCCCCGCTGCTAGCTTCTGCTGTAGCCTCAACAAATTTCCATTCAGTTATAGAATTGAAGTTTTAATTCAAAGAAAAAATAAGACAAGAAAAAAAATTGGGAGGAACAAACAGACAGGGAAGGAATTTTAGTAATTTTTTTTTCCAAAAAAAAAATTTAAAAGCTGCGTTAAAATTTTGGCCAAGAAGGAAATTTCACGGCCTACCAGTGTCATGATTGATATTTGATCTGATTTCTGGGTCTACTGCAATCACTGAGAGATCGAATATGAAATCTGGTTTGAAAACTTTACGGTGAAACATCGAAAGAAGACGTAAAGGTGTATCGAAGGTATCCTACGGTTTAATTTAGGCGCTTCACTTGAGAGAACAAGGTTTGGTTCCTCCGTAAACTTATTATCAATCTTTTCAGTGACTAGGACTCACGAGGAAATTTCAAACCGATTAGAATAGCGTAAATAAAGAAAACATGCAGAAGATGGAAAATAAGAAAAAATTATATATTAAAAGCTCGTCTGAAGAAGAAGAAAAATAAGGGTCACAGTTATTTAAATGAAAGTTGTTTACCTTTGGAAAGACTCCTTCGCAGTTTACGTTTGCTTCCGCCCAATTGATGGAAAAGTTCCCTCTCGACAATCGTCCCATTTAAAACTGAATTAAAAGTTCTATCATCTCCCAGAATGACTGGTTTACAGGAACGAGAAACCGGCCATCCGCTGACAATTAATGAATGCTGGATAAATAGGATGTAAATGAGTGCAGCATCCAGCTTTGCCATTCTTCCCGCCTACAATTTTGACCAACTACCAATTCAGGCTTTTGGGTTATCGAACCTGGAAACAAAAAGAGCCAGTTTGTGACAGCTTTGAAGCACAAGTAGAGGTGACCAAGCCGGCAGAGCACTGGCCGATCGTTAAGAATACGATTCGAGAGATTTTCGAGAATCAAGCCAGGGTGCACCGGGGTTTCGTGGTTATCGCGAGTTGAAGACTCGCCCACCCACACGTAGCCATCCGTAACCGCGGTCAAACGGAACGCGACTGCGGCTTGCTGAATGCAAACCGCAGGTTCTGACTCAAGTTCTCAAACGGACGGACCCGCCGACTCGTCCCACTCTCAGTATCTGTTTTTCTCCAGGATTTCTCTAGACGTCTCATGTCTCTGTCTCTTAGCGCGTCACCGGATCATCAAATACGGACCACGAAACGCTGGAGCCTCAAGCACAAACAAAATTGCCTGAACCTTCGCCAAAACTTTCAGGAGAAGCAAATGCTGGAACAATTAAAGGCTTCTTTTTCTATGCTAATCAATAACCCTGGAAGTATCTCACTGTGGTGAGCCCATGAGTTCTGTAACCAAATATGAAAATAATTCTCATAGTTCTTCCATTTATATCTTTTCTCTGCATTATCACCCTTTATTTTCTTAGGGCATGAATTTTCTCCGAGGTGCAAACCTTCAAATCATGGATTTTGACATCTGCGCAACATCACTCCCACATGGAAAAATACTTTATTTCATGGATTTTTCAAGGATTTATTTGTTTATGATTTTTACGCCGCAGTCCGGTAGCTGTTTTTCTCAAACCCTCAAAAAAATTTCCCAACTTTTGGAAGCATTAGAACTCCTTAAAAAATTCATTCAAAAAATCAAAAAAACAAATTATCATTCCATTTTTGGTTCATTTTCTTTGCCTTTTGAAGTAATTTTTTTTAGCTATTTCAACTTTCAGAAATTTAGAAAAACACTAAAAAAAATTTTCATTATTATTTGTTGGACTTTTTGGAGGTCAAGTTAGACCTAGAAAATTCATTCAAAAAATTCAAATTTCTCATTGCAATTTTTGATCCTTTTATTTGCCTCTTTTAATTAATTTTTTTGGTGATTCAAGCTCTCAGAAAGTTATAAAACCAACTGAATAACTCTTTTTAATATTTTATGTATTTTTTGGATGTAATTTTACACCTTAAAAGATTCTTTCAAAAAAACAAAAAAACCATTCTAATTGCTCTTTTGAATCCTTTTCTTTTGTTTTTTAATTAATTTTTTTGGTGATTTAAGCCCTTATAAATATAATTAAAGATTTAAATATATTTCTAATATTTTATTGGGATCTTTCAGATTTATTCTTGGCCTCCAGAAATTGTATTCAACATAGGAAACCTTCAAAATAACATATTCATTGCACTGTTTTTTTTTCACATCTGGCATCAAAATTTTCCTCAATTTCTTTTGAAGAACTTTCACCAGAAATACTGCAATGATACCATTATTTAAAGAATGCTGGAGTATCTTCTTGAGGTAAATGAATCTTTCTCTGAACAACATGGGTTAATTTATCATTCAATGGATGATGATTGGTATCAGAGCATTGAGTTTTGGCTTTCCAAACTGCCAATTTTGTTTAATAGCTACCAGATGTTCAAACAGGTAAATTTATTTCCCTTTTATTGAGAAGATTTTTTGAATCTCAAATGGTTTCAATGGAAAATGTTTTGGAATCTGAACTGTTTTTATAGTCCCCATATATATCACATTAAAATGTTTATTTTTTCTCATTTGAGTTTAAATCTTTGGTGTAAATGGCATATCCATGTTTTTTAACTCTAGTTTGGATAGAAGAAAAAATTTCCTCCTTTTGATAATATGATAATTAAGGAGGTGGATCCAATGGGATAGATTCAGGAGTTCCAATTGATGAATAAGGAGAAGGAGCTTGGGAATCTGGATGAAGATTTCTGAAGATTAAGTGAATTTTTTGTTCAGAAATTCTTAGTTGTGATAACAATGGCAGGGATAGTGGAGATAGTTGATGAACAAAAAGGATGAGATAATTCAATTTGTTAATGAAAATGTTTTTAATTTTTTTCTTAAACCTGATTTTTTTAATGAGAATTTTTTCATATTTTTCTTGGGATGTATTTATTTGATTGAGTTGTATTGATTTTATTGAGTTGTATTGATAAGATAATGGGATGAGATGAAATGTTGAAAAATATGAAAAAAGGATCAAGAGTAATCTTTTTGAGTCTTTTTACAAAAATTTCAATTGAGGAGCATTCATAGGGTTTGAGTCAATATTTCAGTGATTTTTTTCAAGGTGTGGTGAGGGATTATTAGTGGTGTTTAGTGCTTTTGAGTGGTTTTGAGTGGTTTTGATTGGTGGTGAATGTTTTTTATTTGTGGTGACTGGTTCTGAGTATTTTTGAGTGGTGTTCTGGTAAGTGATGTGGAGCTTTTGAGGGTTTTTGTTATTTTTCAGTGGTTTTTGGCGGTTGGTGATGTGTGGTGGGGTGGGAGATTAGTGGTGATGAGTGATGGGTGGGGTGGTGTTGGTGGGTTGTGAAGATGTTATTGATTGTGAGTAGAGTGGAAATTTTACGTGGTGTTTTATGGGAGTATCAGAGTTCTACAAGAGGTGAGGAGGGAGCATTGAATAATTTATAATAATCTTGCATGCAAGATTATTCATGCAAACTATGTCAAAAATGCAGACCAAAACCAGAAATGGGTTTGATTAGTGATTTTGAGCCTAGGTTTTCTAATGCAAAATAATTCTACAAAAAATTCACAAAAACCAAAAAAGTATTATGAAAATATCTCTATTAGCCTACTCACTGGGATATTTCAAAATATTAGTGGAAAAAGGGTTCAAACAATGATTGATAAAGGTCCCCAAAGAGCCCTTAATGATTCCATTTTTTTTTGGATGTAATTGGAGGTTTTTAAGTCCGCCAAAAAAATTCTGAGATCATATATTTTATTATTTATATGAATTTTCACTACAGGACTTTATATCAAAACAAACAAAGCACCAACAGAAAAGGGTTTAAAAAATATCACAAAAAATGTAATTTTTTATGAATCATTTGGATTTTATTAATTTTTGAGAGGCCAGAAAAACTTTTGAAATTCCCCAAAATAATTTTTCAATATAAGTTATATATTTTCAGGATAAATTTCCACTTTAAGAATATAAAAAAATTCAAGAAAAAAATTAAAATAAGGGTCAAAGATCAAGAGAATTTGGCCTTTTTTTCTTTATTTCTGAATTTTTGAAGGAATATTCAAGGTTATTTCTTTATTTTTCATTTTTGAAGGGATTTTTGAGGGGTTCTACCTTTCCAAAATTTTCATGAATATACTTGATTTATTTTTGAACCCTTTCTACACAACTGCAGGTTCAGATAATCATCTGTTCAAATTTTCAGAAAATGTGTGTGTTATGTAGTTTCAATGTTGCGCAGATGTATGCGGTTTCAATGTTGCACAGATTTCATATTCTCACATCAAATCAATGAGAGTCTTAGTATTGGCCACATGAGAAACACAATTCTGTATTACTTATTTTTTATTATATTTTCTTTAATTTGTGATGTATTATTTATTATTTATCCCTTATTATCAATGATTCTTTTGTATTAAATATTATCCACTATTTAAACTATTGATTTATTATGAATGATCTATTTTCTATTCTTTGAATTTTTTAAATTCATTTTGAAGGCATCAAAATAATTTTCAAAAAAAAAAGATCTTCTCTGGGGTATTTAGTAACACAGCTGTGCAGATGTAGCTTGAAATTTTCAAACTTCAAACTTATTGAAACAAATGTAAATTTAAGAACATAACCATGTAGATTTCAAATCAGAAACATTTGAATTAATAATTAGTTGACGGGTATGTGATTTGAGGAAAGTACTTCCCAAAAAAATATCATCAAAACGTTTTCACAAGTTTCTATTTCATTTTTCTCTAAAATTCTGATATAATTGCCATTAGAGTCTGTAGAAAAGTCATAGTCTAGTTGAAGAATTGATTCAGTAACAAGGGAACATCCCAAATTTTGAAAAACCTTCCTGAAGAACCCAAAACATAAATGGAAGGAAAAGAAAATATTTATAATTCCAAATTTGCTTCTTTCCAAACGTATTCAAAAGAATTCCCCCCTTTTGAATGTTTTTTTCCTTACCACTCTCTTGGACAAATATGGATCATGATCTCCCAAACCAGAAATTAGCTTCTGGAATAAAAACTTTCTCATTCTGAATATGCTTTTGTAAATATTTTCTTTATCTTTTTCCTGGTTTGAAGTAGTCTTCCATACAGTTGGGATGACCCTCAATTTTTTCAAAATTGATGATATTTTCATACATGAGGATTGCACTCATGAACCTTAGTCAATCCAATCTCTCATAAACCTCATCCCAAGATCCACTTCAATATAATTCTTTTTAAACCACTGGATATTTCTCCTGAATTTTCTGAAGCTTTATTCTTCCTCTTTCAGGATGAATCTCCCCCTTTATGGGATGTATCCACCTCTATGGCAATCAACAGGGGGTGGGATCAAGTCTTCCCACTGCTTTGCCAAAATCAGTTGTTTGATTTTTAGATACATTTTTATGGCAAAAATTACCAGTGCCAAAAAAACATACATTTATTTCAAATTTTATGATAATTTATTTCAGAATCTGTTCTTCAAGATGGAAATTTATTGATGCTTCCAATAATCAAACTATCATTCTCTGAAGAATAATACAAACGCAGAAAATAACCCTAATGGATGTTTCAGAAAGAGAAAAAATTAAGCCATTCTTTTGAAGTTTATTTTCTTTTTGTTATATTTAATTTTAGGAAAGAATTAGAATAACAATATTAAAAAAAAATACTGAAATTGAATTTTTCTATTTGAGGAAAAATCATATTGTATTAATGTGATTTTTTTTTTGGTTTCATTATATTTTGGTTAAAAAATCAAGACAGGTATCTGAGAACTCATAAAATTCAATCATAAAATATTTCTTATGCTATTTTAGTTCTGCTTTATGATCATTTGAGTGTTTACCTTTTTCGGAGCTTCCAGAATCTTTTGAAAACATTGGGTTTTGTTGGTTCTGAGGAGGGGCTCATCCCATTTATTGAAAAAGTATGAAAATTTTCAAATGAAATAAAATAATCTTGTGAATAAATCATCTTGATCAGATGAATTATTTGAAACCTTAAAAAACATAATCAAAATTCAAATAAAATGAGATATGAGTTTTTGGAAATGATGGAAGAAAGAAATTGAAAAATTTCTGAGAAAAATATTTTCTTGAGTTTTCTGAAACAGATTCATCTATCTTTGAAAACAAAGTGTAAACAAAGTTTAACCTATTTTTATTTATGTTGATTCAAAATGGTTTGAGTTTAATTGAAATGATTAATTTTCAGATTGTTTCCCAATAAAAATGATTTTTTTTCTCTTTGGGAAATTTCACTATATCTGACCCTCAACTAAATACTCAATACCACTCAACCTGTGTTAAACCTCCCTTTGAACACCCCTCTCCTACCTTAATCAAATTCCAACTAGTCCTCATCAACACTTACATATTATATCCTTTACTCCTACCTTGGTCCAAATCCCCCCTCCAACCAATTAGTATAGTAACTATTAATTGTTGTTACTCATCCATTAGGTGTAATATAAGCACAAATAGAAAGAACCTATCCTGATAGACTAATATCACCTTAACCCCTTGGTGTTGATCTCAAGGCATTCATTCATTATCATCCTCAGAGCTTTACTTCTGGACCTCCTTTCCACAATCCTCATTATAATCTCTTTTGATTTCTAAATATTAGCACTTACAATCTCATAACTCATCCTGAGGTCTGTTGGCATTCTTTTTTTCATATGTTCCTTTTTTCAGCATCCTGGATGCCAAGGCACTTGCTATCCTTTAGCTACCAGAGGTGATGGTATGAATAATAAATATATTATTTAATAAATGCAGTAAAATTGGTAGAATACTTGGATAAAGCTTATTTCAAGTTTAATTGGTTTGGTTATGGTTTATTGTTATAAATCAATGTGGAGAAATTGATTATTGAATATTTCTATATAGTGGCCAAAATTATATTGGGGATCTTTAACACCTCTCTTCAAGGATTTCAGTATGAAAACACGTAGTCCTGGTTACTTTGGGCTCTTTAGTTTAAAGGATATTTTGCCCAAAGATGATATGTATATAAAATACACGGTGGAGTGGCAGGGCTTTTTAACCAAGCTTCCACGACAGAGAAAGGATAATAAAACTCACTGGTATATTATTAAATCCTTAGGGTATCTGTTTGGGATGTGCACTGATGGGTTAAACCTGTATACTGGGGTTACAAGGTTGTTTGGCAGTTTAAATTGATAAAAAGAGGTTGAGGACAAATATTATTAATCAGAATAAGCCATAAATCACTTACTTATCTCTTATAAGTATTTGATGACCTTGGCACGGTGTCTGGATATGAATATAACTGGGTCTCTGCCCATCAATATTCTCAAAAGAGCTCTTTATTTATAGCTTTTGGAGTCCCAACATTGTACTTCTGAGGGTTGCAGGTGCTCAAAGGGACAGACACTAAGGCTAGCAGGGTATCCAGGGGTAGCATGTCATGTGTTCTTGGTGCTATAGCACAGGTAGCATTTAATTCTTCAGGGTATGGGAATTATTCTACTTCATAATTTATATTTTGACGTGTGAATAACACTAATCTGTCCTGTTTATGTATTATTTAATGAATTATCCTTAGTAAATGTTCCCAGTAAGTTAATAATTTTTTTAATAGACATTCCTAGGTACATTCTGATGTCAGGTGAGTTCTCATTATGTTTTAAATAATTTGAGTAAAGTCATGATATTGATTTTACTCCTTATTTTCAAATTTAAGTTGATTTACTAAAATAATTAATTAAAAATACAAGTCATGGGAATTCATGTAATATTTTTACATCATGATTTTTCTTAGTATCTCAAAAAAAAGTGATCTCTAGAAATTCTCATAATAGTATTTTCAAGTATTTTAATATATTTTTAGAAGTTGTAATTGTCTTATTTTCGACATTCTTGGTACTTTGAAATATATTTAATAAAAAATATGTAGAACGGTTATTTATGTATTTTTCTATAATTTTATGTACTTTTAGACTATCTACTATCCACGGGAACATTTATTACACATGTAGTATGTTCCCGTGTGGGTTGTAGCATTTTTAGGCGGTACCTAAGTTTCTGAGGCCTCCTGTCACTTTGTCAACCCTTAGTCCCCGGCTCCATACTTTTCAGAGGCCTGAGGCTGCGTAAAAAACCTTGACGGAGTGACAGGGCTGTATCTCCGCCGCGCGTGGGTGCATTGGCTGCCGCGGCTGCGTGCAGGAATTGTGACAGAACACATTTCTGTCTGTAACTTCCAAAATATACCCAACACCTCAATTCTGACTGAATTTTAGGTGTGAAACCTATACGTGACAATACGTGTGTAATACTTCATTGGCCAAAATGTTCAACAGTGGTGCCGTGGTATTTTGGTCTTTCTTTCCTTAATTATTTAAAAATATAAGGAGTTTGATTTCAAGGGTGGGGTCAGTGAGTGACCCTACCTAATTTTGGGTGGAGAATCCATTTTTGTAATAATGTTTATGGTTTTCCTACTCCTTCTTAGTTTAAGTTTATTATTATTATTCTTATGTTATTTCTGTTACTGTTACAGCTTGCTCTGCAATAGTAGCAAGCTGACACCTTTCACATTAATAGCATTTTTGAAAAATATTTTTTTTGATTGTTTCTTTCAATTCTTTGAAATTATATGGGTTTTTTTTGATTTCCCTAAGATAAAAGGGCAATGTTTAATTTTCAACCCTACAAAACCCATTCACACCCCAAAATGGGTTGCATGGCGCAGTTTAAAATCCATATGGGTTGGGAATGGCTGTTTTCAAACTGTTGTGATTTGTGATAAGCTGTTTGAAGATTTTGATTTATTTTGGGGGAAAAAATTTTCTGATGCATTCAATGCTTTATTTTACACATTTTGATGTTGTTGTGTAGTTGCTCGCCTGTGATATTTCACGCAAAAAAAACTTTACCCCAAAAAACTTCCAAGAATTGTTTTTTGAATTCCAACTTTGCAGTCGTATAGCAGGGTTTCTTAAACCCCTTACCAAAATCTTTGGTAATTTTGGAGGCATTAGAACCCCTTCAAAAATGCAATCAATAAATGAAACAATTTGTTAAAAAGAAATTTTTGGATGGGTTTTTAAATTCTTATTTTGTCTTTTTTTTAAATATTTTTTTTGTTATTTCAGCTGCTGGAAAATTCAATTAACATTCAAAGAGGTTTCAAATATTTTTTATATATTTTTTAGATGTATCCTTTCACGTTAGAAATTCCTTCAAAAAACACAACAAATCAAAAAAATCAAATTTCTCTTTAAAAATTTGGATCCTTTGATTTGAATTTTTATTTAATTTTTTTGTGTAATTAAAGCTATCACAAATTTAAAACAACAGGGAAAGAGAATTTCAATATTTTTTCATATTTTATTTGGATTTATTAATTTACCTTAAAGAACTCCAATAGATATGGATACAAATATTAACATTTATTCAACAATTATTCCTTTTATGTTTCTACTTGATTTTATTAGAGGGAAAAAAACATCATCACCAAGTCTAAATTTCTCTTAAAAGTGGTTTCCCAATATCTGGAATCCTTCTTCAGAAAGTTTTTCCAAAGTGGATCTGACCTGCAAGCTGGCCAATGATCAGAATTAAACTTGAATGCGACTATTTGTTTGAAATCTGCTAAAACAATGAAGCAAATAAGAGAACATTGGCAATTTGGGGTGCAGGGGAAATTCAGATCAAGATAGGCGCAAGGCATTGAAGAAGAAAACATATCCACTGGACACTTAAATGTTTCAGCCAGCAGGATACCATAGAATGGGAATTTCTTCACATATTTATAGGATCTGGGCATGAAGGTGGTTCAGTTTCCTTCTTGCTTCTTGGAAATATTCACCCTAGATATCACGCATCAATGTTTTTTCCTTGAAAATTGGTATGGAATAAAGCTCTTTCACCATTTTTTTCCTGACTTCAATCCAGTCTCCTGAGTTCCTCCCCAAAAAAATGGCGGCTGCTCTAAAGCCACAGTTCCCATCCCCTATGAAATCTTGGACATTTTATATATTTGGAATGGCTGTTTTTGGGAAAATATTTTTGTATTGGAAATGAAACCAGAAATCAGAATTTTTAATAAAAGAAAATATTTTCCAAAGATAAAACTCACTTCTTCAATTGATACTTGGTCTAAAAATCCGCAAGAAGAATAAAACAATGTACAGGTAACCTAGACAAAAACCCCCCAAAAAATTAGGCCAAACTAACAAATGAGAAAAAAATCAAATTTAATCACTTTCTCAATGATTTTTGGGGCTTCTAATAACTTCTTTCCAGGAGGATGGTAAGGAGAATCACTATCTTCATTGGACACCTTAAGTCTTTTCATTCTTTTCCCAGGATTTTTTTCAGAAGAAGCAAAATGCTTATTTACAATGGTTCAAGACCTCTAATCAAACTTTGAATGAAAAAATTAATAAGAAATAATATCCAGAAAATCAACATAAAAAAAAAATTGAAAGCTCACCATTTTAATAAAATACAAATCTGCAAGCTCTTCATCTGCTGAATCTCCCCCTTCATGCAGATCTGGGACCTCTTCATCTTCTGTATATTTCTCTTCAGTCAGAAATTCAGCCTATGTTAACAAAAGGACAAAGAATCATTAAAAAACAAACCATTGCAGAAAAAATAACCATAGATATAAAATTGCCTCTTATGCTGATTGATCCTTTGTTTTTCCCTTCCACTTCCCTTTTATTTTCTTCCACATTCTTGAAACCTGAAAACCTAGGAAAAATAAATTAATTATGAAATTTTATATATAATTTTTTTCCAAAGAATGGTTACTGACCTTGGAATTTTCTGTGAATTTCTTCTCTGGCCTTCCTTTCATCTTGAGTTCTTCTAAATATTCAAAACCAGATGGATCTCTTTTGCTTGAGGACTGAAAGATATTCGTGAGCTTGTAGACTGCTGTAAGACTACAAACAGTGCTGAGCCAGAGGCAGTTTGGTGGAGGGGAAAGGTGCTGTTTAGGCTTCCCTGCTAAGAGTTACAAAAATATTTAATTTTAACCAGAATCATGGTCCAGAAACTTTTAAATGAGGAATCAGTGAAAGGGATGAGTTTTTAAGTATTCAGTAGCAATGGAAGACAACACAATCTGAGGCAAGATATTACGGGAAAAGAAATGAACAAATAAGCTTAAATTTTGTTCAAAGTTCCATAGAACAAGGCAGTTGTAGGTGACAACACCCACAAGCTAATACCTCTGGTTGTCAGAAGAAGATTAGGAAAGATCAACTTCTTCCCAACCAACTTCCAGGTTCTCAATGAGCCTTCCCAACTCTCTGCAATCAAGCGCTTGAAGGGTACCAGATAAAGGAATAAAGGCATGTTTAACACTTCATTTTTCAAACTTGAAGAAAACTCTCAGCCAAACATGACTGGTTCCAGAAAGAAAATCAAGTGAATGATCTGGACAAAATTGGTTGGAGACAGGGATCAACAGAGTTTCTTAACACACTCAAGAATTCAAACCAATGAATTATTCTTCAACCAGAAAGACTATTGTTTGGTAGTAAGGATCAGGTCACAGTTGACGGAGAAAAGGATTGAGTATGGAGGCTCAAAGGATCAAGGGGCAATCAAAAGATATACCCATGATAAGGATGCTCAGACCAGGTGGAGGGGCCCACAGATTGATTGCTAGATGATGATGATAGGATGGATTATTTAATGATAGCTGATGAGGATCCCCAAACAGGCAGTGGAGAGCACCTCCTTTTATATACAAGAGCCCTGTACACTACTTACAAGAGATGACTAAAAATGAAAGCCAATTTTATTTTATTTTTTTATTTTTCATTTTTCATTTTTTATTTTTTCTTTCTTTTTTTTAATTTTGAAATGATGCGGAACAGGTGAATCAAGATGAAAGGACAGACCATCCCATGAAAGATGAGCGGTTGAAGGCAGCTGATGGACACCCGCAAGTTGATAGATGAGGGGTAGCGGGCGGAGGATGAACTTCTGCAACAGCGGTTGGGGGTGAGTGATGGAGGCTGCGGTTGCATGATTTAGAAGAGATGGATGAGAGTGGGATGGTTGATAAATTGCTGCAACAACTC
This sequence comes from Puccinia polysora, assembly GCA_025617555.3. Taxonomy (NCBI): domain Eukaryota; kingdom Fungi; phylum Basidiomycota; class Pucciniomycetes; order Pucciniales; family Pucciniaceae; genus Puccinia; species Puccinia polysora. Next base: position 4,217,803 of record CM062625.1, on the reverse strand, counting down.
CAAAAGCCACAAGCAACAGATTGCGGTCTGTCAGATGTGGAGGTTGATAGATGGATGGCAGCTCACAATTGATGCAAGCAACCACTTGCGGGCCGGTCAGATGTCAACAAAGCAATGGGAAGCGCGAGTGATTGGACGGGACACCTAGTGATTGGATGTTGTTGGAGATTGGGAGCAGAGGATGATAGCAACTCACAGTACATCCAACGGCCTTAGGTGATGAGTGGGGATGGTGGGGCAGGGGGATCTAATGGAGGATTGGTCTTGCAAGGGTGTCACGAATGGTCGAGGGGGTTTGATGGATGGAGGTGATATTGGTTGGATCAACCTAGAACACTTGCACAGGTTCTTCGGCCAGAAATTGTTGAAGGACTGTCAATTGCAAGAAAGGGGCAAGAATTGAACACAGATCCTAGGGGACTCAAAACCAATGGGCATGCCCTAGACCGCTAGGACAGGGAGGGGTTGGGAGGAACAAAAGAGGGAGAGTACTCATAGCAATGGATTATTTTTTTTCTTGAATGATGAAAGATTATATGTAAAAAAAAATAAAAATCTTGCCCCTTTACATGAGGTATACCAAATTGGTCACCACATCTGCCTCAACTTACAGACTGTCTCTAGTCTGCATCTTGAATTTGAAGATATTAGGAAAAGAAGGAATACAAAGAAATTGAGACAGAAGAATGGCCATTTCTTGATATTGAGATTGATTGAAGAGTTGGAAAATATTTTGATCCATCTAAAAGAGCCCAAGAAATGGCTGAGATAAAACCAAAAAGGCATCCCAGGTGCTCAGGTTTGTGGAATACAGTAGAGTTTTCCAACAAAAATTCAGCAAATGACCCTGGTGATGGACAATTTGGAGGACTTACTTCCAAGATACATTGCCTCTGCAACAACAAAACTTCTTTAATTGATCAGAAGAGAACCTTTGGGCCAACCAATTACCATCCAGCTCCCCCAAAACATAATATCCACCTCTAACTTGACAAACCACCCAATAAGGACCATTCCAGAGGTTTGAAAAAAGCTTCCCCAATGGGTTTCCAAAGATTGATTATAAGCTAAAACTAGGTCAACAGAATTCAAGGGATCCCTGATTTGATTTAAGTGCTTATCTTCCCAATACTGAACCAATTTTTCTCTTTATTTCATCATCTTCTGATAAGCTTCATCACAAAAATCTTCACTTTGCTCCAGTTGCTTGGATCTAGCAACTAATAGATCAGTAGTTAAGGACACCTCTTCCCAAGAGATACCCAAGAAAGATTCCATTCCCAGATCCAAAAGGTGAACTGCTCTTTGACCAAAGATGATTTCATAGGGTGAGTGGCCAGTAGTTCATTTGGTTGAGATTTGATCAGGGAAAAGAAAAAGAGGATGGAATTTGCAAGAATTATTTCCATTTTCACCAGCAAGTTTAACAAGTACAACCTTCAACAGAGCATGTCCTTGTTCCGCCATGCCTTGGCCTTCTGGATAATAAAGAGTAGTGAATTTATGTTGTAGAGGGAGAGATTGGATCATTTCAGCAATTTTCCAAACAAATTCAGAGCCTCCATCAGAAGAGTAAGATCAAGCCAAGCCATAACACATTGTCAAATTGTCATAAAGGAAAGCTTCCACTGATTCAGAGCTACAATTCTTAAAAAATTTTGCTTCAAACCATTCAGAAAAATCATCTCTAGCCACAATGAGCTACTGAGAACCACCTGCCTTAATATGAACCACACCCATAGAAATCCTTCCAAAGACATTGGAATCCCCAGTAGGATAAAAAATTTCAACTGTATGCCTAAGATTGTGTTTCTGAAAAACTTCACAACTCTTGCACCTTTGAGAGACATATTACTTCAGAGATGGCCACAAAAATTTTTTGGATAATTTTCAATGAGTTTTGGTTTCCCCACAGTTACCAAGACCTTCATGGAGACTTTCAAGGATAGAATATTGTTTGGAAGGGATAGTAAAAACAATACAAGCACAAGGATTTACTATTTTCATAAGTCTAGAACCTTGTACAAAGAAATTAGAGGAATTTATTTTAACAGATCAAAATTCTTTAGTAGAGAGATAAGGATGTTTTTGGACAGTTAAAATGTACTGCTCTATCTTAAGCCAGAACCCTTGTTGAATGCCAGAATAATATTGAGAGGAAAGGGCAAGGACAGGATGGATTAAAGGTTTTTACTCATCAAAATCCATTCCAACATTGGATTGGTCATCTCCAAGAGGACTTTGAGATAAACCATCAGGTATGATGAGAGACTTGCCAGGCCTGTGAAAAATTTTAAAAGAGAAAAGCAGGATAAAGGCCACCCAGAGAGTCATAGGAGCACTGGGAAGGCTGGGAGCATTGATTATTTCAATGATAGATCATCAGTTGAGCCGCACCAAAGAGTTCCAATTTGTGCTAAGATTATCTGGATTCTACATCTGAAAATAACAAAGATTCATGAAGAGCAGGATGGTCCCAACCATTTTCATCATCTTGAGTAAGGATGGCCCCAACAGATTGATAACTATAATCAAAAGACAGCTTGATCTTGCCAGACCCAGGTTGATAAGAGATTGTTTTCAAAAATAGGTCCTTGCCTACAGTCATTTTGAGCAAATGGAAAGAATTTTAACACTCTTGGGTCCAAACCCATTCAGTATCTTTCCTGGTGGGGCAACAGAAGGGTGAAAAGATTTTGGATAGAGATGGGATAAAGATTCTAACATAACTCACAACACCTAGAAAACCTCTACCTTCTGTAGGATTGATTGGAGTGGGCCAAGAGATGATCTTTTTAACTTTGGATTGTGCCATCCTTCTTCCTTCCTTGCAAACCACATGACCAAAATTTTTCCAGAGCAGGGAAACAAGCAGCCAATTTGGATCCAGAGAAAGTAAGACCAGACTCCTCAATTCAAAACAGAATCCTTTCCAAAGTAGTAGCATATTCTCAGGTAAAGCAACAAATTCCTGAGTTCCAAGGCAAGAGCTCATTATCATAGCCAAAAACTGGACCTTTCATTCCAATATTTTCAATAAATATACCAGTATGATCAGTGATTTTTTCCTGGAGGATCCACATCATCTGAGCCTGATAGACTGCAAACAAATTGGTGGCACCTTGTGGCAATTGAGTGAGTTCTAATTGACCAAGAAGAGTATTGAAAGTAGTGAGAGGGAAAGAAATAGGATGTAAGGATTGTTTTGAATAAACACCCATAATTTCCCCTAGACCATAGCAAGCTCTCCCAGAGAAAGATTCAACAAATTCTTCAGTAGCAGCAGGGATTTCAGAGTCTTTAATATAAACTTTATTGAGAGGTTGGAGATCATGAAATATTCTAATTTTACCATTACTATTGAGGACACAGAAGACAGGGCTGGAATAGCTAGAGGTTGAATGTTTTTATATACCAGTAAAAACTTGTTTGCAAACAAACTTGATAAATTTTTCAACTTTAGCAGCAGGTATTTGGATCTTTTTCTTTTGCCAAGGATGATGTTCAACTACAGGGATGATATAGGGGATGCCATTAGATTCTTTCAAGGGACCCCTCTGTTCTTCACAGAAAGTAATAAATTTTTCCCTTAGACATAGGAAATTTTTTATAAACTTCAACTCATCAGCAAGGAGCCATCCATCTAAACCAAAGTTGACCACTTTTGGATTCCCTTCAGTGAAACAACCATCAGGAACAAGGGGACCAGTGAGGCATTAAGATAGAAGCAAGATGGTGCAGGAAGACTTGAACAAATCACCTTGAAGTTTTTTCAGAGTTCAATAGAAGAAGGCAGTTTTAGGTAACAAGGCAATTGTAGGTAACAAGGACCGCAAGCTAATAACTCTGGTTGTCAGAAGAAGATTAGGGAAGATCAACTCAATCTCAAACAACTTCCAGGTTCTCAATGAGCCTTCCCAACTCTCCCCAATCAAGGACTTGAGGGGTACCATATAACTGTGGGTTGGATGAGAATTATTGGCCCACAAGTTTAGTCAAAGAGCAGTACTTAAAGCAAAAGAAATGCTGAGACAATAATGACTTATGATTGATCCTTAATATTAGGCAGAGGCAATGGCACACTTGTGAATGTAAATGAATTGGTAAATGAATGGATGGGAAATAGCAGGGAGAATAACTTCTTAAATACAAAAGATGGTGCTCATGTGGAGCTCATGTAATAACAAGAAAACGGCAAAACTTCCTCCCCAAATGGTCTCTACGGGCTCCACAAGTCTTGCTACTTGGTTTGCGCTTACTCAGCCCACTTGGCATTAGTCCCTGAACCCTTATGAACAGTCTGTGCTGGTTGAATTTGGTTTTTCCACCCTTACTGGGCTGAACTGGCCTGTGTTTTTGTTCAGACCCTTGCTGGTTGTCCCTTAAAACCATCCCAGTTACCTCTTTGACCTCACTTACTGGGCTGGTTGTTTCATTCAACAAGCCTTTGGCCCCTAGCATGGACCAACTTGACCCAGAACTCACCTGGGTCTGCTCTCAAGATCACAAGGGGGGGTGTAACCGGCAGGTGTGCCGTCTCCCCCCCTCTTTCCTACGTAGGTGACCAGCAGGGGTTGTAAAATCCCTAGCTGGACGACTGTGACATGATTCTCCCCAGGAAGACCATCCAAAACAGGTGGGCTGGAGGGGGATCAGGTCCCCCCAACCCTTGGCTCCTCCCCCTTGGTAATGGGGGGGGGGGGGGGGAGAGCGCCCAGCTTGCTTGGCGGGAGGGTGGTCAGATACCCTTCAACACCAACAGGTTTGAGAGTGGTGAGGTCCCCCCACCCTGGCTGGTTGCCACATGCAACAAGCCACTGGCTGGTCCCTGATGAGGGGGAGGACCAGCCATCCTCCCTCTCTCTCACCACCAAGCAAGGGGAGGGAGGGAGGCAGGGGCAGCCAGCCACTGCGGCTGCAACCCACCACGGAAGCCGCAACCAGCCGGGTGGCGTGACTGGGGCCCAGGCCTTGCACACAGCGGGTGGAGGGACTCCAAAAGGAGTCCTCTACCCTGTACAACAGCCCCAGGCGGGCCTTTGGGCCCTGCAACAGGCCCAGGTAGGAAACAAGCCGGCCCCAAATGGGCCGCAAAATGGGTGGCAGCCCCAATGGGCTGCTGTGGTGTCATTATATAGCCTTGGTTCAGGAACTGCGTTGTGGCCTGCGCACTCAGCATTTGGTAGGTCAGGCTCAGCAATTGGGGTGTGCACGTTATCAGCAGTGGCCGCTGCGGGCTCCGAAGCGGCTGCGGTGGGGATCAGCAGTAGGTGCAGCGGGACTGCAACACTAGTTGTGAGCCAAGCTTGACTAGGGGAGGCAGGCTGCAACCAGCTTAGTTATTACGGGCTCAGGAATGGCGCCGGACCGAAATTTTTTGCGGGCGGTTAGTTTGAGTAGTAGGAGTGGGGAAACTGCAGGGATATGTACATGGGCGGCCCCGTGCAAGCGGGGGCTGGCGCATGGGACTGGGAAATTCAACACAGCGCGTAGGGTGGATATGGACAAGCACGGTGAACTTCAAGTAGGGCGCAGCAGAGGGCCAGGCCACGGGAAGGAAGAACCGGATGTGTGTAACAGCAGGTAGGCTGAAGAGATAGGGCAGTACAGATTAAGGTGAGGTTAGGTTTCTGGGTCTAGGGTTTCTTCTTCAATTGTTGTCAGATTTTTCTTGCATTTGTACCTAGGATAGGGCTTAGGGGGAGATCATAAAACGCCAGATCCCTCAGCACAAGTTGGAAGGAGGGGGAGCACAAACAGGGGGGAATTTATCATCTTCATCATCTCTCTCTTTTCTCTCTCTTAAAGGGGTATCCTCAGATCTTACAGATTCCAGAACCATTGGCTCTGTAACCAAGGGAAAACAAATTGAGGGTTACTCACTTTAGTTTCCAAACCGCCCAGGCCCAAAGATCATAAAATAAATACTTTGGCAGGCCAGCCAGTCTGGCCAAGTATGTCCAAAATAAACCTTGGGCCCAGTTATTCCCAAATAAGAAAGTCTGGCTAAGGTGGCCAATCCACCCTGGCGGGCCTGTCAGGGCCTGTGTCCCAAAAGAGCCAGAAAACGGTTTTTGGTGCACAAATTCCCAAAACCAATAACGTCCACATAGGCCCACGTGGCTCATGTGATGTCCAATGGGTCATGGAGGCTCATTTGTGCATCCCATTTGGATTACACAATAATATTTACATTAACTGAGTGCATCCGTATTTTAACACACCCCCTTAATCCAAAAGGGATGCCATATGCATACTAGACACAAAACCTTGAGGTTTGTTCCTATCTAAAACCTTAGTTAAGATATTGGAAATAATTGTTTCAGCTTGCTACTATTGCAGAGCAAGCTGCAAAAGTAACAAAAATAACATAAAAATAATAATAATACAATGAACCTAAGAAGGAGTAGAAAAACCTTAAATATTATTACAGAATTGAGTTTTCCACCCAAAATTCGGTAGGGTCACTCACTGAACCCACCCTTGAAATCCAACTCCTTATATTTTTAAATAATTAAGGAAAGAAAGACCAAAATACTACAGCTCCACTATTGAGTTTTTGGTCAATTCAATATTTCACATGTATTGTCACATATAGGTTTCACACCTAAAATTCAGTCAGAATTGAGGTGTTGTGTATATTTTAGGAGTTACGGACGGAAATGTGTTTTGTCACAATTCCCGCACGCAGCCGCGGCAGACAATGCACCCATGTGCGGCTGAGATACAGCCCTGTCACTCCGTCAAGGTTGTGTACGCAGCCCTGGGCCTCTGAAAAGTATGCAGCCGTGGGACTACGGGTTGACAGAGTGTCAGGTGGCCTGAGAAGCTTAGGTACCACGCAAACATGCTACAACCCACACGAGAACATTCTACATATGTAATAAATGTTCCTGTGGATAGTAGATAGTCGAAAAGTACATAATATTATATAAAAGAAGAAGGTGAAAAATGGGCAACAAAAAGAGGGGCAGCTCTCAAATCTAGGAGGGGGAGAGCCCCATGGTTTGTGAAGAAGCAGGAAATGGAGGTGGTGAGCCAGGGGGGTCAGCTTGTTCCAGGTGGGTGGCTTTGTCCTGCATGGGCACTGCAGTTTCCAGCTGTGCTTGCAGGTGATTGAACCAATTAGTTTCCCTCACAAAAATCTCAAGAGCCTGCCATGCTTTCAAGTTTCCCAGGTTCAAGCTTAGGTTGCTGGGGTTGTACTGAATTTTTTCAGATAGCAGCTGTTTCGCAAGTCTCGGTCTGTGAGATATGTACTTTGGGCAGAAATTAAAGAAATGAGCAACTGTCTCCTTATGATAAGAGCAGTTGGGGCAAGATGGGTCAGCCACTTTCCTGATCTGAAAAAGGTATCCTTTGAGGCCACAGCACCCAGAGGCAATCTGGCTTAGGACCGCAGAGGCTTGTATACCAATTGTCGGGGTTTGGCTTCTGAGCCCTTTGCTTGAGGTGATGCGGGTGTCCAGGACTTTCCTCTTGGCCTTTGCAAAGTTGCTGTGGAGGGGGAAGGGGGTTGTAGCGCCCTGGTCCACAGCATTGTTTTCCCTCCTGTCTGCTGACTTGTTCCCTTGGATCCCCGAGTTTCCTGGGCACCATATCAAGTTCAGAAGAGAGGTGTTAAGGATCCCCAATATAATTGTGGCACCTCTATAAAAATATTTAATAATCAATTTATTCATATTGATTTAAAAAAATAAACCATAACCAAACCACTTAACCTTGCAATAAGCTTAATCCAAATATTTTAGGGATTTTTGCTGCATTTATTAAATAATATATTTATTATTTATTCTATCACCTCTGGTAGCTAAAGGATAGCAAGGGTCTTGCCATCCAGGAGGCTGACAATTGGGGGTCTGGCCTGGAAATATTCCATTTTATTATAATTAATACCTTGGACCAGACATTTCAAAAAAAAAAAATCAAAGATAAATTTATCTGACTTTATAACCATTATTTATCATTAAATTCTTTTGCAGTGGATTTAAAAACCAATGAATAATTAATAATATATGATTTAAATCTTTTAAAGATAAGAAAAGGTGAATATATTAAAAATTATAAACCTACTGGTTGGAAAGCTTTAACTCAAGCTGAGAAACTTAATATGTCTTCTGCACATAAACACTTAGATAAACTCCTTGAACAAGAAGATCTTGAAAGGCATATCAAATTTCTGGCTATATTAAGGAAACATAAACCTTTGAAGAAATACCGTATAAATTACTTTTTGAAATATAAAAGTAAGTATACAACTTGTATTACCATATTATTTTTTTTAAAAAATAATATTGATATATTTTATTAACCAATAAAATACACTTTTTTATCAGTGAACCCTCCTGTACCAGAAACCACCACCACTGAAGTTGATTTATTGGATCAGGAAATCCCAGATATCTCTGGACTCCCTGAAAATATTGATTGGGAAGGTGAAGACCTCATTGGAACACACGTAGACCCCGTAGGATTACCTACTAAGGATCAATTTAACCCCAATAAGGTCTTGGTACCTTTGAGAATCAATTTAAACGTAACACAAGAGCCTCAGGAAGAATTCCCTCTTATGGATCTTTTCCAACAGCTCTCAGTAACCGTGTGACCACCAATAAGGACAACCATGAAGGGACTAGAACCTGTGAATCAAATGTTTATGGACAGGGAGCATCACCAATCAATTCTGCCCTCTCCCAACCTAGGGACGGAGAAGGTAGTAGAATCAAGCCACCCTCCTTTACAAAAAGATTCCCTGCAGCCACCCTAGCAGAATCTGGCCAAGGAAGCCTAGATCAAAGGCTTAGTCAAAGAGCACATGAAATATTCGGAAGAATTCAAAGAAGCAAAAGCCAAGGAGGACATGGTGTGTATGAAAAATATAATCTCCCAGGCAAAAGCCACCCAGATAGCTCTTCAGAAAATTATTCCAAGGAAAGAGGTAGAATACTATGTAGATAAGTGGAACCCTTGGGATCAATTAGCCCAACTGAAAGGAAAAGGATCAGGAAAGAAGAGATCCTCTTCCCATCCCAAACCAAAGGGAAAGAAAGACTGGGATCAAATAATATCCCTAGCTCAAAAATGGAAAACGTTTTACAACAATTAGCTTCTAATTCTGAGCCCAAACAAAACTCTGATGTAATTACTTCATTTTTTAATGATATGCGTCATAATTTTAAAATTGTTTGCAAAAATTTGGACGGTGTTTATACCCAAATGGATAAATTAAGCTCAGTAGTAGCCAAATTGATTAATAACCAAACAAAGACTCCAGGAATGGAAGAAATAAAAGAACACACACAACAGTTATTGGAGAAATTTAATCAAGGTAGGATCAGAAAGACTCAAACAATTGAGAATATGTTATCAGGAATCCAAGAAGATTTTATTATGTCTTTCCACCCCTTAAAAGAAGAATTGGAAACCACCACTAACAGCTATATTCTATCCTTTAGTGAAAAATTGGATGTGCTTAATAACAAAGTGGACCTGCAACTTAATCTGATCACAAATGATCTTAGAGACTTGAAAGTCCCTCTGACCAACCCCTTGGGTAGTACTACAGAGGAACCAAAACCTCCCAGACAAACCACCACTCCTTATGCACCATCCTTATTAGGAATGCATAGGAGTGACACCTTTAGGCCTAGTCCTACCCCTGAGATGGAGCAAGCACTCAAACTGTTACCCCCTATTTCTCAATGGCCCAAGTTCTCCAGTGAAGGAGAATACAATCATATAAATTTTATTAAATTTATTGACTACACCATTAACTCTTAGGACCTACCAGAAGCTATAGATGTAGTCAGGCTACCCAGGCTATTTGAAGGAGTATCATTGGACTGGTTTATCAATAAAAGAGAAGACGTAGGATCCTTACCATGAAATTCTTGGAAAATCATTATCAAAGAACAATTTGGTTCTAGAATGTGGAAAAGAAAAATGATGAAAAACTTCTAAAATTCCTCATTTGACCCCTCCAAGGATAAGCCTCACAAATGGTGCTTGGAACAGAAGAAAAGGTTGGATTGCTTCTATCCAGATGCTGATAAAGAGGAATTAAATGAAGGAATCCTCAACCTGTGTCCTGGCAATCTTAACCATAGTGTAAGATGTAGGATGGGTATGAATGCTGACTTGCCAACTCTAATCAATGTGCTAGAAGAAGTAATAGACATGAATGGGTTAGACAAGAAACCCCTTCAAGACCCAAAGAGAACTATAACATCAATAAAACCAGAGAACAACCTCCTCTGATGAATGTCTCTTATAATAAGAAACCTAATGAGAATAGGGATAAAGAGAGGATGCCTGAAACCTGTTGGAATTGTTAAAAGACTGGGCATATGAGACAAGACTGCCCATTACCAAAAAGGAAGCTAGCAGTCTTGGAAGGAGAGAAGGAGGTTTAAGGGAATCAGAAATATGAAGATATAGCTGATACTGAAGGATCTCTTTCTGAATGTAAATTAATCCTGACCAACCCTGTTAATGTTATAGAAGGAGATATAGGCACTTCTGTAGAAATCAATAACATCCATGGGGATTCTAGCTTGCCCCAACAATGGGATCCTACCATAATTCCTAGGCATATTATGGATTTCAAACCATTAACAGTTAAACCTATTAGTGGGAAAAGTTCTACCACTGGTAAAAATTGTTATGCAAAAGGATTGTATAAAGACAGACCTAAAAGGTTATTACTGGATAGTGGAGCCTTTTGCTTGTGTGTCTGTGCTGAATTCTTAAACAAATGGGACCCAAATTGGAAAGAACACCTTTTGCCCATCCCAAAAGCCAGGTTCAGCTCTTGCAACTCTACCATGAATACTATTGGAGTATGGAATGCTCCTATAATACTACCTCACACTAAAGTATCTTTGAGAATACAAGTGGAATTTGTAGTATTTCTCAAAGGACTATGTGACTACCCGATACTGGGTAATGATGCCTTATGTCTATATGGTATAGATGTGTTCCAGAGTAGAGGAAGATACTTCACAGTAGGAGGTAATTGGGATAAGAAGTTTAGGATATGCACTATTCAGTCTAACTTCCCCTCCTCTACTTATCAAAAGCATTTAGAAGACTTTGACCATGAATACTTCTCTCAAGCAGCTCTGAATATGAAAATTTCTGAGGAACAGAAGAAACATATATTGAAAGTCTGCTTTGAGAACCAGAATGATTTTTGTACTAAAGATCATCCATTGGTTATATTAAAGGACATGATATGGTATTGAAATTGACCATTAAGCCTCCTTATCCTCCTAACTTAAGAAGGCCAGCCTATCCTTCTAGTCCTAAGTCTAGAAAAGCTCTTGAGGAAAATATCCAAGAACTGATAGACTTACAAGTGTTAAGGAAAGTCGGGCATAATGAACAGGTAGATGTGACCACACCTGTAATCATAGCTTGGCATAATGACAGGTCAAGAATGGTAGGAGACTTCAAAATGCTGAACAATTACACTCAAGCAGATTATTATCCTATACCCCGGATTGACCTTGCTCTGCATAACTTATCCAAGGCTAAGTACATCACTAATATGGATATGCTTAAAGGTTTCCACCAGATACCAATAAGACCTGAAAGCAGGAAGTTTATGAGAATAATCCGTCATTTGGGAATATATGAATATCTCAGGATTCCCTTTTTTATAAAGAATGCTCCATCACACTTCCAGAGAACAATGGATACAGTTCTAGGTACTTACATCAGACAAAGATGGATGATGGTATATATAGATGATGTTATCATATACTCTGATGATTGGGATACTCATATCAACCAAGTAAGATTGTTATTCCAGACTTTCTCCAGAGCAGGATTGAAGGTGTCCATGAAGAAATGAAACTTTGGCTACGGAGAATTGAAAGCCTTAGGACATATAGTCTCTGTTCTAACTCTAGCTGCTGATCAAAATAAGATAGCTGCTGTCATGAATAGACCTATGCCTCAAAACAAAACAGAATTACTTTCTTTCATTATTTTTTGCAGTTATTACAGACAATACATACCAAAGTTTGCTATTCTAACTAAAAGTCCGTATGAAGTATGCAACAACAACACCCTATTTGAGATGACTCATGAGAGACTAAAAAACCATGAGGAATTAAAAATAGCTATGACCTCTACTCCTCTACGTATCCAACCAGATTTCTCCAAGCCCTTCAAACTGTAAATTGATGCCTGCATGGAAGGGCTAGGAGCTGCTCTACATCAGGAAAGGATAGAAAAAGACAGACCAGTGGAGAAACCAGTACTCTTCATATCTAGACAGATCAAAGATACAGAGAAGAGATATGGGGCCAGTCAGTTGGAATTTTTGGCACTAGTATGGGCTTTAGAGAAGCTACACTATTACTGAGAAGGCAACACTTTTCAAGTAATCACGGACTGTAATGCTGTAAGAACTCTTTTGAACATGAAAAATACCAGCAGAAATATGCTCAGGTGGCAAATTGCTATAGAACAGTATAGAGGACAGATGACTATAGTGCATAAAGCTGGAGCTAAACATCAGAATGCTGATAGCCTTAGTAGGAATTCCTTGCCTAATGACTCCAAAATTGCAGCGTATTAATACTAAGCAACAAAGAACATATACAACATATACTCCAGGAATGCCATGACAACTGTTCATCAGGGCACCTATCCACAGAGAGAACTTGAGAAAAATTAAAACAAACTGCTTGGTGGATAGACTGGAAATAAATTACTACTGAATATGTTACTAGCTGTGAAACCTTCCAGAAATCAAATAAAACTACTGGAAAAAGGTTTGGACTCTTACAGAAGATATATGAACCTACAACCAGATGGTAAATCATTAATATGGATTTTTTCACCGGCCTCCCCCATGGAGGTACTCATTCATATAACTCTGTCCTAGTTATAGTTGACAGATATTCTAAGAAGGCAAAATCCTTACCTAACCACAAAGAGGATAGTGCTATGGATGTAGCTTCACTATTCTGGAACAGGATCATAGCTGATGTGGGTATACCCAAGATTATAATCAGTGACGGAGACCCCAAATTCACCTCTGAGTTTTGGAGGAATATACATGATATACTGGGTACTACTCTAGCATTTTCTACAGCATACCATCCCCAAACTGACAGATTAGCTGAAAGAATGATACAGACCCTAGAAGATATGTTAAGGAGGTTCTGTAGCTTTGGTCTAGAATACAAAAACTCAGATGGTTATTGCCATGATTGGGTAAGCCTACTCCCATCTCTAGAGAGGGCTTATAACAGCAGTAAACATTCTGCTAGCAAAGAAGCTCCTTACATACTAGAAAGAGGATGGATTCCAAAACTCCCTAGGAATAACTTAAAATATAACTTAGCCACTATTCATCCAACATCTCTTGACTTTAAGAAAATGATATATCTGGAAAATAATCATGCTCAAAAATGTGTAGAAGAAGCAGTAGAATACAACAAACAAAGATGGGAAAAATCACATAAAGAACCTGACTTTAAAATAGGAGATCAGATCTTGATATCTACAACCAATTTCAACAATCTAGCAGGCAACAGAAAACTGAAACCATCCTTTGTTGGACCATTTGTTATCAAGAAGATGCATGGCAAAAATTCTGTGGAAGTAATCTTGAGTGAAGAATTATCAAGGAAACATCCAGTATTTCCTGTTAGCCTAGTCAAAAACTTTCAACCAAGAGAAGGCAGCAACCTCCCTCCAGCAATAATCCCAATAGAACCTGACCCTGTGAAAAAAAGGGAAATTCAGAAGGATATTGAGAGATAAGAAATAGAGAGTACAAGGAAAAGATTGTAGACTATACTTAGTAAGGTACAAAGGAGAATCCGCAGACAAAAATGAATGGTTACCAGAAAATAACATACCTGATGGACCAATACATCTCAGAAACTAAAGAGCCAGAAAAAGGAACTGAAACACACATGAACTTAATTTTCTCTCAAAAACCTCCAGATTTTTTTCAGATATGGCCATATCTTGGAGTGGCGGAATGTCAGCTTGCTACTATTGCAGAGCAAGCTGCAAAAGTAACAAAAATAACATAGAAATAATAATAATACAATGAAACCAAGAAGGAGTAGTGAAACCTTAAGTATAATTACAGAAATGGATTCCCCACCCAAAATTAGGTAGGGTAACTCACTGACCCCACCCTTGAAATCCAACTCCTTATATTTTTAAATAATTAAGCAAAGAAAGACCAAAATACTACGACTCCACTATTGAGTTTTTGGTCAATTAAATATTTCATGCGTATTTTCACATATATGTTTCAAACCTAAAATTCAGTCATAATTGAGGTGTTTTTTATATTTTAGGAGTTACAGACAGAAATTTGTTTTGTCACAATTCCCGCACACAGCCGCGGCAGCCAATGCACCCCAACGCAGTTTGAGTTGAAGGCTCCGGTCCAAAGGTTTTTAGAGACAAGGAGGAAAGGGCTTTTGACGCCAAGAGGAGCGGATCAGGGAGTCGCAGGGGGCACTCTGGTTCAAGGATGAGTATGAACGGATGGTGTTCATTCACTTGAGATTCAGCTGACTTAAATAAACTAAGTACAAAGGAGGCAGAGAAGTGGTTGAACAAAGAACTAGAAATGAATAAGAATATTCAATACTGGGCCATCAGAGACTGCACAAGGTGAAGGACTACAAAACAGGTTGCACTCAATATTCAGGAAAAACTAGAAGTAGGCAAAAATACTAACACAACCCCTTGGCTGAAGCTTGAGGGAGCCAGGAGGCTGACACATTGCTCCAGTGGGCATGTACTGTAACACTATCTCTCTGCAGTTTACTGCATCAAATATATAGTTATAATAAATATCAATATTTTTTGTTCATGAATGGAACACTTGTTTCTCTGCCAACGCAACGGCACTCTGATTATCAGAATACAACAAACCAAAACCTTTTGGTTTATGAGTATCCTATAAGACCTTTCTCAACCACTTTGCCCCATTTCAAGCTGACAGGTACGCTCTTTACTCTGCTTCTTCTTTTGAAAGACTTATTTATGAAACCTTATTAGACATTCATGACACTGGATTCTTTCCTAAAAAGAATAAAAAACCACTTGTTGATTCCCTAGTATTACCATCTGCCCAACATGCATCAGAATAACCAACCAAATTAAAATTTCTTGACTTTGAAAACTGCAGTCCCAGACTGTTTGTTCCTTTGAGATACCTCATAACTTTCTTAAACGCAGAAAAATGCCTCATTCTTGGTTTCTCTAAGTGTTGTGACAAGATTGCAATTTCATAAGCAATATCTGGCCTTGTAAACTTCCCCAAATAATTAAGCAATCCAATAGATGACCTAAAATTGCTCCTGCATTGGAAAAACTCCAGATTCTCTTCATCTGTAGACTTTTCCAACCAAATTTTAGACTGCATTGGATTACCAAACTTCTTTGCATCCTCTAAGCCATACTGCTTAATTAGAACTGACACGTAATGGTTTTGATTCAACTTGATCCCATTATTGCTCTTACTAACTTTCATTCCCAGGACCCGTTGTGCCAGACCGACATCCTTTATCTTGAAATCCTTTTTGAGTGCCTCCATGACTCTCTCTTTACCATTCCCAATAATGATAATTTCATCAACCCATACAAAAAAAATTGCATCATTTCTGACAAAGAGAAAAGGGTTGGACTTACTTGTCCTGAAAACAATCTTGATTGGTTTCTTACTCATGGTGTTATACCATGACCTAGCTGCTTGCTTCAATCCATACAGGGATCTACACATCTTGAAGGCATATTCCCCTTTATCTGCTGAGAGGAAACTTCTCACACAGATTTTATTCAAACTTTTTGGCTTGTTCTCTACCAGCCATTCCTTGCGACCGTCAGTAATTGACATATAAACAGTCTCCTCTTTGCAAAGTTTTTCATTCAAGTATGCAGTTACAAAATCAGCCTTTTTGATTTCTTCACCCAACTGCACTTCCAAAGCAATGATGTACCTGAAGGTGGACAGCCTTCCAGATGTCAAAAACGTTTCTTGATCATCAATACCCTCTTTCTGCTTGAATCCTTGTGCAATGCATCTAGCTTTGAACCTCTTCAAAATTCCATTAGTATCAAACTTCTTATTCAACATCAAACTAGACCCAAGAATGGTCTTTCCTTTTGCAACTAAATCCCTCCTATTGAGTTCAAACACAATTTTACTTTCCATAGAATCAAATTCCTCAAAAATACCTGTCTTCCAATTGGCTCTAGAATCAGATTTCATAGCTTGGCAAAAGCTTTTTGGGTTAACCCTATGACCCATTTCTGAACTTAACTGTAGAATTTCATTAAGCATACATTGTTCCCCAAACCTATATTATTCATGTTCCGCAGAAGAATAATGGTACTTCCATTCCCCATACCTATCAACAGGTATCCTACTCCTTCCACTCCTTCTAACTGGAGGTGGTGGCTCATTAGGTTCTGATTCCACAGACTCCACTGAAGCAGGTACTGAACCCTCCTGTGGCACTTCTGCCATGTCAAAATCATCATTAATGATATTCCCTACAGCATCTTCTGGTGAAATAGGCTCCAATGCTATTTCCTGCTGTGATTCCTGAAAACCACTATCTTGACTGCTTTTGAGTGGAAAGGTACCTTCTTCAAATTTTACATCCCTACTGCAGATAACCTTTCTTGTCCCTGGAAAATAAATCCTGTATGACTTACTTATTAAATCATAGCCTACAAGTGCCCCTTTTTTGGCTCTAGGATATAACTTTCCAACCATTTCATTATGGTGTACACTATAAAAGCCTAAGCAACCAATTGCTCTTAAGTGTGATGTTTTGCGGTACAACGTCCAAAACAGATAATGCTGACCTTTCCCATTAACACTTACAATATTGTGCAACAGAAACACTGTGCAAACCAACTCAGCCATAAAAAATTTGGTAAACCAAATTGAGCCATCATAGTTCTGACTTTGTCCATTGGGGTCCTATTCATCCTCTCAAATATTCCATTATTTTGTGGATTACTTGCAGTAGTAACTATATGAGTGATACCATAATTATTTATAATCTGTGATTTATGAATTAATAACAAGCCAGCAAACTAAAAGAAAACAGCACTTGAGATATACGTCCAACACAAGAATGATGGAAACAGCCAATGATAAATACCAACACAATTGATAGACATCCTCGACTATTTTAGCAAGACTGACAGAGAAGAGAACATGGTGGAGTAGGTTTTAGGAGATTGAGAGTATTTGAAGGCTGGGAGCTAAACACAATACATGATTACTATTGAGACATAGACAGAGTTTAACAATAGCCAGACCAATCTCACCAGTTAGATACAGAGTATTGAGTTGAGGTGGAAGACTGAGAGTTGGCCGATCTTGAAATATGATTGAGGTCGAGTACAAGGAGCTGTAAACCAATTGTGAATGAGTATGAGATGAGTGATTGATGTTGGTTTGTGGAGAGAGATTGAGGTTTTATTTTGAGATGAGGATGACTGATGAGATTGAGGTTTATTTATAGGAAGAGGTTGACTGAGATTGAGATTGAAAAGAGAATGGAACCCAAGAGAGTAAGAGAAGAAAAAGATGAGGAGGAACAAGAATTAAAAGAAGTGACAATGTGAAAAGAAATAGCATACCAGAAAAGAAATAGAGTGAACAACGTGACAGTGTGAAAGTTTCGTTGGGTGAGTGTGAAAGTTCAGATACAGCTGTAGTCCAGTAACTGTTCACACGACAAGACAGACATAGCCCACGCTGTGACAATAGAGTGAAAGTGACATCTGAGGTTGTGTCCGCTTCTGAATGGTGTGACATTAGTCAAAATTCTGAAACCTCTGACTCAACACCCCCCTTAACTGGAGATCGCGTCTTATTCTTCTCCAAATACAAGGTCAGTAAACTTCTTAAGTTGTTTTTTGTTTACTGCCTCGGTCAGAGGGTTGGCAAGCATCATGTTGGTGTCTATAAGTCAAATTCTAAGTGATCCTTCCTTGAGCTCTTCTCAAAGTCCCTTTGTCTTCAGATCCATGTGTCTGGTTTTGGCGTTGGATCCAAATTTTTTTAATTTATCTTTGAGACCTTTATTATCAATCATGTGTTTTGATGATTGGAGATTTTGTTGAAATACTTCTTCCAACAAATGGCGAAGCCATTTGCCCTCTAGAAAAGAATCCAGCAGTGGTTTGAGTTCAGCTTTGGTGGAAGAGTAGGTGATATTTCTTTGTTTATAGCTATTCCAGGAGAGAGGAGAACCAAACGACAGGCATAGATACCCTGATTGAGATTTCCGACTAGTGGGATCCTTGCCCCATGATGCGTCACTGTAGCATTCTAATGGTTCTTTTGATTCATCGTAGGTGAGGGTTAGTTTTCAATCTTTTTTGTGGTTGATGTACTGCCATGTTCACTTGAGTTCCTTCCAATGCGACAATCCTGGTTTGTTTTGAAATCGGGCCAAGCTTGAAACTGAATAGCTGAGGTCCGGTCAAGTTTGACTTGCAATGTAATTGAGGAGTCCGATTGCAGACTTGTAGTTGATATTTAGCTTTTGGAATTCTTCAAAGTCCTCTTTGGTTGCTTTGCACAGTTGGAAATGCGGAGTCATTGGGGTAGAGCATGGTCTGGATTTGAGAAGCCCAAGTTCTTCTAGACCATGTTCAATGTGTTTAGGTTGGCTCAAGAGAATGCTAGTTGCTGTTTGTTCAAATCTCATTCCAAGAATGGTGTCCGGTTCATGAGCTTGTGAGTCTTTGAACCTGGAGTTGAACTTGTCATCAAAGTTGTTCCCTTCACCTACTAGAATTAGGTCGTCTACGTGAAAAAAAAGAAAAGACTTATTGTCTTCAGATTTGTACAGACAGGGATTGCTATCCGATTCTTGGAATCCAACCAATTTGATCCAGTCTGTGAGAGTGCCCTACCAGTTCTTTGGGGACTGTTTGAGTCCATACAGACTCTTCTTTAGTCTCATGAATTCGCACTTGCGTTGACATCCTGGAGGTGTTCTGATGATCACCTCCTCTTCTATTGGCGCATGAAGAAAAGCCGCCTTAAATTCATATTGTCGGATTTTCAACTTGTTCTTCAAGGCTAACAGGAGAATAGCTCTCAAAGAGGCAATCTTACCAGTAGGTGCAAATGTTTTGTCAAAATCCAAACCATGAACCTGGTTGAATCCTTTTACACAGATCCGGGCTTTATGTATGACGGCGTCATCGTGAGAGTTTTCTTTGATTTTGAATATCCACGTTGTATCTAGCGGATTTAGTGGAGTGTCTCCCTTGTAATCCTCCCATACTTCAAGTAAATTGCATTGATCAATTTCCTTTTTGATTGCCCCCCCACTTGAAGTTTTCCACATATCAACGTGCCTGATTGAATGCCTTTGGCTTGAAGTAATGGTGAAATCCATAACGTTGAGGGGGTCTAACATTCGATCAATCACGCAGAATTCTTCTTGTACTTACAGGCTCTTTGATGACTTTGATTGATTTCAGATTAACAGTAGATTTGACAGATTCAGAGGGGTCTGAAAATGAGTCTCTCAAACTTTCCCCGTCGGAATTTAGCTCTTCTTTGTCTGACGTATCTACTGCTGCCGGCGGATCCCTGTAATTAAAACGATCTGTTGCTTTTTCTTTTGCTGTGTTCTTGTTGGTCTTGGGATATTGATCTTTGTTGGGCTCAATCAGACAGAAGTCAATATCAGAGGTTGATTTGGTTCCTAGATTGTTCACCGATTGTTTTAAAAACCCAACATGTTTAGACAGAACTATTTGCCCCTTGGGCATAAGGATTCGATAGGATAAGAGTTCTGGATTATAACCCATTAGTTTTCCTTCTTGTCCTTTGGGATTGAACTTGTCTCCTTTTGATCTCCTTTGATTCAGAACAATGGTGGAGACACCAATGGGTTGCAGATAATTGGAAGGTAGTTTCTTTCCTTTGATCAGTTCCCACGGGGTGAGGAGGTCATCTTGATTTCTTGGGATTTGATTTAAGCTTAAGCAGCAGGATTTGAGGACTTCCAACCAGTACTTCCTAGGGAGTTTTGCTGAGCTTAGAGTGGATCTCACACTCTCAACAATGGTACAATTGGCCCTTTAAGCCCTGCCATTGTGTTCGGGATGATAGGGTTCAGCAATGAGATGGTTGATATAATTGTCCTTGAAGTATGTTACTAACCTGTTGTTCACGAACTCCGTGCCTCCGTCGGAACAGATCATCAAAGGATAATAACCACAGGCATTCTTTTGTTTTTCTATTATGTCGATTAAGGTTGGGGTGGTGTTGTCTTTAGGGGTTAGTGGAATGCTGGAGATGTAGCCCAAGAAATTATCCACAATTGTTAATATGTATTTTTCATGCCTATGGGATTCTGGATTGATTGGACCCACAATATCAAGATGAATCCTCTCAAAAGGTTTCATAGCGGATGATGAGACAGATTTGAAAGGGGATTTACTTATTTTGCAGATGAGACAGTCTTTGCACTTGAATGCATTATTCTGAGCTTGGGAAACTGTTATCCCCTGGAGTTTAGAGAGTTGGCCAATAGAAGCGTGTCTGTATGAGAGATGAAGATCCTTCAGAGTTCTCGACTCATCCAGTTTTGTCCAGTAACACTCCTCCTTGCCAATCTTGACCGGTGTGTCGAGAACAAAAAGATTATTCACAATCAAACCTTGACAGACCATCTTCTTGTCTCTTTTGACTTCAAATTGTCCAGATTTGGCATTGAGATTACATCCTTGGTCAAGAAGCTTTCCAGGGCTGACTAGGTTGACTACTATGTCCGGGACAAATAGGCAGTCTGAGAGAATGAGGGTACAATTCTTCCATTTCATCTTAAAAGTTCCTAGACCTCTAATAGGTAAGTTGGCACCCGCCTTCCCCATGGTGATGTGTTCTCCGGTGTAAGGTTCAAGCGTCGTAAAAAATCTTTTGTGATTAAAGATGTGTGATGTTGCTCCACTGTTGACGAGTATGTTTCTTTCAGCTCCAATCTTGGAATCTATCCACCTGGTAACAAATGCGTGAAAATGCGCAGCGTCCTGATTTTTCTTTTGTTTTTCTTTCTATTTACTCTGATTCTCTCTCCAACACTCGGGAGCTTTCTCAGGATGCATGTGGTAACAGTCAGCTTCGGAGTGATTTCTGTCTTGTTTTGGATTATGATATCCTTCAATACAGCGGCTCAAAAGGTTGTTCTTGGTCTTGGTTTTCATCGTAGCCAGAGCGGTTTCTGTCGAGCCTTGTGTGTTGCTTTTCTCAGAAATTTCGGCCTTAACTTCGTTGTTGAATTGAACTAAATGATTACATACAAATTCAACAGTGATCTTCTTTTCCCAGTGCATAATTTGCTGCTTAAGATCCTAAAGATTTGGCGGAAATTTGAACATTGTGAGGTAAGCAAGAATTTTTTCCGGTAGTTCTATACCTATGCTGATCATTTTCTTGATAGCCGTTTTGGTGTCCGTGACAAACTTTAGAATCTTGTCTTCTTTGAAGTTAAGATGTAGAAAGTTGTTGAAGATTCTAGCTCAATTCGAAGCTTGGGAAGAAGAAAACCTTTTTTTAATAGCCATCCATATTTCCTTGGATGAATTAATGTTTGAAGCATTGATGAAGTTGTTATGGGTGATGGAGTCTACCTTGGATATGAGAAGAAGTTGTATCTCATTGTTGTCTTGAGATGAGAGATCTCCCAAGGCCGATTCTAGAGTCTCAAGTACTCCCCTGAGTTTGAGCAACGCCTTCATCTTATCCATCCAGATGCCATAGTTCTCTTGTGTCAGTAGAGTGGTAGTTTCGAGGGCCGTCTTGAGCATAGCCTGTCAAAATGAGTCTGATGAAAATCCCAATCCTGACGCCATTGTTCCTAGTCTTGCTGGCCTTGGCAGAGCGTTTGGCTTTTAACTGTATAATCTGTGATTTATGAATTAATATCAAGCCAGCAAACTAAAAGAAAACAGAACTTGAGATATACGTCCAACACAAGAATGATGGAAACAGCCAATGATAAATACCAACACAATGGATAGACGTCCTTGACTATTTTAGAAAGACTGATGGAGAAGAGAACATGGTGGAGTGGGTTTCAGGAGATTGAGAGGATTTGAAGGCTGGGAGCTAAACACAATACATGATTACAATTGAGACATAGACAGAGTTTAACAATAGCCAGACCAATCTCACCATTTAGAGACAGAGTATTGAGTTGAGGTGGAAGACTGAGAGTTGGTGGATCTTGAAATATGATTGAGGTAAAGTACGAGGAGCTGTAAACCAATTGTGAATGAGTATGAGACGAGTGATTGATTTTGGTTTGTGGAGAGAGATTGAGGTTTTATTTTGAGATGAGGATGACTGATGAGATTGAGTTTTATTTATGGGAAGAGGTTGACTGAGATTGAGATTGAAAAGAGAATGGAACCCGAGATAGTAAGAGAAGAAAAAGATGAGGAGGAACAAGAATGAAAAGAAGTGACAATGTGAAAATAAATAGCATGAACAGAAAAGAAATAGAGTGAACGACGTGACAGTGTGAAAGTTTTGTTGTGTGAGTGTGAAAGTTCAGATACAGCTGTAGTCAAGTAACTGTTCACACGACAAGACAGACATAGCCCACGCTGTGACAATAGAGTGAAAGTGACATCTGAGGTCGTGTCCGCTTCTGAATGGTGTGACATTAGTCAGAAGTCTGACACCTCTTACTGAACATTATTCAACAGTTTCTCAACCCCTTTACTCACAAAATCCTCCCCTCCATCAGTAATAACCCTCTTGATCTCCCTAATCAAAACATTTCTGTCTCCAGACTTTGAAGATTACTGAAAACTCCTCTGTGGTCTGATCTGTTGAAATACATATTCACTTGCGTGTGTGCTATGTATGGTGTAATCCAAATGGGATGCACATGTGGGCCTCTGCAGCCCATTGGACACACACACGGACCATACAGTCCTGTGTGGATATCACAGATTGGTGGAAACTGTCCTCAAAACGTGTGAAAAAGGCCTATTGGTACACGGGCCATATCACGCCCGGAGGGTTATATGGGCAAATACAGCCAGATGGGCTTGTACGGACATAATTGGGCCCAAGGTTTATTTTGGACATACTTGGCCAGACGGGATGGCCCGCCAAAGTATGTTAAACTAATGTTTTGTGGTTGGGGTGGCCAAACGGGGCCACTGCCCTTGTCACAGCCCATTTGGGGCTGCTTCCCGTGTTGCGGCCCGCTCAGGGATGCTTGTTTCCCTTGATTTGGCCCATGCAGGGCCCAACAGTCCGCAAGGGGAAGTCCCAGTGGCTGAGGGATTTGGCGCAGTGCGCCGCCGTGCGGGCCTGGCCAGTCACAAAGGGCGGTCAGCACCACAGGAGCTGGGGCCCGGCTCCCCTCCCTTCCCTTGCTTGTCATTGTAAGAGGGAAGGAGACGGCTGGCTTGGTTGAACCAGCCAGCAACCGGTCAAGGTGAGGGGGATTTCAACACCCCCTTGCCCAGGAGGATGGCTGGGACAATTGCAGCAAGGTGACTGGCGGTGGGGGGTGATTTGATCACCCCTCCACCATCAAAGCAACATGGGTCCAAGGGGCGCTCTCCCCCCCCCTCCTTTACCAAGGGGGAGGAGCGATGGACTGGAGGGGACTTTTGACAAGAATTCAGTTTTTGCACTAGAGGACTAAACCAACAGACTGTATTTCAAAGTTAGAAACATATCTCACAAGGAAAGAAATATAGCCGTGAGGAATGAAAACAACAAAAATAAAGAAGAAGATACCAACAGCTCAACCAGACTTGATAGTGGATTAGATTGATAAGGACAAGAAGGAATTCTATGAGGAGGTTAGAAGGCTGAAGGACGCAGATCTGTAGAAGTATTTTCAGATTCTCTTGATTGATGAGTGTTTGATGTTGAGTTGTCTTACCAGGCAGAGATCAAGAGGAGAGCTTGAATCAGATGGACAAGGAGAGATTTGAAAAGGATAGGCATGGTGGACAAGCGGATAGTAGAAGAAGAACAGAAGAACAAGACATGAGAAAAGAACAGACGCGAGAAAAATTAATGGAAAAAAAACAAAAGAGAGACAGACTTGGTCCAGAGAGATTGAGAGGAAAAACTAGAAGTAGAAACCATGCCTTGGAGCCCTCCAGGGGTCTCCTCACCGTGCAGGAGCACATCAGATGGGGTGAGGGCTCATTGAGATCTCAACTATTTTACCACCCCCCCAGCCCACTTACCTATGATGACGCCCTGGGGGTATCAACATCGAGGGCCACTGGTAAGGGGATTTGACCACCCCCTCCAGGGATTTTTGAGAAAGAGGGGGGAAGATGGCATGTCCGCTGGTCACACCCCCCCAGGTGAGTCTGAGACTGGACCCAGGTGTGTCCTGGGTCCCACCTTCCCATTTGTATGGCCAGGGGCTGGTTGCATGAGGCAAGCAGCCAGCATTTGAGGTAACAGGGCCAGTTGTAAAAGACAACCAGCCAGGGGATTGAACAGTAAAGGGGCTGGTTCAGCCCCATAATGGTGGAAACACTGGAAGTAACCGGAATACGCTGGTTGTAAGGGTACAGCAACTGATGCCATGTGGGCTGATGAAGCCTAAACCAAGTAACAAGGCCAGTAGAGCCTGTAGAGCTCTTTTGGGGCGGAAACTTTGCCTTTTGGCTTGTTTTATCATGGGCTCATAAGAGGCCAATGTTTTGTACTTAAGGAGATCTTCTCCCTGCTGTTTTCCATCATTTCTTCATCATCCAATCAAATTCATCACTGATATCATCCAACATATTTCCCCATTGTGAGAGCTGATTAGCAATTATTGACACCAGGTGTCAAGCATTTCTTTTGCTTTAAATACTGCTCATTTGCCTAAGCTAATTGCTGGCCACAATTATAACACATTATCAGTACCAACATCATCATTACTTCAAAGCCATCTAGACCTTTATACCTTACTCTGGAGAACCTCAAAGACCTCAAGTTTTCCAAAAGGATGTCCTATGCTCTCCCCTACCCCTTTACCAAGGGAGAGGAGCAACGGACTGGAGGGGATTTGACCACCCCCCCAGCCCACTTACCTATGATGAAGCCCTGGGGGTATCACCCTCCAGGGCCACTGGTAGGGGGATTTGACCACCCCCTCCAGGGATTTGTGAGAAAGAGGGGGGGGACGGCGTTTCCGCCGCTAACACCCCCCAGGTGAGTCTGAGACTGGACCCAGGTGTGTCCTGGGTCCATCCTGGCCATTTGTATGGCCAGGGGCTGGTTTCATGAGGCAACCAGCCCGCATTTGAGGTAACAGGACCGGTTGTAAAAGACAACCGGACAGGGGATTGAACAGTAAAGGGGCTTTTTCAGCCCCATAATGGTGGAAACACCAGAAGTTACCGGAATAGGCTGGTTGTAAGGGTACAGGGACTGATTCCATGTGGGCTGATGTAGCCCGAATCAAGTAACAAGGCCAGTAGAGCCTGTAGATCTCTTTTGGGGCCGAAAATTTGCCTTTTGGCTTGTTGTATCATGGGCTCACAAGAGGCCAATGTTTTGTAATTAAGGAGCTCTTCTCCCTGCTGTTTTCCATCATTTATTCATCATCCAATCAAATTCATCACTGATATCATCCAACATATTTCCCCATTGTAAGAGCCCATTAGCAATGATTGAC
This sequence comes from Puccinia polysora, assembly GCA_025617555.3. Taxonomy (NCBI): domain Eukaryota; kingdom Fungi; phylum Basidiomycota; class Pucciniomycetes; order Pucciniales; family Pucciniaceae; genus Puccinia; species Puccinia polysora. The sequence continues at coordinate 4,192,121 of CM062625.1, read as the reverse complement.
ACCAGGTGTCCAGAATTTTTTTTGCTTTAAATACTGCTCATTTGCCTAAGCTAATTGCTGGCCATAATTATAACACATTATCAGTACCAAAATGATCATTACTTCCAAGCCATCTAGACCCTTGTACCTTCCTCTGGAGAACCTCAAAGACCTCAAGTTTTCCAAAAGGATGTCCTATATCCCTGATGTTAGCTCCACCAAGATAGTTCTGAAAAGTCAGAATTATAATACTTGGGTTGTACTTATAGATAGTGAGCTGGAAAACATCTGTTGTGGGGAGACAATGGATGAAGATGACGCTTTGATCAGTTCAGAAGTGGAGAAAAAGTCTTATCATCTCATCCTTAGGCATCTTGATGAGAATCATGTGACATGGGTTGCCAATACTCTCAGCAAAGATGATAGAAGGAGGGACAGCATCCTTTGGAAGTTGCTTTAGTCCAAGTATGCTGGTGATTCTGTTCACCAGAAGGGTATAGCCTTCAATAAACTATTCAAGTTACAATATTAAAATTGTATGCAGTTTGTTGCAGAGGCTAGGTCTAGCATAGCTAAGTTCAAGTCATCAAGACTTAACATGGATCCTGAGTGTTTGTCACTCTTAATCCTTCAGAAGCTACCAAAGGAGTTTGATTCTTGAGTCAGAATTATTTCTCAATTGGATTCTCTTCCTGGGGAGGAGGATGTGCTGAAGAGGATTGAAAAGAATGATCTTCAGTTCAAGATGAAGGGGGGCTCTGGAAAAGCCTTTGTTGGAAAGACTGGAAAATCTTGCAAGAAGGAAAAAAAGGTTTTGTCCAAGGTCTGATGCTATAATTTTCAGTAGAAGGGGCATTATGCTAAGGATTGAAAGGAGGCCAAGAAAAGGAAGAAGTCCAAATAGAATGACAAGGAGGTCAATCTCACTACAGAAAAAGTTGCAATGGTGGCTTTGGATTTTCCAATTGGAGAGGTTGTTGGGGAAGAAGGTCCCAAAAAGAATGCCAAAATTGATTAGGATCAAGAAATGGACTTGATTGAATATGAACTGAGTAATCTTAACCTCCAAGATGAGAACTTCTGAGTGACTGATAAAGAATCTTTCCTATTAGGGGGATTGAAGGAGGATGGTGTTTTTGTGATTGATTCCGGTTGTACATATCACACGTTTTTTGAACCAAATTCATTTTCAAATCTTAATGATTATGATAGAGTTGTAAAGATTGGTCAGAAAGGCAGAACAATTCAGATTAACGGAATTGGAAAAGTTATTCTTGCAAATCACTTGGGTTTCAAAATTTCTTTTGAGAACATGTACTGTGTACCAGAGTTGCCTTATAACCTTTTGTCTCTTGGAGTTTTATGGAAAAAAGGTTTCCAGATTTGTTATCTTAAAGAAGATGGGTTCTTTATTGATATGAATGGGAGAACTGTTCTTAGTGGATAAGTTTGGAATAAGATTCTGTGTTCAAGCTTGGTCAAATTCTCAGCTCTGAGCACTGTTGCTCACAATAGAAGTGGTCATAAGGTAAAGGACAGCAACTGTGAGAGTTGTACCTTGGGGGCTAAGAATAGAAATGTGTTCTCTAAGAGTAGAAATTGCACTGAATTTCCTAGAGAGGAATTTTCCATTGATTTGGAAGGGCCATTTACACCAGAGTCCATTGGTGGGGCAAGATACTCTATCAATTCAGTTAATACTGCAACTCATTATGTTTGGGTTACACCCATTTGATCTAAGGATCAGACCACGGAGGAGGTTTCTGTGATGTTCAAAGTATGGAAACAGAATGGTCTGATGAAGGAAATCAAGAGGGTTATTACCAATGGAGGGGGTGAATTTGTGAGCAAAGATTCTGAGAGGTTATTGAAAGATTATGGTATCATTCATATAGTCACTAATGCAAGTTCTCCACAGAATAATGGAATAGCTGAGAGATTGAATAGGACTTTACTGGAAAAATTCAAAACTATTATGTCTCAATCTGGTCTACAAAAGTTTTTATGGGATGAGTTGTTGTGTACAGTCTGTCTGTTGCAAAACATTATAAGTGTTAATGGGAAGAGTCCTCATTATCAGTTTTGGAAGTTTTACCCCAAAAAATCACACCTAAGAACAATTTGTTGCTTGGTGTATTATAGTGTCCACCATAATGAGATGGTTGGGAAATTAGACCCTAGAGCCAGAACAGGGGAACTTGTAGGCTATGATTTAATAAATAAATCATATAGGATCTATTTTCCAGCGACAAGAAAGGTTATCCCCAGTAGGGATGTAAAATTTGATGAAAGTACTTTTCCACTCAAAAGGAGTGAAGATGTTGTTGTGAATAAGTCACAGCAAGAAATAGAATTGGCACCTTTTTCACCAGAAAAGGCTGAGGAACATGTGGTTCCAGAAAATGATGAGATAGCAGACCTTCCGCCAGAGAGTTCAGTACCTGCTTCAGGGGAGTCTGTTAATTCAGAACCTGATGAACCTCCACCTCCAGTTAGAAGAAGTGGTAGGGTGAGAGTACCAGTTGACAGGTACCAGGAATGGAAGTCCCATTATGCTGCAGCAGGATATGAGGAAGATAAATTTCAGGACCAGTGCATGCTCAATGAAGTCCTTGGGTTGAGTTCAGAAATGGGTAACGGGGTTAACCCAAATTGCTTTGGCCAAGCTATGTGTTGAGATTTCACACCTTTCACATCATCTGGTCTTCCCATGCGGTCTCTATTCTCCTGCGTGCCTTCCTTCTCCTCCACTACGCCTACTGCGGGAGCCATCTCTCTTGACCTTGTCCCCTTCTCACTCCCGCTCCCCTTCTCTTTTCTTTTTTTTACAATTTACCATTGTTTTTCCATTCTCTTCTTCGTGTCTCTTTTCTCATTTTCTCAACCGTTCACCGCCTTCTTACCTATCAGCCTCAAGTATCACAGCCACTTTTAGTTATCAACTTTCTCCTGTCTCTTCTGTATCTCATGTCACAACTCTTGCTACTCATCTGAACTCTGATCAAGCTCTCAACATTTCCTGACTAGCTATCCCTGCCTGGTAAGACTCCACTCTTTTGGATTCTTGGCTATGTTTCAAATCTAACCTTCAGACTGCTTCAACTAGCCTCAACTCTCAACTCAAGCTCTCCTGAAAAGATCTACCTCAAACTCCGCCATTCATCTCCACTCAACCTGTTGGCTTCTGGCGTAGGATCCTCTCTCTTTATTCTCCTTTATGTAATTCTCACTTGTCTCTATTTTCTTGTTTCTCATGTTGCTTGTTTCCTCTCATTCTGCTGGTTCTACTTCATAAAGAAATCTAGCCAATCTTATTACGGTTAAAAGCCAAAGTCCAAAAATCTAACCAATGACCCATGAATGAACCAGCTGGAGCCGCCAATTACTTCCATCAAGTGGCACTCAAAGCCTTGGTCAATGCTATACCTCCCTTAAATGAAGAAAACTACTCAATATGGCGGGAAAAGATTTTAATTTTATTTTATCTCAAAGATATCAAAGAAGCCATTATCCAGAACGCTGGCCAAATGTCTTTCAAACAAGATAGGGAAATCAGAGCAATCAACCTCTCCAAACTAGATAGCACAACTCATGCAAACGTCGTTAACTCCACCAATATAACCTTGTCAAAGTTACTTTGGGCCAAAATTACTCAAAGATTTTCGTCATCTGAAACCGCAAATAGAGCTTGGGTGTTCCATCACTTCCTCCACTCAGTCTTTAACAAACATGCTGTCAAAGACTTTGTTACGGAAATGCGGAAATCTATTGCTCAAATGGCGGATGTAGGCATTGAGCTTCCTAAGGACATTTTTGCTTACCTCTTAATCTTCAAATTCCCACCAGTCCTCAAGTATCTTAAGCAGAAAATCATGCACGTGGAAAAATCCCTGATGGTCAATGTGGTCCTCAATCATCTTATCCAATCCAACAATAAAAGAATGACTCAAAACAAGACAAATGAAACTATACTGGTCTCTCTCATGTGTTGACAAAGTCTAGATCTAATAAAGATGAAAAGAAATACAGGATCAGATGCAAAGAAGGCTATCATGATCCCAATGCACCTCATACCAAATCTTCATGTTTTCATTTGCATCCTCAAGTTGCTCCGGAATGGTGGATCAAACAACAAAACAAATGGAAGAATAAAACAAAAAAAGAATCCATCAATCAAGTACCATGCACTAATTACTCTCTGGATCAATTCAGATAATACCCCCAATCTGATATTGGACTCCAGGTCCAATGTGCATATCTTTAATGATTAAAAATTCTTTTCATCTATCAATCTACAAGAAGACCTAGAAAATATCAAAACTGGGAAATTAGGGGCTAAACTTAAAGTTTGATGGATGGGAACCGTTCAATTAGAGTGGAAAGACTTGGTTGTTACACTTGAGGGCTGCGTGTATTTTCCTGATATCTTTGTGAATCTGATCATCCCTGGGCTCCTGGCTCAGAAAGGATGTACGCTCACTCAAAGACAAGATAGTTTTATGGTTACCCAAGGAGATGAAATTGTTCTCAAAGGACTAATTCGCAATAGTCTGTTTGTCATTGAGAAACCACAAGCTGCAGGCCAGGATCAAGTAGTGAATCTATCAAATCAATGATCTACCTCTTCAATGCAAGAACCTCTCTCCCTAATGGACTTACACAAAATTTATGGACTTTCATCAATCTCAACAATAAAACCTCTCCTAAAAAATCTATTCACAAACAAGGAGCTTGATCAATTCCAGTGCAAAATTTTCATTCAGAGTAAAATTAGCAGATCCCCATTCTCTAATTTCTTCTCTCCTGCTACTAAATCCCTGGATTGAATTCACCTAGATTTGATTGGTCCTATCACTCCTCAATACAAAGCTGGCCACCATTATATTCTTATGCTGGTGGACAATTTCTCTGGCTATCTTACAGCTTTTCTTCTCAACTCTAAGGATGAAACCCCTGAAACTATTATTGAGATACTTGAAACAGAATATAAACAATTATAGTATTACCCTTTGGAGATATTCTTTGACAAAGGCACGGAATTAACCAATTCAACTCTCAAGGAATTTGCAAAGGCCAAACACATAAAGTTACAAAAATCTGAACCCTACCATTTGCAACACAATGGGCAAGCTGAAAGAGCAAATAGGACCATAATCAAGTTGGCCCTCACTAAGTTCTCCTCCTCAAGACTACCTAAAAATTATTGGCACGTCATAACAAGAAGCTGTTGCTTCATGCTCAACCAAATCCCCAGAGAAGGTAAACACCTATCTCCCTGGGAAGTCATATTTGGTATGAATCTCCCTGATAATTACTTGAAACCCGTAGGTTCTGCTGTAATCTATCCTGCAAATCATGTTTTAAAGGGCAGGAAATTTGATGAAAAGGGACTGGAAGGTGTTTTGATTGGGTTTAATCCCACCTTTCATTCATACTTCATCCTCAACTCCCTGGGCGTTATTGTTGAAGCTAAAAATGTCAAATTCCTCAAGTCCCAACTCAATGATTTTCCCTTCTTGAATCTCCAAATATCAACATCTTTTTGCAACCTCAACAACGTGGAATTCTTCAAAAGGATAAACAATATCTACCTAGATAGACCAATCCAGATTCCTCTGACTCAAACTCAGACATCAAAGATCTTGATCCTCCTTCTTCTCCTTCTCCTCCCCCAGAACTTCCCATTTCTGCCCCAGAACCTAGTACATCAGAACTCTATTCAAGATCCAGACAAGAAACTTGAAAGCCTCAAAGATACCTTTTCCATCACTACTAAAAACTGCTGTCTTACAAAGCTGCAAGTAAATGTCCTGAGTGGCCAAAGTGGAAGAAAGCTTCCAAGAACAAACTAAATTCTATAGAATCTCAGGAAGTATGGGAAGATTACTACAATACTCCAAAAAACATTCTGAATAAAACGTGGGTGTTTAAGGTTAAAGAGAATTGCCATGGAAAACCTGTGAAATATAAAGCTAGATTATGCTTTCAGGGCTTTTATCAGATCCACGTCGTCAACATTGAAGAAACCTGGGCTCCTACCGGAAAACTGGGCTCTTTACAACTTGCACTAATTTACAGTCTGAAGAACAAGATGACCTTCACTCAGTCTGACTTAAAAGGGGCATTTCTCCATGCTCCTTTGAATGAAACTGTGATAATCAAAACACCAGAGGGGTCAAACAGAAAACCGGCGTACCTAAAATTAAAAAAAATGTTATATGGTCTTTGTCAGTCCCCAAAGAACTGGTATGAAATGCTCACAAACTGGATTGAATCTCAAGGATTCCACAAATTGACTAGCAATCCGTGTCTCTACCTCAACTCTGAATTACAAGAGATTTTATATTTCCACGTGGATGACCTTATCCATGTTGGGAGAACTAATTCCTTTGTTAACAATTTTTTGAATTGGTTCCTCAACTCCTCCTGTCATTCTCCCAATATAATTCCTGGTATGCTCATGGAGGTTAAAGAAGATACTATTCTCTTAAGCCAACACAATCACATAGACCGCGTATTGGAGGAACTACAACTCGTGAACTGTAAAAATACTTACTCACCGCTGACCCAGAATCTGCATCTCAAACCCACAACCAATGAAGATCATAACAAATTTTGTCAATTGAATATCAACTATTGTTCCGCCGTTGGGCTCCTTAATCACTTATCCCAATATACTAGGCCAGATATTTCTTTCCCAGTGTCTAGCCTCGCAAGGTTCAACACAAAGCCTGGCATGAATCACTGGAGAGAAGTACAAAAAGTCTGGAAGTACCTCAAAACCAACAGAAATTTCAAATAAACAATGAAGTTTAATCCCTCTCAAGGAATGATTTCCGTTGCAGCAACACTATGTGGGGTGACAATCCTGTCTTCTAAAAGTCCCAGACTGGCTATGTCATCTTTCACTATGGCAGCCCAATAGTCTGGAACTCCTCTAGACAAAGAAACATCACGTATTCTTCCACTGAATCCAAACTCAATTCCCTACTCAACTGCTATCTAAAAGTGAAGTGGATTTCTCACCTAGTTAGTGAAAGATATTTCAATCCTGAAATAAAACCACAAATTTTCATAGATAATGAAGGTTTAGAAGATAAAATAAAAAGATTTGGCTCACACTCCAAATCACGTCACATTGATATCAAAAATAAAGGGTTACAAGAAGACTTCAATCTATATATGTTTGATCTCACCTTAATCTCTAATGAAGAGATGATAGCTGATTCCTTGACTAAATCCTCCTTTATCAGCTGCATCAAATTGCTACAAGACAAGGTTTTTACCAAACTTCCCTCCAAATCCTCTGTAATATCTCCTCTTCCCAGTCAAAAGGTGTGTTGAGATTTCACACCTTTCACCTCATCTGGTCTTCCTGCGCGGTCTCTATTCTCCTGCGCGCCTTCCTTCTACCCTACTGCGCCTACTGTGGGAGCCATCTCTCTCAAACTTGTTCCCTTCTCACTCCCGCTCCCCTTCTCTTTTCTTTTCTTTTCCAATTTACCATTGTTTTTCCCTCCTCTTCTTTGTGTCTCTTTTCTCATTTTCTCAACCTTTCACCGCCTTCTTACCCATAAGCCTCAAGTATCTCAGCCACTTTTTGTTATCAACTTTCTCCTGTCTCTTCCATATCTCGTGTCTCAACTCTTGCTACCCATCTGAATTCTGATTGAGCTCTCAACATCTTCTGACTAGCTATCCCTGCCTGGCAAGACTCCACTCTTTTGGATTCTTGGCTATTTTTCAAATCTAACCTTCAGACTGCTTTAACTAGCCTCAGCTCTCAACTCAAGCTCTCCTGAAAAGATCTACCTCAAACTCCGCCATTCATCTCCACTCAACCTGTTGGCTTCTGGCGTAGGATCCTCTCTCTTTATTCTCCTTTATGTCACTCTCACTTGTCTCTATTTTCTTGTTTCTCATGTTGCTTTTTTCCTCTCATTCTTCTGGTTCTACGTCATAAAGATATCTAGCCAATCTTATTACTATAAATTCTGATGAGAGAGCCAACTGGGAGAGTGCTATTTTTCAGGAATTTAATTCTCTAGAGAATAATAGTGTCTTTGAAGTGGTTAAGTGGGATTCTGTTCTAAAAGGAAAGACAATTGTGGGGTCTTGATAGGTGTCAAACAAGAAGTTTGACAAAAATGGAGTTTTGAAAAGGTTCAAAGCTAGATGCGTTGCACAGGGCTTCAAGCAGAGAGAGGGTATAGATTGAAAATAACTTTTCTCCCCAACTGGAAGGCTTTCCACCTTCAGGTACATCATTGCTCTGGCAATGGAGTTGTGTAAATAAATAAGACAAGCTGATTTTGTAACAGTATACTTGAATGGAAAAATTGGAGAGGAGGAGACTGTTTATATGTTAATTCCTGATGATTTTTGTGAATGGTCAGTAGAGACCTAACCAGAAACAATGAAGAAAATCTGCTTTAAAAGTTATTTTTCAGCAGATAAAGGGGAGTTTTTCCTCAAGCTGTGTAGATCCCTCTATGTATTGAAGCAAGAAGCTAGGTTGTGGGATAATACCATGAGTGGGAAACTGATACAGATTGGTTTCAAGAAGTCTGAGGCTGAACCTTGTCTCTTTGTGAGAAAGGATGCGATTTTGTTTGTATGGGTTGATGACATTATCATCATTGGGAATGGTAAAGAGAGAGTCATGGAGACACTCAAAAAGAATTCAAGATAAAATCTCTTGGTCTGGCTCAACAGGTGCTAGGAATGAAAGTCAGGAAGCGCAAGAATGGTATTAAGTTAGACCAGAGCCATTGCGTTTCAGCTCTTCTTAAGAAATATGGCTTAGAGGAAGCAAAGAAGTTTGGTACTCCCATGCAGTCAAACATTCATTTAGAAAAGTCTACAGAGGAGGAGTATCTGGAGTTTTTTTTCATTCTGGAAATGACTACAGGTCAGCTGTTGGATTGCTTAATTGTTTGGGGCAGTGTATAAGGCCCAATATTGCCCTTGAAATTTTTGTCTTGTTGCAACAGTTAGAGAAGCCAAGCATGAGTCAATGGTCAGCGTTTAAGATAGTTATGAGGTAACTAAAGGGAACACACAGTCTGGGACTGTTGTTCACAAAGTCAGAAAAATTTTATTTGGTTGGTTATTCCAATGCAATTTGGGAAGATGGAAACACTAGGGAATCAACAAGTGGTTTCTAATTCTTCTTTGGTAAGAATCTGGTGTCATGAATGTCCAAGAAGATATCAGAAATAAGTCTTTCATCAACAGAGGCTGAGTATAGAGCTTACTTAGCAGCTTCACAGGAAGCAAAATGGTTGATAAAAGCCTTAGAGGATACACATAAATCACAAGGGCTTGTGTTGTTGTATTCTGATAACCAGAGTGCCATTGCCTTGGCACAAAAACAAGTGTTCCATTTGAGAACAAAACATTTTGATATTCACTACAACTAAATTGGCAAAGTAGTTAATTGCAAAGAGATTGTGTTGAGGTACATGCCCACTGAAGCAATGATTGAAGATATCTTGACTAAGGCTTTAGATAGGAAAAAGCACCAAGGCTTTGTGACTAATATGTGGATGTCACCCCTTTTGGATTAAGGGGGTGTGTTAAAATAAATATTCACTTGTGCATGTGCTACACATAAGTGTAATCCAAATAGGATGCACATTTGGGCCTCTGCGGCCCATTTGACACACACATGGACCATACAGGCCTGTGTGGATATCACAGATTTGGGGAAACTGTCCTCAAAACGCGTTAAACAGGCCAATTGTTACATGGGACCTTTTGGGCCCGGAGGGGTATATGGGCAAATACAGCCAGATGGGCTTGTATGGGCATAATTGGGCCCAAGGTTTATTTTGGACATATTTGGCCAGACGGGATGGCCTGCCAAAGTAAAGTATGTTAAACTCACCTTTTGGGTTTGGGGCGGCCCAATGGGGCCACTGCGCTTGTCACACCCCATTTGGGGCTTCTGCCCGTGTTGCAGCCCGCTTGGGGCCGCTTGTCTCCCTTGATTTGGCCCATGCGGGGCCCAACGCCCCGCAAGGTGCAGTTGCAGCTGCTGAGGGATCCTGCGCGGTGCAACACCGCACGGGCCTGGCCGGTTGCAACTGGCAGTCGGCCCCAGCTCCCCGCCCTCCCCTTGCTTGCCATGGAAAGAGGAAAGGAGACAGCTGGCTTGGTTGAACCAGCCAGCGACCGGTTGCAGACGGCCAACCGGTCAAGATGAGGGGGATTTCATCACCCCCTTGCCCAGGAGGATTGCTGGACCGGTTGCAGCAAGGCAACCAACGGTGGGGGGATTCAATCACCCCTGCACCATCAAAGCAACATGGCTCCAAGAGGCGCTCTCCCCCCTCCTTTACCAAGGCGGAGGAGCGACGGACTGGAGGGGATTTGACCAATCCCCCAGCCCAATTACCTGTGATAAAGCCCTGGGGGTATCAACCTCCATGGCCTCTGTGAGGGGGATTTGACCACGCCCTCCAGGCATTTGTGAGAAAGAGGGTGAGGAACAGCATGTCCGCCATTCACACCCCCCCAGGTGAGTCTGAGACTGGACCCAGGTGTGTCCTGGGTCCCACCTGGCCATTTGTATGGCCAGGGGCTGGTTGCATGAGGCAACCAGCCAGCATTTGAGGTAACTGGCTGGTTTTAACAGACAAACGGCCAGGGGATTAAATATTAAAGGGGCTGTTTCAGCCACATAATGGTGGAAACACCAGAAGTGACCGGAATAGGCTGGTTGTAAGGGTACAGGGACTGATTCCATGCGGGCTGATGTAGCCCAAACCAAGTAACAAGAACAGTAGAACCTGTAGATTTCTTTTGGGGCAGAAAATCTGCCTTTTGGCTTGTTGTATCATGGGCTCACAAGAGGCCAATCTTTTGAAATTAAGGAGTTGTTCTCCCTGCTTTTTTCCATTATTCATTCATCATCCAATCAAATTCATCACTGATATCATCCAACATATTGCACCATTGTGAGAGCCCATTAGCAATTATTGACACCAGGTGTCCAGCATTTCTTTTGCTTTAAATACTGCTCATTTGCCCAAGCTAATTGCTGGCCATAATTATAACATGATTCCTTTATCTTATTGGTTTCACCCAAACATAATTAGTTGCTGAATCAACAAAATTGATGAAGTACTTTGCCACCCAAGGGACACTGGTGAAAATGGCCCAGCCAAATCAATGGAAAGTTCCTCTCTAGGAACTTTTTGCAATCTCTACTCTTTGAGAACACATTCCTGGTCTTGGCCCATAAATTAAAACTTTCACAGTTGGTGTCTTTTACCTTATTGCCACTTCTATTGTGAGCAACAGTGCCCAGAGCTGAAAAAATGAACAAGTTTGCACAAAGAAACTTATTCTGAACTTTTCCACTCAGGATACTTCTCCCATTCAAATCAATAACAAACTTATCTTCATTAAGATAACAAATCTAGAAATCTTTCTTCCAGAGAACTCCAAGAGACACAAAGGTATAAGGAAAATCTGATACATAGAAAACTTCATCAAAAGATATTTTGAAACCCAAAAAAGATATTTTTAAACCCAAGTGAATTGCAAGAATAACTTTTCAAATTGCTTTAATCTGAATTGTTCTTCCTTTTTGGCCAGTACTTAAAACACCATTGAAATATCTAAGATTTTAAAACAAGTTTGGCTCAAAAAAAATATGGTCTGTACACCCAGAATCAATCAAAACAAGAACATCCTCCTTCAATCCTCCTACAAGGAAAGAAGAATTATCAGCCTCTGGTAAGTTCTTATCATCAACGTTAATATTAAATACTTCATAATCAATCAAGTCCATTTCTTCATCCTCATTGATTGTTGCCTTCTTGTTGGGGACTTGTTCCTCAACAGTTTGTTCCATTGAAACATCCACTGCCACCATAGAAACATTTTCCATGGCAAGTTTGACCTCTTTGTCAACATTTTCACTTTCCTCAGATTTTTTCCTCTTGTTGGACTCCTTTCAATCCTTTAAATAGTTCCCCTTCTTCTTACAATTATAACTCAAGACCTTTGATAAATCCCTTTTGGCCTTTTCCTTCTTCCTGTATTTTCCTTTCTTGCCCACCAGAGGAGTTCCTGTGCCCTGCTTCATTTTCAATTGAAGATCATCCTTTCCAATCCTTCTAAGAACATCCTCTTCTCCAGGAAGGGGATCTAATTGAGATATAAAACTAATCAAGGACTCATATTCTTTTGGTAGCTTTTGGAGAATAAAGAGTGAGAAACACTCAGGATAAACTTTTATCCAGGTGACTTGAACTTAGCAATACTTGATCTGGCCTTCCCCACAAATTGCTTGCAGTTTAAAAAATTCAACTTGAACAAGTTATTAAAAGAAATCCCCTTCTGATGAACAGAGTAACCAGAATACTTGGCCTTGAGCATTTTCCATACAAAGCTACCCACACTCTTCTGTTCCTCATTTAAAGTCTCAGAAACCCATGCTGTATGAATTTCATCCAAATGCCTAAGAATGACATGATAAGACTTCTTCTCTACCTCTGAACTAATCAAAGTTTCATCTGCATAAATAATCTTCCCACAAAAAATTTTTTCCAACTCACTTTCCATTAAGACAGACCAACCACTATAGTTTTGGCCATTCAAAACAATCTTGGTGGAGCTGGACTCTGGGATATAGGACATCTTCTTGGAAAACTTGAGGTCTTTGAGGTTTTCCAGAGTAAGGTATAAGGGTCTATTCTCCTTGGAAATAATGATGATAATGGTACTGATAATGTGTGAGAATCATTGGCTCACAAGCTTAGTCAAAGAGCAGTACTTAAAGCAAAAGAACTGCTGAGACAATAATGTCTTATGATTGAACCGTAATATGAGGCAGAGGCAATAGCACACTTGTGAATGTGAATCAATTTTTGAATGAATGCATGGAAAACAGCAGGGAGAGGAGCTTCTTGAATACAAAAGATGGTGCTCATGTGGAGCTAATGTAATGATGATGAACAAATTTCTTTCTTTCTCTGAGAATAAGATAAGGATAACACAACCAGAAAATATAACACTATGTCAGAGAAGAAAAGTCAAATGGAAGAAACTAGAAAGTTAAGAATGAGTCATACCCAAGCAATATAAATGACTAAGATGGAGTACTTCAACGGTGTTTAGCTACCAAGGCTTTAACACGTAGTTTGGAAAAAATAGGGGGTATCAAAGTTAACCAAACCTGCAATTTTTTAATGGCGGGTTTCAACCCAAATCCGCCATTTCAAACCCGCCATTAAAAATAAAAAAAACCCACTTATTTCAGATCAGACGTGTCAAAGTTAACCTGAAATAAGTGGGTTTTTTCAAATAAAGTATTTAAATGCTTCCACCACCTTTCCGCATCATACACCCCTGTGTTCCCACCTCCTTCTACCTCCGACCTCATCGGAAAATGTTTTACCCCCACCCTCATCATAAAATTGATTGACCACTCTCATCACTTTATTGCCCTCATCACTTGATCACTCTCATCCACTTCATCGCTCTCAAAACTTCATCACTCTCATCACTTAACCGCTCTCATCACTTGATCACTCTCATCCACTTTATCGCTCTCAAAACTTCACCACTCTCATAACTTTATTGCTCTCATCACTTGCATAGCCCAAACTCTTTCAAATGGCCCCTCAACGAACCTCCCCCCACAAGTCCAACACACCCAAGAGAACATCTCCAAGGAACTCCAAAACAAACAATCCTCCCCCATCAGCTTCCAAGGGCTCAAGTCAGCTCAAGAGAGCTGATCACATCATCCTGGTAAACTGGCTGAAAATTCCCTCCAACTACAATGCCTGCTTTGGATCTGACAACAAAACACGTGTTGGCCAACCTCAATCCTCTAAGGTCAATGGTTATCTCCTGATGGCCAATGAACTCAAGAACAAAACAAAAGGTAGGCTGGATCTGTCATCCAAACAGATGAGGGAGCGGTTCAGAAACTATTGAGCCAAGTACAAAAAGGCCCACTCCATGTCTATCTCCACTGGCTTTGGTATCACCGACTTGGACAAAGCCAAAGGAATCAACTCGGTGGTTGATAAGTTGGACTCCATTTGTCCTTTTTATATTCAAATGGATGAAATCTTCGGAAAGAAGGCCAACATCACCCCCCTAGCTGCTTTTGATGCCCAACAATCCAATTCCGTTGATGCCGAGGACTTGGCTGGGGATGCTCAGCCTACCAACGGGGACCTTGATGAAACCTTGGCCTTGGAGTGGCCCCCATCTGATGACAAGGAGGATATTCAAACACAATCGGCTCCAATCACTTCTACTTTGGTATTGATTGATCAGTCAATCCCGACCTTGGACCCCTCAATTCCTTCTTTTGATTGCTCTCTTCCTGGGGCAGAACAACTGGAGAACTTGCCCAATGAGGAGGATGTTATTCCTGGATCACCGTTGCCATCAACATCTGCTCAAGTAAGGAAATAAATTGTTTTTGATTCTGTCTGGTTGCTCCAGACTGATTTACATTGTAAAAAAATAGGCTCATCCATTTTTGATTGGCCAAAACCTCAAGCCAATGGGGCCTCCCACATCCCCTTCAAATACTAGTGAGGACTTTCAGACTCAAAACTCCTCTTCCAAGGGTAAGCAAAAGGCCTCCAATTCCATCAATGTCAACCCCAAAAGTCATCAAAAAAGGAGAAACACTTCCAGTTTTTCGGGCTTTGAAGAAATCATGGAGAAGCAAGATTCATGTAAGTTGATTGATTCAATATCCTTGCTTTCAAAATCATGCTCATTGCCATTCCCCTCCAAAAAACAGTGAAATCACCAATTGAATCAGATAAAATTCAGTTTGAAAAGCAAAAGTGGGATCGCCAACTGGCAATGGATGGTCAAAAGCAGCAAGCTAAGACTTTGGCTAATCAACAAAAATAGGATGCTGAGTGGAGGTTGAAACAAGCTGAGCTAAAGTTTCAAAAAGAGGAAAAGGAGAAGGATCAGCAGCAAGTGCAACTGGAAAAGGAGAGGGAACAACGGGCAAACAAAAAAAAGGATAAGGTATCAGTAGCTTTGGCTTGCATTGGCGGTGGTAGATTGGTAGAAGAAATACAGCAGATTACTCAAATTCTGGGCTTGTAAATATATTTGCATGGATGAAAGAAAAAAAAATTATTTTTTACTACAACAACGTTTGAGAGCATTCTTAACCCCACCAATATACAAATCTTTTTTTTTTTATTGATATTTTTTTCTCTAGAGTAAATTTGGCCGTTTTTCATGTCCCTACAAGTGCTCTGAGTTTTTTTATTAATTTGGAGTGACATGGCCATTCTGGTATGGGTTGCTGTGTCCACAGCTGGAAAGGTACAGTTCTTGTACTTGTTAGCTTCCCAAACCATTTTGACTATACCTTTTTGCTTGAAATCAAGCTCGCAACTAAAGCACTTTGGCCCAGTTGTTTGAGCCTGATGTGGGCAAGGAGAAAATTGTTTGGTCAAGGCATTGCCACTGTGGGTTAAATCAAAGCAGACCCTGTCACACAATGGTCTTGAACATCATACTTTCCTGCAAAGGGATCACAGTTATACTCAAACCCAAGGTTGCAAATGAAACAATTTGGCCCGACTGACCGAGTGCCAATCCTCTCACATTGACAACCATTGAAAAGGCCCAATGGATTATGCCGTTGTACATGCCGCAATCTCATTGATATACAGACACTGGCCCAATATGTTGACCATTTCCAGCGCTGAAATACTTTGGGGGGAAAACAACACAGACTACCAAACTCAGATGTTACTTCAACATCCAAAAGTAACAAGAAGTTCAACCGTGCCAGAAGGCAATTTGCACAAGATTGTGACAAGCCAACGTACTTTGTGACCCTTTGGGAAAACATTCCACCCAATCATGTTGTCTTACCACGAGTTTGCCCTGAGCAATGGCCATGGACCACTTATCTTTTTTGAATGTCTGAATACATTGGGCTACAAGAAAAGCAGATGGTTTCAGAAGCTTGTGAGATCCATGATGATGAAATGACATCAATGATCTGTCAAAGACTTGATGAGGGAATAATTAGGTGCCCTGAAAGCTGCAAAGACAATCCAATTTGGTGCATTCTGGCCAGGTACTGTTGCATTGCAGCCAAGCAATATGTGGGTGCAATTTGCATGTATGCTATCAGGGCTGGTTCCAAGAGGATCATCAAAAAATAAGTTGGAGAAATATAAGATGTGATACTTTTGCATGAGGGTTTGGTTTTTCTGAAATGAATCATGAGACAGTTGTTCAATGATAACATGCCTTGGTGACTAGCCCTATTCCCACTCAACTTCATGTCTTTTTATTTTATTCCACAATGGATGCCCTCCTGCTCAGGCCAGAACTAGTTCAATGCATTTTTCTATTTTTATAAATTTTACCTATTCTTGGTTTTCTACACTGCAAAAAGAAGCCTGCCTCTTGCCTTGGTGTCAGTTAACATTCTCCCTCAAAAAACAAAATAACCAGCTCTTTTGTGCAGAACAGAGAAGGTGATCAGGATATCTAAGTGAGGATATTGACTTTATTTTCTTCCCTTGTTTGTTCTTTTTCCTTTCTTTCCTCTCTTTGGTACTTTGTCTTCTTTCATTTCAAATATTCTTCATTTTTTGAAATTTGAAAAAACAATTTCGGCTTGGCTTTCTGTATTTTCCCTGATGGAAAGTATAAGTATAAAAAATAAATTTACACCAACATAGGTTATTGAATAAGAAACTAACAGAAAAAAAGCCATGAATGGCTGATTTATATGAGGAAAGATTTGCACAGTTCATGAGCATGGTGTGTTAGTATTATCTTGAATACATGTTTATTAATTTAATTTTGGGAATTGAATAAGAGAGCTTACCCAGTTTTTGACCAGTTAATGGAAATTCAAGTCTGGAAATAATCAGCCTCTTCTGGAATTTTTAAATTTCACTTTGAAAGAATTCCCAAACACCAACTGCAGTAATTTGTGGCCAATGTGTGGACTGCTTGTGAAGCAACAGCTTTGCTCATATCTAGCTTTCCCTTGACAATCTATTATGAACTAATGTGCCAGAAGTTCAGCAAATGCTGATCTCTACTCACAATATTTCTCCACCTGCTGAAAATTAATGATGAGATACAGCATCACATAACCCTGAGATATCGATGGGATACAGAAATGCCACTTGCATACAGGTGGCAGCCATTTTTCTGTGGTGCTTCCCCTCAAGCATGTAAATTTTGAAATGAAGGATCCATCCAATACTCCCTTGACAAAAGTTAATAATCCCATTCTTCACTCTTTCCGTGTTTCCCTAAAAGGTGCTTTGGTTTTTCAACCAAAGCATGCCGGAGATTGAATGCCTTGCATGAATGCGTCCATTAAGGAAACCATGCAAAGTGCTTTCTAATCGATGATGGTATTTGATTGATTGGGCTGTGGCCGCGCCATGCCTGAAACATCAATCCTTTTGTTTATATGCCCCTTGGTTTTCATAATGTCACCATCTCATTCCAATAAAATACCCCCGACATTGGCAATTGATTGCTCAATCAATGAGAGGAGAAATTGGAGGAGGGGAGGGGCTCAACTTGATGGATAGAGAAATGGATCCAGGGGGGGACTAAAGGTTGAATGATGAAAGGATCAGAAACTGGTGAGGGGAAGGAAGAGGAAGAGGGTGGAGGGGACTTACCAGGATTAGGAGGAGGGGATTCAGTGAGTGAGGTGAGATGACGTCATGGTGGTGAGTAAGGTGGTGGTGATGAGTGAGGTGGTTTGGTGAGGAGGAGGCAGGGTTTGACCGGTGAGTGAGTGGGGTGAGGTTGAAGGGGTTGAGTGGTGAGGGGGAGGGGGGTGGCATTTGGTGAGTGGCAGGGTTTGAGGTGGAGGTGTTTTTGGATTCAAGTCCACTAAAAAAAAATAAAAAAAAAACTCAGCCTATGAATCTTGGGTGAACAAACAAAACCAAAAAAATACGGTGAAGGGAATTTTTACCAATTTCAAAATCAAAAATTACTCATCAAAGCAAGCAAGGGTGAGAGGAAGAATCCGCTCTCTCATAGAAGAAGATGAGGGACCAGATGAGACAGGGATGACTTGAGGCCAATCAGGAATATCATCTTGGAATATTTTGTCCCATTCATCTTTGATGTTGGCCAAAAGGTTGTGAAGGATTACACAAGTGATAATTCAGTTGATGAGGAACCTCATATCTTTGGAACATTGGAGCTGGTTTTGCATCTCCCGTAAGCTGGCCCATCTTCCTTTCAGAATTCCTATGGCATGCTCAATCCAAACTTGTGATTGGGCAAGATGATAGTTAAAATTGGTTTTTCCTTGATCATTGGACAAAACATTCCGGTATGCTGGAACTACATATTTCCCACTAGCATAAGCCGAATCGGCCAGAAGGTATTGATCTTGGTCAAAGTAGATCTCTGGTTGTTAGGCAATCCCCATCCAATTGAAAACATAGGAATCATGACAAGAACCTGGAAGGCCAGCATGGAGGGAGATGAACTTCTTGTTGTTATCACAAACAAGTTGTAGTGCCACGGAGTATCTAAACAAAGAGATGGAACATATTTGGTCAGTGTGTGATCCAAAGTTTTATCATAGCGATTGGAAAAGAAATGAATCAATTGCCTTTTTTTACAATCAAAATAGTGGTTGCCATCTAGGTTGGGTTTTTGACTCAAGGGGATGGTGGTTCCATTAACAAAACCAATGCAACCAGGAAAGCCTTCTGTCTCCATTACTTTAGATATCTCCTTGCGTTCTTTTTTGGTTGGCCATGAAAGGACCATGCAACGGAAAGATAGGATAGCAATCATGACTCTTTTGGTGTATAAGTCAATGCTTCCATAACTGACTGAGAATAGATTTTCCAATCGATGGATTGCTGCTCCATTTCCATTTGACCCCAATCTACAAAGAGAAACGGCAAGTTGGATGGCTGGATCGCGTTGAGGATTGCAAGAATTGTTCTGGAAGATGTGGTGGTCTTCAATCATTGCCAAAAGTTTCATGAAAGAAGGCAACAAAGTTTGGAACAGTTGCTGGAAGCTTAAGTCAGGGATGAGATGAAGCTTTTGCCTTTCATACATAGGGTTATGGAGAGTGTGTATTTTTGGAACCATGTATTGCTTTTCCAACAGAGAATTCAAAGCTAACCAAGTTGATTCAAAATCGGAGTATGAATCAGAGTCTGAATGGGAGTCAAGCAGTAGCAAAAGTTCAGTCAGCTTTTTTGCGTTTTCAACTTGCTGGCGGGATGTTTGATTGGACATTTTGAGAAAGGTGGTGAGTGATGTGGGGTGATGAGATGATGATGGGATTTTTGTGAATATGGGTATGTGAAGGTATGTGAAAAACAATAGAGATGTGTGTGATGCAATGGAGATGGGACCGGTATGGATTTGCTGATGTGGATGGGTGTTTTTGATGTGATGGATGGTGGATGGATGATGATGCATAAATGGTGGGTTTCATGGCGTGTTTGATGATTGAAATCCGCCATTTTCATGAAAAACGCCATTTTGAAATACACCAGTTAGGGGGTATGTGTATTTCAGAAACCTGCCATTAAAAATGGCGGGTTTTGTCAAAAAAAATGGCGGGTTTCTAATGGCGGGTTTGCTAACTTTGATACGCCCTAATATACCTGAGAGACGAGAAGATTAGAATGGAGAGATATGAGAAGGAAACAAAACGGAAAAAGATGATTGCACCAAATTAGTTGAAGGTCTCTTTGATGACCCGACTTATTCACTTGCTTCTAGACCTTTAGTTGATGAGCTTGCAAATTGGAATAGAAGAAAATAGAAAAAGTGAAAGCCGGTGAAGAAGGAGAGCCGAGGAGGGCCAGAGATCTTTGTCTCTTTATCAGACATCCGGGAAGCTGGAACTGTCCAGATGAATATGCAAAGTCATTTGAAGGCCGCGTGTGTGGTTAAAGTGGTGAAAACGGC
This sequence comes from Puccinia polysora, assembly GCA_025617555.3. NCBI lineage: Eukaryota > Fungi > Basidiomycota > Pucciniomycetes > Pucciniales > Pucciniaceae > Puccinia > Puccinia polysora. Next base: position 4,172,192 of record CM062625.1, on the reverse strand, counting down.
GGGCATGGAATAAAGCCATGGTGAATGAGAAAAATAAGGGAAAAGAAGAAATAATTGAAGGAAACAAAATATAGAAAATAAAAGAAAGTTGGATAAGGCAACAGAGACAACTCCAACACAACTCCAACAAATGACCAGCAAAATGCGAAAGTTCCGCCCCAAATGGGCTCTACAGGCTCCACAAGCGTTGCTAATTTGTTTGGGCTTACTCAGCCCACTTGGAATTAGTCCCTGAACCCTTATGACCAGTCTGTACTGGGTTTCCACCTTTAATGGGCTGGAACAGACCTTGTTGCTGCTCAGACCCTGGCTGGTTGTCTCTTAAAACCAGCCCTGTAACCCCTCTGACCATAATTATCAGCTGATTACCTCATGAAACCAGCCCCTGGCCCCTCATATGGGCCAGGTGGGAGCCAGGACTCACCTGTGTCCGGTCGTGAACTCACATGAGGGCAATGCAACTGCCATAGGTGCTGCCTCCCCCCTTCTTCCCTACCTAGATGACCAGCAGGGGTGGTCAGATCCCCCGCTGGTTTCCTGGGATGCAATTTGCCCCAGGAAAACTGTTCAAAAGAGTGGGCTGGGGGGGATCAGGTCCCCCCCAGCCCTTGCCGCCTCCCCCTTGGTAATGGGGGGGGGAGCGCCCCGCTTTGCTTGGTGGGAGGGTGATCAGGTTCCCCCCACCGCATTGTTTCCTCCACCACCAAAAGGTGGGAGGGTGATGAAATCCCCCCCACCCTGGTTGGTTGTCCCATGCAGCCAACCAATTGCTGGTCCTTGATGAGGGGCAGGACCAGCTATCCTCCCTCCCCCTCACAACCAAGCAAGAGGAGGGAGGGAGGCATGGGCAACCAGCCACCGCGGCCGCATCTAGCCGGGTGGGAGGACTCCAAATGGAGTCCCCTGCCCCATACAATGGCCCTGCCCGGGTTTTTGGGCCCCGCAACAGGCCCCTGAGGGAAGCAAGCAGCCCCAAGCGGGCGGCAACACAGGTAGCAGCCCATTGCGGCCGCCAAGACCCAAAGACCATAAAATACAGGCTCTGGCGGGCCAGCCCATCTTGCCAAGTATTTCCAAAATAAAATTTGGGCCCAGTTATGCACAGATAAGCCCATCTGGCCCAGGCGGCCCATCCACCCTGGTGGGCCTGTTAATGCCTGTGTCCCTAAGGACCTATAAAACTTCTTTTGGTGCAAAAATGCCCACAACCAATAACATCCACATAGGCCCACTTGGCCCACATGATGTGCAATGAGCCGTGGAGGCACATTTGTGCATCCCATTTGGATTACACAATAACATGCACATTACCTGAGTGCATCTGTATTTTAACATGGGCTTGGATTTGGTTCCCTTCCATCAGAACATTCATCCCTCTCACTGTGTACCAAGTTTCACCATCATAGTTTTTCACTTTGCAGTTAGCCACTGCTACCTTGCACTTGCCCTGGCACTCAGCTTCTCCTTTGTGCTCAAAATTTTCTAAGATTGGAGATGGTTTTGTGAAAGTAAATTAACTAACTCAACTCATCTTTTGTAGCTTGCCAACCTATAATATATTTCTTTTACAATGTCACATACTCACTAAACCGGGAACGCTTCCCTCCCCCCTTACAAAAATGATATCCCTTGGGTAGGGAGATCCAGTGTTTCTTGGGCCAGACAAACTTTAGATACTTTCACTCCTTCTAAATCTTCTTGGGTCAAACCTCTTGATGATCCCCTTGCTCCCTCTGGGGAAGTTGTTGATCCCCTAAAAGAAATCAAAGACTGCCAATGAAAACCTATTTTGTGGTAGATTACAGGCTTGCACTAATGCTCCCTAACCCAATGCTCCAACCTTGCTCTCAACCCTTATCCAGGCGCTTAACAAAACTGCCTTGCAATCTGGTCCAAGTGGTCCTTGTTTTTGTACACCAGGCGTGAAGCAGCCTGATAATTTTAATGGGGAACATCCTCATTAGCTTAGATCTTACCTACAGTCCTGAAAAATCATCTCAAAAAATCCTCACAATTACCCTACAGATAGACTTAGAGTTATGTATGCATCTTCCTTCCTTGGTGGAAGAGCCTTTCAGTGGTTCTAACCCTCCCTTGAACTGTGAGACAAAACAAATCCCACTTGTATTCTCAACAATTGGGACAAGTTTGAGCAACAGCTTTTCATCTTGTTTGGAAACCCTAACAAATTTCAAAACGCAGAATAAAAACTCAATAATCTATTCATTAATAAAAATAGTAGAGCTTTGGTTCAGATTTCAAATTTTTGAACTCTGCAATCTTGCATCCAGTAGAACAAGGCAGCACTCCTATTTCATTTTTGGACAGGTTTACCAGCAAGCCTAATTTAAAAAATTTCAGTTGGGGGAAATAAGAAAACCTCCCTCCAGAAGTTAATTGACTGGGTGATTTAGCTTGATAATGGTTATCACGACAACAATTGCTCTTGACAAAACAACCATAGACCCAAAAATTTGGCTCCAAAGGCCGACAACTCTTTGAAAAAATTGTTGAAGAACCCAAAGAAATCCAGACAGAATCGAACCTCACACTCCAACCCAAAAGGAAAGCCTGTCACCAAAGCTCCAAAGTTCCTGGAAAAAGAAACTGGGATGCTCTGCAACAAGGAATGGTTAAGGAGGGAAAAGAATGGGATATGTATGTATTGTGGAGGTAAACATGATGTCAATAGTTTTAAAAAGCGTCTAGCGCATGAAGCGGCTAAAAAGTCCAAAAATTAGCTTGTAGTTTTGCTGAAACACGCAAGGAAAAATACACATTATCTAAATTACAGCAAGTCAATCTTTGCACTTGCAAGTCACCAGGTGCTCCAAGTTTGCAATTTGTCCTTTTCCATTCCAAAAACTCCCCTTATTGATTTTTACTTGATTCTGGAGCTAATGTTTCTTTTATAAGTGAATGTTTTGCCACTTCCAAAAATCTTACACCTTCCAAGGTAGATAGGTTCCCTATCTAGTTAGTAAGTAGTGCAACAAAGCCATCCCATTGGGTTTCCCAAAATGCAAAATGGACCTTTTCTTTTTCCAATTTCCCCAGCTTCAAATGGGATTTATTTGTCTTGGATATTCCTGGAATAGATGATACCATTCTAGGCCATGATTTCCTAGTCCACTTGATTCCCAATGTGAACTGGAACAAAGGCGTAATTAACCTTTGAACCTCACAAAACCAGAAAACTAACCCTCCCTTCAAACAGGAATTAAACAGCCTACCTGACACTCTCATTGAGTTGGATGACACTTTTCCACCAGGAGATTTGCAATATCCTGACCTTCATTCCCAAGTTCCCTCTTCAGATTTAGGAGTTATTGCTTATTTGTCCAACTTACTTTTTCATTGCTTCTTTGAAGAGAAACAGGCACCAACCAAAAGTTGTATTTTGAGCTCCCTAATCCTCTTGCATCATGCAAGCACTTCAAACCCTGTTCTCAAAGATGAAGAGATTGAAGATTTAGAAATCATTTGAGAGTCTTTAACTTTGGGTTATCATGACTATGCTAATGTCTTTTCAGATGGTGCTCCTTCAACTTTTCAACATTTTGTCTATGACATTTTTTCTTACCTTTTAGAGAAATATCTTGTGGTTTATCTTGAAAATATACTAGTCTACTCAAAGAATCTTGAGGATGAAATTGCAAATGTGCAAGAGGTGCTGCAGAAACTTTTCAAGAATGACCTGTTTGCAAAAGCCTCTAAGTGCAAATTCCATACTACTTCTCTTCAATTTTTAGGTGTCATAGTCTTTCAGCAAGGACTATTGATGGATCCAGCCAAAAGCCAGCGCATATCAGACTGGCCCCCACCATCTTCTGTTAAATCCCTTCAAATTTTCTTAGGTTTCAGGAATTTTTACAAAAATTTTATTGAAATTTATGCCAAGAAAATTATAAACCTTATTAACCTTATTCAAAAAGAAACTCATTTTTTTTTACAGAAAAAGCTCCTTTGGAGTTTGAAGCTCTGAAAAAATCATTTACCATTGCGCCAATACTTGCTCACTTTAAAGAGCTAGCTTGCACTATTGTAGGAATGGATGGAAGCAACTTTGAAATTGCCTGAGTAATCTTGCAGTTTTCCTCCTATTCCTCTCTCTTTCATCCTGTAGCTTTTGAGTCTTGAAAATTGCTTGCTGCAGAGCTCAATTAAAAGATTCATTAAAATGAACTTCTTGCAGTCATTTATTGCTTGAAAAAATTTTGTTCATACATTTTGAGTCTTATGGAAACTTTTGAGGTCTTAACTGATCACAATTATTTAAAATATTTCATTAGCTTGAAAGTCCTTACACGCAGACAGGCACGTTGCGCCAAATATCTCTCCAAGTTCAACTTTAAAATCACATAACTTCCTGGGAAACAAGCAGTAGTGCCTGATGCTTTATCATGTTGGGAGGACGTTTACCTGGGAGGGGGGAGCACCTTTGCCGACAAAAATCCTGAAAACGTTAGGACACTCTTCTCAAACGAATCTGCTGAAATAAGTTCAATCATCACTTACATTTTAGATCTAGCTTCCAAAATAAAACAAGCTCAACTCAAAAGACTCAAGTGTAGCAAACTTTGAAAAAATCAAAACTGATTAGATAGTGATCATAGTATTGACCAAAATGATTATTTAGTTTATAAAAACAGTATATTAGTACCAGATAATTCTTGCATTAAGTTAGATATCTTCAAGTCAAGGCATGATTCTCCGCTTGCTGGTAATTATGAGCAGGATAAAACCTACCAATTGATTGCACAAGAATTCTATTGGCCTGGTATGACCAATGAAGTAAAAGACTATGTTAACGTTGTGGAAAGAATAAGGGTTTTCCCCCTATAATTGTCTCAAGGTTTGGAAGTTAAAGGTTCCCTGCGTTTGAAAGGAGATGAGGATGCCCAAAGTTGCACTTAAATGAGAAATAGAAATAGAGAGAGAGTGAAATCGCCAATCCTTCAATCCTAAGAAATTTCCACCTGGATGTGTATCTCCGCATACCCTAATGCTGAGCCCGCTTGCCTCCAATGCTGAGCGCGCAGCCGCAAAGCAGTTCCCAATCCGTGTCTATAAATTAACACCACATCCCCCCCAACTTGATTTCTTTCCCCAGGAGTCTACCATTGCTTCACCACACTACCACCACCGCTACTTCCACTACCACCCCCACCACTCCCACTACCACCTTCCCCTGGTTGGACTTCTCCCAAGGTCCTGGAGATTCCAATTGGCCGCATGCTACCCAAGTTTCTATTCAATCAGTTTGCAAACGACTGGTTCAAGCTACTTTGTGGCTTCCTCTTGATCCCAAGGGCCCAAAAAAACGGATTCCCGGCGCAAAGTATTGGCGCGATTCCGGGCGCTCCTGGCCAAGGCAAGGAATGGAATGGTCCGGGAAATGGAGGCCGATTAGGCGGGGCCCCTCTTTCCTTTCTTTTCCTTTGCCTTTCCTTCACACTCTTGTTGTACCTTTTCTTCTAATCATTCCGCGCTTGAAATCAATTACCCATTGCGGGTACCACTTCCAAGTGAGCCAGTGAGTGGCCTAAGTAAAAGTAAGAGACCCCGCGAGTAAAAATTGAGAAAAATCTAAGTTGAGAAAAGAGAGGGCGGAGCTGGAGTGGGTCAAGATCCGCACATTCCGCAAAGTTGCCTTCCGGTGCTCCACAAAGGTACCTGGACCACCCCAGACGGACTGCCACACAGTTCCCCGTACCCCTCCTGTAACAAAAAAAACAACCAAACACCAGAGCGCGCCACCGTAAGGGAAAAGAGAGAGAGAGAGTAAGAGAACGGACATTCTGGCGTGCCTAGTTGTCTTGGCTGTGTAACATCTAGAGCACCCCCTCACCAAATCAAGCTTATTCCCATACCAACCACCCATCCTCAAGATATCCTGAGAGAAAAGAAAAATAGAAAAAGAAACCAACAGAGAAGAAAAAATAGAAAAGAACGCATATATTTTTTTTTTGCGCAACGCCTGTAGACCACCCGCAAATTGCTCTTCATCCCCTTTCCCCCATCCGCAGAATTGTCCTCGCGTCCCGGTTCTGCGGGGCTTGTTCTCGCGTTCACGGACCCAGCTTTGTGCGGCGCCTGCGTTTCTTGCAAAACCCTCAAGCCAGAAAAGACCCCACAATCCAGATAAGAAAGAAACATAGAGAAACAAACATTCTGGGGTGTCTAGTTGTTCCGGCTGTGAACCAGCTAGAGCACCCCCTCACCAAATCAAAACTTATCCCCTACCCCCACCACCTCCCCCCCCAACTTGGCCACTGTCCCCAGCTGGTCACAACTGCCTACTCCGTTGCAACGGCAAGTTTTCTGCTTCTCCACCGGAAGACAAATCCGCGGATTGCTTTCCTACACCTTCTCCGCGCTCCACACTCCCCTCATCTGATCTGTCACCCCCTTCCGCTGTCTTGTCAAAAGAGGTAGACCCTTGCGCAAAGAAGCGCTTGACATGCAAAGCTGCCGCCTTCCGTTTCAGCGGAGTACAGTCTAATTCCTCCAACTGATAGCTGCCTCCCTTGAACTTGGACGACAGGTGGAATGGGCCGTTCCACCGGTTAGCAAACAACTTCCTCCACTGAGACTCCAGACTCCGGTTGTACAGGAGCACCAAATCCCCCTTCCGCAAGGGATCCCGGAGACAATGCAAGCAGTGCTCGTCCCAATAGCGCACCGACGCCATCCAAGTCTTCTTCAGCTGGTCTGCGGCCTTGGCAAGCATCCCGTCAAGTCAAAGGAGCTGTTTGGCGGGAGCCTCAAGCAATTCAGCGGAGCTCCTCACCTTCCACCAGTCAACCCCCAGGAACGTCTCCAACTCAATGTCCACCGGAAGCACCAGGCGCTGTCCGAAAAGTAACTCATACGGCAAGTAGCCTGTTGACTGCTTCACCAAAATCCAATTCGCAAACAGAACCATTGGAAGGGTCTCCTGCCAGCGCTTCCCGTCTTCCCCGCACATCTTGACTAGGGCGTCCTTGATTGGTTGATGCCCACGTTTGATCATGCCGGCCCCCTCGGGATAGTACTCCGTTACCCAGCCAAACTTGGCTCTGCAAATCTTCACCAACTCAACCAAATGGCCCCAAAGCTCAGCCCCTCCGTCCACTGTAACCAGACAAAGGAACCTGTACCGCGCGAACCAATCTTCCTCCAGAAATAGAGCAACTTTGTCTGCCAAGAGCTTGACCAACGGAAGCGACTCCGCCCAACCGGACAGGTTGTCCCGCGCAACAAGCAGATAGGCAAACTTAACGGCCTCAATGTGGACAACATCAAGAGAGACTCAACCAAAGAGGGCATCTTCCCCCGTGGGGTTTCCGACTTCCTTAGGCAATCTTGCGCTCCGCCGTTGACAGGCGTTGCATGACGCCAACCATTCCTGTACCGCACGCACTACCCCCGGCCACCAGAACCTCTCTTTCACCCGCCTCCGCGTTTCAACCTCCCCTTGATGACCGAGATCTTTGTGAAGGCTTTGGAGGATAGCTTCCTGATCCGCCCTTGCAGTGGTAACCACATGAGGAACCAGAGTCTTCCGCTGCCAAAGCTGCCCCTCCTGTACGTAGAAGTTCCCCGCTTGCCGCTTTGCCCATTGCATGTCCTTGTCCGTAGTTCCATCGGGAAAACAAAGGCCCCGCAAGTAGTCACAAAGAATCGCGTACCACCCGGTCTGCCCAAGCGGCAGCTGAAGGCCCCCCTCCACAACCCCTACCTTGACAACCGGGGTCTCCATGTCGAGCAGTTCTGCGTCCACAAACGGGTTGTCCCTTGGATACCGCAACAACACATCGGGCATAGTGAACGCTTTCCCCGGAACGTGAACAACAGCAAAGGAGAAAAGTTGAAGAAACGCCACCCACCTGGTCATGGGAGTGTTGGGCAACGCCGGGGAATTGATCATCCGCGCCAGCGCCTCCGCGTCCACCAAAAGCTCAAAGTGAACCCCCCACAAAAGATACTGGAGCCACGGCACAATCTTGGTGACCCCGCACAACTCCAACTTTGGCTGAAAGTACCGTCTTTCCATTGGAGTGAAGGTGACTGACTCGTAAAGCACCGGCCTATCCTTGCCGTTGTCCTCTTGAGTGAGAACCCCCCCGCGCCAAATTCTCTGGAATCAACCGCTAGCCTAATTCCTCCTGCGTTGTAGTCAAGATCGCGGAGCACAATGTCACATCCCACGATCTCCTTGGGCTTCCAGAATGCGCAATTGCACTCTTCTCCCCACTTCCACTCCGCGCCTTTCCGCGTTAGTGATTGTAGCGGGCTTGCCACCTCCGCAAACCTCTCAATGAACATAAAGACATAGCTAAATAATCCCAAGAACTGAAGAACATGCAACACCGTCCGCGGGGTTGGCCATTTGAGGACCTTGTTCCGCTTTTTCTCTGCAATGCGCCGGCCGTTGGAAGCAACAACATGGCCAAGGACTTTGAGAGCCGGAAAAAAAACCGCCAACTTCTTCCCCGACACCGTCAGGCCTGCATCCTCAATGCAAAACAGGATGCGTTCCAACTTCTGCGCGTATTCCCACACGAAACATCGGACGCCGGGAACTTCAACCAGGTCTGCTCCTCCGTAAACGGATTTTGGACCTTTGATGCCCGCGTCTTCAATGAAGATTTGGACTCCCTCCGGAAGATCATCTTTCAGGATCCAAGCCATTTGCACCTGGTACACCGCCACGGAATTGGTTGCGCCCTGCGGTAGCCGAGTCAGCTGCATTCTTCCCAACCCAGTCTTGAATGCCGTTAGAGGCCACAAGCGAGGATCCAACTCACGCTGGTCTTATCCCCCCATCACATCCACTAACTCGTAACAAGCGCGCCCGCCATTGACTCAAGGAACTCGTCAATGCAAGGGGGCCGTCCTGGGTCCCGGATTTTAAAAGAGTTGAGCCTCTGTAGATCATGGACAATCCTCATTGACTTTCCGTCCTGCTTTACTACCGCAAAGATTGGACTAGAGTAACTAGACATTGACTGTTCTTGGAGGCCGGTCTTCACCCGTTCCTGCAGCAACTCCAGAAACTACTCCTGGACCGCCCGCGGTATTGGAATTGGCTTTATCTGCCACGGCTTGTGATCAACAGTGGGGATGACATAGGGGTTGCCGATACCGTTTTTCAGAAGCCCTCGCTCTTCAGGTCCAAACGCAAGCGCTCTTTCCCGAAGAACCAGAACCAAAACCAGCAACTCACGCTCCTCCATACTTAACCATCCTGTTGGGCCAAAATTGAAAGCTGCAATCCGCTCCTCCGTGATCTGCACCGAACTAGGAACCCACCCCAAAGCCTCAATTGGCATGACCCAAGTGTCCCGCAACCAAGCAATTGGTCAAAGCGGTCCCTTCAATTCCTGGGGCATTGGCTCATTCCTTGGTCGGGCCTTCCGCAACACCGGCTTGTACTTGCCAGCGTTGCACCGTACCATCCGCACGCATCCTTTGCTGTAGGTCCTGCACAGAATGGAACCATGGCTTTTGCCTTTGCTCCCAAGTGTGGCACAATGATAGGGTTTTCAAAGCGTAGTACCCTTGGGCGATGCATGCTGAGAAAAGGGACTTACTTCTGCAACGTGTGCGCCCTGCACTTTCCTTCCTCCCCCTCCCTGCTCCTCATTAGTTGACTGCCCGCACAAAATCGGAGCTTGTTCCGTGCAGTCACCTTGGTTGACTAGGAAAAATCCTCCAAGGGTCACCCATTGCATGCCAACTCCGCGTCCAGTTCCTCCTCATACTCCAACACTCTCCTCCGCTTTCCTTGCCTGTGATTGCAGATAGTTGTCTTGAACCTTCCGCCGGACAAATCCACCACTGTCAACGCCTCCGTTCCCGCCTCCGGATCAAAAACCATTTGTGCTCGGAACCCAAACATGAACGGCCTTCCCAAAATCACATCCCCACAATCAACCAAAAGAAAAGAAAGAGGCCTACGGACCCTGGTGAACTCAACCTCCTCCTCCTCAACTACCCCATCCACACAACACCCCCCTCCATTAAGAGTGCAGAGACCCATCACACATTTCTGCCAAACCAACCCCAAATCATCCACCATCCGCAATGGCAGCAGGTTCACCATTGAACCACTTTCAACCATAGCACACACCTTCCTCCCCGCTATGACAATTGGAACGTAAGCAAGCGGAGTCCAAACCAATTTCAACTCACACTCCTTGCGCCCCTCCTCCTTCCGCACCACATGAATGACTGCAATCCGGCAAGGCCTGCACCATCTTGTCTACCACCACTGGAGACATGGCCACCAGTTCCTGCAAGGTCAGCGGGACCGGAGTCTTGTTCCCCATCACCCTACGCACAATGTCCGCCGCTTTCTTCTTCCCTACAGGATTTGCTGCTGGCGCCTCAATTCCCGGAACGCATGCGGCCGGTTTTGGAACGGTCGACGGGGGTTGCTCCTTTGCATCCACCTCCATCTTATTGGAGACGGCCACCTTCTCTTCCGTAACCACTACCCTTACCTCAGCTTCCAACCAAGGTGGTTGCCAGGATCCGGGACCGGTAACAATGCCTAGTGACGCTCGCGCCATTGTTCCCACCTCCTGACCCCATGTGCGCACCTGCTGCATTGCGGTTGGCTGGCTTGGCTCCATTGGAATCTGTTTGCCCGTCAGAAACATGTTCCCCATCCCCGCCGGTCAAACCAATCCGGCGCTGAGATCCTTCGTAAGCTCCTTGCACGCCGATCGCCAATGACCGTTTGCCCCGCAGTACGAGCACCCCCTTGGCACAAAGGTACCAGGCGGCCAAAACCCTTCCACCATGTAAGGTGGAGGCCCTTGCGGCTGCTGCTGGCCCATACGGCTCATTCAGATCTTCAAATCCTTCATCAGTTCCGTCAATTAACTTACCAGAGGGGCGGGCGCGGGTTGAGGAACCAGAACACGCATGGAAGTAGGTGGAACCGGGGCCAAAAATTGCGCCGGAGCCGAAAACTGGGGGGCAGATTTCTTTGGTCCCGCTGGGAAGGACTTAGCGGTATCCTCAATAAGCTCTTCTAAGTCAAGCTCACTCTCCACAGCCTGGCAAATGACAGCCAACTCCGGAAGGAGCGCAATGCTCCCATCCAATGACTGCTTTACCAATTTGTGATTGTAAAGATGACGCTGCACCCTTGCCCGGAGTTGAGCGCCTAAACCACCCAGAAACGCGCGTTTCATGGCCCCCATCTGTCCCGCCACCACCTTGTTCTTTGACAAGTACCAATAGATCCAATTGAACGTTGAGGTGTAATCCGCCAGCTCCACCCAAGTTTTGACTCCTCCGCGCGCGCTTGCCTCCAAGGCCACGCAGTCAAAATTTCTTTCCCAGAATCAAGGTTTGCGCCTACCCCAGGGCGTTAGGATCTCCGCCTTCAGTTTTTGCTAATCCTGATTCTCTCAGCCTTCCATCTCCTCCACATCCCAGAGCTTCTCTTTGTCCATAATGAACAGGAAAACAAGCCGGGCCTTCTTGGCATCTGATGCGCCTTCCGCATCTGCAATACCTTTGTATCTCAAGATGAATCGCTCCACATCTGCAGTGTTGAATTGGATGTGAGGGTAGTCGCGCGGCCTGATGCGAACCAGACGAGTGGGTTTGTGGTCACTGGAGACCAATGAGGGAACGGCGTAGCTTGACCTGGGTTGAGCGGAGGGAGGGGGGGGGAGGGATGGAAGATGCAGGTGGGGTTGGAGTAGTGGACCCGGAAACAGAAGGAGAAGAAGAAGAGGAAGATTAAGGAACTGTAGGGAGGTATGAATAGGACATCAGGCCCAGTTACCTTTGAAAGACAAGAAACGGAAGGTTACCTCCCAGCCAGACCCCCAGATGTGGAAAGAATAAGGGTTTTCCCCCTATAATTTTCCCAAGGTTTGGAATTTAACGGTTCCCTGCGTCTTAAAGGAGATGAGGATGCCCAAATTTGCACTTAAATGAGAAATAGAAATAGAGAGAGAGTGAAATTGCCAATCCTTCAATCCTAAGAACTTTCCACCTGGATGTGTATCCGGTATGAGTTCCTTTAATCTCTTGGTGAGATGTTTGATCCAATCCAATGGTATGATGGTCTGATTCCATGCCCCCCTCTCCTCCTAACTCGGAGTTGAGAGCAAGGATAAGTCCTCCCTCTCAACCCTAGCCTAAGTACAAGCGCAAATAACAGTGTGACAAAGAAACAGAAAATCATCCCAAAACAGAAACCCTAGCCTCCTCTCCCCCACCTCCGTACCAAACTTCCCCTGACGTCTGTACGCCGTTCCATCCATCCGGTTTGTCCTTCTCATGACACGGTCCTTGCACCGCGCCCTACTCCGAGCCCCCTGCGCCTGTCCGTATCCGTTCTTCCGCGCCCGTCGTTGATGTCTGGTATTATCTGGCGTGATCTGCGTGCTTGCACGCGTGCTCCGTCCATTCCTTCATAGCCCGTGGATTGCTGCGCTCCTACGTATCCAAACTGGCGCGCCCGCAAACCTAGTCAAGCGCACTACCTTCTCAATCCAATCTCCGGCGCGGATCGCCGCCCACGCCTCATTCAATGCTGAGCCCAACCCGTCCACTAGGTGGGGAGCCAAACAGTGGCTGCTGCTGATCCAGCAGGTGCCGCTGCTGAGCACTAAGCATACCCTAATGCTGAGCCCACTTTCCTCCAATGCTGAGCGCGCAGCCGCGAAGCATTTCCCAATCACTGTCTATAAATTGACACCACAACGTGTGCTATGATTGCAATCAGAACAAGTCCTCAAAAAATCAGAAGTATGGGCTGCTCCAGCCACTTCCAGTTCCACCAATTCCTTGTCCCTTGCTTTCTATGGATTTCATTTTGCAATTAACTATTTCTAGTGGTTATGATTCTATTTTATTAGTAGTAGATTGCTTCTCAAAGATGGCTTTATTTCTTTCCAGTAATGTGACAGCCTCTTCTGCAGACTTAGCTAATTTATTCATAGAATATTTATTTTTAAAACATGGTCTCCCTGATAACTTAATTAGTGATTATGGATTGTTTTTTATCTCTAGCTTCTGGACCTTGCTGTGCCAGCATTTGAAGATCACTCCCAATCTATCAAAGGCATACCATCCAAAAACGGATGGGCAAACCAAGCGGATAAATCAGATCCTCAAACAGTATCTTCAAATGTACCTCTTCTATCAACAGGACAACTGGTCGCAATGGCTCCCATCAGCCAAATTTGCCTAAAACAACTCCACTCATTCCTCCACCAAACAGTTGCCCTTCCAGACTCCTTATGGTATAAATATTGCTTTCTCTTCCATTCATGTAGCACCTTCTCAACCTGCTGGAAATTAACTTAATCACATCCAATTCCTTTAAACGCAACTTCAAACCAACCTTGAAGCAGCAAAACAGAAATACAAGGAAAAAGCAGATCAATGTTGCACTTTGGCCCAACCTTTGCAGTAGGAGATTGGGTATGGCTTGATGCTCGCAATATTTTCAGTACTTGCCCAACTCAAAAAATCTCTGAAAGAAAGCTTGGCCCCTTCAAAGTCAAATCAATTGTCTCCCCTAACGCCTTTAAACTCATCTTAACTGCAAAATGGAAAGGTATCCACCCAGTCTCTCACGTGTCTCTCCTAGAGCCAGCTTGAGTCCTATACCTGGGAAAGACTCATCCCCCTCCTGAAACAGTCAAAATCCAAGATCAGTTAGAGTGAGATGTAAGTTGTATCCTGGATTCCAGGTTACACAAAGGAAAGCTTCAATACCTTGTCAAATGGACTGGCTTCCAGTCCAACAAAGATTGCACCTTGTGGGAACCTGCCCATCACCTTCCCAACTCCCACAATTTGGTTTGAGTCTTCCATGCAAGTTACCATTGCAAACCTAGCCAATCATAGCTCCAATTCCTTCCCATTCCTTCTATATCATTCCACATTTCCATCTTCATCCTTCCCACCCAACTCATCCCATTTCATTATTCTTTTTTATTTCCCTTCCTCAAAAATTATCCCCTTTTTTCTTGTCACAATCTTTATTCCTTCACATTTTATTTTATTTCAAAATAAGAATCCTATTTTCCTTAAATATATATATATATAATAATAATAATAATGAAAAATATATATAATAATAATAATTATAATATATATGATACTCAAAAAGATTAAAAAATACATTTTTACAAACTATCCTTCATTTCTCTCTCCACTTCCTCTCAATTCTTGTTCAATTACTTTGCCATTGACCTAAATTATTCCAAATTTTCTTTTTCTACCAACCAAGACAGCCTTTGCAAGATCATCACTTGCGCCACCAGATGCCTCTCAAAGATCTCCTTGCATTTTGCAGTCCAAGCTCTCTTTGGTTGGGTATTCCATCCACCTTCCTTTCTGAGCTCCTTGTAAGCTCTATTCCTTTGGCCCCTTGAAGAACCTTCCCCTACATTGCCAGTCAATGGCCTTGCATCAGTTTTGATTGGCACTTTGACTTTCACCTGGTCCTCCTCATCTTGGCCCTCCATTCCATTCCGCTCCTCTACCTCTGGTTCCATTCCACTCCTTCCTTCTATCACGTTTCATTCCTTGTCATTTTCCTCCCTTTGTTCCATTTCCACCTCCCTTTCAGCCATTGTTCCTTCTTCTCTTGATTCTTTTCCTGTTTTTGGCTCCTCAGCTTGCACTTTCCTTTGCACTTCAAAACCAATCAAACCAATTTATGGCTGCAGAGGACAAGGTGTATTAGTGGTATAACACCAGAATTGTGGAAGCACTACAAACAACAAAGATTATATTAGTTCCATCTCCTTTCTTTCTATTTTTTTAATTATTGTTAGTCTCTAAGCCTTGACTTACCAGGGTTCCAAATATGTAAGAACGCAATCTCTGGCACTGGCAGTATCTTTTAGTTGACTTGCGGCGCAGAACTTTGACTTTGCACCTCCCTTCCGGACACTGATGGAACATCCACAACCGGATTGCTACTTATGGAAACGTGCAAGAAACCTTGCGCAAAGAACATTGTTTGAACTTGCCTTGGAGAACTTGCGTGGTGGTACTAGGGATGCATTGCTTTTTTTTTTGACACAGTTTTTTCAACGGCGGAATGAAGATGACAACATAATTAATTATGAATCTATTTAAAAGGAAAAGAATTAAATGATAAGGGGTGTACATTATTAGTAATGACTTTGGAATCAATGGGAAAATTATCTGAAAGTTTGCAGGAGTTTGCGTCTTTATACCAAGGCAACTGTCACGCTTTGAGCTTAAGGATTATTTTGCTCCCACTTCAAAATACACCTCCTCCGTACCATCTAACTCAGTTCATAAGTGTGATAAAAATATAAGCACAATATCAACGGTGCCTGCCCCTACCAACTCTGGCTTTCATAATGACCTTCCAATCTCAGACACTGACTCAGAACCCCCTTTCCAACCTTGCAGTCAACTCCACCTCAGTCAACCATCCATTTTGGCTCCTCTCTTTCACCCTGTGTATCAATAGCCCTTGGGTTCCCATTCTTGGTCACATGCTCTCACTAGCTTGCACCCATGCCAGTCAAGCCACCTCAACTGTATAGTTCACAAATGGAGTAGTCCCTTACCCTGCATAGACTACAGTTTCATATTTGAATTGCCTCTGACGTCACTCTCTCCTGCCTCATACGTTACACTCCAATAAATTAGCCCTCTATTGTCTCCACTTATTCTAAGACCTTGTAAACGTCCATAATTTTATTTCATTTTGCACTGCATTCATGTCATTCATTGCCTCATCACTTGTAACTGTAGTTGAACATCTGTCAGGTTGTATCTAGTCATTTCAGATTACCTCATAAAGGCTAAGCCACTTGCCTGGTGATTGTTTGCTCAGTTAGTTAATTTCATACATTCTTGCATTTGATTAACCAGTCATCACATTGGGATTGGATCTTGTTCCCTTCCGTTGGAAAATTCATCCCCCTCACTGTCAGCTTGCTACTATTGCAGAGCAAGCTGAAAAAGTAAAAAAAATAACATAAAAATAATTATAATGCAATTAACCTAAGAAGGAGTAGGAAAAACATAAATTTTATTACAGAAATGGATTCCCTACCCAAAATTAGGTAGGGTCACTCACTGACCCCACCCTTGAAATCAAAATCCTTATATTTTTAAATAATCAGGGAAAGAGAAACCAAAACACTACAGCTCCATTATTGAGCTTTTTTGCCAATTAAATATTTCACACACATTGTCACATAAAGGTTTCACACCTAAAATTAAGTCAAAATTGAGGTGTTGTGTATATTTTAGGAGTTACGGGCGGAAATGTGTTTTGTCACAATTCCCGCACGCAGCCGCGGCAGCCAATGCACCCGCGCGCGGCTAAGATACAGCCTTGTCACTCTGTCGAGGTTGTGTACGCAGCCCCAGGCCTCCGACAAGTACGTAGCCGCGGGACTACGGGTTGACAGAGTGACAGGCAGCCTGAGAGGCTCAGGTACCGCGTAAACATGCTGCAACCTACATGGGAACTTTCTACATATGTAATAAATGTTCCCATGGATAGTAGACAGTCTAAAAATACATAATATTTTATAAAAATACATAAAGAATCCTTATACATATTTTTTATTTAATATAATTCAAAGTACCAAGAATGTCGAAAATAAGACAATGACGAATTCTAGAAATATATTAAAATACTTTGATATACTTTTATGAGGATTACTAGACATCAATATCTTTGAGAAATACTAAGAAAAATAATGATTTTAAAATATTCCATGAATTCACATGACTTATATTTTTAAGTAATTATCTTAGTAAATCAACTGGAACTCGAAAATAAGGAGCAAAATCAATATTATGACTTTTACTCCAGTTATATAATACTTAATTAGAACTTACCTGACATCAAGATGTTCGTAGAAATTTCTATTAATATAATTATTAAATTACTGGGAACATTTACTAAGGATAATTAATTAAATAATACATAAATAGGACAGATTAGTGCTATTCACACATCCTAATGTCTATTATAAGGTGGAATCATTCCCATACCCTGAGGAATTAGATGCTACCCGTGCTATAGCACCAAAAACACATGACAGGCTACCCCTGGTTACCCTTCTAGCCTTAGTGCCCGTCCCTTTGGGTACCTAAAACACTCAGAAGGACAATATTGGGACTCCAAAAGCTATAAATAAAGAGCTCTTTTGAGGATATTGATGGGCAGAGACCCAGTTATATTCATATCCAGAAACCGTGCCAAGGTAATCAAGTACTTATAAGAGATAAGTAAGTGATTTATGGCAATTTCTGATCAGTAATATCCGTCCTAAACCTCTTTTTATCAATCAAAACTGCTGAACAACCTTATAACCCCAGTATACAGGTTTAACCCATCAGTACACGTCTCAAACAGATACCCAAAGGATTTAATAATATACCAGTAAGTTTTATTATCCTTTCTCCGTTTTGGTAGCTTGGCTACAAGGCCCTACCACTCCACTGTTTATTTTATATACATATTATCTTTGTGTAAAATATTCTTTAAACTAAAGAGCCCAAAGTAACCAGGACTACGTGTTTTCATACTGAAATCCCTGAAGAGAGGTGTTAAAGATCCCCAATATAATTGTGGCCCATCTATTAAAATATTTAATAATCAATTTATTCATATTGATTAAAACAATAAACAATAACCAAACCACTTAACCTTGCAATAAGCTTAAACTAAATATTCTACGGATTTTTGCTGCATTTATTAAATAATATATTAATTATTTACTCTATCACCTCTGGTAGCTAAAGGATAGCAAGGGTCTTGGCATCGAGGATGCTTACACTCACCCTGTGCCACGTTCCTCCATCATAAGTTTGCACTTTGCAGTTAACCCTTTCTACCTTGCACTTGCCCTTGCACTCAGATTGCCCTGTGCACTCAAAATCATTTAAGATTGCCCTATAGTACGTTTGATGGTTGTGTGAAAGCTGGTTTCCTGGGACACAATTTTCCCCAGGCGGACTTTCCAAAACATGTGGGTTGGAGGGGGATCAGGTCCCCCCAGCCCTTGGCACCTCCCTCTCTGTGATGGGGGGGGGCCGGGAGAGCGCCCCGCGTGCTTGGTGGGAGGGCAGTCAGATCCCCCCCACTGCCTCCTTCTCTCCACCACCAACAGGTGGGAGGGTGATGAGGTAAACCCCCGCCCTGGCTGGTTGACACATGCAACTGGCCATTGGCTTGTCCTTGATGAGGAGGAGGACCAGCCATCCTCCCTCCCCCTCACAACCAAGCAAGTGAAGGGAGAGAGGCAGGCGCCGCCAGACAACGTGGCCGCAACTCACCCCAGTGGCCGCAACTAGCTGGATGGCATGACCGGGGCTGGGGCCTTGCACACAGCAGGTGGGAGGACACCAAAAAGATTCTTCTTCCCCATAAAACGGCCCTCCTTCAGTGGTCAGGCCCTGCAACAGGCCCAGGCAGGAAACAAGAAGCCCCAAACGGGTGGTGGCCCCAATGGGCCGCCAAGGCCCAAAGATCATAAAATACCTACTTTGGCGGGCCAGTCCGTCTGGCCAATTATGTCCAAAATGAAACTTGGGCACAGTTATGCCCAAATAAGCCTGTCTGGAAAAGGTGGCCAATCCACCTTGGCGGGCCTGTCAGGGCCTGTGTCCCAAAAGAGCTAGAAAATGTGTTTTGGTACACAAATGCCCAAAACCAATAACATCCACATTGGCCCATGTGGCCCACGTGATGTTCAATGGACCGTGGAGGCCCATTTTTGAATCCCATTTGGATTACAATATAATATGCACATTACCTGAGTGCATCCATATTTCAACAGGTTGCTGTACAACACAAAGAAATTTTTTCTATGAGGCTATAGAAGCAAAGCACCAACAAATTCTAACAAGAATGACCCAACACTTCTCAAGGGAATCAAGAATAGTGTTCCAGAACTCAAGTTTAAATGCATCAAGGGAGGTTTAACACTCCAGGTTTCAAAGTTAAAGAAAAATGTCAACCAAACATGACTGGTTCTGAAAAGAAATTCAACTGAATGATCAGGACCAAAGTGGTTGGAGAAAGGGATCAACGGAGTGGCTTAACACACTCAAGGATTCAACCCAATGAATTCTTCTTCAACCATCAAGGCTATTGGTTTGTGATAAGGATTGGTTCACAATGGAACAATCAAAGGATTGAGTATGGAGGCTGAAAGGATCAAGGGGCAATCAAACAATATACCCAGGATAAGGATTCTCAGACAAGGGGGAAGGGCCCCATGGATTGATTGCAACATGATGATGATAGGATGGATTCATCAATGATAGCTGATGATGATACCCAAACAGGTAGTTGATAGCCCCTCCTTTTATATACAAGAGCCCTGTACACTACTTACAAGAGATGACTAAAAAAAAAGCAGTTTTTTTTTAAAAAAAATTAATTGAAATGATGCGGAACAGGTCAATCAAGATTAAAAGAGAGACCATCCCGCAACAGTTTAGTTGTAATGGGAAGCTGATGGAAACCTGTAATTTGACAGATAAGGGGTAGCGGCCAGAGGATGAACTTCTGCAACAGCGGTTGCAGGTGAGTGATGGAGGATGGTATTGCATGATTGAGCAGAGATGGATGAGAGTGGGATGGTTTATCAAGCCCTTGCAACAACTCAACCAGCAAAAAGCAACAGATTGCGGTCCCTTGGATGCGGAGGTTGATAGATGGATTGAAGCTTTCCATTGATGCAAGAAACCCCTTGCAGGCCCGTCAGATATTGAAAAAGCAACGGGTGGCTGCAAGTTATTGGATGGGACAGATAGTGATTGGATGTTGTCAGAGATTGGGAGCATAGAGGAATAGCAACTTGCAGTAGCCCAAAAGCTTCTGGTGATGAGCGCGGATGGGCAGGTAAGAGGATCTAATGGAGGATCAGTCTTGCAAGGGTTGCATGAATGGTAGGGGGGGTCAATGGATGGAGTTGAGATTGGTTGGATCAAGTGAGAGAAAGTGGGGGGAATTGAAAAAAGAGCCTAGGGGACTCAAAACCAATGGGCCTTCCCTAGAATGGTAGGACAGGGATGGGTTGGGAGTAACAAAAGAGGAAGAGTACTCATAGCAAAAGATTTTTAGCTTTTTTTTTATTAATTTTTTTTTGAATGATCATAGATTATATGTAAAAAATTCCCTTCATCAAAAAACCTTAGGCTGGCCCAGGCTAAAATCACACCAAAATAATTACTAAAAGGGTGATGATAAATCCACCACTCAAATGTAGTTGTTTTTTGAGCCACATGGCTAAAGGCGTTGTGGGCCAAAGAAAAAATAAAATAATAAAATAAATTGAATAAAAAATCAAAAAAATAAAAAATAAAAAAAAACAGAAATCAACCACAAAACCAAAAAAAGGTGATTTTTGGTTAAAATAAATAAATAAATAAATAAATAAATGAATGAATGAATGAATGAATAAATAAATAAATAAATAAATAAATAAATAAATAAATAAATAAATAAATAAATAAATAAATAAATAAATAAATAAATAAATAAATAAATAAATAAATAAATAAATAAATAAATAAATAAATAAATAAATAAATAAATAAATAAATAAATAAATAAATAAATAAATAAATAAATAAATAAATAAATAAATAAATAAATAAATAAATAAATAAATAAATAAATAAATAAATAAATAAATAAATAAATAAATAAATAAATAAATAAATAAATAAATAAATAAATAAATAAATAAATAAATAAATAAATAAATAAATAAATAAATAAATAAATAAATAAATAAATAAATAAATAAATAAATAAATAAATAAATAAATAAATAAATAAATAAATAAATAAATAAATAAATAAATAAATAAATAAATAAATAAATAAATAAATAAATAAATAAATAAATAAATAAATAAATAAATAAATAAATAAATAAATAAATAAATAAATAAATAAATAAATAAATAAATAAATAAATAAATAAATTAATAAATAAATAAATAAATAAATAAATAAATAAATAAATAAATAAATAAATAAATAAATAAATAAATAAATAAATAAATAAATAAATAAATGAATAAATAAATAAATAAATAAATAAATAAATAAATAAATAAATGAATCAATAAATGAATCAAAAAATAAATAATTAAACAAACAAATAAATAAATAAATAAATACATAAATAAATTCATAAATAAATACATAATTAAATTCATAAAGAAATAAATAAATAAATAAATGTTTTTTGGAACAACCAATTTGATTCATGTGTGGGCCCCAACGCGTAAATTGGGTTGTTTGGGGCCCTACCCAACTCCCACACGACTGGGAGTTGTGAATTCACCATCACCCTTACTAAAATAATGCCAATTTCAAAAAATGAGGCCAAAGGGATCATTGGCATGATAATAGGATTTATTTACTAAATTCACGCTAATTGGCATTTATTCCCACCCCATGGAGGCATGCAGCCTTTGAACAGTTTCCTTGGTGTGATTTTACTAATTAGTTTACTAGAATCAGGCCAATTAGCATCCTTTCCCACCCTAGGAAGGCATTAAGCCTTTTTAAGGTTTCAAGATGTTCCTGTGTTGTGATAAAACAACTTTTCATGGTGGTTTGGTGTTAAGGTTTAATATTGAATTTTCATGAAACTAAAACCAGCGGCTAGAGACTAGGAGTCAGGAATAGAACAAACTCATAGACAAAGGTTTGTCAGACGAAAGAGAATACAAGAATGACCAACAGTTTGAGCTATAATCAGAGTAAAGAGATGATGGACAATGGGAGAGAAGGCAAGGCACGAATAGATGGGCAGACAACTGAAATTGGTGAGAGCGGAGAGTCTGGAGTCAGAGTTGTCAATCTTGAGAAATTGAGGGGATGGTCTCTTACCAGACAAGAGTTCAGAAGTTGTGAGACCTAATAGTATCCTGTAACTGATTTGAGGGATAGATTTGATAGAGAGCAGGCAACGAGATAATATGAAAAGAAAAGAATTGAGACAATAAGAAGAGTCAAGAAATAAAAAGAAAAGAATTGAGACTAAGAAGAGTCGAGAAGAATAAGAAAGAAAATATTGGGGGTGTTGAGGGATCAAAGAGAGAGTTGAGAGATCGTATCGGAGGTGTCAAGATTGAAGAGAGGGATCAGAGGTCGAAGAGAGAGTCCTGTTCCACGAGATCTGGTCGAGGAGGAGAAGAGTCCTCACTAGAAGTAGAGTGTTCACACTCATACTAAGATGTGCGCTTGCGGGTGTCTCAGATATAGAGAACATCCCGTCATGAGTCAATTCTCAACACTCCCCGTGGCTGGTAAGAGAGTCATCAAAGGTAGAGAATATTTTATTCTGTAATGATTCAAGCGAACTGATGGAAGACGCCTGAGTGAGAGAGTCAGCAACCATATCTTGACTAGGGATAAGATTCAACGAGAATTGCTGGTCTTCAAAATCCTTGTGGAGACCTTTTTTTTTTATATCTATGTGTCTTGACTTTGAGTGAGAGCCAAACTTCTTAATTTTGTCATCTAACCCCTTGTTATCAATATACTTCCTGGGCTCAGGTTCTGAGTTTCGATAAACCTCATTGATGAGATGTTTGATCCATTTGATTTCGAGATAACAATCAAGCAATGCATTCAATTCTGACTCCGTAGAAGAGTAGGTAATGTTTCTTTGTTGTGTTGAGTTCCAAATAACCGGGCTTCCATAGTGGAAGATAATGTATCTGGTTTGAGATTTTCGAAAGACGGGATCATCACCCCAAGTGGCATCACTGAAACTTGAGAGGATGTCTTGTCCGGAGTCATATTTAACTGTAAGTTTGAAGTGTTTGGTTGTTTTTAGATACTAACATACTTTCTTGACCTCTCTCCAATGACTCATACCAGGCTTTGCGTTCAATCTGGCCAAAATGGACACAGAAAAGGATATGTCTGGTCTTGTATATTGGGAGAGATGATTGAGAAGTCCAATAGCGGATTGGTAGTTGATGTTTAACTGACAGAATTCCGCATGGTCAACATCTGAGGCGGGTTCAAGATTGAGGCTTTGGGTTAGAGGAGATAGAAAATCTTTGCAAGAAGACAGTCCGAGTTCTTTGAGTCCACGGTTGATGTGGTTAGGTTGACTTAGGAGAATTCGATCATCCTTGATTTCCATAAGCATTCCAAGTATTGTGTTGGGAGGATGACAGGACAAGTTCTGAAATTGGCTGAGAAAATTTAATTCAAAGGTGTTTGAGTTGCCTACATGAATCAAGTCTTCCACATGGAAATAGAGTATTTCATTTTTATTGGCATTGAGATAGAGACAAGGATTTCTAGTTGATTCTTGGTACGCCTGGGACTTGATCCAGAGCGTCAGAGTTTGTTACCAGTTCTTGGGAGATTGTTTTAAGCCATAGAAGGACTTTTTTAATTTTAGATAGGGAGATTTCCTACTCGACCCTTCTGGAGTTTTTATAATAACTGTTTCTTCCAAGGGAGCGTGGAGGAAAGCACCTTTAACGTCAAATTGAGTCAACTTCATTTTTTCCTTCAACGCGTATACAAGAGCTAGACGTAAAGATGCGATCTTTCCGGTAGGCGCCCAGGTTTTGTTGTAGTCGACTCCCAGGATTTGATCAAAGCCCTGAACGCATAGGCAAGCTTTATATTTAACCGGCTCCCTATGACAATTTTCTTTTATCTTGAAGACCCACGTTGTATTTAGAATATTTTCAGGGTTTCTGTAGTATTCTTCCCACACTTCTTGCAATTCGATGCCGCTTAATTTGTCTTCTGTGGCCTTTTTCCACTTAGGCCATTTGGGGCATTTATGCGCGGCCTTATAGGATGGAGGTTTGTAGTAATGGTGGAAACCGTACCTTTGTGGTTTCCTGATCTCGCGTCTGGGTCTTTGATATACCGAGGGAAGCGGGGTTTCAGCTGGAGAAGGGGAGCAAGGGGGATTCAGAAGGGACAAGTCTGTAGAGTCCGCAGCATTATCCTCTTCGCACTCAGATTCTGATTCGACCGGACTCTCATGTGATTCTTGGATAGTATATTGTTTTTCGGCTGATGAGAAATCAGAATCGTTGGATTCCCTTGTTTGAGAAAAGAGGTTGAGTCCAGGAGACTCGAGGAGAGGGAATTCGGAAGTGTGATTCTTGAGGAACTGCACGTGTTTGGTTTCAACAACAGCACACAATGAGTTTAGCACGAGATAAGAATGTAAAATTGGATTGAACCCAACTAAGATTCCCTCTAACCCTTTTTCATCAAATTTTCTCCCTCTCTGGAGACAATTTCCCAAGTATATGACGGGTGATCCTACTGGTTTCAAATAGTTAGCTGGGAGGTTCTTTTTAAACATGAGTTCCCATGGGGAGAGGTCATTACCTTCCCTCGGGATTTGATTTAACATGAAACAACAACTCCGAATTACTATATGCCAGTAGTTTTTCGGCAGTTGAGAGGAAGAAAAGGTTGCGCGAGCTAATTCAACGATAGTTCAATTAGCTTGTTTGGATCGACCATTGTGTTGCGAATGGTAGGGTTCAGAAGTGAGTAACTTTATATGTTTTGATTTGGCAAAGTCGGTCAGCGTTTTGTTAGTAAATTCCTTTCCTTTATCTGAGAAAATTTCCAATGGATAATAGTTGAGTCTTTTATATTCAGTCTCTAGAATGCTGATTATCACATCTGGAGTTTTGTCTTTAGATACCAGTGGAAAGGCGGCAAGATAACCTGAAAAATTATCAACCAAAGTGAGAAGGTACCAATGGCCTGCCTTTGATTGTGGAGTGATTTGGCCGATTAGATCGAGATGAATCCTTTTGAGGGGTTTTGAGGACGGTGTTGAGGTGGCTGAGAAGGGTGACTTGGTGATTTTACTCTTTACGCAGTTCTCGCATTGGAAGCTGTTTAATTTGTCCTTGGAGAATCGGTCTTTCAGGAGAGGCTTGAGAGTGGAAATTGAGGCGTGGCCGTACATCTTATGCAGGTCAGCTAAGGATTGGAGATCATCAGAAGGGTTGGCGAGTTGGTTTGAGAGATTGACCGCTAGATTACTGCAAGCGGTTCGTGGTTTCTTGATAACAAATAGATTATCTTGAATCATTCCTTTAAGGACCGTCTCTTTGTTTTGGGTTACGGTGAATCGATCTCGCTCTTGGACAAGGTTGCATCCCTTCTTTGCTAGGAGTCCGGGACTAATTAGATTAACCACAATGTCTGGAACGTACATACATTCATCTAGGGTTACCACGGATTTGTTCCATTCAAGTCGGACCGTGCCAGTACCACAAATTTTCAGGTTGGCTTCAAGCTTGCCAGTCTTGATTTCCTCCGGCTCGTCCTGAAGATTGATTGATGTGAAGAACTTTAAGTTGTTGAAGATGTGAATTTTCGCGCCGGAGTCTAGTAGAAGGTTGGGGGTATTGTCTGCATTGATCCAGAGGGTCAATAATTCATGGTAATTAATTGTTGGGGTCTTTTTGATTTTATTTTTCCATTTGTTCTGCTGCTCAGTCCACCACCCTGGAGCAATTTGAGGGTGAAGATGAAAACAAGAGGACTCTGGATGGGGAGCGTTTGGATCATGGTAGCCTTCTCTACATCGAAGCCGGACCTTCTTTTCATCTCTTTCACTTCTGCTCTTTGTTGTCACCAGAGTAACATCTGGAGTGGATTTGCCTACTTTAAGTTGTGACTTTTGTTCATTGTTGTACTGGATGAGATGATTGAAAACTACGTCCACCGTCACCAGCTTCTCTACGTGCATGATTTGCTGTTTGAGGTTCTTGAGAAGAGGGGGAACTTTGAATAGCAGGAGGTACGCGAGTATATCTTTGGGCAGTTCAATTCCCACATCTGCCATACGCATAAGTGCATTTTTCGTGTCTGTGATGAAGCTTTCAATCACATGCTCGTTGAATGTCGTGTGAAGAAATTGATTGAAGACCCGGGCTCTATTTGCGGTTTCAGATGAGGCAAACCTACGGGTAATCTCATCCCAGAGCAACTTAGAAGACGAAATGTTTGCCGTATTCACTACGTTGGCGTGAGTGACGCTGACGAGTTTAGAAAGGATAATGGCTCGTATTTCTCGATCTTGCTTTAAGGA
Organism: Puccinia polysora; assembly: GCA_025617555.3. Taxonomy (NCBI): domain Eukaryota; kingdom Fungi; phylum Basidiomycota; class Pucciniomycetes; order Pucciniales; family Pucciniaceae; genus Puccinia; species Puccinia polysora. Next base: position 4,146,093 of record CM062625.1, on the reverse strand, counting down.
TAATTGACCTGAGTTTTTGGTTATGACGTCTTTGATTTCCTTGAGATTGAAGAGCATCAGCATCTTGTCTCGCCAGATGGAGTAATTATCTTCATTGAGCGGAGGGATAGCGTCGACCAAGGCTTTGAGAGCAACTTGGTGAAAATAGTCGTTGGCTCCGGCTGGTTCATTCATTTTCAATTAGGTTGAGTCGTCTTTCAGCTTTTGACCGTGTTAAGGTTTAATATTGAATTTTCATGAAACTAAAACCAGCGGCTAGAGACTAGGAGTCAGGAATAGAACAAACTCATAGACAAAGGTTTGTCAGACGAAAGAAAATACGAGAATGACCAACAGTTTGAGCTATAATCAGAGTCAAGAGATGATGGACGATGGGAGAGAAGGCGAGGCACGAATAGATGGGCAGACAACTGAAATTGGTGAGAGCGGAGAGTCTGGAGTCAGAGTTGTCAATCTTGAGAAATTGAGGGGATGGTCTCTTACCAGAAAAGAGTTCAGAAGTTGTGAGACCTAATAGTATCCCGTAACTGATGTGAGGGATAGATTTGATAGAGAGCAGGCAATGAGATAATATGAAAAGAAAAGAATTGAGACAATAAGAAGAGTCAAGAAAAGAAAAGAAAAGAATTGAGACTAAGAAGAGTCGAGAAGAATAAGAAAGAAAATATTCGGGGTGTCAAGGGATCAAAGAGAGAGTCAAGAGATTGTATCGGAGGTGTCAAGATTGAAGAGAGGGATCAGAGGTCGAAGAGAGAGTCCTGTTCCACGAGATCTGGTCGAGGAGGAGAAGAGTCCTCACTAGAAGTAGAGTGTTCACACTCATACTAAGATGTGCGCTTGCGGGTGTCTCAGATATAGAGAACATCCCGTCATGAGTCAATTCTCAACATTTGGGCCTCTAAATGCTTGTTGGGATCAATTCAGGATCTGGAAGGCTCAATTAAGGCCTCCAGAATCCCTTTGGGGCCCTTCTGATGCAAATTGTTTTGGAAAATTCAAATGTGTATAACAATTGACTAAATTTAATATCAAATCATGCAATAATTTTTATTTTTTTTCAAGGAATTCTCTTCTGCAATCATGTGTGAAAAAAAAATCATGTAAGAAAATTGAGAAAAATGATAAGTATTCATTTTGGTTGCACAAAATGAAAAATTTCTGCTATAATTTATTTAACTTTGTTCCAAGCCTAAAAAACAAAAAAATGGTTTTTACACCAATTTCAAGCTTGGAATTCAACTATTTTGAAATATTAAAACAAGAATACAATGCATCACATAAAGTAGTATGGGAAATATAAAAAACCCAATTCAGCTGAGAAAAATTCAGGTTTCTGATGGAATTTAAACACCTTTTTATCAAAAATAAAAAAATAAAATAGCTGCTCATGAGTTCAATTCAATTATTTTGAATATTGAAAAATAAGCTTGAAAATGAAATCATTGAATATTATAAATCAATTTCTTTGGATGAGAATGGATATTTTGAGTGGGATGTGAATACCCTATACCAAATTTGGAAAGAAACAAATTAATTCTACATATGAATATTTTATGATTTTATAGTTAAAATTTTGAAAAATCTCAACAAAGACTGCATTGAGTAACATAATGATAATTTTAAAATTTGAAATTGATTTATTTTCAAAGGATTTAATATCTCTGATTGAATTTGAATATCTTTTCATCATAATAAAAAATTAAAAAAAATGCAAAATTCACCTATTTAATGAGAGGAATTCAAAAATAATCAAATTTTTCCAAAGAAACTCCATTGGGTTTCAAAATAATGAAAAAAATATCAAAATTCATATTTCTTTTGATCACTTTTGCACTTGATTCAGTCTCTTTACAAATTTTTAATAATAGGGCGTATCAGAGCGTGCAAACCCATAATTTTTTAATGGAAGGGTTCAACCCAAATCAGCCATTTCAAACCCGCAATTATAAAATTATAAAACCCACTTATTTCACAAAAGGGGTGTCAGAGTTACCCAAAAATAAGTGTATTTCTTCAAGCATAATATATAAATTCAAGATTCAGAAAGGGTACCAAATTCCACCACACTGTTGCTCCACCCTTTCTAAGGCCAAAAAACAATCCAGCCTTCTTGTTACTCCCTCATACAACCCATCAACACACACATACCAGCCTCCACAACCAAACACAGGGCACATTATCTCTGCCTAGAAGAAGGATAGTAAGAACCCTTACTTGTGGCCTAGAACTGTAACCTGGTGAGACAATCAACCAACATCTCTTCCAACTGAGATCCTTTAGGGCACAAAAAAATTCAGTCCATTCTCTGTTGCAACGTGTTATCTCAGCAGCTCCACCAACACTGGAGGCAATGGCAAAACGCCCCAATCTGAGAACCACTCTCCCTAACGCTGGTCATATACACATACTGGGTAAAAAAGCCCCCCTCTGAGTCTCCATTCATCACCCTTCACCCCAAAGCTTGTCTTTCTGAAGCCCCCCCCTTTGAGTCTCCTTTTGCCTGCTAAAAGTTCACTCAATCCTAGCTCTTATTATCACCCTAATCGCCACAATAATGTAGCGACTTATAATTGGCTCCTCCTCTCTCTCTCTTAATGTCATGGCCTACTTTTCTGAATAGCCAATCCTTCATCTAGGGCTGACAAATTGAAAAAACACTCAAGACAGATTTCTCTTGAACCTTCTTTCATCATCATCCTTTCTTTCTTTCATCCTTTTGTCTTTTCAATCATTTTACTTCACAAAAAGTTCTTTTCTCTTAGGTTAGTCCTAATGTATCTATTTCAAATTGTTTTTTGATCTTTCTATGTTGACTTATACGTTTCTCTTAGATCTCCACAGAATCCAAATTCTGCACCGCTCAGCACTGGGGTGAACCTTGGGTGGATTGCAATCTGAAAACCCAAAAGCAAGTAAGTTTGATGACTGGCTTTGTTCCAAGGTCCCTCAATCTGTCTCACTACCAAATTTTATGGCTTGGAGCTGAAAATATTCTCACAAGGGATCTTGTATAACTCAGGCTACTGGAAAATCAAATCAATACTGCTCCAACAAATAGCATCAAGAGAAGCAAGGAATTCTTGGTATTGTATGTACTATTTTTGGGAAGAATGATCATCATGGATCAAAAATTTTTGGAGGTTGACTTTTTTATTTGGTAAACTTTCTCAAACCTTTGGTCAAGACTTACTAGTTGAGAGACCCACAATGATATTGTTGCAAGCGGTTAAAAGAGTTTGCTGATCAGTTCCTGCAAGTTTTAAATATTAATTCAGTCCCACTTCCAGCACCACTAAGAGGATTCAAATTTTCACAAATTGAACCCAAATGAAAGGTCCGTCATTTAGATTTCAATTTTATTGCTGGATGATAATATTCAACCAAACTTCACCATGATTTTTCCCAAAAATAGGTTGAATTTGAGATTAAGTGTGATTGACCACTGCTATACTTGGAGCAGTTTGATTTTTCCTTATCTGAATCCAAGCAATATGCTTCACGCCTGTTTCATGGGGTTTTCTATGGTCATGGTGAGGAAAACATACAATAAATGCATGAAACATTTTTTTTTCCGGTTCAAAATTCCTTTTTTTAGAAAAAGAAGAAGAAGAAGAAAACAGGAACCGTCCATCTAATGATGAAGATGAAGAGAGGAATGATGCTATTGGTCAAAAGGTATTTAAATGAAGAAAAAAAAACATTGGATGCGTTTGTCAAGGGTTTTGCATCTTGAGTTTTACTCTATCAACAATATTGCAGTCTTGATTATGGGTTGCTTTAAATAACTTATGATTCATAGATGTTTATCAGTTGTACCACGTGGTGTATTGATGACCAGCAATTTGAAAATCTCTTGATTGCTTGGATTCAACTTACTGTTTTTCATTGAGCCAGGATGACAATTGCAACTGGTTTTTGGTCATTACAATCCAACAAATCATCCAAGCTCCAATCAAAATCCTTTGGAAAATGCTTGATAATCCCATTCTTCTTGGTTCCTCTCCAGATCACTGCTAGATTGGTACTGGGTATCATGAAGCCCTAGTGATACATAAAGTGAGATGTGGAGATTTATTAATTTTAATCAAATGAGATGAAAAAGAATTGTTTTAATTGGTTAAAATTGAAATAAAACTTAGATTTTGAGAGACTTACAAGGGAGACCAACCTGTCAGGGTTGCATGTAGACAATGAAATTTAGGTGAAAGAACCAGCATCATAGCTAATGAGGGTTTGGTGATATTGATATCTAGTAAAGAAGTCTAATTTTGATTGTCTATCTAGTTGGAATGAAGGACTAGAGAAATGGAGGGACTTGAGAGTAAGGAGGGAAAAATAAGTGTGCATGGGTTTTGACTTTTTATCTTTGGTGCCTTGATTAGTTGGAAGGGGGAATGATAATTTTGAACATCTTGGATTTGATGAAAGGCAGGGGGGATGGAAGTTTTGCATTTTATGGGTGAGTATGAATAAAATTTTGATTTCATGTTTCAAACCTGCCATTTTTTTGAAACACACCATTTTAAAATACACTGGTTGGGGGTATGTTTATTTCAGAAACCCGCCATTAAAAGTGGAAGGTTTGGACAAAGAAAATGGTTTTTTTCTAATAGTGGGTTTTCTAACTCTGGTACACCTTAATATTTGAATTGCTCTCATTCAAATTTTTTTTGTTACTGTTTTCCATTCTATTTAATTTTTGGTAAAAAATATATTTGGATTGCATTGAATATCAGTTTTTATTCAAAAAGATCAATTTTTTGCTATATCATTCTTATTATTTTATTCAATGAATCATTTTCAGGAATTTTTTGAAATATGTGAATTTTCTGCATAAAATAGGTATTTTCAGAATGGGCAATGTTGAATTTACAACCCTGGTGTTGAAAAAATGCAGGAATTTCTGTTCACAACCCATTTGCATTGTGAACAGCAAATCCCAACTCAATCAGGAGCAAGAAAAGTTGCTCAAAACTTGCGCATCCCCCAGGGGGTTGAAAATCATGAATTGCAACCCCCCAGAGAATGCGCAAGATCTGAGCGGGGGTGGAACCTTTTTTCCTGACCCTTTAAGGATATTTTTCCCCAAATGGGCCGTTTGAAGGGGGGGATTTGGGTACCTAGGCACCCCTGGACCACATTTGAGTTTCATAAACCCATATTTGGTTATGTGGCATACTATTTTGGACTATTATTGGAAAAAGAAAACTGTACACAAAAATTCCTCATCACATAAAAAACTGTACACATCACGCCCTTCTTGGATGATTTTTTTTTCTCAGCCTAAAATTTAGTTTACTTTGGATTTGTTAAAAACAGTTTGATTGAATAATAAATTAACTTTTCATTTTTTGTGATTATTGGAACAGTGGCAGTTTAAATCCCCCCTGTTTTAAACATGGCTGTGTTGACAAACTAAATTAGAAGTGTTTTAAAAAAGCTTTGGTGGAATCTAGGTATGAAGGTAGGGAGTTGGAAAAGAAAACATTGGAAGTCTTGATTGCATCCTCATCTAGGGTTAAAATTGAGGATTGAGATGTTTCTTCAAAACTGGAACAAGATGTTTCTTCACCACAGGAACAAGATGTTTCTTCACAACTGGAACAAGATGTTTCTTCACAACTGGAATTGAAACAAGGTGGTGGGTCACATTTAATATGCCATTGCACTGAGAAGGATTTGGCTTGATCAATACTAGAGGAACCATGAAATTGTAACTATGTTACTAAACCATGGGGCCAACTAGCTTTCAAGCCTCAAGCTTGTGCAAAGCCACTTTTACCACCTTCCCTGTGCGTGAATTTGCCTACTGAAATAATTTTGGCCTTCTTGAATGTCAAGGGTGGTCAAAGGTTTCCTAATGGCATGATGGATATTCAACCTTGAGGCAATTGGCCCTTTGTAATTTTTCTGTCCAGTCTGATTTGACAGCCATTCATCTCAAGGTCCAGAAGACCCCTCAAGGTTCAAATCACTGTTATCCTTGACGGCACTCCCACCATCTTTTTTTTGTTTTTTTTTGGTTTCCATCATTGACACAGTGGGTTCATCTGCCAAAATTAATATTTGTATTTATTTTTTTTAAAATTTATTTTGTTTTAATCATAAATAAATAATATTACAAAAATTTTTATTTTTGAATCAAGATTTTTACATTATTATTTTAACAAAGAAGTTGAGAGAAATTTACCAAAAATAAAAAATAAAAAAAATGGTTCATTCAAATTCAAGGATTTCTTCCTCAATTAGAATGATCAATTCCTTGCATTTCAGATCTTTGGCCATAGTCTTACAAGCTCCAATCAGTAGTTAAGAGTCTCTATAGATCTCTTAAAATCTTCCTCCAGGATATAATGTTGGAAAATCCTCTGATAATCTCCAACAAGATTAGTGTAGTATATCATCACATCTTCCCAAAAATAACTGGTGATCAAATTGTAGGTTGTGTTTTGATCTAGATTTGCCTGTGTTTTTGAGATATTCAAGAGTCATGTTTGAAGGAAGTTAGTAGGGGTAAGAGGAGAGAGATTAAAATCCAGATTCATTATTTATGGGTGGGACAAAACCCTTGGAATCAACTTTATAATTCCTTAGGAATTGTCGAAATTTATCCTTGAACAGTTTCTGTTTGGCCATCAGATTAGAAAACTCATCTCCTTCAAACCTAGAGCTGTTTAGATACTCAAATTGGTTCATTTTAGCCAAATAGGTCTCTGTCAACCAAGGGGCCAGCATCATAAGCTGAGTCAATTTCTTGAGAGAAGATCATGATAGGCAACACAGCAATCTGTCAAGGTTAGGGGCCCACTCTAAACTTTTTGAGCAAGTCCTAATTGCTGATGATTCAAGATAGAAGAGACAAAGCTGATGTTTGAGATGCTTGAGTTTACTGATGAGATTATATCTCAGCACATCTTGTTTACCTCAATTGATAAAGCTCAAGACAAATTCTTTAAATTGTTTTGAACATTCTGTTAGAATATTTTCTGTCAAGTCTCTGTTGTTGTTGTTTCTCTCAAAGTCTCGTTACACTTTCCTTTTCTTTCCTCCTATCATTTTTCTGTTTTTTGTTTCCCATTCTCCAACTCCCAGCAGTCTGGTAGCTCTGAACTCAATCAGGCGCGCACATCCACACTGAAAAGGCTCCATATTCATCTGCTTTCAGCAATAATGCCGATTCACAAACAGGTATTGCAATGTCAGAAACGGTCAAGGATCAACAAACCACTCAATTCAATCAACTCAAAATGATCCCTAAGAATCACCAACCCAATCCTCTCAATCCACAACAACACAACAGCCTCAAACAAATCTCACAAAGTCAAGCAGCCAGTTCAACATTGTAAGATAACCTGAGCAAAAACTCACAAATTCAAGAACCATTTCAACATTGTAAGATAACCTGAGCAACAAGCATCAACTTATTGTTCAGCTTGCTCATATAAATTCTTTCCAATAGCTGATCAAGGCGCTTCTACTATCATATTTGGATACCTCAACTGGAAACGTCATAATTTGCACTGGCCATCAGTAAATCACTTCACCAAACCTGTTTGACTATTGCAGACATATCACTAATTGTTTGTTATCTCACAGTCTGCAAGAACTCCTTGTGTGTCTCATTTCATCATCAGATTGAAAGACTCATAGTTTTCTTCCAGTGCAACCTTGTTGGTTATTTCCTTTCATTTCCTTTTTGGATCATCTCAACTTTTGCTCATTCTGGTGATTACTTGAAATACAATTAAGCTTGGTCTTGGCGACCAATCCAAATTTCATCATGGTTAAAAGCCTGCGCCAATCAACATGCAGCAACTGGGGCCCTCTGCATTTCCAGGACCAGGGGGGGACGCAAACTAAAAGTCACTCGCCATTAGATCCCCAATTGAATCCACACTGCTACTAAAAGCCAACAAATAGAGAATGTGGTGCAAGAAGTTTGAGAAATTGTTCAAATTATGTGGAATCTTTGATTTAATGGAAAAACCTGACAAGCTAAGGCGAGTAGAAGAGGAAAAGAATCATGAATTTGTTGCACATCTCATTTCCAAACTAGATTCAAAAACCAAAAACAATTTCATTGACAATGTAAACAAGGATGATACAAAGCTTATATGGATGTTAATTCAGGCTCATTTTTCCTCTTCACAGTCAGCAAACCAAGCAAGAATTTTCAACGGCTTCCTTCACTTATCCATGGAGGCCAAAATGAGGCATTTTTCACGTTGGTCAAAGTGTATCTGAAGAAGATGCTGAAGTTGGGATTGATCTTTCAACTGAAATTGTAGCCTACCTAGTCCTCTTCAAGTTCCCAGCAACCATGAAAGCCATGAAGTCCCAGATAATGCACTCTACCTCTGAAATGAAGATAGACACCGTACTCAACCATCTTCTCCAACGCAAGAACAAAGAAATAGCCCAAGCCAAGAACGTCAAACCCAACAATATAGCCCTATGCAGGGGGGCAAGATGCAAAAATGGCAAGCAAAACCCGCCAGTCACTTTTCACCTGGCCAGCTCTTGCTGGTTTGAGTTCCCAAAATTGAAAACTACCAATGCTCATCATCGCAGGAAGAAGGGAAAATCAAAATCCAGCAATGAGGCTCACTTCTACGCCTTTTTCTGCAGAAGAAGCTTGGTCAATGGACATTCCTTGAAGCATTTTATTATTGCCTCCAGATGCTCCATTCACATGATTACTAACCAACACTTGTTCATCTTTCTAGTCAAAAGCAACAGGTCAGAGAAAATTCAAATGGGGAAGAAGAACACAGGCATCCTTATTGAGGGAACCTGCAAGGTTGCTTTTTCAACCAAAGATGCAAATCTGACTCTCTCTGATTCAATCTGGGTTCCAGAGTCCACCGTCAATCTCATATCACTTGGTGCTCTCATGACTCAGGTGCTCATCTGAGTGTACACTCAAACCAAAAACCCAGCATCTTCAACCTCTTGTTGCAGGGAAGGACCCTACTCTCAGGTAAAATTTTTAATAACCTATTTTTGATTGACATGTCAACAGGGCCAAATAAGTCCTACTACTTGAGCTTAGAACTTTTGCGAATTCATAGGTCTCTGGTACACCCTAGCATCAATAGGATGGAACAATAACTCAATCTAACAATTCCAACAGGCCAAAATCAAAGCTTCAAGTGTCTCAAATGCAAAAAGGCTAAAATAACTTCGAAACCTTTCACTGGTCAACAACAACCGGCCGTGCCATGGGTCCCACCTGGCCCATTTGAGGGGCCAGGGGGTGGCTGCATGAGGCAACCATCCCGTAAACAAGGCAATAAAGGTCATCATGGCTGGTTTTAAAGGACAACCAGCCAAGGGGATTGAACAGTTAAGGGGCTGGTTCAGCCCCATTGAGGTTGAAACACCAGAAATAACCAGAATAGGCTGGTTGTAAGGGTACAGAGACTGATGCCATGTGGGCTGATGTAGTCCAAACCAAGTAAAAAGGCCAGCAGAGCCTGTAGAGCTCTTTTGGGGCGGAAAATTTGCCTTTTGGCTTGTTGTATGATGGGCTCACAAGATGCCAATCTTTTGCACTTAAGGAGCCCTTCTCCCTGCTGTTTTCCATCCATTCATTCATCATTCCAATCAAATTCATCCAAGATATTGCCCCATTGTGAGAGCCCCATTAGACAATATTGAAACCCAGTGTCCATCATTTCTTTTGCTTTAAATACTGCTCATTTGCCTAAGCTAATTGCTGGCCATAATTCTAACACATTATCAGTACCATAATCATCATTATTTCCAAGCAAGATAGACCCTTATACCTTACTTTGGACAACATCAAGGACCTCAAGTTTTCCAAGAAGATGTCTTATATCCCAGAGTACAGCTCCACCAAGATAGTTTTGAATAGTCAGAACTATAATGCTTGGACTGTCCTTATGGACAGTGAGTTGGATAACATCTGTTGTGGGGATATTATGAAAGGAGATGATACTTTGAGCAGTTCAGAGGTGGAGAAGACGGCCTTTCATCTTATTGTTAGACACTTGGATAAGCATCATGTAACATGGGTTGCTGATACTCTGTTGGAGGAACAGAAGAGGAAGGGGAGTGCTTTATGGAAAATTCTCAAGTCAAAGTATGCTGGTGACTCTGTTAACCAAAAGGGGATTGCTTTCAATAGATTTTATAAGTTGAAATTTGGAAACTGTAAAAATTTTTTGGGGGAAGCTAGATCTAGTATTGCTAAGTTCAAGTCATCTGGGATGAACATGGATCCTGAGTGTTTGTCACTCTTAATTCTTCAAAAGCTGCCAAAAGAATATGAGTCCTTGGTCAGGATCATATCTCAGTTGGATCCCCTTCCAGGAGAAGAGGATGTTCTTAGAAGGATTGAAAAGGATGATCTTCAATTCAAGATGAAGGAGAGCTCAGGAACTGCTCTGGTGGGCAAGACAGGAAAATCTGGGAAGAAGGCAGAGGCCAAAAAGAATTTATCAAAGGTCTTGTGTTATAATTGTCAGAAGAAGGGGAACTATGCAAAGGATTGCAAGGAGGCCAAGAAAAAGAAGAAATCCGAGGAAAGTGAAAAGGATGACAAAGAGATCAACCTTATCATGGAAAATGTTGCTATGGTGGCAGTGGATTTTTCAATGAAACAAGCCGTTGTGGAAAAAGTCCCCAACAAGAAGGCTAAAATCAAAGAGGATCAAGAGATGGACTTGATTGATTATGAAGTGTGTAATCTTAACCTTGAAAATGAGAACTTATCAGTGGCTGATAATTCTTCATTCTTTACAGGAGGATTGTTGAAGGAGGATGTTCTTTTTTTGATTGATTCTGGTTGTACAGACCACATGTTTTTTGAGCCAAATTTGTTTTCAAATCATAGAGATTTTGATGGTGTTGTAAATATTGGCCAAAAAGGAAGAACAATCCGGATTAAGGGGATAGGATAAGTTATTCTTGCAAATCAAATGGGTTTCAAAATAATTTTTGAGAAAGTGTTCTATGTACCAGATTTGCCTTATAACCTTGTGTATCTTGGAGTGCTCTGGAAAAAGGGTTTCCAGATTTGTTATCTTAAAGAAGATAATTTTGTTATTGATTTGAATTGGAGAACTACCTGAGTGGACAAGTTCCAAATAAGTTGCTCTGTTCTGACTTGTTCAAGTTTTCAGCTCTGAGCACTGTTGCTCACAATAGAAGTGGCTATAAGGTAAAGGACAGCAACTGTGAGAGTTTTACCTTAGGGGCCAAGACCAGGAATGTGTTCTCAAAGAGTAGAGACCACGCAGAAGTTCCTATAGAGGAATTCTCCATTGATTTGGCAGGGCCATTTTCACCAGTGTCTCTTGGAGGGGCAAGATACTTCATCAATTTGGTTGATACAGCAACCAATTTTGTTTGGGTAAAACCAATAAGATCAAAGGATCAAACCACAGAAGAGGTTTCAGTAATCTTCAAAGTCTGGAAACAGAATGGTTTGATGAGGGAGGTCAAGAGAGTTATTACTGATGGAGGGGGTGAGTTTGTGAGTAAAGATTTTGAGAAAATATTGAATGATTATGGTATCACTCATATAGTTACTACTGCCAGTACTCCACAAAACAATGTAATAGTTGAGAGGATGAATGGGACTTTATTGGACAAAGTCAGAACTATTATGGCTCAATCTGGTCTACCAAAGTTTTTATGGGCTGAGTTGGTGTGCACAGTGTGTCTGTTGCACAAAATTGTAAGTGTTAATGGGAATTGTCCTCATTATCAGTTTTGGAAGTTGTACCCCAAAACATCACACCTAAGAACAATTGGTTGCTTGGTGTATTATAGTGTCCACCATGATGAGATGGTTGGAAAGTTAGATCCTAGAGCCAGAAAAGGGGCACTTGTGGGCTATGACTTAATAAGTAAGTCATACAGGATTTATTGCACAGGGACAAGAAAGGTTATCTGTAGTAGGGATGTAAAATTTCAAGAAAGTACCTTTCCACTCAAAAGGGGTGAGCCTAGTTCTGTTCAGGAATCACAGCAGGAAATAGAATTGGAGCCTATTTCTCCAGAAGAGGCTGGAGAGAATATCATTAGTGATGATATTGAGTATAATGAGATTCTACAGTTGAGTTCAGAAATGGGTAATAGAGTTAACCCAAATGGCGTTGGCCAAGCTATGAATTCTGATGAGAGAGCCAATTGGAAGACAGATATTTTTGAAAAATTTGATTCTCTAGAGAATAATAGTGTGTTTGAAGTGGTTAAGCCAGACTCAGTTCCAAAAGGAAAGACCATTGGTGGGTCTAGATTAGTGTTAACAAAGAAGTTTGATACTAATGGAGTTTTAAAGAGGTTCAAGGCTAGATGCGTTGCACAGGGCTTCAAACAGAGAGAGGGTATTGATTACCAGGAGAATTCTTGCCAACTGGAAGGCTTTCCACCTTCAGGTACATCATTGCTTTGGCAGTGGAGTTGGGTGAAGAAATCAGACAGGCTGATTTTGTGACTGCATACTTGAATGCAAAACTTGGAGAGGAAGAGACTGTTTATATGTCAATTCCTGATGGTTTCAAGGAATGGCTGGTCGAGACCAAGCCAGAAACTATGAATAAAATCTGTGTGGGAAGTTTCCTCTCAGCATATAAAGGGGAGTATGTCCTCAAGCTGTGTAGATCCCTGTATGGATTGAAGCAAGCAGCTAGGTCATGGTATAATACTATGAGCATGAAAATGATAGAGATTGGTTTCAAGAAGTCTGAGGCTGAACCTTGTCTCTTTGTGAGAAAGGATGCAATTTTGTTTGTATGGGTCGATGACATTATCATTATTGGGAATGGTAAGGAGAGAGTCATGGAGACACTCAAAAAGGAGTTCAAGATAAAAGATCTTGGTCTAGCACAGCAGGTGCTGGGAATGAAAGTTAGTAAGAGCAAGAATGGGATCAGGTTGGATCAGAACCATTATGTGTCAGCTCTACTTAAGCAGTTTGGCTTAGACGATGCAAAGGAGTTTGGTACTCCAATGCAGTCTAACATTTGGTTAGAAAAGTCTACAGGTGAAGAGCATCTAGAGTTTTTTCAATCCAGGAATGATTATAGATCAGCTATTGGATCTTTGAATTATTTGGGGAAGTGTACAAGGCCAGATATTACTTATGCAATTGGGATTTTGTCACAACACTTAGAGAAACCATGCATCAGGCATTGGTCAGCGTTTAAGAGAGGTATGAGGTATCTTAAAGGAACAAGCAGTCTGGGACTGCAGTTTTCAAATTCATCAAACTTTGACTTGGTTGGTTATTCTGATGCAAGTTGGGCAGATGGTAACACTAGGGAATCAACAAGTGGTTTTTTATTCTTCTTAGGAAAGAATCTAGTATCTTGGATGTCTGAAAAGGTGTCAGCAATAAGTCTTTCTTCAACAGAAGCAGAGTACAGAGCGTACTTATCAGCTTCACAGGAAGAAAAATGGTTGAGAAAGGTCTTAGAGGATACTCATAAACCACAAGGGTTTGTGATGTTGTATTCTGATAACCAGAAAGCCATTGCATTGGCAGAAAATCAAGTGTTCCATTCTAGAACAAAACATAATGATGTTCATTATAACTATATACGGGATGTAGTTAACTGCAAAGAGAAAGTGTTACAGTACATGCCAACTGGGGAATTGATTGCGGATATCTTAACTAAGGTGTTAGATAGGAACAAACATGAAGGTTTTGTGTCTAGTATGCATATGGCATCCCTTTTGGATTAAGGGGGTGTGTTAAAATGCGGATGCACTCAGGTAATGTGCATAGGAGTGTGTAATCCAAATGGGATGCAAAAATGGGCCTCCACAGCCCATTGTACATCACGTGGGCCACATGGGCCTATGTGGGTGTTATTGGTTTTGGGCATTTGGGCTCCAAAACAAGGTTTTATGGTCTTTTGGGACACGGGCCCACCAGGGTGGATGGGCCACCCAAGCCAGATAGGCTTATTTGGGCATAAAAGGGCCCAAGCTTTATTATGGACATACTTGGCCAGATGGGTTGGCCCGCCAAAGTATGTATTTCTCACGATTCGGGCTTGGGGCGGCCCATTGGGGCCGCCGCCCCTGTCGCAGCCCGCTTGGGGCCGCTGCCCGCGTCGCTGCCCGTTTGGGGCCGCCTGTGTTCCTTGGTGCAGCCTGTGTTCCTTGGTGCGGCCCACGCGGGGCCCAACGGCCCGCCACAGGGCTGTTGCGCAGCCAAGGGATCCCGCGTGGGCCCGTCTGGTTGCGCTAGGCAACCAGCGCCACGGAGCTGGGGCTTGCAGCCCTGGCTTGCTCCCCCTCCCCTCGCTTGCTGTCGCAAGGGGGATGGGGGCAAGCTGGCTTGGTTGAACCAGCCAGCAACCAACCTCGACAGCGCAGTTGGTCAGGGCAGGGGGGACCTGACCACCCCATTGCCCAAAGGGGTGGCGGCGCCGGCCCCAAGCTGAGCGACCGGCAGGTGGGGGGGATTTCATCACCCCTCCACCATCAAGTGTTTGAAGGGACCAATTAGGGGTCCTCTCCTCCCCCCCTTTACCAAGGGGGAGGAGCGATGGGCCTGGGAGGACCTGAACCCCTCCCAGGCCAACTTACTTGACAATGCCCTTGGGTTATCGACCCCCAGGGCCCCTGGTGAGGGGATTTGACTGCCCCCACCAGGGATTTGAGAGAAAGAGGGGGGGACAGCATGTCCGCTGGTCACACCCCCATGTGAGTCCAAGACCGGACCCAGGTGTGCCCTGGGTCCCACCTGGCCCATTTGAGGGGCCAGGGGCTGGCTGCATGAGGCAACCAGCCCGTAAACAAGGCAATAAAGGTCATCATGGCTGGTTTTAAAGGACAACAAGCCAAGGGGATTGAACAGTTAAGGGGCTGGTTCAGCCCCATTGAGGTGGAAACACCACAAATAACCAGAATAGGCTGGTTGTAAGGGTACAGAGACTGATGCCATGTGGGCTGATGTAGTCCAAACCAAGTAACAAGGCCAGCAGAGCCTTTAGAGCTCTTTTGGGGCGGAAAATTTGCCTTTTGGCTTGTTTTATCATGGGCTCACAAGAGGCCAATCATTTGTACTTAAGGAGCCCTTCTCCATGCTGTTTTCCATCCATTCATTCAATATTCCAATCAAATTCATCCAAGATATTGCCTCATTGTGAGAGCCCCATTAGACAATATTGACACCCAGTGTCCAGAATTTCTTTTGCTTTAAATACTGCTCATCTACCTAAGCTAATTGCTGGCCATAAGTCTAACAAGGAGTGGTTTAACACACTCAAGAATTCCATCAGTTGAGTTCTTCTTCAACCAGCAAGGCTATTGGTTGGTGAAAAAGATCAAGGATCAGGATTTGAGTATGGAGGGTCAAGGATGTAGGGGAGATCATGGATATACCCAGAATTCAGTTCTCAGATAAAGGGGAATGAGATCCCACAGATAATTTATTTCAAGATGATTCTGATGATAATTCTCCCTGGTAAGGTACCATATGATACCCCCCCAAAAGACAGGGGAGAGCCCCTCCTTATATGGGCAGGAGGCCCTGTTAGACTATGTACAAGTGATTCTACAAATAGAGCGGAATTTTTTTTTGTCAGATGATCAGAAAAATAGATCATGCGGGCCAGTGGGAATCCGGCCTCCCTGACTGGGGTGGGATCTTTTCTCATCCCTTAACCTCTCTTGGGTCCGCCCGCAGAAAGGCGCGCGCAACAACACCGGGATCACCCACCCCTCACCTAAAGGCGGAAGGGGTGGAACAAAAATGAACCAGACCGCCCGCGGACAACTGTGGGTGGTAGACAATGCTTTTCCACCCTCACCCAAAGATGGAAGGGGGTGCAAGCGGAAGTTGGCGGGATAGGAGCCGGGGGAGGATAGAAGGATGAGCCTGTTGAATGGATAGCCTAGTGGGTCAGATGATTGGATTGGATGCTTGACAATTTGCTTTGATAATTTGCGTTCAATCGTGGGGATGTTGGGGGGAGTTAGTAATTGGGCTGAGCCTAGCATTGATTGGATCAATCATTGCTGATGAGCATTGCAAGAAAGGACAACCACAACCTGGGAATCAATGATCCGGCTCTAAAAGTTCAGAGAGTCCACTAAGTTGATTGAGATCAGTCAATTGAGCCAAAGCTGGTCAAGATTTGAGATGAGGATGGATGATGGGAGATATTGATGGGCTGGGGTCATGCTTGGTTGTTGTTGCCAGGTTTAAGGGGCAATGTTCAATTGAATATCTGAGATCAGGGTTGTGGGTCAAGAGAGGTATAGAGAGGGATGATGGTCTTCAATACCCCGCTTCTCCATTGTTCTCCTTGACATCATCCTTGATTGATTTTGGGCGGTGATCTAGATATTGCTGGGCTACCACCTTAGCTCTGAGTAGCCTTTCTCCAAGGTCCAATGGTAAGAACAATTTGAAGGACAGTAGAACTGAGGATAGGATGGCCAATAAATCAAAAGATGGGAGACGGGGAGAAAGTTAGGGCCGAGCGGGTCTTGGCCCGCGCGTATGGTCAAAAGGAAGGGGGGAGCGAAGAGAGAAGGAATCAAACGTGATTCCTAGGTGATGACACCAAGAGAGGCCTGTCCTAGACCACTGGGACAGAGGAATGCTTGGCAGGATGAGGAAATTGAAGGAGTGATACTTATACATAAAAATTCCGATTTTTTTTTTTTTTGAATGAAACCTAAATAAAAGAATTGTAAAAAATTTTTTGAATTTTCCGTATCTGGTCCAGGGTGTCCAGATTTGCTCACCACATCTCTCTTCAACTTACAGACTGTCCCTAGTCTGCATCTGGGCTTGATGTCATAACAAAAAGAAAGGAAAGATGATTGAACACAAGAAATGGCCATTTGATCTTCAGGGTGATTGAAAAGATTATCTTGATCCATCCAAAGAAAATCCTAGAGTTGACTGCAATAAAATGAAGAAGGCGTCCCAGGTGCTCACGTATGTGGCATAAAGTAGAGTTTCACAACAAAACACAGCAGATGACCCAGGTGGTGCACAATTGGGAGGACTTACTTCTGATCAAAGTTGCCTCCACAACAATGAAATTTCATGACCTGATCAGCAGAGAACCTTCTGGCCATCTGAGTACCATCCAGTTCCTCCAAAACATATGATCCAGCTCTGACTTGACAGACCACTTGGTAAGGACCATTCCAGCAATTGGAAAAAACCTTTCCCCACTCAGTTTCCAAGGATCAATCATAAGCTAAAAAGAGATCACCAGGATTCAAGAGATCCCTGACTCAATTGGAATGCTTATCCTCCCAATACTGGAATGCTTTTTCCCTCGACTCCATCATTTTCTGATAAGCTTTGTCACAAAAATCTTCACTTTGCTCCAGTTGCTTGGATCTGGCAACTAATAGATCATTGGTGGAAGAAAAATTTTCCCAAGAAATACCTAGGAAAGACTCCATTTCCAGATCAAGAGGAAGGACAGCCCTTTGACCAAAGAGGATTTTGTAAGGTGAGTAGCCAGTGGTTTGTTTAGTTTAAATTTCATCAGAGAAGAGGACCAGAGGAAGAAATTTGGGACAATTCTCTCCGCTTTCACCAGCCAACTTGACAAGAGCAGCCTTCAAAGAAGCAATTGGATCATTTTGGCCAGTTTTCCACCAAATTCAGAGCCACCATCAGTTTCATAATATCAAGCCAAGCCATAACACATTTTCCAATTCTCATAAATGAAGGCTGCTACTGATTCACAGCTCAGGTTCTTAAGAAATTTTGCTTCAATCTCCAGAAAAATCATCTCTAGCCACAAAGAGGTACTTAGCTCCACCAGCCTTAATGTGAACCACATCCATAGCAATCCTTCCAAAGACAGTGGACTCTCAAGTGGGATAAAAAATTTCAGCTGGGTGCCTAAGATCACGTTTCTGACATACTTCACAACTCTTGCACCATTGAGAGACTGATTTCTTCAAAGGTGGCCACCATAATCCTTTGGATATACGTTGATAGGTCTTGGTTTCCCTGCAATGCCCAAGGCCTTCATGGAGACTTTCAAGGATTGGATATTGTTTAGAAGGGATAGTGACAACAATTAGAGGACAAGGATTGCCTCTTTTCATAAGCCTAGTACCTTGGACAAAGAAATTGGGGGACTTTCTTTTGGGTGATCAAAAATCTTTAGCAGAGAGATCAGGAGGCCTTTGGAGAGTGGAAAGGTACTTCTCTAATTTTAGCCAGAAACCCTGTTGGAAGCCACAATAATCTTGGCAGGAAAAGGTGAATACTGGACAAAGTAAAGGCTCCTCATCAAAGTCCACTCCAACATCCAATTCTTCATCTCCAAGGGGGCCTCAAGATAAAGCATCAGGCATGGTGAAAGATTTTCCAGGCCTATGAACAATATCAAAAGAAAAAAGTTGGATAAAGGCCACCCAAAAAGTCATAGGAGCATTTGGGAGGCTGGGGGCATTGATCATTTCAATGATGGATTGTGCTTTGACTGGTAACTCAAAGTGTTGACCCCAGAGGACAGTTTGGAGTTTCTTCAACATTTGAGCCACGCCACAGAGTTCCAGTTTTGGTTGGGAGTACCTCAATTCTACATCTGAAAATAACAAGGATTCATAGAGAGCAGGACGTTCCCAACCATTTTCATCTTCCTAAGTGAGGAAAGCTCCAACGGATTGATAACTAGAATCAACAGCCAATTTGATCTTGCCAGCTCCCAGTCCATAAGCAATTTTTTTCAAGACTATGTCTTTGCCAACCATCATTTTAAGCAGCTGATAAGAACGTTCACAATCTTGGGTCCAGATCCACTCAGCATCTTTTCTGGTCAGGCGACGTAGAGGAGCACAGATTTTGGATAGATATGGGATAAAGATTTGAACATAAGTAACAACAACTAGAAAACCCCTTACTTCAGTTGGATTGATGGGAGTAGGCCAAGAGAGGATTTTGTTGTCTTTGGATGGAGCCATCCTTCTTCCTTCCTTGCAGACCACATTACCAACAATTTCCAGAGCAGGGACACAGGCAGCCGATTTGAATCCAGAGACAGTGAGGCCAGATTATTTGATTTGAAACAGGATCCTTTCCAAAGTGGTCACATATTCCCAGATGAATCAACAAAATCCTGAATGCCAGGGTAAGAGCTCATTGTTATAATCAGAAACTGGTCCTTTAATTCCGCCAGCTTCAATAAAGATACCAGCATGATCAGGGATTTCATCCTGGAGGATCCAAACCATCTGAGCCTGATAGACTGAAACCGAGTTAGTGGCACCTTGAGGCAATCGAGTAAGTTGGAAACAACCAAGAGGAGTATTGAATGTAGTGAGAGGGCAAGGAATCCAATTTAAGGACTGTTTTTCATAGCCACTCATAATGTCACCTAGAAAATAGCAAGCTCTCCCAGAGAAGGATTCAACAAATTCTTCGGTAGCAGGGGGAATACCAGAGTCTTTAATAGTAACCTTTTTTAGAGGCTGCAGATCATGAACTATTCTAATTTTACCGTTAATTTTAAGGACACAGAAAACAGGACTGGAATTCACCTAGAAGTTGACTGTTTGTATAAACCTGTTTGGACTTGTTCCCGGACCAACTTGATGAATTTGTTGACTTTGGCAGCAGGGATCAGGATCTTTCTCTTTTTCCAGGGATGATGTTCTACTACAGGAATGATATAAGGCAGACTATAGAACTCTTTCAACAGACCTCTCTCTTCTTCAAAGAAAGCAATAGCTTTTTCCCTAAGAGCCAAGACATATTTGATCAAATAAAACTCATCAGGTAGAAGCCATCCATCTGGTCCAAAGTTGACTACTCCCAGACGTTCTTCAGTGACACGACCAGAGGGGATGAATGGACCAGCAAGAGATCAAGGTAAGCTACAGTAAGGATTGCAGGATAGAGGAGGACGCCTAAAATGAGTGTTGATATTGAGAGGCATTGGTTGGTTGACTGGTTGGATTTTCCTAGCAACTGGTTTATATTTGGAGGCAAAAAAGAGCGGTTCTTGTTTTTGCCAAGAGTTGACCAGAGAAATCTGACTACAAGGATTGAAACCAAGTTCTAACGCCTTCCAAGTTCAATGTTCCGCAATGTTTTTGAAAGGTGCCTTTTTTCTAAAAGAAGTCCCAGGAGATAATACATTGCTCACATGTGTGGCACAAGGTAGGGCTTCAAAAATGATAGTAGTAGGATACCCAGGTGGTGCGCAATTGGGAGGACTTACTTCTACCCCAATTCGCCTCCACTAAAGCCCATATTCTTCCATACCAAGGCCACAAAAAATAGGATTGAGATCGGGATCTAGTTTAGACTCATTGCAGAGATTTGAACCAGAACTGAGAGAAGATCAATTAGGAATAAGAGTACAAGGAAAAAAAGAAACAACAGATGAAGAAGAAATATTTTTGGATTTTTCCATTTTGATTTGTTTTTGATTTTTGATATTTTTGAGATCAGAAAAAAACATAGAAAAGAAAGAAAAATAGGCCTCTGGGATAAAGGTGACCCTTGAGTTTAATTTTGAGGCTGAAAAGAACTACAACTATTAGTAGGATTATCTACTCCCATAAAAAATGAGAGAAACTAGAATTATCCTTTTGTTTTCCTTTGAGAGATTACTTAGGGAAATGACGAGCGAAATCTCTTTCCCAGCAACCAGAATCCAAAGAACAAAGAGGAACCTCAATTTTTCTACCATCAGAATCAGGGAGGAGGATTCTCTCCCCAACTTGATCAGAAAACATGAGAGTTGCTCCAAAATTGATTAAGAAAGGTTGACCCAGGATAATAGGTCCATCCAGGCATGTGATCCAGAAATGACAAGTTCAAACAATGTTTTGGCCAATCAGGACTGGAAAGTCTTCAAGGATTCCAACAAATTTGCAAGACTGGTTTCCCATTCCATACACTGAAGAGGTGAAGCTGACCCTAGGGCTGAGTTTAACTTTGCAGGCCATAGCAAATGAGATCAAGTTGAGCTGAGATCCAGATTCAACAAGGAGTGACACAATTTTTTCTGACTCACCAAGATAGCAGGGAAGAAAACCAAGAGGACAAGAGTAAAGACTAGACTCAGAAGAGGGATCTGTTCCACCAGAATCCTCCATCAAAGTTCCAGAGGAGACCTTGAGTTCTTCAGGACCAATTTTGACACATCAACAAGAAACCCATTTCTTCATTCCTTCAGCAACAGATGGAGAGATTTAAAGGAGTTCAGCCAAAGATAGATCAGGAATTTTAAGATCAGAAATTTTCTTTAATACCCCTTCCACAGCATTGGGGTGATCTTTGGAAATTCCCCTCTCAAACCAAACTTTGGGCTGGGTGGAGGGAGGAAGATTGGGTGAAACAGGAACAGGATCAGGGGATTGAGGAGGCTTAATAGATGAGGAATGAGGATCAGGGTGATCTTGAGGCCTTTCCATGAGTGGTTCTTTTTCCGCCTCCATGTCTTCTACATCAGAAGAGGGCTCAGGTGAGGATTGTTGTTTGGGTGGTTTTTGGAGGATTGAAATTGGCAAGGAAGGAGCTTTATGAGGTTTGGGCTCCTCATTTCGCTTCCTAGCTGGATATAATTGGTAAGTACCAACCAGAGAGGAGGAGGAAATAGCTGGGGGATACAAGGGTTGAAGAGTACCACAAGAAGATTGGAAATCCACAGAAGCCCAAGGATGCCTTCATAGAAGGGGGTGGCTGGTAAGAGGCCACCACATGAAAAATAGGGCAAGATGAATCAAAGGGGATTAGGGCACCATTAGGAAGAAAAAAGTTATTCCCTTTTTGCTCTACCAATTTCATGTCTTGGTCCTTCTGGAGTTGGAGACATCAACCGGTTCCATGGCCTTCCCTGTGGCAATAATAGCAGACTAGATCATTTTTAGGAGCAGCACTAGAAGGTTTAGGAACAGCAAGAGAGGAAATCTTTTAGTCCATTTTTTTCTCAAAGGATTTGAGCAGTTTAGAGATCTTGTCCATTGAAGCAGTTTCTTGGTTAGGGTGAGGGTTCTTGGGCCTGCGATCAGATTCCATTTTATTCATAATCTTGTTTGACTCTTTGAAAGAGGGTGCATGGACTGGTTCAGTGGTTTCAGATTTTTCAAAAGTGAGGGCTGTTTGACCTTTCATAACTTTATCCACCACTCCCCTAAGGATAAGGAAAAAAGGGAGCTTGAATCAATTATCCCTGGTTATTATCATGGATTCAGACTCAACCAGTTTGTCCTTGATTCTTTCCTGCACTCCAAGAGAAAAAGATTGGAAAAATAAGACTCAAATTTTGTCCACTGTGTCAATGTGATTGTTTTGGAAAAGGTAGGATTGGATGGGATCCCAAGATTTCCTAAAAGACTGATAATCAGAAGCTGAAGCCACACCACCATTGGAGATCCACTGGGAGACAAGGTTATCTAGATCCTGCAAAGTAAATTGTGCTACATCTACTTTTCCCCAATAGGCCAAAATTGCTTCCCGCAGCAGGGCCCAGTTATGCCATTTAAAACCTTCAAACAACTCAATTA
Source organism: Puccinia polysora (assembly GCA_025617555.3). Taxonomy (NCBI): domain Eukaryota; kingdom Fungi; phylum Basidiomycota; class Pucciniomycetes; order Pucciniales; family Pucciniaceae; genus Puccinia; species Puccinia polysora. The sequence continues at coordinate 4,123,611 of CM062625.1, read as the reverse complement.
TTTCCATAAGTTCATCAGAGAAGATGAAAAATTGTAACTGGTAGGCCATATCAAATTTGCTAGCACTGTCCACCAAAGCAGCCATCTTGTACAAGTCCAAGAAGCGTTCCACATTTGTCCCATTGAATCCTAAGTTCTTGTTATGGGGCTTGATCTTAACCATCTTAGGACAAACAGAAGAGGCGCTGGGAAATTCCATTTTTACAAAGTTTCCTAAAAGATACAAGAAGCAGATTTCCAAAGTGGCTCAAAAATGTGGCAAGAGTAGGGTTTCTCAAAAAACAACAAGTATCTTTCCCAGATGGTACACAATTGGGAGGACTTACTTCTAGAACAAGTTGCCTCCACAGATCTAGATTATGACAGGAAAGAAAGAGATTGGATTTCAAAGTTGATGATTGTTGAAACCGTAAATCCCAAGGTTGCTGGTTTGATCCTGGCCCAGGGGACCAAATGTAAGACTCCAAACGGTGCTAGGTTGTGGCAGTTCTGTGGAGGGGGAAGGTGCTGTTTAGGCTGCCCTCCTGAGTGTTAAAAAAATATTTAGATGTAACCATGATCAAAGTCCAGAACCTGGTAAATGAGAGACCAAAAAGTAAAGGACAAAGATGATAGTAGTCGGTAGCTGGGAAACAAAACTATCTGAGGCAAGATGATGCCGGGGAAAACTTGAATAGAAGAATTCAAGGATTGTTCAGAGTTCAACATGACAAGGCAATTTTATGTAAAAACGCCCACAAGCTAATAGCTCTGGTCGTCAGCAGAAGCTTAGGAAAGATCAACTCAATCCCAAACAACCTCCAGGTTCTCAATGAACCTGCCCAACTCTCCGCAATCAAGCGCTTGAAGGGTACCAGATAACTGTGGGTGGCTTCAGAAGACAAAGCTAATTGTTTGAAGAAGCTCTAGAAGCACAGCAATAACTGATTCAAACAAGAATAACCCAACACTTCTCAATGGACTCAAGAGTAGCGTGGCGGAATTCAACTTCAAAAGAAATAAAGGGAGGTTCAATAACTCCAGATTTTAAGCTTAATAAAACCTCTTCAGTCAAACATGACTGGTTCCAGAAAGATAATAAAAGGATCATCAGGACCAGTATGGTTGGATAAAGGGATCAGGAGTGGTATAACACACTCAATAATTCAATCAGTTGAGTCCTTCTTCAACCAGCAAGGCTATTGGTTGGTGATAAAGATCAAGGATCAGGATTTGAGTATGGAGGCTCAAGGATCAAGGGGCAATCATGAATCTACCCAGAATTCAGTTCTCAGATAAAGGGGAATGAGACCCCACAGATAATTTATTTCAAGATGATTCTGATGAGAATTCTCCCTGGTAAGGTACCATATGATAACCCCCCCCCCCAAAAGACAGGGGATAGCCCCTACTTATATGAGCAGGAGGCCCTGCTAGACTATGTACAAGTGATTCTACAAATAGAGCAGAATTTTTTTTTTCTCAGATGATCAGAAAAATAGATCATGCGGGCCAGTGGGAATCCGGCCTCCCTGAATGGGGTGGGATCTTTTCTCATCCCTTAACCTCTCTTGGGTCCGCCCGCAGAAAGGCGCGCGCAACAACACCGGGATCACCCACCCCTCACCCAAAGGCGGAAGGGGTGAAAAAAAATGAACCAGACTGCCCGTGGATGTCCACGGGTGGTAGACAATGCTTTTCCACCCTCATCCAATGATTGAAGGGGGTGCAAGCGGAAGTTGGCGGGATAGGAGCTGGAGGAGGATAGAAGGATGAGCTTGTTGAACGGATAGCCTAGTTGGTCAGATGATCGGATTGGATGCTTGAAAATGAGATTTGATAATTTGCATTCAATCGTGGAGACGTTGGGAGGATTTACTAATTGGGCTGAGACTAGCATCAATGGGATCAATTGTTGAGGATGAGCGTTGGAAGACAGGACAACCACAACTTGGGAATTGATGATCTGGTTCTAATAGTTCAGAGAGTCCACTCAGTTGATTGAGATTGGTCAATTGAGCCAAAGCTGGTTGAGATTTTAGATGAGGATGAATGATGGGAAATATTAATGAGCTGGGGTCATGCTTGGTCGTTGTTGCCAGGTTTAAGGGGAAATTGTTGACCAAAGATCTGAGATCAGGGTTGTGGGTCAAGAGCGGGATAGAGGGGGATCATGGTCTTCAATACCCCGCTTCTCCATTGTTCTCCTTGGCATCATCCTTGATTGATTTTGGGCAGTGATCTAGATATTGCTGGGCTACCGCCTTAGCTCTGAGCAGCCTTTTTCCAAGGTCCAATGGTAAGAATGATTCAAAGGATGGTGGACCTGAGGATAGGATGGCCAATAGATCACAAGATGGGAGACGGGGAGAAAGTTTTGGCCAAGCCGGTCTTGGCCGGCGTGTTTGGCCAAAAGGAAGGGGGGAACAAAGAGAGAAGGAATCAAAAGCAATGCCTAGGTGAAATAACCAAGAGAGACCTGTCCTAGACCATTGGGACAGAGGAATGCTTGGCAGGATGAGTAAATTGAAGGAGTGATACTGATACATAAAAATTCTGATTTTTTTTTTAATGACATCTAAATAAAAGAATGGTAAAATTTTTTTTTGAATTTTCCGCATCTGGTCCAGGGTTTCCAGATTTGGTCACCACAATGCTCATCCAGACTGTGAACGCTCCATACTCAGCTGATTTCAGCAAGAATGCCTATTAACAAACGGGTATTGCAATGTCAGAAATGGTGGAGGATCAACAAAAAACTCAAGTCAATCAACATGACACTATCCCTCATACTCAACAACCAAATCCTCTCAATCCACAACAACAAAAAAGACTTGAACAAATCTCACAAAGTCAAGCAGCCAAGTCAACATTGTAAATAACCTGAGGGACAACTTACAAATGCAAGCACCAGTTCAACATTGTAAGAGAACCTGAGAAACAAGCGTCAACTTCTTTTTCAGCTTTCTCATATAAATTATTTCAAATAGCTGATCAAGGCGCTTCTACTATCATATTGGGATACCACAACTGGCGTTGTCATAATTTGCACTTGTCATCAGTCAATCACTTCACCAAACCTGTTTGACTATTGCAGACCTATCACTGATTGTTTCTTATCTCAGAGTCTGCAAGAACTCTTTGTGTCTCTCATTTCATCATCAGATTCAAAGAATCATAGTTTTCTGCCAGTGAAACCTTGTTGATTATTTCCTTTCATTTCCTTTTTGGATCATCTCAACTGTTACTCATTCTTGCGATTCCTTGAAATACAATTCAGCTTGGTCTTGGTGACCAATCCAAATTTCTTCACATTCAGCATGAATTTGAGCGGCAGGTATAAAATTTCCCATCTCAAGGTGATGATTGGCCCGAGAGACTAAAATTTGATCCCAATGGGCTGGTAACTGTTTGGTCAACAATCAATACAGATAGGGTTGGACAAGGTTGACAAGATCCTCCAGGCCCAATTTTAAAAGATTTCAGGCTTGATGGGGTGATGAAGGATTACAGTTATACCCACCTGGGAAAGTTTGAGAGCTTTTTAAAACTTATTACAGGCCAGATAGATGTTTTAAATATCTCAAGCTTTGTTCTTGATGATCAATTCAAAAATTTATTCTTGCATGTAAAGCCAGCGGGTAATGTTAAATTCACAGCTCTTTTGAGTTGTTTAAACAACTCAAGTGGGAATTTTGGCACGCTAAAAAATTAAATGGGCTGTTTGGCACGCCCAAAAAGTAAAATCAAGCTGTGTAGCCTCCACACAACTTGACTGAAGTCCTGTAGACCCCACATGATGCTTCAGTTTTGTGTGGAACCATGCACAACTACATTCAAGTTGTGTGGGGTTGTAAATAACTCAAATCTAGTTGTTTTATATCCCACAAAACTAAAAGAATTTTGGGCCAAAAAAAATAAACAAAAATAAACTAACTAAAAATACAAAAAAAAAAAAACAGAAATCAACCAAAAAATCAAAAAATGTTCATTTTTGGGTTTAAAAAAACAAAAAGATAAAATATAACATATAACATATAAAATATAAAATAAGATAAAAATAAGTAAATTCTTGCACATACCCAGTTGGGGGGGAATGTATACCCCTGTAAATAGGTCTAAATGGTTGTGTACGGGGGTAAAAAAATCAAAAATGCCAATTAAGGGGGGTATATGCCCCCCAGGGGTTGCGCGTGTTTGGAACAACCATTTGAAGTATTTTATGGGCCCCAACGCATTGATTTGCTTATGTAGGGCCCTAGGCAACTCCCAAACAACTGGGATTTGTGAATTTATCATCACCCCAAGCCAATATTTCTTATTTACCGGATTGGTGGTCATTCCCTGCCCAAAAAAAACCATGAAACAAGACAAAAAGTTGAGATGTTTGATGCTTGCTACTGAATCACTTGGGGTGAATTTCTTGATTTGATGAGCTCCAAAAAAACCTTTGAGGAACTCCTTGTTAGGCTCATCCTCTTGTTCACCTTGGGGATCCCTGATTGATTGATAAATTGAAAGAGTCAAGTGGGTGTGATGAAAATGGTGGCTACTTTTCTGATTATTTGATTCTGGATGAGTTGTGGGTACCAGGCGTCACACCAGATCCTGGTGATTTGGGGATGATTGGTTGGCTTTGGTAAGGTGTGCAGTTGCTTGAGGTATTCATCAAAGGTATAAGACTCCAAAAGGTGCTGGAAGCAGGCATTTCTGTGGAGGGGAAAGGTGCTTTGTTAGGCTTCCCTTCTGAGTGTTAAGAAAATAATTAAATGTAACAAGAATCAAGGTTCAGAACCTGGTTAATGAGGAATCAATGGGAAAGGGATTATTTCAATAGTAAACAAAATCTCTGGAAGACAAAACTATCTGAGGCAAGATTGTGGTGGCAAAGACTTGAAAAAAATAATTTGGAGTTTTTTCAGAGTTCAATAGAGCAAGGAAGTTTTAAGTAACAACACCCACAAGCTAATAACTCTGGTTTTAAGAAGAAGTTTGGGAAAGATAAACTCCATCCCAATCAACCTCTAGGTTCTCAATGAACCTTCCCAAATCTCTGCAATCAAGTGCTTGGAGGGTAAAAGATAACTGTGGGTGTCTGTACAAAAAAAAGCAATTTTTTTATGAAGCTCTTGAAGCAAAGCACTAAAGAATTAAAACAAGAACAACCCAACACTTCTCAAGGAACTCAAGATTAGTGTGGCAAATTGAAACTTCAAATAAATAAATGTAGGTTCAATACTCCAGGTTTTTTAAGGTTAATAAAACCTCTTATCCAAAGGTGACTGATTCCAGAAAGACAATCAAAGAAAACAAAACACCATTATGGTCGGAAGGAGGTATCAAGGAGTGGTATAACAACCTGAAGAATTCAATTAAATGAATTCTTCTCCAACTATCAATGCTATTGGTTGGTGATAAGTGATAGGGCCACAGAGTGGCACATCAGGGATTTGAGCTCAAAGGCTCAAGGATCAGAGGGGCAATCATGGATACACCCTGGATAAAGACAGATGATGATATTGCTTGGATAAAGCGGGGGGTTAGATAGACTCACTGCCACATGGATTGATGATTTGGAAAAGTCAGGTGAGAGCCCCTCATTTTATTGGAAAGAGACCCTGTAGAATATTTAGAAGGTGAGAACACATATGAGAGTGCAAAAATAGATACATTTTTTTAATGAATGGTAAATGATGAGAAAATCAGAACGCAAAAAAAAATGAAAATGATATAAAAAAATGAAAGAAAAAAGAACTGAACAGGGAAACAGCCTGCAGGCAGAGATGAGCCGCAGCAAGCCTTGCGGACAAAAGAAAGTTGAGTGAAAGGCAAAAATCAAGCAACCACAAGCTGCAGAAAGCAAGATGGTAAGGAGGACAAGCAGGTTGTTGATAAGACAGGAAATAGTTGCTATTATTGTCAGAAATTACAATGATGAGCAGAGCTGGGTGTTGGGGAGACTTTTTTTATGTTTTTTGGGGTTGTTTTGATGGCAGAAGGCAAGGGTAGATCCACAGGCGTGCAAACCTTTCTTGATGATTTGAGCAATTAAGTTGGCTTGGAACAATGCAATCAGACAAGGTAACCAATGGACTAGCAGATGAGCAAGGGGGTTGCTGGAGAGTGGATGAGCAAGGGGGTTGCTGGCAAGCAGATGAGCAAGGGGGCAACAGGAATGGTACCGGAGGAGTGGAAGATGATTGATGGATGGATGGAAGATGGTGATGGTAGTGATGATTCTGATGATGAAGGTCTTGTGGTGGGATGGGGATGAAATCATGAAAATTATGGTGAGAGTGATTGATGTGCGCACTTAGCCAAAAAAAGAAAATAAATTTGTTTGTCAAGCGCAAATGGGAGAAGTTAAACACAAGGCCTTGGGAATTGATCACCCCAGGGGCAAATTTCTATACCACTAGGACAGGGGGAAGTTGGGTAAAACAAAAATCAAAAGATTGCCATACAGGAAAAAAATTCCCCCTTTTTTTTATAGATGAAAGATTATACAAAAAAAATTTAAATCTGCCCTTTACTTTTGAGGTGTCCCAATTTGGTCAACACAACGGAGGAAAAATTTATGTGAGAGAATGCAATGGTGAATGATAGGTCCAAGGCAGGAGTTCTTGAAAGGGGGATGGGATTTTGATGGGGATGTAATCAACAGTTGGGGAGGATTTAGAGGGGTGGGAGAGTTGGGACTGATGAGGAAGAGGAGGAGGCCTAAGTTGGAAATCAACAGTTGGAGAGGATGATTGATTGATAAACTGATGAGACAAAGGAAGCAGGTGTGTGTTTTTAGTAGGGGTATCAATAAATGAAGAGGGAAGATCACTGACTATTTTAGATGAATTCATGTATTTATTTTGTCTTTACTTATTTCTTGTTAGGAATAAGGTATCTGCCACTTCTATTCCAATTTTTTTTGTTATTTATATGTTGCTTATGAATTATTTTGATTTCTAAGTGACTTTTCAGTGTATTTCCTAGCAGACTGAAACCTTCCTATTAAGAAAAGATGGGATCAAAGGGATCCGGCAAGCGCACCCCAATGGTGAATCAACCATGGGGGAAATTTGACATTGTCACAACCTTCAAATTGAGTAAACAATCAGAAAAATTGCAATTCAATGCATTGCTTGATTTCCTGACATTTGATGTTTTATTGAATGTTTACTAATACTGCCATCGTAATGGCTGGCAGTCAACCCTTGGGACTTTAAATCAACCCTTTTTTTTGGCTCCAAAGTCCTCAACCACCGTAATTGAACCCGTGGTGTATGTAACTAAGAGGTACCAGAAACCCTTGACCCTCCTCCTATGAGATCCTGTCCTATTTGGAAAGATGCAGATATTTATTTTCAAAAATGGGCAGCCATGCATGGCTACACATTGACAAAATTCAAGTTGAAAAAGGATAAATATCTTGATCTAGCCTGCAACAGATTGGGAGCATATGAGAGGCCATACCTCACTGAATGGAAAAGTCAAACTCACAATGATGATTTTGGGTTTCAATTCATGATCTTTGAAACTCTAAAAGTAGAAGATCCCATGTGGCATTTCTTCATTTGAAATTCCCAACACAATCATCAACCATCTACAAACACCTAATTTCATCCTCAACTGAGGAGAATCTCTGGTGTAGCCTTGGATCAACTTAGATAAGGCATGAAAGATGGGATCAATTGAATTCAACTCAAAAGGAAATTGAGCAAGATTGATGTTTGAGAATACTTTGACAATAGAAAAATCTATAACACTAAGTGCAAGGTAAAGCAGGAATAACTCAATGATAAAGATTTTATGGAAATTCTGTCTGAAATTCTCCTGGAAACCCAGTGGGTTTCCAGGTCAAAATTTGGTCGAGAGGTTCACTTAAAGTCCCTGTTATTCGCTCATCCTGATTCTACATAAATATTTAAAATAGTACATCATATTCATTTTTTAGGTTGTACTTATAAACCAAATAGGTAAAAAATCCCTCTATTGCATGTTGTAGGAATGAATTCCAACAGGAAAAATTTTTAAAAGGATTTTTCATAACAAAATAAACATATTATTTCTACATTTAGGTGTTGAATTTATTAAAGAAGTTAACTTACAATCACTAGAGGCGTCCCAAATTGTTTGTGACTGACTGCAAAAAATCTCTCATTTATGCTATTGAACATAGTTTCCCTAAGTCATCCAGAGAGCCATAATCCCGGCACTTGTCTAGAAAAATTCAAGCAAATTGTAAATTTTCCTTCAGTAATGAAGATGAAGGATGGCAAAGTTTTATTACTCTGTGGGAAAAGTATGGGGCCTTTAAAACCAAGGAGGAGGCAGAAGTCAGTTATTCAGAACTCAGAGTAGGCCAATTTATTGCTTCTTCTGTTCATCTCTTCTTTGAATGCTTTTTTTGAAACTTCTATACAGTATTTTTTGAAAGAACATGAGGATTTGGTTGAGAATATCAAAAAGAAAATTTTCCCTTTCAAAGAAATGTTGATCGTGCCTGGACTTGTTATAACCCAGAATTTGGAAATAAAACAACATCTTTCATAGATTAAGGGTCCCATGCTCCTTTCAAAAAATCACTTGCAGGATCTTGGGGAAACATTTTGTATGTGTGAAAACACCTTAAAGGAAACATTGAAAGCCAAATCCAATCATTTCATGCATCCCTTATAAAAACTCAAATAAAGTTAGGAACCATCCTTCCAAAAAAAATTCTGCCTTTGGGTTAGAATTTGTCAGTTGTCAAGGCAATTGAACTAATTAGGGAACACTTTGAGATGTTAAAGCGCACCCATGATGGCAAGGTGTGCTCAAAGTAATATTCAAAAAAATTGGCTTTCTGTGTCCCTAAATGTTAGCAGAAATACTAGCATCAACAGGATCCATTGTGGCTGAGGATGTTCATTGTCAGTTGAGGTTTGACTATGACGCTTCCATTCAGATAAGTAGAGTTTTTGGGTTTTTTTAAGGGTGAGAATTATAGGATTGACATATTAAAATTTTTTTTCTTTTTGATAGATTGAAACAGATCCGCTGCTTGATGAATCCCAATTTTTTAACAAGTTGAATTCCATTCTCATGGGAATACCTTCAGTAGTGAAATAGGAGATTTTAAATTATGTGGTTCTTTATGCATCTATTTTGAGTTCCAAGCCAAGGATTGGGCCAAAGGTCTTAAAGTCCAGCTGTGGTTGACCCAAATTGAAAGCCACTCATTGTGAAATTTCAAAATTTGAAAATTTTGAAAGGCAATTTAAGAGGGAAAAATGCATCATAAGGGGACCAAAAAGACCAAATATAGTAAGTCTTTTATTCTGAAGGGTTCATTTTTATGTTTTAATGAGCTAATGGGTAATAAGGATTATATTAGAAGTCCTTAGGTCCAGAATCTGAATTTCCTAGTTCAGAGGAAGAGTCTGAAAGTGAATTAAGCTACCTTCATTTGGTATCTTCTTCCTCAGAGGAGGAAAAAGATGAAGGGGAACAGTACCAGAAGCCCATCTTTGTTGATTATTCATTTCATTGATGTGATCAAAACAAACAAAAAATACTAAGTTGGTTTTGATTTTAGGTAAAAAAAGTGAAATACCTCAACAAATACCTGAGAACTTGAATAATGTTTTGAGGGAGGTTTTGGATCCAGTCGGTGATGGGAATTTTGGATTTAGAGTCATGAAAAAATTACTTTGGTATTATTAGCATGGATTTTTGAAAAATTGAAATTAAATACTTGAACTATTGAGTAAAAATAACCTATTCTATTCTAGGAACCTTGGTGGTAGTAACTATTTTTAAAATATAGCACATAGAATTGATTTTAATTACATAAATGAAAAGATTCCCTTTTTGAAATGGCTTTCAAAGCTTGGAATGGGCAAATTAATAGCTGACACTTATAGAAGACCACTATGTTTCATTTTATTGGATTCATTTTCTACTTATACCCCCATGAAAATGGGTGTAAAAGAACAATCAGATGCCATCTTTTTTGGCTAGTCCCCTGGCTGGGAGTCCACCAATCATGGCTGCATGCAAGCAGTTTTGGGCACACAGGTAACCCAGGGATGCAGAGACCCTCCACTTAAGAGAGAGGCAGGAAGGGAAGAAGTAGAGGAGGTGAGGGAACAACAAGGGAAGAACCACCCGTTTTATTCTCAAGCCAAAGCTCAAGATTGCATTGCCTGAAGCCCAAAAAACTACAATCTCACTCAGACACCCAAGTCCAGGAGGAGCCAACATAAATTTTCCTTTCTCATTGTTTACATCTCAACATGGTGAGACTCCACTAGTTGAGCTGCGCCAGAAGGTAATTTTGGCTATCTGGATGTCTTGTTTTGTCTGTCTCTCATCTAATCTTTGTCTGACTGCCTGAGCCATTTCTCAACTTTCTAATTTACTTGTTCCCTTTTTACTGTTCAATCCCTATCCTATTTCTATAAGGTTTACTAAGTACAGTGACTGAAATCCAGATTTGAATTCATCACTTTCTCAATCTTCATTTGCGTTGTCAAAAATAATCAATGGGTTCATCTTGTCCTTGAGGGAGAAATGATTCCAATCCCTCACATTTTTTCCAAACCTGGTTCTTTGCGTTCTAAAATGGCTTCTGGTTGGTTTGATCATCTAAAATATCAACTCAAGTTGAATTCTAAGTTTTAAAAATAATCTTAATTTAATCATTTGGTTTTGAGTCCTGATTCTGATCTTGTAATTATATGAATATAAGAAGTTATCACATTTTGAACATCATTATGTTGTGTGTTTTTGGTTAATTTCATCATGTTGATCCTTTTTAGTTAACATCATTATGTTGAGTGCTCTGAATGAGATTTTATTGGTAACAACTTCACATTGTGTTTGGCTGCTCTTATCATAAGGAGTATTTTCTCTTTGTATGATGGGATCAGCTAAACACGAGTTGAACTTGATTTTGTTTTGGTCTTTTTACTTTAGGGACTTTCCACAAAGGTGTAATTGATAGAATTATTTTTTTTGTTTGGATTTAAAGCTAGTCCATTCAGGTGGCCTTGATAAAAGTCCACCTCATTGGATCAGCTTGACACAAGTTGAACTTTTAATTTTTGGAATTTTTACTTTGGCACTGGTCCATAGACTCTTTCATTTTTTATTTAATTTTTTTTGTTTTTAATTCAAAAGATTTCCATAGAAATTTTCATTTTTTATTTATATGGACTGCGCATTCATCTCCCCAGAGTGGTGGAATTTTCAGAATTTCCTTTTAATTTTTTTTCTTTTCAATTGTTTTGATTTTTTTCTTTTTTTGGTGCTTTTTTTTGTTTGTTAAATTTTTTTATTTACTAATTTTTTATTTAATTTTTTATTTTTTACTTTTTTTCTTTTGCTCAGAACAAATTGTTTGTGAAGAGCCACTCACTACCCAACTTGAGGTTTTGGGCAGCCATTCACAGCTAAAATAGGTTGTGAGCAGCCATCCACAACAGAAATGGGTTGGGAGCAGCCATCCAATACTGAAATGGGTTTTGAGAAGCCTTTCACAACTAAAATAGGTTGCAAAATGAGCCACAAAACCAAATCTTGGTTTTGAAAAAGTTGTGTAGGGTTGAAAATTTAAGATTGACCTTTCAGAATTTTAACATGCCTTTTCATTTTTTAAATAGGATATATGAATCCCACCAGAAATATCAATTCATATTCAAAGTAATAGAGATTTGATATGCTTTTATTTTAATTTATGAAGATTTCAATTTATATTTAAGCATATCTGAGCTCCCCTCATGAAATAGATACATGTGGATATTTCCTTTTTTTTTGTTGTTGAAAGGTATTTAAATTCCATCATAACTCTCAATTTTTATTAATAATAGAGCCAACTTGAAACATTTGAGTTTCTCTTTTAAATTGAATAAACATTGATTACACACAAGACTGAATAAAGTTATAAAAACATCAAAAAAATCAGGAGGAAACAAGATACAAATGGAAAAGATTTTCAGAAGATTAGAATGAAAACTATACCAACAGAATGCTGAGAGGAAATCACCTGATTGATGATGAGGAGTGAGGAAATGGGAGATTAAAAAAGGGAGGCAGAGAGGTCAAATGGATGGAATGACACTTTGAAGAGTAAGAGAAGCCTTAAGGGTTATCTTGGGCGAGATTGAAGAGGAGTGTGATCTCACCAGATAGACAGACAAAGAATCAGGAGTATCATAAAAATTGAGGTGGAAGGAGAGTGGATATTATGAATACACTAAAAGAATGAAGAAAGAATGAAATAAAGGTATCAGTGAGATTAAAAATCAAAATGATTTTGTTTTGAGGTAAGTATATTAAGTTGAATTTGAAACTTGATCTTGAAGTCCAGGTTTTGATATGAAAGAGAAAGTTAAACTGAAGCTTCCCCATAAATCAACCTTCCCTTCATTATGTTCTGATGACCCATGCCTGAAGTAGCGCCACTGCACAGGATTCACTGTCTAAATTGGAGGTTCCTCACCAAAAAGGTGAAAATGTTAGTACACTCAACACTCTCCCATTCCTGGAGAGATAAATCATGCATATTTTAGTTAAAGGCAGTTTATAAAAATATTAGAAAGATATCAAGACTTTGGATGGTTGGCGCTTCTATGAGAGCATCATTTTTCATGATTTCAGAATTGAAACAATGTATTCTAACATTTCCAGATCATTTTTAATCTTGCATTCCTTTTCTTTTGAAATCAAGATGAATTTTTTTTGCATTCAATCCAAAATTTCTTAGCTTATCTTTGAGGCTACCAGTATCTATGTTCAGTTGAATATATGGGAGTCGGGAGGATAAAATTATTTTTAACATTTCTTTGATCAAAGAGGCCTTGTGAAAAAAATATTCCAGGGAATTTATTTATGCTTCAGCAGAAGACCAAGTTATTTTCATTTGCTTTCAGATTTTCCAAGAAAACAAACAGCCCAAAAAAGCACATAAGTATTCAGTTTGTGATTTTTCTGTTTCTTTATCATCAACCCAGGATAAATTGGAATAGAAAGAGATGGTTTTTGCAAGGTCTTGCACATTCAACTTTCGTTTGATGTTCTTGGTTCCATTTGGGTATTTCTAAGTTTTCTTGAGAATTTTACAATGAGTTATACCTGGTCTGACTCAGAATTTGGAAACACTTAAGACAGCCTAGCTCAGGTTTTTTCTGAAAGATTAATTATGTATTTCAAACTCAGACAAGTGGAGACTTGGAAGAGGAGAATCAACAATGACAATGAGGCTTCAAAAATGAGGATTGGGGACTTTGAGATGGAGGCAAGTCTTACCAAGAGGAAAGAAGGAGATATTGATAGTTGAAATGTTGAGGCTAAACCTGCTAACATGATGTATCACCAAAGTACAGAGGCTGTGCAGTTTAAACTAGACAAGTAATACCAAACACCCCTGGCAGCCACAAGCTACTTTAGCCTAGTTGGTAAAGGAAGCACTGTAGTATGTGTCTCAGTCTATCTGAGGTTGTGGTTTTGAATCCCACCAGAAACATCTTAATTTTAACAGTCTCAACAGGTTATGAGCCCGGAGCCTACCTGAGAGTATACTTCCTTACTTATAAGACTTTAATAAGATGTGAATGCTTTCTGTAAGACCATCATCCCCTGTAGGCCTACCCTACAATCAAGGGTTCAATTCCCATACCAATCACACTTTCACCTGGGTATTGCCGTACCTATTTCTAAATCATGTAGAAAGGGGGGTTTTGAGGTTAAACCTGTTAAAATGATGTATCACCACAGCACAGAGGCTGTGCAGTTGAACCTAGACCAGTAATACTGAAAAAACCTGGCAGCCACAAGCCTCTGTAGCCTAGTTGGAAAAGGCAGCACTCTAGTATGTGTCTCAGTCTATTCGAGGTTGTGGGTTTGACTCCCACTAGACAAATCTTCATTTTCACAGTCTCAAAATGAAATAAAAATAAAGGAAAAGGTGATAACACAATGAAGGAAAGGAAATGTATAAAGTAAACTAGGAAGGAACGTGGTAGGGAAAATGAGATCAGGAATGAGAGCTGGAAGATCAACAAACGAGTGGGTTTGCCTCCCAACTGGAAGGCCAATGAGATTTGACAGTGACCAAGATTGAAGGATTGATTTGGATGCGAAGGAGACTTTATATTGAGGACAAAAATAGTGGAAGGATGATTCTGGGAGAGAAGGATTGATTTTATGTTTAGAGAAAAGGAAGAATGAAGAAGGGAGGCGCGGAAGCTGTTTGAAGGGAGGATTCAAGATTAAGAGAGAGGGAAAATTTGGAGGGAAGAAAAAGGATGAGGGACCAAGGATGAGGGAGCAAGGATTGAGTGTGAGGTGCAAGAGAGTCAGGAGAGGGTCAAGGAGTGAAAGAAAACTGGGTTTTCTGCAAATGGAATATGGGAACTGGAGTGTGAATTGTGCACAGAAAGAGAGAGTTTGGGCTACTAAAAACTCAACACACCGCTGTTTCTAGTTGTCAGGGACTAGAAAAAACAAGTTTAGATTTTGGACCAATGATTTGATTTCTGGCTTAGTGAAGGGTATCTGCCAGAATTTGATGTAAGGGAACTATTTTGGTGATCATTTTTTGGCGTTGAGATGTTCTTTGAGCCACTCAATTGGAGTTTCCAAATTCTTGAGAACGCTGTGATGGGACTGATAGTTGATGGGAAATTTTAAATCCACTAACTTTCAACCGCCGTTCACTACCTAAAGGGGGTTTCCTGGCACCATTCATGACTCATTTTGGTTCCCAAGCAGCAATTCACAACCAACTTGATTAGTGAACAGTGTGGTGTCCTTTTATAGCCTTTTTTTGGGAACCGTGTTGCAGCAGGTGCACTCAGCATTTGGAAGGTCAGGCTCTGAATTTGGGATTCACGCAGTCTCAGCAGTTGAAGCTGCAGGCTCAGCAGCAGCCGCTGCAGGCTCAGAAGTAGGTGCTCCAGGGCTCAGCATACTAGGTGCGTGTTGGGATTAATTGGATGTGGCAGGACGCAATTTGCTTGGAGGTTATGGACCCAGGAATGGATCCAGCCCAAACAGGTTTGCAGGGTGGTTATTTTGGTAATGTAGAGTGGGGCAATTGGGGGTTATAGGGGGGGCGTGCGCGCGCACGCACCATCAACCCTCTGGGACAGGAAATCATGCAGCGCGCCACGCAGATATGGACATTGCAGGGGTCTCCAAGTAGGGCGCAGCAGAGGGTTATTTCATGAGGAGGAAAAACCAGATGTGCATAATGGTAGGGGGGCTGAAGGGTATGGACGGTATGGAATGGGTTAGGGTTAGGCTAGGTTTCTGGTTTCTAGGGTTTCTTTTCTATTTGTTTTTGGGCTCTCATTGCGCTTGAACTTAGGTTAGGTTTGATAGGAAGGAAATGAAGTCCATGCTCTCAGCACTATCAAGGAAGGAAATAAATCTCTTTTACTCTCTCTCTCTCTCTCTCTGTTTGAAGGACACATTCTTATCCTTACGGACGCCAGAACCATTTATTCTGGAAGTAAGGGACAACTTTTGAAGTGCCACTCCCCTGATTTCACAACAGCAATTTGCAACTTAGGTGGGTTCTGAATGGGTGTTTGAACCCCATTTTGGGTTGTGAATCACACCAAGGGACTCATTTGGGGTTGCAAACCGCGCCACACAACCAAAAATGGGTTTTGAATGGCAAAAAAAATAAAATATCTTTTTATATTTACCTTATTTAATTAATTTAGTTTTTACTTATTTATTTATTTATTTATTTAATTTTTTAATTTTTTAATTTTTTTAATTATTTCATTTTTTCATTATTTAATTTTTTAATTTTTTAATTTTTTAATTTTTTAATTTTTTAATTTTTTAATTTTTTAATTTTTTAATTATTTAATTATTTAATTATTTAATTTATATATATATATTTATTCATTTATTTACTCATTTCATTTAATTTGAACTTATTTATTTTAATTTTTTTAATATTTATATTTTTAAATTAATCAATTAATTTATTTATTTATAGTTAAAAAAAGTCAAAAGAAATTTATATATGTATATAATAACCGTTTGCAACTCAGATGGGTTGAGAACAGCCATATGCGACTCAGATGTGTCGCGTACAGCTTTTCGCGCCCGTTTGAAACCCTTTGTTTGCAAATTTAACATTGGCAATAGTTTATTGAGTCATTAATGGCCTTCTTATTGATTTTGAAGCAATGAGAAAAGAAGAGATGAGGGTTTAAGTGGTGAAGTAAGTTTTCAAGCCAGGGTTTTCCTTTGGCGACCAAGACCATGTTGAGTGTTGAGTTTGAGTTACATTGGCTTCAGCCCCCTCAGATCATAAAACCTATGGTCTACGCCATAATTCCAGTCTAAGTAAGTGCAGGCGCACAAGGTGGTAGCACGCGCCTGCTACCCCGGCATACACCACAGAATGCCGGTGTCCGTACTCCATTTTCACCAGCCTGTCTCAGTTTATCTGGAGGGCCTTGCCGGCTCAGGTCTCAAGAAGCTTTCCTTGTACAACCTTGCACTTGTACCACCACCTTCTTGTGAACCTGAGCCCGGTAAGCCAAGTTTCCTTCCCTCTGTTTCTTCCTTCTTTTATGCACCTGACATGTTTGTGACCTACCGTCTTACCTCATCTCACTCAATAAGATTCACCTGTTTCCTACTACAATCCTTGTACCTCCAGCTGTTACGCTGAGTCTTCTTTTAAGGTGTGATAATCTTTTCAGTTATTCTGTTTGTTACCTTATGACCCTATTGTCCCGCACTTTCATTGAAATAAATCTTCTTTTAAGCTCAAAATTCATCAGATTTACAGTCCCAAACCGGCTCTCAACAAGACTCACCATGACAGACCAGGAGTACAACAACCCCAAACTGAACATACCATTGCTCACTGAATCAAACTACCCCTCTTGGTTTTTGCAACTCAAAAGCTACCTGCGCAGAAAAGGGCTGCTTAAAATCATTGATGAGTTTGACTTCACTCAGCTCCCAAATGCTTCTCAAAAGAAGAAAATATACAAAGCGGTGGACATCATAATCCAACATCTTGGTGACACTGCTTTTGAAGCTGTCATCAATCACTCTAACAAAGCCAACCCCAAAGCAATTCTGGAAGCGATTAGTGAGAGATACGCCTCTCAGTCTTCCAAAAATCAAGGACACCTTTGGCTCAGCTTCATCCAATACCAATATAAGGGTGATCTCAATCAATACATCAAAGAGTGTTGCAAACTCATGAACAAACTCTTGATAGTCAAACTGGACATGCCGCATGACATCCTAAGGTACACCATCCTTGCCAAACTCCCAAGCCCTTTCTATCACATTGTGGACACAATTCTCCTCAATGACAAGATGCTCAAAAGCCCAAAGGCCATCCTGAACAAACTGAGAGAAGTCATTCACCTGGAATCCACCCAAATAGAGGATTTACCAGACCAATCCACATCCAACAACTCCACTGTTGCTCTCCACAAGACCAGCTCCTCTCATAGGAGAGGCAACCCCAAGAATTCCTGCTCAAAGGGTAGACATAACCCACTCGCAGAACACCCTGAGGAACGCTGCTGGCAGTTACATCCTGAGCTGAGACCAGATAATCCAAAGACAAGAGCTCAATCCCAATCCCATTTTCACTCCGCTCAAAAGGAGCACAAGAATGAAGACTCCAACCTTCCCAGTCAACCTCAAGCCTTCCTCAATGCCCAGCTTTACCTGCATCCCGTGTACCCAACTGAATCACTCCTGCCGGTCCTGGACTCAGGTTCCACGCATCATATAGTCAACAAACCGGAGTACCTGTTCAACTCGCGACCCACATCAGTGAGTATTGGCACCAGTAGCAAAGGCTCCACTCTGCTTTTGAAAGCCATTGGCAAGTCCTTGCTAAAGAATCGCCTAGGAGAGACCATCAAACTGGAAGAAGTACTTCTAGTGCCAACCCTCAATAGATGCCTTGTCTCCATGTCAAGACTTACCAAGAAGGCAGCAATTTTCAGTTGAGTTGGGTAATCAGGCTACAAGATCGCTTTTGACGGTTTCGCCCTACTAGGCTTGTCAACCAACCACCTGGTAGAACTGTGCAGCACCAAATTCAAAGGACAGCCTACAAAAAGACTAATCCATCTGAAACAACAGGTCAACAGCCACTGGCAAACAAGATTAGGACACCCTAGTGACAAAATACTCAGGATTCTATTCCTGCATCAACCTCCAACCACTAACTGCAAGGTGTGTTGAAGCTGCAAAATGACTGCTACACCGTTCAACAACTACTTCAAAGCTGTCTCTCAAATGCTTGAAGTGATACATCTTGATGTTGTGGGTCCCTTTATAGTTCAATCTAATGGCGGATGCAGGTTCTTTCTCACCATTGTAGACCAACACTTGGGCTTCAAATCAGTCTCCATTCTCCGAACCAAGGACCAAGTACCTGACGCCGTCAGGGACTTCATTCAAACCGCCAAAAGAAAGCTTGGCAACAAAGTCAGCACAACTGTTGTGGACAATGGCGGCAAGTTTTTGAATGAACAACTCTCCCAGTACCTGAAGGAACTTGAAATAGAACATCATCACTCTCCCCCTTACAGGCCACAGAAAAATGGCCTAGCCAAACGGGCAAATCAAACCATTCTTGACAAGGCTTGCTGCCTGCTGGTGCAGAGCAAGCTTCCTCCAAGCTACTGGGCAGAAGTGTTAAATACTGCTATGGATCTTCTCAATCTCATTCCAATTGCCTCCATGAACTTTGCAATCCCATACAAAATGTGGACTGGTAAAGACTTCAATTATGACTGCCTCAAACCATTTGGATGCACAACTTACTCTCTCATTCCAAAAGCAAAGAGGGACTCAAAACTGGGTATCAATGGAGAAAAAGGGACTCTGCTTGGGTATGTTAATGATTTCTTGTCATACAAAATTTTAGATTATTGCACTGGAAGCACCCACATCAGTGCAAATGTCACCTTTCTCAAAGGGACTTTTGCATGTTGTGGCACTACTTCTACAAAACCCAAAGACTACCAGGACCCTTTTCCTACTCAAATCACAAACACCCCGGACTTCTCACTCCCTCTCTCAAATAGCAATGATGCCACACCTTGAATTCAGAATGTTGGCTCACTTGTCTCCCCTGACTACAGCATCATTTCTAATCCCAACATTTTACTGCACAACCAACACCAGTGCCGGACTGCTGCAGAGGCAAACTTCAAAGAAGGTCAGCCCGAAGATCCCAGGACGCTGGAGCAGGCACTCCCAAGTCCGCACAGACTGGAATGGGTGGCTGCAATGGAGGAAGAAATTCTGAATCTGCTCACCTACAGAGTCTGGGAGGAATGCAAGCCCTATCTGGACATCAAGCCACTGAAATGCATACGGTTGTTTTTAACCAAGCGCAACAAAGATAATAAAATCATCAAGTTCAAGGCAAGGCTATGTGCCCAGGGGTTTCATCAAGATTTTGGGGTCAACTACTCAAGTGTCTTTGCACCTACCAGCAACAAGTCCTCCCTCCACCTGCTCAGTGCGTACTCTGTTCAGCATGGGTACAAATTCCACCAACTTGATGTCAAGTTGGCCTTCCTCAACGCTCCGCTTGAAGAAACTATCCATTTCAGCTTGCCTGCAAATGTTCCAGTCGCCCCGGGAAAGGCTGTCTGCCTCAAAAAGGCTCTTTACGGACTCAAACAGGCCCCCGCAAATGTGGTACCAAACCCTAAGCAACTGGCTGCTTGAGGAAGGATTTTTCAGGAGGGAGGCGGACAGGTGTGTATTCTGGAAAGGCAACACTTATTTGTACATTCATGTGGACGACATCGCCCTCTTCAGTCCTAATCCAGTCAAATTTGTGGAAGCTATCTCAAACAAATTCAAAATCAAGGATCTTGGACCTGCCATGCTTCTTCTTGGTATGAACGTGGAGAAAAAGGAAAACGCAATCCATCTCAGTCACAAGACGTACATAGACGGACTTGCGCCTCAATAAAACCTCCCTGCCAACAAGATGTGCTACAGGCCTTTCAAACCCTTTGGCAAGCTTCTACCTGCTTCAGAGGAGGAGAAAAAGACCTTTGCAGCAACTGGAGCAAACTAAAAAAAGCTTGTAGGAGAGCTTAACTATATCAGCTGCACCACTCGCCCCAACATCACCTTTGCCGTAAACTACCTTTCTCAATTCCTCAACGCGCCTGGCTTAACCCACTTTAACGCAGCGCTCATGGTACTTAGCTATTTGACTCACACAAGCTCGCTGGGTCACAACTTCACAAAGAAGCAGACCAAATCAGATCTCAGCACTCATGTGGACGCGGACTGGGCCACCTGTCCCTTGACCAGGCAATCTGTCAGCAGCTTTGTGGTTCTGTGGAACAACAACATCATCAACTGGAAATCCATGAAGCAGGCAACTTTTACACTCTCAACCACTGAAGCCAAGTATAAGGCGGCGGGGAAGCAGTCAAGGAGGTGCTCTGGTCGCGGTTCCTTGCCAAGGAAATTTTCCAAAGTCCGGTAAAGTCACCAATCCTAATCCACAAAGACAACAATGGTTGTGTCAAGTTGGCCTCAAGCGCGGCAAATCATGCAAACTTCAAGACAAAACACATTGAGCTACGCTACCACTTCTTACGTGAGGAAGCGGAGAAGGGGAAAATTTTGATCAAGCGGATTGACTTGAAAAACAACCCTGCGGATTTCCTCACCAAACCTGTCTCTCGACTATTGTTAGCGCGGAAACTCAAGATTCTCAATTTTGGCCCTCCTTGCAAAGAGGCCTAAAGCCAGGGTGGGTGTTGAGTGTTGAGTTTGAGTTACATTGGCTTCAGCCCTCTCAGATCATCAAACCCACGCGCTACGCAGTAAGTCCAGTCTAAGTAAGTGCAGTCGCACAAGGTGGTAGCACCCGCCTGCTACCCCAGCATACACCACAGAATGCCGGTTTCCGCACTCCATTTTCACCAGCCTGTCTCAGTTTATCTATAGGGCCTTTCCGGCTCAGGTCTTGAGAAGCTTTCCTTGCACAACCTTGCACTTGTACCACCACCTTCTTGTGAACCTGAGCCCGGTAAGCCAAGTTTCCTTCCCTCTGTTTCTTCCTTCTTTTATGCACCTGACATGTTTGTGACCTACCGTCTTACCTTATCTCACTCAATAAGATTCACCTGTTTCCTACTACAATCCTTGTACCTCCAGCTGTTACGCTGAGTCTTCTTCGAAGGTGTGATAATCTTTCCAGTTATTCTGTTTGTTACCTTATGACCCTATGGTCCTGCACTTTCATTGAAATAAATCTTTTAAGCTCAAATTCATCAGACCAGAGCCTTCAATTTTCCCTTGGTAAGAGATAAGGATATGGAGGTTTGAAGTTTTCTGTTCCAGTACACTGGAAAACCCTACAGGAGGATGATGAAGCGGGTGTGAATACTTTGGGTTATTAAATTGTTGCCGCTGTGGGAATCACTGAAGAATTTTATATTGTAATTGGAGCTTTTAGACTTGAGCTTGAGAGCCAATTCCTTGGTATGGTTAAGGTAGCCCCTGACTTGTTTAGCTTCTGTCCAGTGGTGCATGTTGGTTTTTATATTGAAAGTTGAAAGGTTTGATATGGCATGTCAGAGGTTGGTTTTCATTCTACCAGAAATAACGTTGAGAAAGCCTTAGTGTGGAAGTTTGATTTGATTGCTCCAGCTGAGAAACTTAAGAGATGAGGAGAAAGAATCTTGTGACACCAAGCGGAGGGGATCAGGGAGTCAAAGGGGGACTTCTGGTTCAGCGTAAGGAATAAAAGACAGTTGAATTTCAGCAGATCAGACACAAACTTAAATAGTGTAAGTACAATGTGGCTGTCTAGTGGGTGAAAAAGAATATAATGAATAAAACAATTTCAATAAGCATAAATGTGAAACACAAGATTTCACAAGATAGATTCAATATTAGGAATAGGGCAACAATAGATGAAAGATAAAGGGGGAACTAGAGTTGATAAGCCAGACCATCATAAAGACTTCACTAGAAAATCATACTTAGGGTGAGAGCTACGGTAGGTTAAGATAAAGATGATACTAGAAATAAGACTAACTAGCTTATTATAAAGATCACACTAGACATAACACTTAGAGAATAAGGAAAGAATATGAAGCTTAATAAGTGGTTGCACTCTAGTATTGGGCAAAACAATATAACAATAGAATTCCAACACTTAGGAGGATCTGAAATAAATTTTCAGTTCAAGGAAATTCCTGTGTTCTTTGTCAAAGGCTTGAGCTAGATTTACATTGGGAGTCATAGGGGTGGATATTTGTTTGAGTTGAGAGAGGCTTAGTTCCTTCAGGGAAAATTCAATGTGCTTAGGCTGCAGAAGCGCTGGACCTTGAGGAGGTTTGATTAGTTTTTTTCCAAGAATTTTAGTGAGGGGACCTTCATGGGAGATGGAGAAATGACTTTTAAGTTGATTTAAAGATTTTGAGGACTTGCCAATGAAAATGAGATTGTATATGTAAAAAAATAAGAAGATTAAAAGGAAGATTTTGATTTCAAGACACAGATTGGGTCCAGAGGAGTTGAAAACTTTGGATAGGATTCACACTTGCAGGGTGTCAAACCAGATCCTTGGAGCCTGTTTGTTACCATAAAAGGCTTTTTTTTTGAACTAGGCAAATGGGGAAGTTAAGCCCTTGAGATTTTTTATTTATACATCTCCTTCCAGATGCGTGTGGATAAACTCCAATTTCATATACATCTGGCGAATTTTGAGAGTTTGTTAATAGGAATCAATGAGGAGAGCGCAAAGAGTGATGATTATTGATGAAGTTGGAGTTTAAGTCCCTTGATAGTTGTATAAATCCAATTGCTTGAAGCCCTGCACGCATAGTTGGGACATGAACAGGGTCTTGGATTCTTCTGGTTGTTCTATTAGTTGGTAGACCCAGAGTGTGGACAAGGTCTACTTTCCTTGCAATAGGGTATGGAAACCTTCCCAGACTTTCAGCAGCTCAATGCCATCCTATTTGACCTTTGTGGATTCAAGCCAATTGGTTCAATTTGGACTTTTCTGTATGCCCTTGTAGGATTTTGTGAGAGATCACATTAGAAATCCATATTTCTGGGGGAGTTGAACATTTCATTGGTTAAAAAGGTCAAAATTCTTGCATGGAGCAATTAGGTTGGAAACATTTTCATTGTTGGATGTATTAGAATTTGATTCAGGAGTGGATTTTCTTGTGGGGGTTTGAGATGAGGGAGAAGGTAGAGTAGGAGTAGGAGATAGATCTGAGGAAATCTGAGTATTTATTGGAGTAGAGGAGGTAAGAATGTCAATTAGAGGATTTATTTTGAGAAGTGAGTCAAACAGGGAAGAGGATTTGTCAAATTTAGTTTTTTCAAATATTTTTAAGTGTTTGGTACAAACAATGGAGCAGGAGTCAGGAAAGTATTTTTGGTAGGAACTCAGGTCTAGGTCAAATCCAACCAAAATTCCTTTGGTACCTTTCTTGCTTGTCTTTGAGGATTTTGGGGTTTTGTTCAGTATTACACTTTTGGAGCCAAGAGTTTTGAACATGTTCAGTTTTGTTTCTCTGGTGTGCCAAAGCTTAAAAGGGAACGTTTTGCATTTAAAAGAGGGGATGGATTTGAGGATTGTACATACATCCTTTATAACTTTTTACCACAGAAAAAGTGGGATCAACATTTCAATCATGCTTTTTCTTGTGTCTTTGAAAAAGGTTCTGTGTCCTTGTTTGGAAATGGGGTTGTGTTGGGGAGTGTAGGTTTTTGAAGTTGTGTGAAGGATTGTATTTGCTTTAAAGAATGAATGTAGTTGCAAGTTGATAAATTCACCACTGTTGTTGGAGTGGAATATTTTCAAAATTTGGCCAAGTTGTTTTGAGTGCAGTTTCAAAAAATTGATGACCTCTTTGGTAACTTGGATTTGAGTCTAATTTTTATGAAAGCCTTATGTTTGGAGAAATTTTCTGTGAGCAGTAGGAAGTATTGATGGAAAAATTTGGAGATAGGATTTATTTTTCTGCCAAAATTGGCTTGAATGAATTCAAAGGGAAGGTAAATTTCAGGGATGTGATATTTGAAGGGAGAAAGGTTCATTTGTCCTCTTTTGCAGGCAATACAGGGATCATGATCCCATTTGAGATTAGGGAAGGATGTGGAAAGAAGTTTTCCTTGGTCATGATTGATGTGACCAAATTGTGAATGGATCATGGACAGAGATAAGAAGTTTTTACAAGAGGAAATGCAGGTTGAGTTTTATTCTTCAATTTAGAGGATATTATTGCAGATGAAACAGGAAAGAATTCAATTTCCATCAAAAAACACACCAAAGTGTTCTGAGTCAAGTAGAGATAGTGAACAACCCTTTTCGATGAGTTGGCCAAAAGAGATGAGGTTTATGGCAAGACCATGAGAAAAGACTTAATTGGTGAGTCTAAGGACAGCCATTTTGATTTCAATGGTTGCATTGCCTATCTGGGGTTGAAAGTATTTCTTGAGGCCCCAGAGTTGAGAAGCAAGGATCTTCAATCTATGTGGTTGAATTTTGCAACAGAAAATGTGTAGGCCAAATTGGAGGAGTCTTTGGGATTGGATGGAGCTTGTGAAGAGTTCTTAGGTGCCAATTTATTGTAGTTGTAGTTAGGATGGAGATGAGGGTAGATGGCAAAAAATTTTTTTTTGGATGCAAGGCTTGAGGGTTATGCCAGTTGGGCTTCCATTGCAGTAAATCTTGGTTGGCAACCAAGGCCAAGGCATAATTTCCAGCGGAAACATTGTTCTTGACTTAATCTAAGTGTCTGAGAACCATTTTGCCGTTTCTTTAGGCTTCTCCAAGAAAATGAGTTATTGTAGTCTTTAGATATTTGAGCTGAGGGGGAAGCTTTTATAGGATGAGGTAGGCTAAAATGTGTTTTTCCATTTCAATTCCATTTTATGAGATTTTGAACAGACAGGCTCTAACTTTGGGGATGAATTTTTCCACATTATTGGGATTAAACACAAGATTGAGGAAACTGAATAAAATTGGGATCAATTTGAAATCTGTGAGGAGGCGTAGAACTTGTTTATGGATCTCCACAAGGTTATTCCATTGCGGGTTTTCTTGTCTTCCACACAATTTACATAGTTCTGGTTGTTGACCTTGGCAAGAAAATATCTGGAAATCTTCAAGTTTATTTCTGAGGGACATTCCTTGTCATTAGTCTTGTCAGACCAGCAAGCAATCCCCTTAATTGAGAAGATGGTGGTCAGTTTTGATTGCTATAAGGAGTAGTTTCCTTCTTGAAGATTTGGAATTTGGTCTGTAAGGGTTTGGAGAAGAGAGGAGTTTGATTCCACTGGTTGAGTTGGTTCCATGTTGCACATTTGGCTGAGTCTTGGGATTTCATATTTTGACTTTGAAAGGCTAATTCTGTATTTTAAAATCAGACCAGTGGAGACTGGGAAGAGGAGAATCAACAATTACAATCATAATTGAGAAATTAGGATGGAAAAATTTGATATGTAGGCAATTTGTGCCAAGAGGATGGAAGGATATATTAACATTTTAAATAATAATGAAAGACAAGGGGATACAACAATGAAGGAAAGGAAAAAAATGGAAGAAACTGAGAGGAAAATCTTAGGAAAAATGGGATAAAGAGTGAGAGCAGGACAATCAATGAGAGAGTTGGTTTTCATCATAAATGGAAAGCCAATTAGATTTGAAAGTGACCAAGATTGAATGATTAGTTTGAATGGGAAGCAGACTTTATATTAAGGAAAAAAATAGTGGAAGAATGATTCTGCAATAAAATTATTGATTTGAGGTTGAAAGAAAAGGAAGAGTGAATAAGGATGGAGTGGAAGGTATTTGAAGGGATGATTCAAGAGTGGGAGAGAGAGAAAATTCAGAGGGAAGAAAAAGGATGAGGGATGAAAGACAAGGGATCAAGGACCAGGAGTAAAGGAGCCCTCAATCAAATGCAAGGTGGAAAAGAGTCAGGAGAGGGTTGAGGAGTGAAATGAAATTGGGTTTGTTGGAAATGGAGTATGGGCACTGGATTGTCACCTGAGGGCAGAGCAAGAGAGTTTGGGCAACTGGAAAATCAACATATGCTTGTATAGCAGGCTATGAAATTAAGAAGACCAATAGAAGAAAGGCAATTAATTTTCAGGTTTTTGAAGGACTGGTTTTGCTCATTGGTAGCTGGCCTGATTTGTAAGTTTTGGGTAATTGGTATATTTGATTGTTTTCAATTCCCCAGTCCAAGTTCTCCCAGGCCATGTTCAGTATTTTTAGTTTGGCTAAGAATTATATTGTCCTCAAGAACCTCCTTTTCATTCAAATTATGGTATTTGGTTTCTGATCCATTGATCCAGGGAAATATTTTCAGCAATTTTTTTTCAAGATAATTTCCATTTCCAGCTATAATGAGCTCATCCATGTGAAATAATAGCCTTGAGGTTCCATCATCCAAGAATTACAAGGAAGTGTTTCAAGTAGATTCCTTGAATCCCACTTCCCTAAAAAATTCTATGAGAGAATTTTACGATTTTTTAAGGGACTGTTTCAGTCCATAGAGATATTTTTTGAATGGGTAATGTTGAATTCACAGCTCGAGTGGCCTGTGGGGGTTGTTTGGGGCCCACATATATCTGTGGGAGTTGTGTAGGGCCCCTCAACGCGTGGGGGCCCATAAATTACTCCATATAATTTGAAATTGATTATTTATCATTTATTATTATTTATTATTTATTTTTTATTATTTATTATTTATCATTTATTATTTATTATTTATTATTTATTATTTATTATTTATTATTTATTATTTATTATTTATTATTTATTATTTATTATTTATTATTTATTATTTATTATTTATTATTTATTATTTATTATTTATTATTTATTATTTATTATTTATTATTTATTATTTATTATTTATTATTTATGATTTATTATTTATTATTTATTATTTATTATTTATTATTTATTATTTATTATTTATTATTTATTATTTATTATTTATTATTTATTATTTATTATTTATTATTTATTATTTATTATTTATTATTTATTATTTATTATTTATTATTTATTATTTATTATTTATTATTTATTATTTATTATTTATTATTTATTATTTATTATTTATTATTTATTATTTATTATTTATTATTTATTATTTATTATTTATTATTTATTATTTATTATTTATTATTTATTATTTATTATTTATTATTTATTATTTATTATTTATTATTTATTATTTATTATTTATTATTTATTATTTATTATTTATTATTTATTATTTATTATTTATTATTTATTATTTATTATTTATTATTTATTATTTATTATTTATTATTTATTATTTATTATTTATTATTTATTATTTATTATTTATTATTTATTATTTATTATTTATTATTTATTATTTATTATTTATTATTTATTATTTATTATTTATTATTTATTATTTATTATTTATTATTTATTATTTATTATTTATTATTTATTATTTATTATTTATTATTTATTATTTATTATTTATTATTTATTATTTATTATTTATTATTTATTATTTATTATTTATTATTTATTATTTATTATTTATTATTTATTTATTATTTATTATTTATTATTTATTATTCATTATTCATTATTTATTATTTATTATTTATTATTTATTATTTATTATTTATTATTTATTATTTATTATTTATTATTTATTATTTATTATTTATTATTTATTATTTATTATTTATTATTTATTATTTATTATTTATTATTTATTATTTATTATTTATTATTTATTATTTATTATTTATTATTTATTATTTATTATTTATTATTTATTATTTATTATTTATTATTTATTATTTATTATTTATTATTTATTATTTATTATTTATTATTTATTATTTATTATTTATTATTTATTATTTATTATTTATTATTTATTATTTATTATTTATTATTTATTATTTATTATTTATTATTTATTATTTATTATTTATTATTTATTATTTATTATTTATTATTTATTATTTATTATTTATTATTTATTATTTATTATTTATTATTTATTATTTATTATTTATTATTTATTATTTATTATTTATTATTTATTATTTATTATTTATTATTTATTATTTATTATTTATTATTTATTATTTATTATTTATTATTTATTATTTATTATTTATTATTTATTATTTATTATTTATTATTTATTATTTATTATTCATTATTCATTATTTATTATTTATTATTTATTATTTATTATTTATTATTTATTATTTATTATTTATTATTTATTATTTATTATTTATTATTTATTATTTATTATTTATTATTTATTATTTATTATTTATTATTTATTATTTATTATTTATTATTTATTATTTATTATTTATTATTTATTATTTATTATTTATTATTTATTATTTATTATTTATTATTTATTATTTATTATTTATTATTTATTATTTATTATTTATTATTTATTATTTATTATTTATTATTTATTATTTATTATTTATTATTTATTATTTATTATTTATTATTTATTATTTATTATTTATTATTTATTATTTATTATTTATTATTTATTATTTATTATTTATTATTTATTATTTATTATTTATTATTTATTATTTATTATTTATTATTTATTATTTATTATTTATTATTTATTATTTATTATTTATTATTTATTATTTATTATTTATTATTTATTATTTATTATTTATTATTTATTATTTATTATTTATTATTTATTATTTATTATTTATTATTTATTATTTATTATTTATTATTTATTATTTATTATTTATTATTTATTATTTATTTTTTATTATTTATTTTTTATTATTTATTATTTATTATTTATTATTTATTATTTATTATTTATTATTTATTATTTATTATTTATTATTTATTATTTATTATTCATTTTTTATTATCTAGCGGAGGCTACACAACTTCCTTGTAGTTGTTTAGCGTGCCACGCAACTCAAATGGGGCGTGTTGCATGCCTCATGGCCCATCTGAGCTTTGTAGCGTGCCACACGGCCCATTTGAGCCCTGTAGCATGCCACATGGCTCACTTGAGTCGTGTAGGTTGCCACACGGCCCATTGAACCATGTACACGACTCAAAAAACCATGTACAGAGTCGTGTACAAGGCTCAATGAGCCGTGAATTTAACATTTCCCTTTTTGAATATTTACTTCCTGGAAAATCCTTTTGAATTTTTGGTTATCATTTCCTTGTCAATTAGTGAGTGGAGGAAGACAATTTTGAAATCCTATTGTTTAAAAAGCCTCTTATTCTTGAGAGTGTATACTAGAAGGGGTCAAATTGTTGAGTGTTTTGTGTTTGTAGCAAAGGTCTCAAAGTACTGCAGTCCTTTAATCTTGTTGAACTCTTTAATGCACAACTTTCCCTTGAATTTCATGGTTTAATCATGGAATTTCCACTTTATTTGGCATATCAAAGTCTTTTTGAAAGTATCTGGGGGTTGGGGAAATATTACTCCTCCCAAAACGTTTGCAGTCTTTCAAAATTTTGCAGTAATCTAACCTTTTGGGTTTGAAGTAATGGTAGAAGCCGTAATTTTGAGGTGATCTCACTTTGGTCGCGTCCCTGAGAATTCAAGTTGAGGTTTGCACTTCTTCTCTTTGTTTTTTCTCATTAAATAGTTGAGTGGCATGAGGCATGTTGTTATTTTGCTGCTCTGAATTGTTTTCCTTGCTAGAAAGACTCAACATTGACAAATTTGACCCTGAGATTTTTTTTCCAATATCCAGTCCAGGATGGTTTGTTTTCTATCACATTTCTTTGAGTGAATTCTGGAGTCATTTTTTTTTTGAGTAATTTTTCTTCATCATTCAGTTTATTCCTTCTCCAGAAATGAAAAAGTGGATTCTCTTGCCTTTTCAATTTCCAGGAACTCCATTTGTTTTGTTTAAATCAAGCAACCAGTTTTTTTTTAATTCTGTAGGAATGAAAAAAAAAATTCAAGCCTACAAGGATTCCTTTGGTACCCTTTTGATTGAACTCCAGCCCTTTTTCATTCTTAATTATTAGGAAGACGCAGGGGTTAAAAATGGTTTCTCAAACATTCTGCCTCAATCTGAATATAATTTGGTATGGTAATACCTTCTTTTATGGTGCTCATTTTTGAAAAGAACAATAATAATTTCTGTTGAATTCCTTGTGTATTTCAGTGGGAAGAAGAAAATTTATCTAGAAAAATATTTTAATAAGGCAAGAAAATATTTATCATTGCCTCTTGAATAAGCAAGGTGAGACCAATTGTTTCCAGGTGGATAAGTTCAAAAAATTTAGTGGAGGATGAGGATGTTAACTCAAAGGAAACTTTCATGAATTTCCACAATAACAGCCAAGACACTCAATTTGGTTTTTCAATTATTGCTTGATGGCCTTTCAGATTTATCTCTCAAGATTTCTCATGATAGAATGTCCCATATTTTGATGCAGATAGTTGACTTATTTAATTTTCAATTTTTTAAGGCTATATGAAATAATGGCAGCTTTATTATTAAAAGAGGTTTTGTGAGATGATTCCAGTAATACACAAATTTTTGTTATTTTTCAAAATGAAAAAGGCTAGATCCATTGACTTTATGTCTTCTAGGATTTATCAAGTGACTAGCATCTTTCCAAGAGAGATAGGATTGATGCTTGTTTCTGGGATCAACCATGCATGTCAAAGTGAAACCTTTTTGTTTCCAAATTGTGCAAGTTCCTTTTTCTCTTCCCCTTACAGCTGAAGGAGCCCCTTGCTTACCGGTATTTATCTCTTCCTGTAGTGCAATTCTGTCACAACTACTTTGGAATTCAAGAAGAAGGTTCGAAAAGGCATTAAAAGTCATAGAAATCAAGTATTATTGATTGGAATTTTAATGAAGAATGTTACAAAAAGAGTGAAATTAATGAAGAAATGAAAGGATGGGATGAAGCATTCAAGGAGAATGTTGTTTACCAAGTATTTTTTGAATCCTACAAGGTTAACACCAGGAAGGGGCAAGACAACATGATTTTAGCAGGCCGGGTGAAGGTTTTCATGTTATGAGATGAAACCTACTTTCTGAGGGACTAACCAGTAAGAAGTAGTACACTAATTCCTTGGGGGGAATCATTTCAGGAGGAAAGGAGAGGCCATCATATGTGAGAACTGATGAGGAGTCCTTGATGGCTGAGTGCGTGGTGCTTCATGTTGCAGTTCCCATTACCAGGGCCAAATCTGAGTCTCTGGCTGCCCAGTGACATGAAGGGACTATGTGTGGCCAATGTTTCCTAAAATAAGTATTGAAACTTTGGCCATGAAAACACAATGATGGATTCTGTGATTCACCTTAAAATAGTTATATTTCATTGTGGATTACACCTTTATTGGTAATAAAATTCAACCGGCTTTCAGCTGGGTTAAAAATCAAAGTCAGTCTGGTTTTACTTTTTTGAGAAATTATGTGAGAACTATTCGCCCACAAGCTTAGTCAAAGAGAAGTACTTAAAGAAGAAGAAATGCCTAGAAAATAATGTCTTATGATTGATCATTAATATGAGGCAGAGGCAATGAAACACTTGTGAATTTGAATGAATTAGTGAATGAATGGATGAAAAACAGCAGCGAGAAGGGCTCCTTAAATAAAAAAAGATTGTTCTCATGTGGAGCTCATGTAATAACAAGAAAAAGGCGAAAATTCCGCCACAAATGGGCTCTACAGGCTCTAAAAGCCTTGCTACTTGGTTTGGGCTTACTCAGCCCACTTGGAATTAGTCCCTGAACCCTTATGACCAGTCTTTATGGTTGAATTTGATGTTTACACTGTTACTGGGCTGAACCAGCCCTTCTTGCTGTTCAGACCCTGGATGGTTGTCCCAAAAAACCAGCCCAGTTACCTCTGTCACCTCACTTACCAGGCTTTTTTGCTTCATTCAACCAGCCTTTGGCCCCTAGCATGGACCAAGTGGGACCCAGAAGTCACCTTGGTACCCTCTCAAGCTCACAAGGGGCGGATGTCATGCCGCCTCCCCCCCTCTTTCCTACCTAGGTGACCAGCAGGGATGGTCAAATCCCCCACTGCTTTCCTGGGATGCAATTTGCCCCAGGAAGATGGTCCAAAACAGGTGGGCTAGAGGGGGATCAGGTCCCCCCAGCCCTTGGTGCCTCCACCTTACTAAGGGGGGGGGGGACTGCCCCGCTCCCTTGGTGGGAGGGTGGTCAGATCCCTGCCAGCGCCTTATTCCCTCCACCACCAACAGGTGGGAGGGTGATGAGGTCCCCCCACCCTGGGCGGTTGCCACATGCAACCAGCCACTGGCTGGTCCTTGATGAGGGGCAGGAGCAGCCATCCTCCCTCCCCCTCACAACAGAGGGAGGGGAGGGAGGGAGGCAGGGGCTGCCAGCCACTGCGGCTGAAACCAACCCCAGCAGCCGCAACTCGCCAAGTGGTGCAACCGGGGCCACAGCCTTGCACACAGCGGGTGGGAGGACTCCAAACGGAGTCCTCTGCCCCGTGCAATGGCCCCATGCAGGACTGGGGGCCCCGCAACGGGACCAGGCAGGAAACAAGTTGCCCCAAACGGGCCGCAACACGGGCGGAGGCCCCAATGGGCTGCCAAGGCCCAAACACCATAAAATACGTACTTTGGAAGGCCACCCTGTCTGGCCAAGTATGTCCAAAATAAACCTTGGCCCCAGTAATGCCCAATTAAGCCTGTCTGGCTATAGTGGCCAGAGTCCCAAAAGACCTATAAAATGTGTTTTGGTGCACAAATGCCCAAAAACAATAAAATCCACATAGGCCCACGTGGCCCACGTGATGTCCAATGGGCCGTGGAGGCCCATTTGTTCATCCCATTTGGATTTCACATCAATATGCACATTACCTGAGTGCATCCATATTTTAACAAAAAAAATTCAAAATGATTCACTACCAAGGCCAAAATGTGATCACAGGCTGACCAGTGAATTAATCAGAAAATAAATAAAGCATAAACACAAGATTCCTCAAATATTAATATTTTGTGACCAACGTTAAACATATTTTTTCCCAGAAGACAAGAAGGTCAATACCACCGTAACCAGAGACAGTCCAACCACCACTGATCAACAGATCATCCTAGGCTGGGTTCAACCTGTTCACATGAAAAGAACTCCCAGTTATCTTCATACTCTGGGATATGTACCCCCAATGGTGCACTTTTTTTGAATTATGTAAATAATACTTAAAGGTTTCATGATCATTGTAAATCCCATCTTCATCCAATTTACCCATAATCAACAAACAAAGAATATCTCAAAGAATCAAATCATTTTTTCAGAAGTATAGTTCCTTTTTAATAAAATTGCAATAAATAAAATTGATAAAAGTCATCTTGCAACATAAGGAATTGATAGACTGGTTTGATGGGTGCTTAAATACATAGGAGCTTACATGTGTTCCACATATGAGTGTATTCCAGATGGCATGCAAATATGGGTCTCTACGGCCCATTTGACAATCACACGGACATCACCAGCTGGTGTGGATGTCACTGATTTGGGGGAAATGACCTCAAAACATGTTAAATAAGTCATTTGGGACATGGGCCCTCCTGGGCCTTCTGGGGTGGATGGATCATCCCAACAAAAAGGGCTTCAGGCGCCATCATTGAGCCCAATACGTGTTATGCACTTACTTGGACAGGCGGGCTGGCTGGAGGCTGGCCTGAAAAAGTAGTCATTTATCTGTTCCAATCTTGGAAGGCCCAATAGGACCATTTCCTTCCTTGGGGCCTGCTTGGTGCCACTGTTCCTTGTCCTGGGACCACTTTGGGCCTCAATGGTCCATGCATTACTGCATTAGGTTGCAGAGGGACTCATTTGGAGAACCTCCAACCTTTCAGGGGAGCGCAGAGATTGCTCCCCAATCCCCTCAGCTTCATTTCCGCAAGGGAGGGGAAATATGGAGGGGGCCAGTTGCATCAAAGTCAAGGGCGGGGGCAACAATTTCTCCCTCAATCCCCTCACCTCCATTGCCACAAGGGATGGTGAAAACAGAGGGGGCTGGTTGCATCACAGCAAACAGAGGGGTGTCCTAATTATGGCTCTACCCATCCCCTCACCTCCATTACCGCAAGGGAGGGGAAAAGTGGAGGGATCCAGTTGCATCAAAGTGAGAGGCACGGGGGGCGCAAAGATCCCTCGCCCCATCCCCTCACCTTCATTGAAGCAAGGCAAGCAAAAAATGGAGGGAACCTGTCCCATTGAAGCAACTGGCGTGGGGTGAAATGATTGCTCCCTCCATCACTGCAAGGGAGGGGACAAGCGGAGGGGGCCAATTGCAACAAAGAAACCAACAAGGGGGGTAATAATTGCTCCCTTCATTGCCACAAGGGAGGGGAAAAACGGAGCAGGCTGGTTTAATTGAAGCAACCAGCAGTGGGGGTGACCTGATTACCCTCCCACACACAGGGGCTGTCTCCACCCCCCCCCCATTTTACTGAGGGGGGGGAAGCATGGGCAAAGGGCTTTGCACCAAAATTGTTGTGCTTGGATTTATGCCTCCAAACACTAGCATTTTGGTGCAAGTTTTTTTTTTGAAGCAGGTTAGAAAAAGAAACCCTTGCACCAAAATGCTTGTCTTTGGATGAATGTCTCCAAACGCAAGCATTTTGATGCAACAGTTATTTTTTGGATTAATCCCACTTCAAAAAAGTTAAAAATAAAACATAAAATAAATGAAATCAAATAAAATAAAAATAAATAAGATAAGAATAAATACAATAAGAATAAATATAATAAGAATAAATGCAATAAAAATGAATAAAATAAATAAATAAATTAATAAATAAAAACTCAATAAATAAAAACTCAATAAATAAAAACTTAATCAAAAAAAACTCAATAAATAAAAACTCAATGAATAAAAACTAAATAAATAAATAAAAATAAAAATAAGGGTGATGTTAAATTCATGACCCCAGTCTTGTGGGAGTCGTGTTGGGCCCTACATAGCTCAAATGAGCCATGGGGGCCCAAAGACAACTACAAAGGGCTGTTCCAAACACCCGCAACCCCTGGGGGGTTGTGTAGGAGCTGTTTACCACCCAAAAACAGCAATTCCAAACCGTGTACCCCTGTACACAGCTCAAAAATGCCATTTTTGGGGGTGCACAACACCCCGGAAGTCATGCCAGAATTTTGAGGAACCCCTGGACCACACTTGGGTTCTTTCAACCCAAATTTGGAATCAAAACATACTTTTTGGGACTTTTGTTCCACACCTAGAAATTCTGAAGTGACTTTAAAGTGAAACAAAAGAGAAAGTGAGGTGAAAATTGAAATCATATAAAAACCTGCAAACAATTCTTTCTCTACTCAAAAGTGAGAAAACTTTGTTTGTTTGATTGAAAGTTGGTTTGAATACTGAAGTATACCATTGAATTTTTGTGCATGGGAACAGTTACAAGCCCTCCTTCTTCTGAAATATCTGGGTGCAACTTCTAAATTGATAGTGCCATCAACAAAGCTTTGTAAAAAGAAAAAAAGTACTTGGGTAATGAAACATTGGAAGCTTCAATTTAATTCTCATCAAGGGTGAAAATTGAGGAACAAAATTTTTCAAAGTAGGATTTGACCTCTGCTCATGAGTAACATTTTGTGCTACCTTTGCTGGATTTAATTTGATTGAAACTAATGGGTGAATGTAACTGAAAATATGACTTAACCAATGAATTTTTACTAGATCCACTTGACCCACCTCCTGTGAGAACTTTTCCTACCGGGGAAGAGGCCAAAAACTATTGTCAAACATGGGATATAAAGCATGGTTAAGCTCTGACAGTTTTTAACTCAAAGAAATATAAATATGTGGATTTGGCCTGTGATTTCCATGGTTCCTATTCAGGAAAACTTCTTACCAAATGATCTAGAAAAACTCAGACAAGGAAGGTTGGGTGCAATTTTGTAATCCATGCAAGTTGCACAAAGGCAGACCCCTTGTGGAAAATCTCCTATAAAGAAACCCAACATAACCATCAACCATCTGAACATCCCTCTGTGCATCCTCAACTGAGGAGAATCTCTGGGAAAGCATTGGATCTACTTAAGGAAGGCATGAATGATGGGCTCAACACTTTAAAACTTCAGAGAAAATTGAGCAAGATTGATGGCAGCAATTATTTTGATGACCAAACAATCTATAACACTAAGCAGAAGATAACGCTTGCAGAACTAAAGGGGAAAAGTGTTATGGAGGTACTCTATGATTAGCTTGAAGAAACAAGTTGGATTCACTGGTCAAAGCTCAGTGGAGAGGGTCATTTGGAGGCCCTGTACTTAGCACATCCTGAGGCAGTAAAGTTTTCAAAACAATTCCATAATATTGCTATGTTGGATTGTACTTATAAGAGAAATAATTACAAAACCCCACTATTTTATGTTTTAGGAATGAAAGTCAATTGGAAAAATTTCATAAAAGCTCTTGTTTTTATAACAAAAGAAACTTTTGAGTTCTACAGCTGGTCTGTAAAAATATTAAAGGAGTTGGCTTATGATCCTGGGAGACTTCCAAAATTCTTTGTGATGGACTGTGAAAAAGCTCTGATTTGTGCTTTTGAATCTACTTTCCCTGAGTCATCAAGACAAATCTGCACTTGGTAATTTTCTAAAAACATACAAGCAAACTGTAAAGTGCGCTTTATTTATGACATTGAAGGATGGAAAAGCTTTATGACTCTGTGGGATAAGCATGGGGCCTCAGAGACCAAGGAGGAGGCAGAGGTCAATGATGCAGAACTGGGAGTAGGTCCAAATCACTGCTTCTTATTCGTCCTAGTTTTGGGTTCTTACCCTTTGGACTTGTATAGTGTTGATCAAAATACTATGAGGATGTACTCCATTATATGGAAAATAAAATTTTCAAGACATTTGTAACAGCCTGGACATGTATAAACTCACATTTTGGAAACAAAGCAACATCTTGGGTTGAAGGGGCCCATGCAACTCTCAAACTATTCCTTACAAACTCTTCAGGAAACCTTTGATGTTTGCAAAATCTTTGAAGGAACAGTTTTGAATGAAATTAAATTGGTTCATGCATCACTTTATAAATCTCAAATTATGTTAGGGACAGTTCTTCCACCTGAACTGTTACCATTGGTTTACAAATTGTCTTTAGATGCAATTCATCTTATGAGGGAACAACTCAAGAAATTCAAACCTGATCATGATGGCAAAGTGTGCACCAAGTAATATTCCAAGACTATGTGTTTGCCTTGTTCCCATTAAATAGATGACTGTTGTGGTGGTTATTTATAGACACGGAGTCAAGTGGGCTCACCACTGGACATTTGAATTTTAGCAGCTCAGCTGTGGGGGGAAGTCGGCAGTACAATAGGCTCAGAGAAGGGTGTTGGCCAAATTTCTATTCTGGAGTACAATAGCTAAGGGCTTGGCATTGGTGCGGCGCATGCCTTTTGTGGGCACAATGACAAGAATGGGCCAGATTTTTCGCCTTTTGCAGACATTTCACGGTGTTTTGTTCCTTTATGGATGCGAGTTGGGATAGGCTGGGCGTGGTGCCCTCAGCAGTAGTCAAACCGGGCTCAGAATCTGGAGGTGCAAGGCTGATCAGGTTGGATTAGACAGAACAGGTGGATTGCGCATTGCAAGCTGCCCGGATTGAATTGTGTGGATAAACCCCTGATATCTGGAACGGGGGGAAATAGGGGGATTGGTCTGGACTGGCGGACTGTGCATATTGCGCAGATAAACCCTGGATATTTGGAATGCGGGCAATACAGACAGGATATGGGGTAGGGGATGTTGGATATGGATTATAGGAATGGAGAGATAAGAGTTGGGCTAGGGTTCTGTCCTTAGGGGTTCTATTTCATCATTCTTGCTTACTTGTGGTTTTACTTAGGTTAGGGTTGAGAGGGAGAACTCAAATACCTCACTCTCAACTCCGTATTGTAAGGGGGGGATCTTGTCAGCCTCCTGGATGCCAAGACCCTTTCTATCCTTTAGCTACCAGAGGTGATAGAGTAAATAATATATATATTATTTAATAAATGCAGCAAAAATTCATACAATACTTGGATTAAGCTTATTGCAAGGTTAAATGATTTGGTTATTGTTTATTGTTTTGAATCAAAATTGATTATTCAATATTTATAGAGGGGCCAAAATTATATTGGGGATCTTGAACACCTCTGTTCAGGGATTTCAGTATGAAAACATGTGGTCCTGGTTACTTTGGGTTCTTTAGTTTAAAGATTATTATACCCAAAGATAATATGTATATAAAATATACGGTGGAGTGGCAGGGCCTTTTAGCCAAGCTACCACGACAGAGAAAGGATGATAAGAATCACTGGTATATTATTAAATCCTTTGGGAATATTTTTGAGATGTTTACTGATGGGTTAAACCTGTATACTGGGTTTTAAGGTTGTTCAGCAGTTTTAATTGACAAAAAGAGGTTTGAGGACGGATATTACTGATCAAAAATTTCCATAAATCACTTACTTATCTCTTATAAGTACTTGATTACCTTGGAACGGCATCTGGATATGAATATTACTGGGTCTTTGCCCATCAATATCCTCAAAAGATCTCTTTATTTATATCTTTTGGAGTCCCAATATGGTCCTTCTGAGGGTTGTAGGTGCTCAAAGGGACGGAAAATAAGGCTAGCAGGGTAACCGGGGGTAGCCTTTCATTTTTTCTTGGTGCTATAGCCCGGTTAGCATCTAATTTCTTAAGTTATGGGAATTATTCTACCTTATAATAGACATTAGGACGTGTGAATAACACTCATCTGTCCTATTTATGTATTATTTAATTAATTATCCTTAGTAAATGTTCCCAGTAATTTAATAATTATATTATCAGACATCCCTACGGACATTTTGATGTCAGGTAAGTTCTCATTATGTATTATATAACTGGAGTAAACGTCATAATATTGATTTTACTCTCTATTTTCGAGTTCCAGTTGATTTGTTAAGATAATTACTTAAAAATATAATTCATGAGAATTCATGTTATATTATTACATCATTATCTTTCTTAGTATGTCACAAAGATATAGATGTCTAGCAATTCTCATTAAAGTATATAAAAGTATTTTAATATATTTTTAGAAGTTGTCATTGTCTTATTTTCGACATTCTTGGTAATTTGCATTATATTAAGTAAAAAATAAGTGTAGGGATTATTTATGTATTTTTATATAATATTTTGTATGTTTAAAAGTTCTACTATCCACAGGAACCTTTATTACATATGTAGAAAGTTCCCGTGTATGTTGTAGCCTGTTTACGCGGTACCTGAGCCTCTCAGGCCGCCTGTCACTCTGTTAGCCCATAGTCCCGCGGCTGCATACTTTTCAGAGGCCCGGGGCTGCGTACACAACCTCAAAGGGTTGACACGGCTTTATCTCAGCTGCATGCGGGTGCTTTGGCTGCCATGGCTGCGTGCGGGAATTGTGACAAAACACATCCTACTCCTTCTTAGGTTAATTGTATTCTTATTATTTTTATGTTATTTTTGTTACTTTTGCAGCTTGCTCTGCAATAGTAGCAAGCTGACAGATCTTACCTTATCTTATCACAGAAAATGGGAAGGATTGAAGGAACTCATCTCATTTTTTATTTCTCTATCTCCCTCTCTCTTGAACTCATTGCATCCAACCTCCTTACAGAAGCTTGGACTATTAACTCTTGAAATTGAGGACAACTAGGGGCTTTTCCACCCTATTTGTTTCTACAGCGGTCAAACATAACTTTCCATCCGTGGCAGTGGGTTTTGCTATAGCAGAAGTTAGTGATCAAAGCTAAGAAGTAAAGATTAGGATGATTATGGGAGAAGTACCAAGATTGCAGAGCGCTGTGTGGCAATGAAACCTAAAGTTGAGGAGGCAGCGTGCAGATTTTTGGGGATTTGTAGTTATGCCACATGCGGGATTGGGAGTTATCCACTAGGGAAGATCAAGGAGGGTCTGTCATTAGTAATGCATTGGACTGACTCAACTATTAGGGGGAATTATCAACAGGATCACGGAATCTACTGAAAATCATCAGATTGGGTAAGGATCAGACTATTGGTAAGGAGGATCAGTGCAAACGCAGGGAGGCGGTGGGAAAAGGGAG
Organism: Puccinia polysora; assembly: GCA_025617555.3. Lineage (NCBI taxonomy): Eukaryota > Fungi > Basidiomycota > Pucciniomycetes > Pucciniales > Pucciniaceae > Puccinia > Puccinia polysora. Next base: position 4,083,488 of record CM062625.1, on the reverse strand, counting down.
CTTTCATTAGCAGTTCATGCCCCTTTGTGGAGTATCAAAAGAGGGTCAGTTCAGAACGCACTGAGAAAAGTGGGGTCTTTCATTTGCAACTTTAATTCTTTTGTTTTATATTTATGGAAGGTTTTCTTTATATGTATGGGAGGGGGGGAGTCTACAATCAACGGAGCATACCTTTCTAGGAGATTATCACGGATAATTATAGTGTTATTCTTTTCTTAGGTTACTTTGGAGTGTAGTTACCAGCAAGACTTCTTGGAGGTCATATATAGGGAAATAGTTCAATTGCCAAGATTTTTGGGCATTCTGTCTTGTTTATTACTGCTATTTCATTGCAATTTAGCTTTAGTGGTTTCCAGCTCAAGTGCCAAAGTGGAATTTGATTCCTAGTTGCAGAGGTACAGGAGTGTGACTCAAGGGCTAGTGGGCTTTCTGGAACTTGGAGAAAGATTGTTGTGGAGACATTTATATTTTTGGGGGTAATTTACTGGACTCACAATCTCTTTCCACAAATTAGGGGTCTGGCTGGGAAAGTCCTTTCTCTGTTATAATACCTGGTACCATCTGTGGAGAAATATTTTTTTTAGTTTTTATTCATTCTTTTACAAAAAGATGATTGGAGATTTTGAGTCTGGTATTGTTGACTCACTTCCAACTCACCAATGGTCAACGGTTAGCGCGCCACTGGATCAAAGCACTTGTTTTCAGACCGCCAGTCAAGCGGGGCCGCTGCCAAGAGTGGCCACGGGGGGGGGGCAATCAGCATATGCAGCACTGGAGATGCCAGAGGAGTGGCAAGGGAGCAGAGCAGAAATTAGGCCAAGGGACTACCCCATAGCTAGGTTTTGTCCAGAGGATGTTCACCAATTTCTGGAACAATTTGAGAATGCCGCCAACAGCAAAGGCACAAATGACGTCAACCGTTTCTGGAAAATAGTCAACTTCAATCCAGAAAAGGAGGAACTGTGGGACCTGGAGGATATTGAGGTTACAGAGAACAGTATTGGGAAAATTTGGGGGAGGAAATAGTGGAAAAAGGGGGGCCACAGGAGAAGAGGTTCTGCAAAGTGGATTTCAAGCGTCTTGCAACCAAAACGGAAAAGGAAGGAGGTGTTTCCTTGCCAACGTTGTTTTGTGTGTAGTGTTCCTCATTTCATTGCATTTTGAAGTACCTTCTCCGCAAGAAAATCTTGGCGGAGAATACTGGCTCTGTTAAGAGGATCTTTATGCGGGGGATAAGCCCCAATTCGCGCAGAAGGGTCCACAGAAAACTTTACAATGGAGGATTAATTTTTATGTTGCAGGACAGAGGGTAACCCAACTTCTGGACATGAAGGACATCCAGAAGGCGGTCTTAGGCCAGTTGGAATTAGCAGAACTTATGAATGAAGACACAAAGGGTTTGGACAACAAGGATGTGCAGGTGAAAAGTGTAAGAGGGCAAGTAAAACTGAAGGAAACTGCTCAAATGATGCAGATGGTTAACAAAATGCTTCTTTTCTGGAAGAAATCTATAACAAAACCTGCTGCAACAGTCCCGGAAACACCAAAAACAACGTCTAATTTGCAGACTCAGGGACCATTAAGAGCACCGCCAAGGAAAGAAGGCAAACCTTGTGTCTTCCAATGCTATTACTGCCCAGAAGACGGCCAGCTTATATGTCATGTAAAGATCTGAGTGCGGACATACAGAGCAAGATAGTTAAGCCGGATGGAAGGGAATTCTTCTACTCTTCAGGAGAAACTATACTGGATATGCCAGATCAACCTTTGCCACATGATCTGGCTTGAGCAGCAGCAGCAGAGAAGAAAAGATCTCCAGCTTCAGCAGGGTGCACTTATCCTTTAAATTGGGAACCCCCGATGTAAGACTCCAAACAGCACAGGGAATTGGCAGTTCTGTGGAGGGGATAGGTGCTTTTTTGGCTGCCCTCCTGAGTGTTACAAAAATATTGAAATGTAACCAGGATCAAGTTCCAGTAACCCTTGTTAATGAGGAAGAAAATGGAATAGGGATAAGTCAATAGCAACAATAGCTGAGGGGGAAGCAGCACTACCTGAACCAAGATGATGAGGAGAAAGACTTTGAAAAAAATAAGTTAAAGTTTGCTCAGAGCCCAATAGAACAAAGCAGCTGTAAGTAATGGCGCCCACACGCTAATAACTCTTGTTTTCAGCAGGTGCTTGGGAGCAATCAACTCAAACCCAATCAACCTCCACGTTCTCAATGAACCTGCCCAACTCTCCGCAATCAAGCGCTTGGAGGGTACAAGATAACAGTGGGTGGCTGCACAAGACAATGCAATATGTTTATGGATCACTCAAACAAACAGTAACAATTTTGGACTAAGAGTAACCCAACACTTCTCAAGGATTCAAGAATAGTGTGGCAGAATTCAACTTGAATAATTAAAGGGAGGTTTAAAACTCCAGGTTTAAACTTAATAAAACCTCTTGGTTAAACATGACTGATCCAGAACGACAATCAAATGAATGATCAAGACCAAATAATGGTCAGAAAAAGGGATCAAGAGTGGTATAACAGACTCAAGAATTCAATTTAATGAATTCTTCTTCTACCAGCAAGGCTATGGTTGTTGATAAGAAACAGGGCCACAGAAGGGCAGATCAGAGTTTTGGACTTTAGAAAAGTCAAGGGTAAGGGATAAGGATCAAGGGATAATCAAAAGATATATCTGGATAAGTGATCAATTTCACAAAGGAAGGAGCTCTTGGATCAGAAGCTCATAATTTTATTAGTGGGAAGAATTGATGATGGAAAAAGAAGGGGAGAGCCCCTCCTTTTATAGGCTAGAGAGCCCCTCCTTTTATAGGCTAGAGAGCCCTGTAACCATTTACAATTGGATAACACAAATGAAAGCGGAACAAGCTTGTGGAGGCCCGGTTTCCTTCTGCCAATCTTCCAGACTGGGGTGAGAGATTCTCACCCCAGCCTGTCGCTTGCAAACGTCCGTGCGGATGTTTGCACACCTAGTACCAACGCAACACTTCCTCCCATTCAAATCTGGAGGGGGGTGAGAAAGAAAGAAATTGTACAATAAAATAAAATAACAAAGCGGTGATGGTGGTGATGATAAGGATTTCATGATGGATGAATCAATGATGAGAGGGAAGGCAATGATTTGCGCATGGCCAAGCGATGGGGAGGGTCATGATGAACAATGCGACGAGGATGAGGAGGAGCAACGCGATGAGGATGAGGATGAGCAATGCAATGAGGATGAGGAGGAGCGACGCGATGAGGATGAGGAGGAGCAATGCAATGAGGATGAGGATGAGCGATGCAATGAGGATGAGGATGAGTAACGCAATGAGGATGAGGATGAGCAATGCAATGAGGATGAGGAGGAGCAATGCAATGAGGATGAGGATGAGCAATGCGATGAGGATGAGGAGGAGGGACACGATGAGAATGAGGAGGAGCGACACAATGAGAATGAGGATGAGCAATGCAATGAGGATGAGGATGAGCAATGCAATGAGGATGAGGAGGAGCGACGCAATGAGGATGAGGAGGAGCAACACGATGAGGATGAGGAGGAGCGAAGGATCCAAATTTTTTCTAAGTTCAAAAAAAAAGTTTTTTTTTAAAAAAAAAAAACTTTTAATTCTTTTCCCAAGGTGTCCCAAATGGTTCACCTCACCGGAAGTTTCAGCAGAGGTTAGAGTTCTTTGATCTGATGAAAGGAGAATGGCTCTTGATGGTCCAAATCCTGCAAAATCACCAGAGAAGGAAGCTGTAGTCAAAGCGGGGGGATCCCACAGGAGGGCCAAAGAAGTAGCAGCGAGAACTTGCAGAATGAACCACCCAGTTTCCCTTACTTTTAAGGAACTAGTGGCAATCTCACCAGTAATGGTGGAGGAAATGGTTGCGTTCTTCAAGCAGTTTGTGGGGAATAAGGAGGACTACTACAAACCCAGGGTTGAGGCAAAGGTTGGTTTTCTCAATGCAGTGGTGGATGTTTCTGGAGTTAGGGGTGCTATGATGTGCCTTTGGGATATGTGGAAATGGGCATTGGAGGAAAATGGTGTTGGGAAATGGTTGAAAGCTGTTCAATGGGAAACGTCCTTCCATTGAAATTGGCAACCAATGCAGGATCGGTCCAAAAAAAGGCAAAAATCAGGTTTCCAAATTTTGGAGGTTTTGAATGCATGTTCAAAGGGGTGGTGAAGAAAGAAATGACAGAAGTGGCTCCGCTATTGTATTTGGTAGTAAGTGAGTCATAGGTCATACTTGGTAGGCCATTCATTTTTTGCCTTCCCAGCATCTCTTGGCTTCCATCCAGATACTAGGAAGGAACTCCTTACTGTTGCTGAGGCCTTGGGGAAATGCTAGGAGACAACCATCTGTTTTCCTGAAAGTGGCGGATTGAAATATCAAAAGGTTTCCCTCTTGTGGAAGGCAGCCACAACAATTTGGTGGAGGACTTTTAAATTTTTGCCTTGTGGCCTGTGCAGTGTATGACTCCAAAAGGTGCTAGGCCATGGAAGTTCGATGGAGAAGAACGGTTCTGTTTATGAAGCCCTTCTCAGCATTACAAAAATGTTTAAATGTAAGCAAGATCAAGGTCCAGAAATTTAAAAAGAGGAATCAAGTAGTAAAGATATAGTTTGAGAATAATTTGGAGAAATGGAACAGCACTATCTGAGGCAAGATTATGTGGGAGGTATTTGATCAAAAGAAGTTAAATTTTGTTTCAATTTCAAAATAACAAAGCTGTTGTATGTAAACAACTCCCACAAGCTAATAACTCTGGTTTTCAGCAGAAGATTGGAGATGATCAACCCAAACCCCAGCTAACCTCTGGGTTCTCAATGAACCCTCCCACATCTCCGCAATCAAGCGCCTGAAGGTTACCACATAACTGAGGGTGGCTGAACAAGACAAAGCACAATGTTTTAGGAATCTTTAAAAGCAAACAATAACTGATTTGAAAAGGGATAAACTCAACACTTCTCAAGGAACTGAAGAGGAGGCTGGAGGAATGCAACTTTAAAAAGTAACAGAGGTATAAAATCCAGGTTTTTAGCTTAATAAAACCTCTTCAATCAAACATGAATGTCTCCAGAAAGATGATCAAGAAAGGATTGGGACCAGTATGGTCAGAGCAAGGGATCAAAGAGTGGTTTCAAACACTGAATTCTCTTCACCAGCAAGGCTATTAGTTGGTGATAAGGATCAAGCCTCAAAGGGGAAAAGACTCAGGATGAAATGGATCAGGGGGTAATCACAGATGTACCCAGGATAATGATTATAAATTACAATGATAAAAGGGGGACAGATGCACACACTCCTATGGATTATTTGGAAAAAGGTAGGGGAGAGCCCCTTCTTTTATGGGCCATGGGTCCCTATAGACTATTTACAAATGATGACAAACATAGAGCAGAAAAACAACCATTGAATTTTTTTTTAAAAATAGGAATGAGAAAAAATCAAAAGGGAAACTGATGGAAAAAAAAACAACAAAAAAATTGAAATAATTGAAAAATCTTGGACGGCAGGGATGGAGAAACACCAGCCTGTGCTAATAATAGGCACGGGCAGGAGAATCTTGGGCAAATGACCATGAAGACAGACTGACGGGCCCACGGATGGTCGCGCCAGAGCAGCCAGATGAGAGCAATCAGGTAAGATGATTGGATGGCCGCTTGAGGCAGTCATCATGGATTTGGTATCAGGGGGTGATGATCGGAGTAGGATGCTTGGGGAGATTGTTGGTCTGTTGTTTGGATGACTGGCCAAGGTGGGAGATAGGGGTACAAGAGAAAAAGACTGGTTGTGGGAATGACCAATCAAGTCAGCGGAGGGAGGTTGTTCCCGTTACCAACCTTTCCCCAATGACCAAAGTGGATGATTGGGGTGATGGATGTGAATGAATGATGGGAAAGATGAGATGAGGATGGATTTGAGGAAGAAAATCTCAATAGCCCATCCAGGGAGCAAGCTTGATGACAAGGAATTTAACCAGATAGACCATAGGGGTTCCAGTTATTGGATAAGACCCACTTCCTGTTCAAGTATTTGTAGAACAACGGGATGGGTGATTTTGAGTTGACAGGTAAGTTGGGAATGATTTGATGAGATCATTTGCCTTTCTTGGAGATCAGAAATGATTTGGAATTTGGAGAATCAGATTTGGACTTGGGAGGATATTGGATGGGTCTGGGTTGTTGAGGATGATGAGACTGGGAGGGGATGGCAGATGGGGATGGATGAATTGATTTGAGGAGGAGGAGGATGAACAATGCAACAATGGGGCTGGTGCCAGCAGGTTGGTTGGAGTGGATGGAATCAGATGAAGAGGTGCGGGGGAGATGAAAAATGAATTGCCATTGCCATTGATGTTCACAACAATCCCTGCGCCAGCAAGGGTCAAGCCAAGCCGAGCCAGCCTTCACCCATGAAAATTTGGAAAAACCAGAGGACCAAAGCAAGGAGGACAAGAATTGAACACAAGGAATGGGGAGTTGGAAACCACGGGGACCCATCCCTAAACCGCTGGGAGATGGGAAGCTGGAGGGCCTTGAGGCTGAAGGGATCTGATTCAGGAAAAAGAAATTTGATTTTTTTTTTTGGATGATGAAAGATAGCTAAAAAAAATCATAACAAATCCTCAAATTTTCTGCACTCGTCCTGAGGTGTCCCAATTTGGTCACCACATCTCTCCCCAACTTACAGAATGTCCCTAGTCTTCATCCAGATTTGAAGGGGAAAAAAAGAAGCAAGGAAATTGAAGCAAAAAAAATGGCCCTTTCTTGATCTTGAGACTGATTGGATAATTGAAAAATATCTTGATCCATCTGAAAATAGTGCTAGAAGCAGCAGAGATAAAGTAAAGGGTGTCCCAGGTGCACACTTATGTGGCATAAAATAGAGTTTCACAACAAAACGCAGCAGATGACCCTGGTGGTGCACAATTGGGAGGACTTAATTTTAGGAAAAGTTGCCTCCACAACAATAGAACTTCTTTAATTGATCAGCAGAGAACCTTCTGTCAAACTGAGTACCATCCAGCTCTTCCAGAACATAAGATCCACCTCTGACTTGACAGACCACTCAATAAGGACCATTTCAGCAATTAGAGAAAATCTTCCCCCACTGAGTCTCCAAGGATTGATTATAAGCCAAAACAAGATCACCAGGACTCAAAGAGTCCCTGGTTCTCTTTGAATGTTAATCTTCCCAATACTGAACCAATTTATTGCTTTATTCCATAATCTTCTGATAAGCTTCACTACAAACATCCTCACTCAGCTCCAGTTGCTTAGATTGGGCAACTAGTAGATAAGTGGTAGAGGAAACATGTTCCCAAGAAATACCTAAGAAAGATTCCATTTCCAGATTCAGAGGAAGGAAAGCCCTTTGACCAATGACAATTTTTTAGGGTGAGTAGCCAGTGGTTTGTTTGGTTGAAATTTGATCAGAGAAATGGACTAGAGGAAGATATTTTCAAAAATTCTTCCCACTTTCACTGGCCAGTTTGACAAGAGCAGCCTTCAAAGGAGCATGGCCTCTTTCCACCATTCCTTGACCTTCACAATAATAAGGCGTGGTCACCCTATGTTGACCAGGAAGCAATTGGATAATTTTGGCCAGTTTGCCACCAAACTCAGAGCCACCATCAGTTGAATAAGATCAGGCCAAGCCATGGCACATGCCAAGCCATAACACATTGTCCAAGTCTCATAGAGAAAAGCTGCTACTGATTCAGAGCTGAGGTTCTTGAGGAATTTTGCTTCAAAAAATCCAGAAAAATCATCTCTAGCCACAATAGGTTACTTAGCTCCACTATCCTTAATAAGAACCACATCCATAGCAATCCTCCCAAAGACAGTGGACTCCCCAGTTGGATAGCAAATTTCAGCCAGGCGCCTAAGATCATGTTTCTTGAAGACCTCACAACTCTTGCACCACTGAGAGACAGATTTCTTCAAAGATGGCCACCAGAATTGTTTTTATATTTTTCAATAAGTTTCTGTCTCTCCATGATGACCAAGTCCTTCATGGAAACTTTCCAAGTCCCAATCTTGTTTAGCAGGGATAGTTATAACAATAAGAGCACAAGGATTGCCTCTTTTCATAAGGCTAGTACCTTCTACAAAAAAGTTGGAGGACTTTCTTTTAAGGGATCAAAAATCTTTAGCTGAGAGATTGGGAGGTTCTTGGAGAGTGGAAAGATACTTCTCTATTTTAAGCCAAAATCCTTGCTGGAAGCCAGAATGATTTTGAGAGGAAAATCTGAAGACAGGTCAAATAAAAGGTTCCTCATTGTAGAAATCCACAGCAACATCCAATTCTTCATCTCCAATAAGACGTCAAGATAACCTGTCAGGAATGGTGAAAGAATTTCCAGGCTTATGAACAATATCAAAAGAATACAAATGTATAAAAGCCACCCAACAATTCATAGGATAATTTGGAAGTCTGGGGGCATTGATCATTTTTATGATGGATTGCTCGTCAGCTGGTAACCAAAGTGTTTACCCCAGAGAATAGTTCAGAGCTTCTTCAACATTCAGGCCACACCACAAAGTTCCATTTTTGGCTGGGAGTACCTAGATTCCACATCTCAAAAGAGGAGAGATTCATAAAAAGCAGGATGGTCCAAACCATTTTTGTCTTCCTGGGTAAGGACAGCCCCAAAAGATTGAGAACTCAAATTGACAGCCATCTTGATCTTGCCAGCTCCAGGTCCGTAAGTGATTTTAATCAAGACAATGTCTTTCCAAAAATTTTTTTGAGCTTCTGAAATTATTTTTCACAATCTTGGGGCCAAAGCCATTCAGAATCCTTCCTGGTTAAGCAACGCAAGGGAATACAGATTTTGGATAGAGAAGGGATGAAGATAAAAATAAAAAACAACACCTAAGAAACCTCTGACTTCAGTGGGATTCATTGGAGTTGGCCAAGAGAGGATTTTTTTGAATTTGGATGGAGCCATCCTTCTTCCTTCCTTGCAAACCACATGATCAAAAATTTCCAGAGCAGGGACACAGGCAGCCAATTTCGATGGAGAGACAGTGAGAAAAGACTCCTTGATTCAAAACAAGATCCTTTCCAAAGTGGTCTCATATTATCAGATAAATTGATTGATTCCTGCTTTCCAGGGTTAGAGCTCATTTTTATAGTCAGAAAATTGACCATTAATTTGGCCATCATCAATTAAGATACCAGCATGATCAAGGATCACATCCTGAAGGATCCAAACCATCTCAGCCTGATAAACTGAAAAAAAAAGGTGGCACCCTGGGGCAAACAACTATCTTGGAATCAACCAAGAAGAGTATTATAGTAGTGAGAGGATGAGAAATTGGATGTAAGGATTTTTTGTCATAGCCACCCATAATATCAACTAGACCATAGCAAGCTCTCCCAGAGAAGAATTCAAAGAATTCTTCAGAAGCAGGGGGAATACCAGATTCTTTAATAGTAACCTTATTTGGAGGCTGGAGATCATGAACTATTCTAAGTTTACCATTACTTTTGAGGACACAGAGGACAGGACTGGAATAGCTGGAGGTTTAATTCTCATATACACTGGTACGGACTTGTTTGCAGACCAACTTGATTAACTTGTCAACCTTAGCAGCCGGGATAGGGGTCTTTTTCTTTTTCCAGGGATCATGTTCTACTAATGCAATGATATAAGGTAGGCCATCGGATTCTTTAAAGAGACTTCTCTCTTCTTCACAGAAAGCAATAGATTTTTCTCTAAGAGCTAAGAAATTTTTGATCAAATTTAACTCATCAGGAAGAAGCCATTCATCTGGACCAAAGTTGACCACCTTCAGAAGTTCTTCAGTAACACAACCACAAGTTACAAAGGGACCATTGAGAGATCAAGATAAACCACAGTAAGGATCAAGAGATAGAGGAGGAATCATAAGATGAGGATTGAGGTTGAAAGGCATTGGTTGGTTTATTTGTTGAACCTTTTTTCCAACTGGCTTATACTTAGTGGCATAAGAGAGAAAGACTTGCTTCCTCCAAGCATTGACCAGAGAGACCTGACTACAAAATCTGATACCAAGTTCCAACATCTTCAAATATTGATGTTCAGCAACGTCCTTGAAAGGTGCCTTTTCCATAAAAGACAATCCAAAAGATGATGCATTGCTCACATTTGTGTCACAGGGTAGTTTTTTGAAAATGAAAGTAGTAGGAGCCCCTGATGGTGAACAATTGGAAGGACTTACTTCTACCCCAAATTGCCTCCACCTAAGGCCATAATCCTTCATACCAAAACCACCAAGAAGAGAATCAAGATCAGGATCTAGTTTAGAATCATTGCAGAGATTTGAAACCCCAATAGGAGACAGATGATCAGACTGAAAATAACAAGAAAAAGAAGAGACAAAAGATCCAGAGAGAGAAGAAATATTTTTAGGATTTTTGGATTTTTCATTTTTTTGAATTTCAGGTTTATTTGGATTAGAAGGAAATGATGAGGAAAAAGAAAAATATGCCTCTGAGAAAGTAGTTGATCCTTGAGTTGAAGCCTGAGGCTGGAAAGAACTAAAAATATTAGTAGGACCAACTAATCTAAAAAAATGAGAGGAAAAAAAGGTGTCCTTCTGTTTCCATTTCAGAACCAATTTAGAAGGGTGACCAGTAAAATCTTGTTCCCAACAACCAGAATCCAAGGAGCAAAGGGGAACTTCAATCTTCCTGCCATCAGAATCCGGGAGAAGAATTCTCTCCCCAGCTTGATCAGAAAACATTAGGGTTGCACCAAAATCCATTAAGAAAGGTCTTCCTAAGATCATAGGTCCATCCAAACGAGTAATCCAGTAATGAAAAGTGCAAAAAATATTTTGTCCAATCCAAACCAGCAAATCTTGCAAAATACCTACTAATTTGCATGTCTGATTCCCTATACCATACACAGCAGCGTTAAAGCTGACCCTTGGACTGAGTTTGAGTTTGCAGGCCATGACATCCAAAATTAAATTAAGCTGGGAACCAGAATCCACCAGAAGAGAAAAAGTTTTAGCAGAGTCACCAAGATAGCAGGAGAGGAAACCAAGAGGAGAGGAATAAAAGTTGGCATCTGAAGGGGGATCTGTTCCACCAGATTCCTCCATCACACTACCAGAAGAAAATTTTAATTTGTCCAGACCAATCTCTACTTGTTGAAAAGAAACACATTTCTTCATCCCTTCAGCCACAGATGGAGAGATTGACAGTAGTTCAGCCACAGACAGATCAGGAATTTTTATATCAGAGATTTTCTAATACTCCTTACACAGCATTGGGGTGATCCTTGGAAATGCCCTTCTCAAATCAAACTTTGGGCTGGCCGGAGGGAGGATGATCAGGTGTAGCAGGTACTGGATCAGGTTACAAAGGTTGAGGTGCTTGAAAAGATTGAACAGGAGGAGGATAAGAGTAGTCCTGGAACCTTTTGATAAGTGGTTTCCTTTCCACTTGCATGTCTTCTATATCAGAGGAAGGGGGCTCAGGTGAGGATCAACTTTTGATGGGTTTTCAAAGGATTGAATATGGAACTGGAGGAGACTTGTGAGGTTTGGGTTCCTCATGGCTTTTCCTAGCTGGATCAGACTGATAAGTGCCGGAGAAGCTGGAAAAAGTGACAGCTGGAGGATACCAAGGTTTTAAAGTGCCACAGGATGATCAAAAATCCAAGGAGACCAAAGATGCTTTCTTGGGAGTTGGTGGTTGATAAGAGGCCATCACATGAAGGATTGGAAAAGAAAAATCAAAAGGGACCAAAGCACCATTAGGAAGAAAGAAATTGTTTCCATTTTGCTCCACAAGTTTTCCCTCCTTGTCCTTCTTGATTTCAGGACATCTCCCAGTACCATGGCCTTCCCTATGACAGCAATAGCAGACTAGAGTGGTTTTAGGAACAGAGTTAGAAGGTTTAGGAGTAGCTAAAGAAGAAATTTTCTGATAAATTTTGTTTTGAAAGGCCTGAAATAATGTAATGATCTCATCTATGGTAGCAGTTTCCTTATTGGCGTGGGAATTTGGTTTAGGCCTGCAATTTGGTTCCATCTTGTTCATTATTTAATTAGACTCTTTAAAGGAAGGGGCATGTACTGGTTCAGTGACTCTAGTTTGTTCAAAAGTAAGAGCTGTTTGATGTTTCATCACTTTATCCACTGAATTCCTTAGGACCAGAAAAGCAGGGAGCTTGAACCAATTATCTCTAGTAGTAATCATAGATCCAGATTTAAATAATTCATTTCTAATCCTTTCCTGTACTCCTGGAGAGAAAGACTGGAAAAACCAACCTTAAATTTTGTCTACTGTGTTGATGTGATCTTTTCTGATGAGGTAAGGATGAATAGGATCCCAAGATTTTCTAAAAGATTGATAATCAGAGGCTGAAGAGACACCACCATTGGAGATCCATTGGGAAACCAGAGCATCCAAGTCCTGTAAGGTAAACCTAGCCATGCCTATTTTTCCCCAATAAGTCAACATAGCCTATTTCAAGAGCCTCCAGTTATGATTTTCAAATCAATCAAACAATTTGATCACTTACATAATATCATCAGAGGAGATAAAAAATAGTAACTGATAAGCAATCTCATTTTTACTTGCACCATCCACTTCAGCAGGCATTTAATTGGAGTCCAAGAATCTTTCAACATTTGGTCCATTGAAACCTAAGTTCTTGTTTTGGGGCTTGATCTTGACCATCTTGACCCAAAAAGAGGAGGAGGAGGTACCAGTAGATTCCATCTTGAAGAGCAGAGTTCCTAAGAGATCCAAATAGCAGAATTCCAATGAGGATCACAAGTGTGGCAAGAGTAGAGTTTTAACATAAAGGCAACAAGGATCTTTCCCAGATGGTGCAAAATTGGGAGGACTTACTTCTGGAACAAGTTTCCTCCATGGATAAGATCTGGATTATAATTCAAAAAGGAAAAAAAAATTGAATTGGATCTCAAATTTGATTCTTCAAGTCTGGGACTGTAAATACCAAGGTTGCTGTTTTGATCCCTGCCTGCGGGAAAAAAAATAAGACTCCAAACAGTGCTAGGCCATCGCAGTTCTGTGGAGGGGAAAGGTGCTATTTTGGATGCCCTCCTGAGCTTTATAAAAATATTTCAATGTAACCAAGATCAAGATCCATAAATTTAAAGTGAGGAATCAAGTAGTAAGGATAAAGTTTGAGAATATTTGGTAGCAATGGAACAGCACTATCTGTGTCAAGATTATGTTGGAGATATTTGATCAAGAGATGTTAAATTTTGTTTAAATTTCAAAAGAACAAAGCTGTTGTACGTAAACAACGCCCAAAAGCTAATAACTCTGGTTGTCAGCAGAAGATTGGGGTGCTCAACTCAAACCCCAGCCAACCTCCAGGTTCTCAATGAAACCTCCCAAATCACCACAATCAAGCGCTTGAAGGGTACCACATAACTGAGGGTGTCTGGACAAGACAAAGCACAATTTTTTGGGAAGCTCTGAAAGCAAAAAATGACTGATTTGAACAGGGATAGCCTCAACACTTCTCAAGGAACTCAAGAGTAGGCTGGCAGAATTCAACTTTGAAAAGTAACAGAGGCATAAAACTCCAGGGTTTAAGCTTAATAAAACCTCTTCAATCAAACGTGATTGGCTCCGGAAAGATGATAAAAAAAGGATCAGGACCAGTATGGTCAGTGGAAGGGATTAAAGAGTGGTTTAACACACTCTATAATTCAAAAAGACAGAATTGTCTTCAAAAAGCAAGGATATTGGTTGTTGGTAAGGATCAGGCCTCAAAGGGGCAAAGACTCAGGATGAAATGGATCGGGATGAAATCAAAGATATACCCAGGATAATGATTATAAATTACAATGCTAACAGGGGGGAAAGATGCACACACTCCCATGGATGATTTTGAGAAAGGTAGGGGAGAGCCCCTCCTTTTGTGGGACATGGTTCCCTATAGACTATTTACAAATGATGACACAGATAGAGCAGAAAAACAAAAATTGAATCTTGTTTTAAAAATAGGCACTAGAAAAAAGCAAAAGGGAAACTGATGGGAAAAAAACAACAACAAAACAATTGAAATAATTAAAGAATCTTGGACGGCAGGGATGGAGAGACACCAGCCCGTGCCAATAATGGGAACAGGCAGGAGACCCGCAGGCAAAGGACCGCGCAGACATACTGATGGGCCCGCGGATGGTTGCGCAAGAGTGGCAGGAGGAGAGCAATTGGGTCAGATTATTGGACAGCCGCTGGAGGCAGTCAAGATGGATGTGGTAGCAGGCGGTGATGATTGGAGGAGGACGCTTGGCAAGATTGTTGGTCCATTGGTTGTATTACTGGCCAAGGTGGGAGATAGGGGTACGAGAGGGCAAGACCAGTTGTTGGAACAACCAATTGAGTCAGCGGAGGGAGGTTGTTCCTGTGACGGACCTTGCACGGGTGACCGAACCGAATGATGGGGGTGAGGGATGTGAATGAATGATGAGCAAGATGAGACAAGGATGGATCAAAGGGAGGAGCTCTCAACATCTCATCCAGGTAGAAAGCTTGATGAAAAGAACTTGAGCCAGATAGACCATAGAGGTTCCAGTTATTGGATAAGACCCACTTCCTGTTCACGTATTTGTAGAACAATGGGATGGGTGATTTTGAGTTTTAGGGTAATTTGGGAATGATTCAATGAAATTTTTTTGTGTTTTTTGGAGATCAGAAAGGATTTAGAATTTGGACAATCAGATTTGGACTGTGGAGGATATTGGATGACTCTGGGCTTTTGAGGATGATGAGGAATAGGAGCAGATGGCAGATTGGGATGGATGAATTGATTTTTCAAGGAGGAGGATGAGAAATGGGACAATGGGGGTGGTGTTGGCAGCTTGGTTGGATTGGATGGAATTGGATGAAGAGGTGCTGGGAGATGACCAATGAATGGCCATTGCTGTCAACTTTGAAAACAATGCCGGTGCCAGAAAGGGTCAAGCCAAGCCAAGCTAGCCTTCACCCGCCCAAATTTGGAACAAGCAGAGGACTGAAGCAAGGAGGACAAGAATTAAACACAAGACCTGGGGAGTCAGACACCCCAGGGACCCATCCCCAAACTGCACGCAGATGGGGAAGCTGGAGGCTCTGGAGGCTGAAGGTATCTGATTTAGTAAAAAGAAATTCAATTTTTTTTTTTTTGGATGATGAAAGATAGATAAAAAAAATCATAAAAAATTCTCAAATTTTCCTCACTGCTCCTGAGGTGTCCAGATTTTGTCACCACAGCCAGGAAGGCTCCATCCTCATGCAGACGTTCAAAAGATAAGGAGAGGGGAGGAGGAACCCCTGTTGCGCGGTCCAATATGCTTTGGGAAGTATGGAGAAGAGTGAGAATTGGCACAAAAATGATGGGAGCGGGGATAGGATCAAAAGTTAGTCCTTCCTTGTATGTGCCTCCAATGAATTTCAGCACAAGCAGCTACCCTTGTGTCACAGGTTTGAGAAACCCAGATTTTGTTGCAGGTTGAAGATTAAAAAAAGAGGAGATAACCTGTCACACTTTGAGCTTAAGGGTTATTGTCCTCCTAGTTTTACATACTCTTTTTCTTCAAGTACCATCTACCTCAGTCCATAAGTGTGAGAAACTAGAAGCATAACGTCAATGGTGCCTTCTGCTTATCAAATCTGGCTTGTATAACAATCTTCCATTCTCAGCAACTGACTCAGAATCAACTTGTAAACCTCCCAGTCAAGTATACCTTGGTCAACCATCCATTTGGTTTCAGCCCTTTCCACCCTGGGTATCAATATCCCTTGTGTTCCCATTTCAGGTCACATGCTATTGCTATTTTGCACTCATGCTAGTCAAACCATCTCAACTTTATAGTTTGCAAATGGACTAGTCCCTTACCCTGCATAAACTAAACCTTCATATTTTCATTGCTTCTGAGGTCATTCACTCATGTTTCAACCATAAAATTCCAATAAATTTTTCCCCTATTGTCTTGCACTTACGCTAAGACCTTGGAATTGATTCATACTGTCATTTCATTTTGTACTCTGTACATGTCATTTGTTGCCTCACCACTCAGCACTGTAGTTGACCATCCATCAGTTTGTATCTAGTCATCTTGGATTAGCTTATAAAGGCTACTCCATTTGCCTGAGGAATATCTCCTCAGTTAGTTAATTTCATACATTCTCGCATTTGCTAAATCCAGTCATCACATTTGGCTTTGGTTTGGTTTCCTTCCAATTAGAACATTCATCCCTCTTGCTGTGTGTTCAGTTACTCCACCATAAGTTTGCGCTTTGCAGTTAGCCCTTGTTAACTTTTACTTTCCCTTGGACTCAGCTTTCCTTTTGCTCTCACAATCACCTAAGATTGCCCTATAGTGCTTTGGGTGGTTGTGTGACACAACCAAGGGAGAAAATTTGGTTGAGGTGCGTGCCTTTGGTAGAAAATACAAACCGTTTGCCAACAAGTTCTGACTAAAGAACAAGCCAATGCCCCAGAACCTCAATAAAGCAATGAAGCCTATCCCTTGGTTGCAGGACCCTTATGAGTTGCCTTTGACACTTGCAATCCTGGAGAAGGATCCAACAGGTTTGAAGGAGGGGCAGATGGCAGAACTCAACTTTGGGCCGGAGGGGTGGTTGCAAGAGGAAGAAGTACAATTACTCAAGGCAGTGATTTTCATGCGGAGGAGGTTTCTGTCTTTTAGTCAGGAAGAGCGGGGGTAACTCAGGCATGAGATTGCAGAACCCTACCGGATACCTACGGTGCCTCACAACCGTTTCCAGATCAAATCCATTCCTATTCTGGTAGTGGTTAGGGAACAGTTTACAGAGTTGGTGCGGGGGCTTTTGGGGACAGGTCTGTACAAGTGTTCTTCTTCTAGTTAGTCTAGTCCCATTTTTGCGGTACTAAAGCAGGACAGGAAGAGTTTGCAGATTTTCCACAACCTGCAGAGGTTCAACTTGGTCACAATCAGAGATGCGGGGTTTCCTCTACAGGTGGAGGAGTTTGTGGAGAATGTGACCAGAAGAGTCTGCTACGGGCTAGTAGACCTCATGGGAGGTTACAATCAGCAGGAGCTACATCCAGAGATTCTTCCAATGAAGGTTTTTGAAACACTGTTGGGGCAGCTTCAGTTAATGCGGCTTCCGCAAGGGGCAACTAATTTGGTAGCCATTTACCAGGTGGAAGTGACTTGGATTTTGCAGGATGATGTTCCAGAAACAGTGCGGATATTCAACAACAATGCGGAGATCAAGGGGCCACGGAGCATTTATGGAAGAGAAACTATTGCGGGAAATTCAGGAATCAGGTGGTTTGTCTGGGAGTACGCGCGGACTTTGAAGAGAATCTTGTTCCAGATCAAGGAAGCATGTTTTACTGTTTATGGTAAAAGGTTTGTGGTGTGCCTCCAGGCCTGAGAAGTCCTTGGCCACAAGGTTTCTGAAAAACGGAGGAAAATTGGTAAGGAAAAAGTTAACAAATTTTTGGAATGGCCTACTCCATGGAATGCTACTCACTTTCCCAGTTTTTAGTTTTATACAGATGGGTAAGGATATTCATTGAGCATTTGGCATAGATATCTAGCCCTTTGCAGAAGCCAATTAGGAAGGGGGTGGAGTGGGTGTGGACAGAGGAATGGGATTTTTTGTTCCAGGAGCTAAAGGAGGTTTTTGGGTGGCAAATACTGTTGAATGACATTGAATAAAAGAAAGGAGGGATCCCCCTAGTGGTGGACTCAATTGAGTTTTGTGCGGGCAGTTTGCTTACCCAGGAAGGCAAAGGGGAAGACAGGCCAGTACTCTATGAGTTGGTAACCTTTTTAGAGGCGGAATCTTTGTAATCGCAGCCCAAGTTGGATTTTTGCAGAGTGACAATGATTGTGCAGAGATTACAGCATGTACTTTGGGGGGTTTCTTTTGAACTCCTGGTGGGTGCAGAAGCACTGGCCAGAATGATTAATTCTCCAACCTTGCCTAATTCTCCTATGACACAGTGGATTGCATACTTAAAATTGTTCAATTTCACAGTTTGTGTTCAAAATTGGGTGAGGAGTGTTGAATACCACTTTTGTGAGAGTGTAGCTAGGTGAGGTGTGTTCAAAATTGGGTGAGGGGTTCTGAATACCACTGTGGTGAGAGTGTAGCTAGGTGAGGTTTGTTCAAAATTGGGTGAGGAGTGTTGAATACCACTTTGGTGAGAGTGTAGCTAGGTGAGGTGTGTTCAAAATTGGGTGAGGAGTGTTGAATACCACTTTGGTGAGAGTGTAGCTAGGTGAGGTGTGTTCAAAGTTGGGTGAGGAGTATTGAATACCACTGTGGTGAGAGTGTAGCTAGGTGAGGTGTTTTCAAAATTGGGTGAGGAGTGTTCAAAATTGGGTGAGGTGTGTTCAAAATTGGGTGAGGTGTGTTCAAAATTGGGTAAGGTGTGTTGAAAAGTGGTGAGGAGTGATGGGAGGAAGTCAAGTGTGGTTTGGGGGGGAATTGCTTATGTAATCAGTGCACCTGGACCATAGTTGACTTCACCCAGTCCAAATTCCTGCCCATGCCCTACTATAGAGGTGGACCACACTTGGGTTCTGACAGCCCAAATTCTGGTACCTTGCCTACTATGTGAGGTGGACCACACTTGGGTCTCTCAGAAGGCTCATCTCTGTTCCACCACACACCACAGGAGTGCACTGCACTGGGCAGGCACGTTCCAGGGAAGGCATTTACAGTGCTGGATGCTTTTTCACGGTATCCGGAGGTCAGGCGCATGGCAGAAGGGAACTTGGAAGTGGAGAAGAAGCTTCTGATAGTGGAAACTGCAGCTGCAGAGGTTGGGAAACATCCCCTGAAACAGTTTGGAAGGCTTCATGCATTCGACAAGTATCTTTGGGTTCTCCTTTTTCCTGAAGGTTTGTTGGCAACAGAGGTTAGATGGGTTTGGCGGAAGGTCTTGCTTTTCTTTTTCCAGGACAGTCAGTTGTGGAAGCGGGAAATTCCAGTACCTTTATTTGTGGTCACAAGGCGGGAGGATCAGGAGGAGTTGATGCGGAATCTTCACAATGATTTGGGCCATTGGGGAGAGGCAGAGATGCAGAGAAGATTTAAGACCAGGTTCTGGTGGCCCTGTCTGGGGCAAACGGTGCAAGATTGGGTGTGCAGTTGTGAAGCCTGTCAGCAGCTGAGTACCAGATTACCTAGGGAGGTGGGTATTACAATGGGTTAGGACGCCCTTTTTGGAGGGTCTCTGTGGATGTGGTCCATATCAAGGCAGGAAAGTCCCCTTATCTGCTTGTGGCTTGGGAGAAATTGTTGGGATGGGTGGTGGTGCGTCCATTGGTTAAGCTGTCTGCAAAGAAGGTGTGGAGGATTTTGGAGGAGGATTTTTTTGCTTGTTTTGGATTTTTGGGGCTAATCACGTTGGATGGTGGGGCGGAGTTTTGGGGTGATCTTTGGGGGCTGGTTGAATCTTGCAGAGAAGAGTTTGGGCAAGTTATGAAATATTATGTGGAGGGAGTGGGGGCAATAGAAAGGGGTCTTCAGCCAATTAATGAAGCAATGGTCAAGATCTGCGGAAGTAACGGGAAGGAGTTTCAGGAAGCCCTGCCAGTCATTCTGTTTTCAGATTGGATATCAGTCAAGCAGGGGACAGGTTATTTGCCTTACAATCTCTTGTATGGGCGGCAGCTGTTGCCTCCAGTAGATATCAAAAACTTGACTTATATTTCAATTAACTGGTGGAAAGTTAAGAACATGGAGGATCTAGTTGTGGCATGGGCAGAGAAACTTTTTTGCAGTGGGAGGAAACAATGGCAAAGGCGGCAAAGATGCTTTGGGAAAGTTTGGATCAGTCGTTTTGGTACTTGGACAAGCATTCTTCTGATTTCTTGCGGGTCCCTTTGCGGAGAGGCAAGCTGCTTCTCCTTTACAATGACGCAGTGGGGTAAGCATTTTGTAGATTGCTGGAATGGTCCTTATTAGGTTTTTAGCCTGTTTCTGGGTGGAATTTATCACTTGGAGGTATTGGATGGCACTCTTCTCAAGTGGAAGGTGGTGGCGGCTCACGTTAAGAAGTTCCACATGCAGGGCACTATAGATTTTGGTGAAACCACTGGGTTCAGGAGATGACAATCAAGAGGTGGTCAACGTAAGTGAGCCAGCTGCGGAGGAGAGGGAGTCTTTGGAGGAGGAGTCCTTGGAGGAAGAAATGTTGGGGTCAACATTCAAGTTGTGGGGGGATGGGGAAGCTCAGATCACTGGAGCAGTGTGGAAGGTCTAGTCCTAGATTCTTTTGTCTGGGGTGGTCCAGGTCCCTTGGGATATATTTATTTGCGGATTTTGGAGTCTTTTCTTTGTCTAATTTTTATTTTTTTCATTCTCATATTTGGAGGGGTTCTCACTAGGGGTTGCGGAGTTCCTTTTTTTTTGTTTCTCATTCTTTAGGATGGTGTGGGGATTCAAGAGGATTCCTTTCTGGGGCCGGCCAGGAATCTTATTTATTTATTCATTTATGTAAAAGATTTAGGGGGCGCGGAAATAATTCAAAAGGAGGGAGAAATCTAGGGAAGGAAGATGATGCAGCGGAGCCTGCGGCAGAGATCACCACCTGAACAATGATGCTTGCAGAGAAGCTTGCAATGCTCTGCAGCTGGGATCCCAACCAAACTTTGGAGGATGCCCAGTATTTGCTCATCCAATTTGCGGAGGTACAATTCAATTTTGGCTACCTCAATTCCTTTGCCGCCTTCTTTGTCATTGCTTTGGATGGCCGCATGGTATGGAGAGACCAGGATGAATTGGGTTGACCTAGAAGGGTGGGATTCAGAGGTCTGTGAGAAGATAAAAGGAGATGGGGTCTGGATTAGAGACAAGCAACACCAAGATCTTTGGACTGGGGATGGAGCCAACAGTGATTCAGAATGAGGCAGGGGAGCTGTGTGAGGATGAGGAGGGGTCAGTAAAAAGAAATGAAAAAAAATGAAAACATTAAAAAAAATAAAAAAAAATAAAAAAAATACAAAAAATAAAAAAAAAACAAAAAAAATAAAAAAAATAAAAAAAATAAAAAAAAAAAAAAAAAAAAACTTGTGGGGTACAGGAGGTGAATTGGAGCTAATTACAATGACCAAGCGTGGGGACTCAGCCTCTGCAGGAGGTTTTGTGGTTGGAGGAGACGCGGTGGGAGTTGTGGACACCGGAGGAGTGGGTGATGGCGGATGCAAGAGTGGGACGTTGGGTGCTGTTGGTGGGATTATTGCAGGCATTGCTACTTGTAAAAAGACTGGAGCTGTGTTGGTCCCAGATGATACTTTGCCAAGTCCAAAATTCATTTTATGGCATTGGCACCAGGCTTGGGTACCATCTCCCCAGGAAGCGGCAGTAGGGAAGTCCATGCATCAAGGAGGGGGGGAAAGATGGTCCATGGCCTCCCAAACAGGCAAAAATGGTGGGCGCAGTCCAGCTCTGGAGTCCAATCTTTGGTCTTAATTGAATCATCATCATCCACCAACAAATCAGCCATTGTTCTGCGGCGGGTTCCAGTGGAAGAGCAAGGACGGGGTGGAGGGAAAGTCCGCAAGGATCCAGGGGTTGGAGCAACAAACAAGCACCTGCAGTGGCCTAGAAAACAGGTTTTTCAGGCTGGGAAACAGGAGGTTTGGGTGCACGTTCTCTGCATCTTTGAGCAGTATTTGCACTTTTCCATGGAGGGATTTTTTCTTTCTTTTTGAATTTGGAGGATTTTAGGAGTTGGGATCCAAACGGTTTGGTGGATGTTCTGGTTTTTATGAGCGCATGAATCCTGGGGACAGAATTCAAGTTGTGGGGGATTTAAAGGTTATTTATAGACACGGAGGAAAGTGGGCTCACCACTGGACATTTGACTTGGAGCCGCTCAGCTGTTTGTGGGAGTTGGCAGTAGAATAGGCTCAGAGAATCATGTTGGCAGACTCTCTATTGCAGAGTACAATATCTGAGGGCTCAGCATTTGTGTGACGCGCTCCTTTTGTGGGAACAATGACAAGCATTGGCTGGATTTTTTTGCGTTTTTCAGACATTGCGTGGTTGAAAATAAATTTCCCTCTGCTGCGGTGGGTTTACTAATGTAGAAGCTAGTTATCAAAGCTAAAAAGTACGGATTAGGCCCATAATGGGATAAGCACAAAGATTGAGAAGCACTGTGTGGCAATGAATGCTGTAGTTTAGGAGGCGGTGTGCAGATTGTTGGAGATTTTTAGTTATGCCACATGTGGGATTGGGAGTGATGTGCTAGGGAAGATTGAGGAGGATCTGTTTTTGGTAATGCATTGGCCAACTCCACTGTTAGGGGGTTTGGCAACAGGATCACCAAATCTACTGAAAATCATTGGATTAGGTAAAGATTGTGTCAGAAATCTCAACTTAGACTTTTTCTTTCATCTTCATTCCTGTTCTGTTGCTTCATTCCTTTTTTTCTTTTCTATTCCTTTTTGTTTTGTTTTGGTCTGGAGCCCAAGCCCGCGCGCCTCTCAGTCACCATCACGCGCGCTCTGTTTCTGGCTCACGGTTTCCTATTTGTAATGCTCGACTGAAAACCTGTGTTCGCCCCTAGGGCTCTCAGGTCCTCTCAGTTGGGTAAGTGCCTCTTCACGATCCTCGTCTCTCTCTTTCAAGTTAGGATCCCAGATTGAACATGCTTCCTGAATAACCTTCTAGTTGATGTTGTCTGTGACTCACTTGTGTTTCTAATTGCCTACCGGAGTCTCACTTGTGTCTCTTACTGCCTACCGGGTTTAGCTCATCCTCTATTTTGGTTTTTTCAGGTTATTCCCTCTTTCTTATCTTCTCTTGTTTCTCATGCTGTTTTCGAACCTTTTTCTGATAATCAAGTGTTATTTAAGCCTGTCACATTTTCAGATTGGACTATTGTTAAGGAGGCTCAGTGCAAACGCATGGAGGAAGTGTGAAAAGGGGTCTTTCATTAGCAGTTCACATTCCTTTTTGGAGTAGCAAATGCAGGTCAGTGCGTAATGCACGGTGTGGTGTCATTATATAGCCTCAGGTCGGGGACTGCGTTGCGGCCTGCACGCTCAGCATCTGGTAGGTTAGGCTCAGCAGTGGGGGTGCGCCGGTCCTCAGCAGTAGCTGCTGCGGGTTCAGCAGTAGCTGCTGCGGGCTCAGCAGTGGGCGCGGAGGGATTGAGCACGCGACTGCGGGCCGGGCCTGACTAAGGGAGGCGGGCCGCGACCCGCTTGGATGTCCGACTCACGGATGGAGCTGGGCCAACCAGGTTCTCGGAACGGCTAGTCAGGGGGGAAAAAGCGGGGCGACAGCGGGGCTATATGCGTGGGCAGCCGCGCGCAAGCGCGGGCCGGCCACGGGACAGGAAATCCACGACGGCGCGTCGGGTGGATGCGCGCAAGCGCGGCGAACTTTGGGTATCGCGCGGCGGAGGGCGGCGCCACGAAAAGACAAACCGGATGCGCGTAATGGCAGGCAAGCTGGCGGGGATAGGGTATGGGTATGGGTTGGGGGATGGGTCAGGGTTCTGGGTCTAGGGTTCCTTCTTCATGGTTGCCAGTCTGTCTTTGTGCTTGTACTTAGGTTAGGGTTGAGGGGGAGGGCTCAAATACCTTTCCCCTCGACTCCGGGTTGTAGGGGGGGAGGATCTCTTCATCCATCTATCTCTATATCTCTATCTCTCTATCTCTCTCTCTCTCTCTCTCTTGGAGAAAAGGAAAGGAAGCATTCTCAGTCTTACAGACGCTAGAACCATTGATCCCGTAACTAGGGACAACTTCTTGAGGGACAACCTCTAAAGTTTGCACAACGGAGACAAGTTGTGTCTTTCATTTGTGGCTTGCAGTATTTTTTTTATTTATAATGAAGCTTTTCTTTAGTTGTATGGGAGGGGGGTAGTCTACAATCATTGGAGTTGAACTTTATGGGGTATTATCACGGCAAATTATAGTGTTATTCTTTTCTTCTGTTAATTTGGAGTGTAGTTACCTGCAAGAGTTCTTGGAGGTCATATATAGGGAAATAGTTCAAGTGCAGAGCTTTTTGGGGAGTCCTTCATGTTTATTACTATTATTTCATCACAAGTTAGCTTTATTTGTTTCCGGGTTGAGTGCAGAAGCAGGATTTCATTAATAATTGCGGATGTATGGGATTGTGACTCAAGGCCTAGTGGGCTTTCCGGATATTTCAGAGAGATTGTAGCAGAGAGATTCATATTGTTGCGGGGAATTTACCAAAATCACAATCTGTTTCCACACTGCCTAGCATGCAGAGGATCTGTAGCTTCAAAGATGTTCATCCTCAGTGGAGGTTGGACTATGACCCTTGCATTTCTAGTTCTGTAAGTTAACTTAAGTTGGATTGTTTAAGTTGGATTGTTCAAATCACCATGTGATTAATTCTTTTTGATTAATGCTTATTGATTAATTCTTTCTGATTAATAATTCCTGATTCACTAATGATTGATCCTTTTTAATTTTTCAAGTGCAATGTTGATGAGATGCTAATCATTCCACAGTTACGTGAAAAAGTGAAAGCAATGATCTTTGAATCTCCAGATTATGAACAAAGCGGCCTATTGAATTATATACTTTAGAAGATTACAAAATATCAATCAAAGGCAAGACTTGAACCTAAATTCTTACAATCAAGTAGTGGCAGGCCAAAATTGACAGATACACGGCAAGAAACATCTTATTTTGAGCATGTTGAAATTCAACTCAAGGGGGGAAAAGGACTAGTAGGGCTCCAAACAAGAAAAGACAAAAGATTGTAAGTCTTTTCTTTTGGGATATGTTCATTTTTTTTGTTTAATGAACTTAGTTACTAACTAATGATGAATTGTTATTCAAAGTTAGCAGAATATGACTCTAAATTTCATAGTTCAGAGGAAGAGACTGAAATTGAAATGGGATCACTTAATTTGGAATCAGAATCCTCTTCAGAGGAAGAGAATGTCTATCAAAGCTCAACCAGAAGTTCATCATTTGTGAGTATTCATTTAATTGATCTTATTAAAGAAATGAATAATCAGTTATTTTTCATGATAGCAACAAAATGTGAAATACCTCAATCAAATACCCAAGAAATTCCATAAGTTGTTGGGTGATTTTTGAGATCTCATTGGAGATGTGAATTGCTGATTTAGATTCATGGCTGAATTTCTTGGTTAGGAATAACATGGTTGGTTTAAAGTCAAAAAAATTAAATGATTGAAACATGAGAAAAAATAAAGCATTCTAAATTAATATCCTTGGTGGTGCAAAGGATGCTGAAAAGACTTGATTTTGAAGAAATCAATGAAAAGATGCCCTCCTCAAAATGGCTGTCTGAATTATATATTGGTTAAATCATAGCAGACAAATATTCCAGACCTATATGTTTCATTACATTGGAGTCATGTGATACTTATACTCCAATGAAAAATGGTGTTACTTATCAATCAGATCCAATTTTCATTTACTTTTTAAACAATAACCACTGGTTTAAATTAGTCATTGAGGGAGAAATGATTCCAATCCCACCCATTGTACCAAAACCAGGTTCCTTCATTTCTAAAAAGCCTCTTTTTGGGTTGATCATCTCAAAAATCAACTGCAAATTTATTCTAGATTAAACGGATTATAGACTTTGACTTCATATCATCATTGGGTTTCATATAATTTGAAATTATAATGCAGCTAAAAAGTTCTATTTATATAAAGGGTTATTACATTTTGAACATCATTATGTTGGTTTTTTTGAGTTAACATCATTATATTGAGTTTTTTCAATGAGAATTTAATTGTAAGTCAGTTCAATTAACACATGTTGAACTTTTTTTTGGTTTTTTACTTTAGGGCTGGTCAAAAGACTTCTTTTATTTTTTTTCCTGGTCAAAAGACTGGTATTTTTTTGGCACTCTTACTCTAGGGCTGGTCCAAAGACTTCTTTACTCTTTTGACCCTTTTAATTTAAGGCTAGTCAAGTTAAACTTACTTTAGGGCTTGTCAAGTTACTTGTATTTTTTTTTTGGTTTTTTTACTTTAGGGCTTGTCATGTTACTTGTCTTTTTTTTATTTGGTGTTTTTACTTTAGGGCTTGTCAATTTACTTGTCTTGTTTTTGGTGTTTTTACTTTAGGGATTTTTAAGCTACTTGTCTTTTTTTTGGTGTTTTTACTTTAGGGCTAGTCCAGTTACTTTTAATCTTTCTGGGTCTTTTTAATTTAGGGCTAGTCCATTGGATAGTCCCAGTTATTTTTTGTTTTTTAATTATTTATTCATTTATTTATTTTTTTAACCAAAAAATCAACATTTTTTGATTTCTTTGATTTTTTGGTTGATTCCTGTTTTTTGGAAGTTTTATTTGATTCATGGGTTATGTTAGTGCCCTTTCATTCCATTTCTTTTGTAGTCATTGTTGTTTTTTTTTGGCTCACCACAGTCTGGTGGCTTTTGGATGCCACATGAATAATTTTGAGCTGTGTATAACTCCACACAGCTCATATGTAGTCGTGTGGAATCCCACACGCTGTCAGACCAGGCTGGGTTGGCCGTGCAACTCTTTGAGCCATGGAGGGTAGTACACAGCTTGGATTGGACCATTTTGCATGGCACACAGCCCCTTTTGAACTGTTTCCAAATCTTAATGAGCAGTGAATTCAACATTAATGAGCCATGAATTTAAAATTAATGACATGTGAATTTAACATTACCCTAAAAATAAATCTAAAATAAATTAAATCAATAAAATAAAATAAAAATAACATAAATAAACTTGAAAAATAAAAATAAAAATAAAAATAAAAATAAAAATAAAAATAAAAATAAAAATAAAAATAAAAATAAAAATAAAAATAAAAATAAAAATAAAAATAAAAATAAAAATAAAAATAAAAATAAAAATAAAAATAAAAATAAAAATAAAAATAAAAATAAAAATAAAAATAAAAATGAAAATAAAAATAAAAATAAAAATAAAAATAAAAATAAAAATAAAAATAAAAATAAAAATAAAAATAAAAATAAAAATAAAAATAAAAATAAAAATAAAAATAAAAATAAAAATAAAAATAAAAATAAAAATAAAAATAAAAATAAAAATAAAAATAAAAATAAAAATAAAAATAAAAATAAAAATAAAAATAAAAATAAAAATCAAAATAAAAATAAAAATAAAAATAAAAATAAAAATAAAAATAAAAATAAAAATAAAAATAAAAATAAAAATAAAAATAAAAATAAAAATAAAAATAAAAATAAAAATAAAAATAAAAATAAAAATAAAAATAAAAATAAAAATAAAAATAAAAATAAAAATAAAAATAAAAATAAAAATAAAAATAAAAATAAAAATAAAAATAAAAATAAAAATAAAAATAAAAATAAAAATAAAAATAAAAATAAAAATAAAAATAAAAATAAAAATAAAAATAAAAATAAAAATAAAAATAAAAATAAAAATAAAAATAAAAATAAAAATAAAAATAAAAATAAAAATAAAAATAAAAATAAAAATAAAAATAAAAATAAAAATAAAAATAAAAATAAAAATAAAAATAAAAATAAAAATTAAAATTAAAATTAAAATTAAAATTAAAATTAAAATTAAAATTAAAATTAAAATTAAAATTAAAATAAAAATAAAAATGAAAATGAAAATGAAAATGAAAATGACAATTAAAATGAAAATGAAATGTTAATTAAACAATTAACAACAATTTTCACCAAAATCTTTCAGGATTACATTGGCCAAGATTTCTAATTTAGGATTTTTGTTGCTGCTGACAAGCCAAATATTTTTCACTGGCTGCAGCTAATTAACTATCAGTTGGATGCTTAGCAATCAGGCTGTTACAATGAATGAGGCTCACCACACCTCCAAATCCCCTCAAGCCATCAACACCCAGATCCTCAGCTGCTAATGCAGGTTCAATGTCAATCTGTTTCTTGGAGCCAAAAAAACCAAATTTAAAACTTGGGTGAGAGGCAGGAAATACCCAGGTGAAAGAAAAAAAACGTACCTTTGAGATTTTAAAAATATAAATGTGAACCTATTGGTGAAATATTACAGTTGGTTTCACAGATATTCAGGTTCATCAGACTTCAGCTGTGTGCTTACTTTTTTTAAATTTTCAAAAGATATTGAGATTAATCATAATTCACTTGTCACTATTTTTTGGAATGTTTGATCATCATTTTTTTGTCTGGGGTATTCCAGTACACAAATGTTTTATCTGTTATGTTCTATACATCATAAATCCAAAGATGAATCCCAAGTGAGTTTCATTTTCATTAATTTGGATGCTGAAGTGAATTCCAGTTTCTGCATTTAGGAATTCCCAGTGACATCCATTGTCCAGCTGGATGAATAATGTTCCAATTCTATTTTTTTTTTGATGTAAACTTTGGTGAAGTTAAGATTCTCCATTGGTGAAGAGAGGTTTCCTGCAAAGGGAGGAAATGGGTCAGTAAATTAAACTATAAGGTGACATGGAGTCACTGGCCACGCAGAAACATCAATTTTTCCCTGTTGCATGGTCTTACATGTTGACTGATAGGGCCCAAGGCTTTAGTTGACTGATTGGGTGATGGGCCTTTCCAGGAGGGTTTGAGATTTACTGATCTGGATTCCTGGGAAAATGGGCTGAAAAGAAAGTGAAGATTATTTAATATGTATAAACTAAGTATTTACTATGTATATATTAAGTATTTAATATGTATATAGTAAGTATTTAATATGTATATAGTAAGTATTTAATATGTATATACTAAGTATTTAATATGTATATAATAAGTATTTAATATGTACTAAACCATATACCAACTTGGCTGAGGAGAGATAGACAATGGGCCCCACTTCAATTTTAAGGTTTATTGTCTTCATCACTTTGACATATCCTTTACTCAGTACCAACTACCTCAGTCCATAAGCGTGACATAAATAAAGCACAACATCAATGGTTCCTTCCTCTTACAACCTCTGGCTTTATATAATAATAATAATAAAATAATAATAATAATAATAATAAAAATAATAATAAAAATAATAATAAAAATAATAATAAAAATGATAATAAAAATAATAATAATAATAATAATAATAATGATGATGATAATAATAATAATAATAATAATAATAATAATAATAATAATAATAATAATAATAATAATAATAATAATAATAATAAAAATAAAAATAAAAATAAAAATAAAAATAATAATAAAAATAATAATAAAAATAATAATAAAAATAATAATAAAAATAAAATCCAGAGAAAATTACATAAAAAATTCAAAGTTTTCTTTTATTTCCTCTTCCACCTCTTTGCAATTTTTGTTCAAATCTGCTACCATTGACCTAAATTCATCCAAGTCTTAATCATTTATTAATCCTGAAATTCGATGCAACACAAGAACTTCAATTTTTTTTGAATACCTCCTCCCACTTTGCAGGCCAAGCCCTTTTTGGCCAAGATTCCATCCACCCTCATCCAAAAGTTCTTCATAAGCCTTCTTCCTCTGACCTTGAAACATAAACTCTCCAAAATTGCCAGTCAATTGCCTCACGTCAGTTTTGATTGGCACCAAGACTTGAACTTGATTTCCCTTGCCTCAGCCTTCCTTCATGTCTTCCTCCACTCCAATCCTTTACTCCTTTTCCGTTTTATTCCTTTCTTCCATTCCAATTCCTCCATTTCCTACCTCATGTCCTGTTCCCCTTTCTTCTTCTGTTTCTACCCATTCTTCCCTTTCCTCCTTGGTAGTCACTACGACCCAGTCCTCATCTTTCACCTTTCTTTTCAGCTTGGAGTTGATTGGGATTGCTTGAAACTCAGTCCACGGCTCAAAATATGGTGGTGGTGGTGGTTGTGGTGTATGAGTTGTTTATATCCAAAATCTTGGCAATAATATGAAGAAAAATAGTTACATTATATCAGTATCGTATACCATTTAGTCAGTTTCTTGCCTTAATTAACTGGGTTCTGGATTTAAAAGAATGTTAGAATTTGAGTTTTCATATATTTGACTTTCACTGGAGTTTAGAGTGTAATTGATTGGATTGATGTGATCTTATTATTGTTATCTTAAAGTACTCAAACAACAGGTAAAATATAACTTGGCTGTGTTATAACCAAGATAAATTATATCTGTTATTTAATAGAGGATCTTGTGTTGTATTATTGTGATTGTCAGACTGTCTAATCATAGCATTTCACTTACCATGTCACTTAAACTGATTATGCTAATTTTACCTTATTCATTTTGTACTCAACCACTTGTAAGCCTATTTTGTATTTATTCTATATCAACACTAGTGCTCTCAAGTGGAATTGATCATTTTTTCAGCCAATTACATCAACCTGAGTGTCCTCTTCCTCCGGATCTCAGGTCCGTTCCGCTTGACGTTATAAGCTCCTTTCATTCTTTTCTCATTTGACTTTAACTTCATCAGAGCTTCAGCTCTCTTTATTTTTACACGGCTAAAAGGCTTTGCTCAACCTG
This sequence comes from Puccinia polysora, assembly GCA_025617555.3. NCBI lineage: Eukaryota > Fungi > Basidiomycota > Pucciniomycetes > Pucciniales > Pucciniaceae > Puccinia > Puccinia polysora. Next base: position 4,053,042 of record CM062625.1, on the reverse strand, counting down.
AGCCAACTATACTTCATTCAAACTGTTCGCCTTTAACAGTCTCATCCTGAAAGCCAATCTTTGACTCTTTTGGCAAGGAGGGGAGATTTGGATGAGCCTTGTCATTGACTATCAAGCTCATTTTATCCACCCACTTTGACAACAAACACTAGGAGACCATTGAGTTGGAGGACGAGGAGGAAGGAGTCAACCAATACCAATACATCCATCCAATTAATTGGTCATCATTGAACATTGAGCGGAATTGCTGAAGGACAAACATCCTCACCAAGATCACCAAAACAATTGCTGGGGCAGTAGGAAAAACATGATCAGAGTGATCCCTATCAATCACCAACACCATCATCATCTGCTCAAGAACCATCAAGCATCCATCCTCAGTCATCTCTCCAAGAATCTCACCAACCACCCTTTTGAAATTGTATTGAGGTCCAGGTCAAGAAACCAGACAAAGCTTCAAGCAAGAGCAAGACAAATTTGGTTCAAATTGATCATCAGGATGAAACTTATTCACAAAGACATAAAAGGAAGATTCTTGAATAAACCAAACTGCTCAAGCAACCCAACGAAGCTTCAAGCAAGAGCAAGACAAATTTGGTTCAGATTGATCATCAGGATGAAACTTATTCACAAAGACGTAAAAATAAGATCCTTGAAGCAACCAAACTGCATCAGACCAAGAAATCTTGAGTTCAGATGGATATTGAGGCTCGGGAGGAAGTTCTGAATTGGAACTTGATCCAACCTTCATCATCAACATCCAATCTCAACTCATTTGATAATCTTTTGAATCAATCCCATGGTAAAGCGGTTAAGATGATGCTCAAGATGGGATACCAACCAGGTAGTTCACTTAGTCTCAAGCCGTTGGATTCATCATCAAATCATCCAATCAAGATTGTACCCTAGTCAGATTGATTGGGAATTAGGATCAAAAAGCCTGATCATTATCAACTCACTCGTCTGTTCCTCAGCAAGAAAGACAATGGAAGGTTTTCAAACTTGAGTGAGGAGGAACTCAAACAGAGGCAAAAATTTATCAACCAATATTTTCATTTATTCAATGGTCAAAAACTTGATTGATTCCTATCTTGTGCCTCTAGAACCTGTGTGGATTTTTACTGTTGTTGGGGTCTCAAATCTAACCTATTTTGGATAGACTCCTCCTCCACTCACCCAGTTGATCACCAAGCCCTATCTACTCTAGATCAATTTATCTCAACCAAATATCAACTTGATCCTCAAGCCTCCATGGATCCTTAAATCAATCCTCAAGATCATTCAAACTGGTTGGCTTTGGATCCCTCAATCAGGCTCTCATTTATTCTTGAATACCTCAGACACGAGTATTTCTACTGCATGTGGTGTGGTTGCCAATATGAATCATCTGAAGATTTGAGTACGGAATGTCCTGGAGGAGGAGGAAGACTTCATGTGAGGCAAATTTCTCAAGCAATTCAATTTTTTATTGATTGTCAAAATATGATTTTACCGGTCTTCAGATCTCAATCCTATGGACTGACAATACCTTCTTTTATCATCCATTATCCATCAATCTACTCCGAAAATCAACCAACCCAATTGTATCAATTCTACACAATCAAATCCAACCTTGAAAAATTCAACGCATCTTACAAGTCAATCACATTTGAAATGAAGAATTTTCCAGAAAATAGTAGATATCATACTTAAAGATAGAAGTTAAATTCAAATATGCCACAGGAAGCTTACTAGTCAATCAGCTCATCTTTTTATCAGTCACTAACCTGTATGTAGAATAATTCCAACATTTAGTAGAACATAAAGTTAATTGAAGAAAAAGAGTTAGATTCATTTCAGACAGTAACTTCCTCCAGTGCAAGTCAAGCGGGTGTGTTAGAATTTGAGCTTTCATATATTTAACTTTCACTGGAGTTTAGAGTGTAATTGATTGGATTGATGTGATCTTATTATTGTTATCTTAAAGTACTCAAACAACAGGTAAAATATAACTAGGCTGTGTTATAACCAAGATAAATTATATCTGTTATTTAATAGAGGATCTTTTGTTGTAGTGTTGTGATTTTCAGACTGTCTAATCATAGCATTTCACTTACCATGTCACTTAAACTGCTTATGCTAATTTTACCTTATTCATTTTGCACTCAACCACTTGTCAGCCTATTTTTTATTTAGTCTATATCAACACTAGTGCTCTCAAGTGGAATTGATCATCTGTTCACCCAATTACATCAACCAGAGTTTCCTTTTCCTCCTGATCTCAGGTCCATTACCCTTGAAGTTATAAGCTCCTTTCATTCTTTTCTCATTCAACTTTTACTTCATCAGAGCTGCAGCTCTCTTTATATTTACAAAGAATTCAATCTCCTGCAGTGGCAATATATGGTCATTAACTTGAGGAGCAGAACTTTGAATTTGTACTTTGCTTGTTTTCTCCACTGGGGTATCAACCATCAGCTCCCTACTTGACACAAATTTACAGGCCACTTTTCCAAGATGTCACTGCATGCACTTGCCTTGGAAACCTTGAGCAGAAGTCCTAGGGACATATTGTTCATTTAAAAAAAAATTCAATTTTTGTAACAATGAGATGATGATGAAAACATATTTAAATTACATATTTGATTTAAAGCAATGAAGTAAAGTAATAATAAGTGGTATATAGTAGGTAAAACAACCTTTGAATCAATGGGAAAATCATCTGAATGCTTTCAGGAGCTTGCAGCTTTATACCTGGGCAACTTTCATGCTTCAAGTTTGAGGGTTATTGTCTTCATCACTTTGACATATCCTTTCCTCAGTACCATCTACCTCAGTCTGTTAGCATGAAATAAATAAAGCACAAAATAAGTGATGCCTTCCTGCTACCATCTCTGGCTTGCATAAAAACTGTTAAGACTGCGCCCTAACCTCTCCTCTGCCTTCATCTCAGTAGCTATGTGACATTCCTGTAAACTTCTCACCTCTATGAGCAGGCCCGGGTGGATCTCTTGCAATCTCTTGGGGGACTTGGGGTCCTCTCTCCTTTTTGACTCACCCATTTTATTCAACCTTTGATAGATCAATCTTCTTCCCTTCATCTCTCTCTTTCTTCTTTCTATCTTCCTTCCATCTCTCTCTTTCCAACTCTTGAACCACCTACAACTTGAATTACCCTTCCCAAATTGCCATTCCCTCCGACTCAATACTCACATCAACAGTACCTAACTTCTTCAACCACTCTCCTGTAACAAATTATCAACCTTCATGGATATCTGCCTGGTAAGAGACTAATCCTAAAAATCTCTAACTCAACGTCTCTGAAAGACTAGCTTCATTGCTTGTAGTTGCCCATCTACGCCATCTGGACTCTGTCAACTTTAAATCTGCCCAGTTCCTGTGCTGTCTGATCTCTTTCCTTCCAAATAAATAACTCTTAGCTGTTGGTTTTTGTATTCCTTCTCCTTTGCATATGGCTATTTCTGTTTTTCATTTTTTCTGACCTCTGTGCTCAGTCCGCTGTTTTTAAATTCTTAGAATTTGCATCTAAATCTAATCACGGTTAAAAGCCAAAGACAACTCCACGCTATCAAAAATGAAAAAACCAGGAGGAGCCAATGATTATTTTCACCGGGTTGCGCTCAAGGCTTCTGTCAATTCTATTCCCCCACTCAATGAGGACAATTACTCTATCTGGCGTGATAGGATGATGATGCTGTTTGACCTCAAGGATATCAAAGACATCATGACTGTGAATATGGGCCACCTACCCATAAAGCAAGACCAAGAATTTGAGCAATCATCCATCCAAACTTGACAGCACCACCCATGCTAATTTAGTCAATGCCTCAAACATAAAATCTTCAAAACTAATCTGGGCCAAGATCACCCGCAGATTTTCCTCATCAAAGACTGCCAATAGAGCTTGTATATTCAATCAATTCCTACATGCTCCATTCAAAGAACACGCTATTGAAGGATTCATAACAGACATTCAAAAATCTCTTACTTGTATGGCTGATGTAGGAATAGACTTACCAAATGATATACTGGCATATCTAATACTCTTCAAATTTCCACCCTCTCTAGAGAATTTTAAACAACAAATCATGCATGGAGAGAAGCTAATCACAGTAGAGGTTTTATTCAACCACTTACCTCATTACAACAACAAGTGTAAGTGTCACGCCTCGCACTTAGGAATTATTGTCTTCATCACTTTGACATGTCCTCTGCTCAGTACCATCTACCTGAGTCTAAAAGCATGACACAAATAAAGCGCAAAATCAAAGGTGCAATCCGCTACTTCCTCTGGCTTGCATTGACCTTCCAATCTTGGTGACCAACTCAGTATATACTTGCAAACTTCGCAGTTAACTCCATACCGGTCGGCCATCTATTAGGAGATCCAATCTCCTTCCCTGGCCCATCAACAGCCTTGTACTTCCATCTTTGGTCACGCACTGTTTGTTAGTTCGCATCTACATCTAAATAAGCCATCATAAATCTACAGTTTGCAATTGGACTAGTCCTTACCCTGCATACACTATTACTTCTCACTTGTATTACCTTCAACGTCACTCGCTCCTGTCCCAATTCATCATACATTTGTACGCTCATATTCTATTGTCTCGCACCTACGCCATGGCCTTGGATATGATTGTACTACTGCTTTATTTCCTATCCCGTTCCTGTCATTCATTGCCTCACTGCCTTCAACTGTGGTTAGCTCACCACCAGGTTGTATCTAGTCACTTTGAATTACCTTATAAGGGCTACCCCCTTGCCTGATGATTGTCTCCTCAGTTAGTTAATTTCACACGTTCTTGCATTTTGCTACAAACTAGTTATCACAATGGACTCAGGTTGAGTTTCCCTCCTCGGAACACATTCCATTCCTCTTGCCTTTTGTCAAGTGGCATAACTAAGTTTGCTCTCCGCAACTGAGCTTTGCTATTTGCACTTTCCCTTGCACTCAGCATTCCTCCCCGCTCACAATCATCTAAGAATTGCCCTATAGTACGTGGCATGGTCGGGTGACATTAAATTAACTAACTCAACTCATCTATTGTAGCTTTCCAACCTATAGTAGACTTCTTTTTCTCAATGTCACGTACTTGCTCAACCGGGAACGCTTCCCTTGCCCCTTACAATGATGATATCCATTGGGTAGGGAGAACCAGCGTTCCTTGGGCCCAAAAACCCTTAGATCCCATTCCTCCTTCTAAATTGCCATCTGTTGAACCCCTTGATGATCCTTGGACTTGGCCACGGGATGTTCCGACAGACCCTCTCGCGGAATTTGCAGATTCTGACCATTCTTCCAATGAAACATTGACTTGTGGTAGACCAGGGGTTTGCACTACTGCCCCCAAGCCCGATGCTTTGACCCTGCTTTCAACATTGATCCAGGCCCTCACTCATGGTTTCCAGCGATCTAGTCCAAGTAATCCTAGCTTTTGCACCCCATGCATGAAGGAACCCAATCACTTTATGGGAGAACACCCTCATAAGCTTAGATCCTACCTAAAGTCTTGTAAAATCATCTTTTTAAATGACTCCAACAATTTCCCTTCCAATAGGAATAAAGTTATGTATGCTTTGTCCTTCTTAGGAGGTAGAGCCTTGCAGCGGTTCAAACCGTACCTCAAACTTTTGTCCAGCAACAGTCCCACGTGTATCCTCAACAACTGGGAAAGGTTTGAGCAACAACTTTTCACCCTGTTTGGCGACCCCAATGAAGTTTGAAAAGCCAAATACAAAGTTAATAGTCTAGTTATGAAGGAAAGTAGTAGATCTTCCGTTTATTTTTCTCACTGTCCAACCTTGCAGTCTTGCATCCAGTGGAACAAGACTGCTTTTCTATTCCATTTCCAAAAGGGTCTACCGGCACGCTTAATCAAACAGCTTGCAGTTGGGGGGCATAAGACAACCTTGCTCCAGCAGCTAATTGATTGAGTGATTGAGCTTGATAATGGCTATCACAACAACAATTGCTCTTGGAGAAACAACCATGGACCATCCATCTTGGCTCCAAGGGTGGACAACTTCTCAAAGCAAAACGCGAGGAACCCAAAACCATCCAAACCAACCCCGACTTCAAACTCCAACTCAAAAGGGAAAACCTTCACCAAAACTCCAAAGTTCCTGGACAAAGAAACTGGGATGCTACGGAACAAGGAACGGCTACAGAGGGAGAAGAATGGACTGTGTATGTTTTGTGGAGGAAAACATGATGTCAACAGTTTTGTGAAGTGGTTAGCAGGTGAAGCGGCTAAGCAGTCAAAAAATTAGCTTGTAGTTTTTCTGATACTTGCAAGGAAAGCTACACATTATCTAAATCATCACGAGTAAATCTTTGCACTTGCAAGTCACTAGGTGCTCCTAGTTTGAGATTTATCCTATTTCATTCCAACAACACCCCTTATTGAGTCTGACTTTACTCCAGCGCTAATGTTTTCTTCATCAGTGAATCTTTTGCCACTTCCAAAAATCTTATGCGTTCCAAGATAGATAAATTTCCTATCTATTTAGTAATTAGTGCAACTGAACCATCTTATTGGGTCTCCCAAAAGGCAAAATGGACCTTTGCATTCTCTAATTTCCCCAGCTTCAAATGGGATTTAGTTGTCTTGGATATACCCCAAATGGATGATACCATTCTAGGCCATGATTTCCTAGTTTACTGGAATCAAGATGTGAATTGTCAAGAAAGAGTAATTAAACTTTGAGCCTTGCACCCCCAGAACGCTAATCTTTCCGTCAATCAGGAATTAAACAGCCTACCTGTCACTTTCATTCAGTTGGATTACACTTTTCCGCCAGGAGATTTGCAATATCCTGACCTTCATTCCCAAATTCCCTCTTCAGATCTAGGAGTTATCACTTACCTATCCAGCTTACCCCTTCCCTGTTCCTTTGAAGAGAAACAGACACCAAACAAACGGTGTATTTTGAGCTCCCTAATCCTCTCGCACAATGCGAGCACCTCAAAACCGGTGCTCAAAGATGACAAGATTGAAGATTTAAAAATCATTTGAGAGTCTTTACCTTCAGTTTATCATGACTTTGCTGACGTCTCCTCAGCTGCAACAGCAGATAAACTGCCTCCATCCCATTCTTACAAGCACAAGATCAAACTTACTGGCCCACCTCTGGCACCAGGACCAGTTTACTCTCTCTCAACGCAAGAATCAATTGCGCTTCAAGACTAAATTGCAGAAAATGTAGCAAAAGGATTTCTTCAACCAAGAAATTTGAATACCGGATCACCTATCCTATTTGTTCCAAAAAGGAAGTTGGACTTTGCCTTTGTGTTGACTACAGGAAACTGAACCAGGTAACCCGGAAGAATGCCTATCCAGTACCACCTATTTCACATCTCCTCATCCTCTTCCATGGAGCTGCTTATTTCTCAAAGTTAGACCTTTGAGGTGACTATAACCTAATTTTCATTATGAAAGGTAATGAGTATTTGACCGCAATGAGAACCCGGTTTGGCAGTTATGAGCATACAGTCATGCCTTTTGGCCTCTGTAACGCTCCTTCCACTTTTCAACATTTTGTCAATGACATTTTCTCCAATCTTGAAGGTAAATACCTCATGGTATATCTAGATGATATACTAGTCTACTCAAGGAACCTCAAAGATCACATTGCACATGTGCAAGAGGTGCTGCAGCAACTTTGCAAGAATGACCTGTTTGCAAAAGCCTCTAAGTGCAAATTCCATTCCTCTTCTCTTTGGTTTCTAGGTGATTTAGTCTTGCAGCAAGGACTATCAATGGACCCAGCCAAAAACAAACGCATATTGTACTGGCCCCCACCTTCTTCCGTTAAATCCCTTCAAGTTTTCCTTGGTTTCAGTAATTTTTATAGAAGGTTCATTCAGTGTTAAGCCAAAAAAACTGTGAATCTTACTAACCTTCTTCAAAAAGACACTCCTTTTGTTTTTACCAAACAAGCTGCTTCTTAGTTTGAATCTCTGAAGAAAGTGTTCACCACTGCTCCAATACTTGCTCACCTCAACAAGCTAGCTCGCACTATTGTCAAAACAGACGCAAGTGACTATGCGATTGCAGGAGTAATCTTGCAGTTCTCTTCCTCCACTTCCCTCTTTCACCCCGTAGCTTTTGAGTCTTGCAAGTTGCTTGTGCAGAGCTTAACTATGAGATTCATGACAAGGAAATTCTTGCAATTGTTTATTGCTTAAAGAAATGGCGTTCATACCTTTTGAACCTTAGAGAATCCTTTGAGGTTTTAACTGATCATAGTTCTTTGAAGTATTTCATGAGCTCAAAAGTCCTCACACGTAGACAGGCACGATGGACCAAATACCTCTCCAAGTTCCACTTTACTATCATGTACCGCCCTGGCAAACAAGCAGTGGTCCCTGATACTTTATCACGTCAGGACAATGTTTACCCAGGGGGGGGAGCACCTTTGCCAAAAACAACCCTGAAAACGTTAGGACACTCTTCTCAACCCAATCTGCCCAACTCAGTTCAATCATTTCTCACTTAAGAGACTTGGCTTCCAAACTCCAACAAGCTTAACTCAACAACCCCAAGTGCATCAAACTTTGCAAGAGTGCAAACTTATTAGATAGTAGTTATAGTATTGATGATAATGAATTCTTATTCTATGATAATTGTATAGTAGTACCAGATAATTCTTGCATTAAGTTAGATATCTTTGAGTCACGGCATGATTCTCCGCTTGCTGGTCATCATGGGCAGGATAAAACCTACCAATTGATTGCACAAGACTTCTACTTGCCTGGTATGACCAAAGAAGTAAAAGACTATGTTAGCGCGTGCTATGATTGCAATTGTAACAAGTCCTCAAAACACCGGAATTATGGGCTGCTCCAGCCACTTCCAATTCCGCCTTGTACTTGGAACTTGCTTTCTATGGATTTCATCTCTCGATTACCTTCTTCTAGTGGATATGATGCTATTCTAGTAGTAGTAGATTGCTTCTCAAAGATGGCCTTATTTCTACACAGTAATGTGACAGCCTCTTCAGAAGACTTAGCTAACTTGTTCATAGAATATGTATTTTCAAAACATGGTCTCCCTGATAATATAGTTAGTGATCATGGATCTCTATTCTTCTTGAGCTTCTGGACCTTGCTATGCCAACATTTGAAGATCACTCGCAATTTATCAACGGCGTACCACCCGGAAATGGATGGGCAAACCAAGAGAGTTAATCAGATTCTCAAACAATATCTTTCAATGTATGTTGCCTATCAACAAGACGACTGGTTTCAATGGCTCCCACTCGCCAAATTTGCCTACAACAACTCCACTCATTCCTCCACCAAACAGTTGCTCTTCCAAACTCTTTATGGTAGAAACCCAACTTGCTCTTCCCTTCACGTAGCACCTTCTCAACCTGCTACCAATTACCTTGAACAAATTCAATCTCTTCAATTGCAACTTCAAACCAACCTTGAAGAAGAAAACCAGCGCTATAAGGAGCAAGCAGACCAATCTTGCACTAAGGCTCCAACCTTTGAAGTAGGAGATCAAGAGTGGCTCAATGCTTGAAACATTTGCAGCAATTGCCCAACTCGCAAACTCTCCAAAAGAAAGCTTGGCCCCTTTAAAGTAGAATCAGTCATCTCCCCTAACGCCTTTAAACTTACTTTACCTGCAAAATGGAAAGGTATCCACCCGGTCTTTCATGTGTCTCTCCTAGAGCCAGCTTGAGTCCTATACCCAGGCAAGACTCATCCCCCTCCCAAACTGGTCACTGTCCTTGATCATCAAGAGTGGGAAGTAAGCCGTATTCTGGATTCCAGGTTACGCAAAGGAAAACTTCAATACCTTGTTGAAGGGTCTGGCTTCCAGTCCAACAAAGATTGCACCTCGTGGGAACCAGCCCATCACCTTTGCAATTTTCCCAATCTGATTCAAGATTTCCATGCGGGCTACCCTTGCAAACCTTGACAATCATGACTCTATCCCATCCCATCCAATCCCATTCAATTCCACATTCCATCCCATCCAATCCCATTCCATTCCACATTCCATCTCATGCAACCCCATTCAATTCCACATCATCATTCTGTCAATCAATCCTTTCATCTCACCGTGTTATTCCTTCTTCTCATCCCCCTCTCATTCCTACCAAATAAAATTCCATTCCTTACACAAAAAAAAAAAAAAAAAAGATAAAACTTTATTTATATATATATATATATATATATATATATTATAATAATAAGCTACAAATTTTCCTTCACTTCTTTCTCTGCATCCTCCCAATTTGTAGTCAACTCCGCAACCATGGATCAAAAGGTATCCAGGTCTTCATCATTGATCAGTGCGGACATCCTTGGAAGAACCAGCACCTCTGTTACAATGTGCCTCTTGAATATCTCCTTGCACCTTGCAATTCAAGCTCGCTTTGCCCAAGCATTTCATCCACCTTCCTCCAAGAGTTCTTTGTACGCTCTCTTCCTTTGGCCCCCCAACAAACCTTCTCCAATGTCGCCTGTCAGTTGCCTCGCATCAGTTTTGATTGGCCCTACAACTTGCAATGGATTCGGTTCGCCTTGGCCCTCCATTCCTTCCGTTCTATCTACTCCATCCCTTCCATCTCCTCAATTCCCTTCTCCCAATTCCTCTGTTAAAACCTCCTCTTCTTGCTCCGTTCCCTCTCTTCCTCCATTTTGGTCTCCTTCTTCTCCATTTCCCAATTCTCTTTCCTCTTCATTCCTTCCTTCCTCCCTTGCTTCCTTGGCTATGACCTCAACTGGTTCCACACCTGGCACTTCATCTCGCACCTTGGCATTCATCTTGGCCCCCGGAAGTTCAGTTGGCGGACCCCAGTAAGGTGGTGGTGGTGGTGGTGTGTTTGTAGTGTATCTTTGGAAACAGGGAAACACTAGCGAGACAAGTACAATTTAGTTACTACTTTTATTATCACTAGTCAGTCCCGATTAGTACTCACCAGGAACTTGAGTCCCCAAGTATTTGATCTCTGGCAATGGTGGTATCTCGTAATTAACCCTTGGCACGGACCTACAACTCCGCATCCCCCTCAATTTCTCTGCGGGACCCTCAAAAGTTGACTCAATATTGATAGGTAAATTACAGGTGACCTTGTGAAGACAACATTGCTTGCACTTGCCTCAAAGGCCTTGGACGGCAGTACTAGGGATACATCGCTTGTTTTGACAAATACAGTTTTTGCAATGGTGGGACAACAATGACAACATTTTATATAATTTATAAGTCTAACAAGTAATGAATTAAATAATAAGTAAAGGGTATAGATTATTTATTAACAACTTGAAGTTGAACGGAAAATTTATCTGAACACTTGCAGGAGCTCGCGTCTTTATACCCGGGCAACTGTCACGCCTTGCACTTAGGAATTATTGTCTTCATCACTTTGACATGTCCTCTCCTCAGTACCATCTACCTCAGTCTAAAAGTGTGACACAAATAAAGCACAACATCAAAGGTGCAATCTGCTACTTCCTCTGGCTCGCTTTGACCTTCACATCTTGGCAACCAACTCAGTATATACTTGCAAACTTTGCGGTTAACTCCATACCAGTCAGCCATCCATTAGGAGATCCAATCTCCTTCCCTGGCCCATCAACAGCCTTGGACTTCAATCCTTGGTCACGCACTGTTTTTTAGTTTGCATCTACGTCTAACTAAGCCATCATTACTGTACAGTTTGCAATTGGACTAGTCCTTACCCTGCATACACTATTACTTCTCACTCATATTACCTTCAACTTCACTTGCTCCTGTCCCAATTCATCATACATTTGTACGCTCAGATTCTATTGTACGCCATGGCCTTGGATATGATTGTACTACTGCTTTATTTCCTATCCTGTTCCTGTCATTCATTGCCTCACCGCCTTCAACTGTAGTTAGCTCACCACCCAGTTGTATCTAGTCACTTTGGATTACCTTATAAGGGCTACCCCCTTGCCTGATGATTGTCTCCTCAGTTAGTTAATTTCATACGTTCTTGAATTTTGCTACAACCTAGTTATCACATTGGACTCAGGTTGAGTTTCCCTCCTCGGAACACATTCCATTCCTCTTGCCCTTTGTCAAGTGGCATAACTAAGTTGGCACTTTGCAACTGAGCCTTGCTATTTGCACTTGCCCTCCCACTCAGCATTCCTCCGCGCTCACAATCATCTAAGAATTGCTCTATAGTACGTGGGATGGTTGTGTGACAGTAAGGCACAACCCAAGATTGGCAAACCTACCCCAGACATCTCTCTAGTATTGATCAAAAATAAACCAGGTAAGGAAGACAGGAAGGTTTGCATTAAGTGCAAAGAAGGCTTTCACAACCCAAATGCACCACATCCTGAATCCTAATGTTTTCATCTCCATCCTCAAAGCGCGCCCAAAGGTGGATTGAACAGAAAAAGGAGTGGAAGAATAGAATCAGGAAAACAACCACCATTAACTACCATGCCTTATTCACCCTTTGGATCAATACAGAAAACACACCTAAACTCCTTCTAGACTCGGGCCCAAACATAAATATTTTTAAAAATCTGAAGTATTTTACCTCTATTGACCTACAGGATGAGTTAGAAGAAGTCAAGACAGGAAAGCTAGAAGCAAATCTTAAGATATGGGGAACAGGCACTGTTTGGCTTGAGTGGAAAGAATCCATTATCACACTTGAAGAATGTGTTTATGTCCCCAATATAGTAGTTAATTTGATAGTCCTGGTCTCCTGGTGAAGAAGGGATGTTGTCTCTCACAAAAGCAAGATTGATTTTACATCACTCAGTGTGAAGAGATGGTACTTAAGGGTCTAATCCGAGATAATCTGTTCATAATCAAGAATCCTCAAAATGCTGGAAACAATTTATTGGTCAATCTTCTGAGTCAACCTGCAACCAATTCCTCCATCAAGACTCAATCTTTGTCCAATCTCCACAAGATTTATGGGCATCCATCAATCTCCACACTTAAAACTATGCCCAAGGACAGCTACTCAAAAGAGGAATTAGACAAGTTTCAGTGAAATGGATGTGTTCAAAGAAAAATCACAAGGGCTCCATTCTCAGCCACCTTGACGCCTTCTTCTAAACCCCTGGAGAAAATCCACCTGGACTTGAGAGGTCAGATCACCCCTCAGTCAAAGGCAGGTCATAGATATATCTTGACTCTTGTAGAAAAATTCACGGGCTATCTTTCCAACTTTCCCCTTCAATCCAAAGAAAAGACCCCTAATGTTATCATCAACTTGCTCAAGACAGAATGAAAATGGTTCAATTATTACCCCACCAAAATCTTCTCAGATAAGGGTACAGAATTAACTAACAATACCTTGAAGGAATTTGCCAAGTCCAAGCACATCAAGCTCCAAACTTTTGAACCTTATCACTCTCAACACAATAGTCAAGCTAAACAAGCAAATCAAACAATCATAGAATTGGTGCGTGCAACTTTCTCATCACCAAGATTGAATAAAGGTTACTGGCATATTGTGGTTAGAAGTTTCTGTTTCATGCTTAATCCAGTCCCTAGGGAAGGTAATGACCAATCCCCTTGGGAACTTATGCTTAACAAGAAGTTACCTACTAATTATTTGAAACCTATAGGATCTTCAGCCATTTACCTTGCAAATTGGCTACAAAAAGGGAGAAAATTTGATGAGAAGAAATTAGAAGGGATCCTAGTTGGGTTCAATCCCATTTTTCATTCTTATCTGATACTCAACTCATCTGGTGCGGCTATTGAAACCAAACATGTGCAGTTTCTCAAAAATCCCCTCAATGACTTTCCTCTTCTCAAATTGCCGGGGATTGATATCTTCAGTCAATCCAACTCCAAGCCAAACAAATCCAATTTCTCCTCAATTGAAAAACAATATGCCTTTTGCGAATCCCAAAATGAACTCTCCAAGTCAGACTTAGACCAGGAAGATTCAGAATCTATAGGCTTGTCATCCTCCAATCCCAATCCTTCTCTATCATCCCCTGTCCAATCTATTTATCAAAGACCTAGACGGGAGAAGAGAAAGCCCAAATGATATGTTTTCTACCATTACTACAAGCCTCCTTCATACAAATCAGCACGCAAATTTGCCAAATGGCCACAGTGGAAGAAAGCGGCTGAAGAGGAGATAAATTCCATCAAACTTCAAGACGTCTTGGAGGAGTACTACGGAACTCCAGATAACATCTTGAATACTACATGGGTCTTTGAGGTGAAAGAGAATTTCCACAGAGACCCTTTAAAGCATAAGGCTTGACTCTGTGTTCAAGGATTCAATCAAGTCTTAAAAATCAATTACAATGAAACATGGGCACAAACAGGCAAACTTGGATAACTTTGAGTGGCCCTTATATACAGTCTGAAAAAGAAAATGAAACTCACCCAACTCAATTTGAAAGGTGCATTTCTCCATTCCCCTATTGACAAAATTTTCATCATAAGGACCGCAGAAGGGTCAGCTAGGAAATATCCCTACTTAAAATTAAAAAAATCTCTCTAACGCTTGAAACAATCCCCCAAGAATTGGTATGAAACCTTGACTTGATGGATTAAATCTCAAGGTTAATCTGAATCAACCAGTGATCCCTGTCTCTACCTTAATTCTAAAACTGGAGAAATGATTTACTTCCATGTTAATGATCTGATCCATTTAGGTATTTCTAACCTCTTCAAAATAAATTTCCTCAAACAATTCAAGAATTTGTTGTGCCATCCTCCAAAAACTATTCTTGGTATGCTCAAGGAAATCAAAGGCAACCAAATTCTCTTGAGTCAGCCTAACCACATTGCCCGCCGTCTGGCAGAACTTGGCTTATACTCCTGTAAAGACACCCATACTCCATTGACTCAGAATCTCAATCTCAAACCTGCTTCCGACATGGACCATGCCAAATTCTGTCAAATTAATGTTAACTATAGGCCAAAAATTGGACTCCTTAATCATCTTGCTCAATACTCCCAACCAGACGTTGCATTCTCCATATCTAGCCTGGCGAGCTTCAATGTTAAACCTGGCATTACTAACTGAAGAGAAGTCAAGAAGGTGTGGAAGTATCTCAAAAAAACTAAGGACCTTAAACTTGTCATCAAATTCAATCCCAAACAAGAAATTCTCTCAAGTTAAAGCAACGCTACCTGGGGAGATGATCCAATCTTTTGCAAGTCCCAAACTGGGTACATCATCTTTCATTATGGCAATCCATTCATCTGGAATTCTACCAGGCAAAGAAACATTACTTATTCCTCCACCAAATCTGAATTAAACGCATTACTTGACTGCTACTTGGAAGTCAAATGGATCAAGAACCTTGTTAGCAAGATTTATCAAACTGCTGAACCAAGACCCACTCTATAAATTTTCAACAAGGGCCTGGATGAGAAAATCAAGAAATTTGGATTGCATTCAAAGTCCAGACACATAGATAGCAAAACAAAGGGGCTACGGGAGGACTATACTAACAAATAGTTTGTCCTCAATCTAATTCAAAGCAACTCCATGATTGCTGATTACCTTACAAAAGCCTCTTCAACAATCTCCTTGAACCTCCTCCAAAAGGAAATTTTTTTGAACATAACACACAAATAACCTTTTGGATCATTCTCTCACCAGTCAATTGGGGTGTTAAGACTGCGCCCTAACCTCTCCTCTTCTGCGGTCTCAGTAGCTATGTGACATGCCTGTAAACTTCTCACCTCTATGAGCGGGCCCGGGTGGACCTCTTACAATCTCTGGGGGGACTTGGGGTCCCCTCTCCTTTTTGACTCACCCATTTTCTTTGACCTTTGATAGATCAATCTTCTTCCCTTCATCTCTCTCTTTCTTCTTTCTATCTTCCTTTCATCTCTCTCTTTCCAACTCTTGAACCGCCTATGACTCAACTTACGCTGCCTAAATTGCCATTCCCTCCAACTCAATACTCACATCAACACAACTTAACTTCTTCAACCACTCTTGTCTAACAAAGTATCAACCTTCATGGATATCTGCCTTGTAAGAGACTAATCCTCAAGATCTCTAAATCAATGTATCTGACAGAATAGCTCCATTTCTTGTAGTTGCCCATCTACGCCATCTTGAATCTTTCAATTTTAACTCTTCCCAGGTCCTGTGCCGTCTGATCTCTTTCCTGCCAAATAAATAACTCTGAGCTGTTGGTTTTTGTATTCCTTCTTCTTCTCATATGTCTATTTATTTTTTTCATGTTTTCTGACCTCTGTGCTCACTCTGCTGGTTTTCAATTCTTAGAAGTTGCATTCAAATCTCATCAAAAACCTTCCAATCTTGGCAACTGACTCAGTATATACTTTCAAATCTTGCAGTAAACACTATACTGGTTGACCACCCATTCAAGCTTTGCTCTTTTACCCTGGGTATCATCAGCCCTCACACTTCCATTTTTTTTCACCCACTCACACTAGTTTGCACCCATGCCTAGATAGCCACATCAACTGTATATTTTGCAAATTGACTAGTCCCTTACCCTGCATAAACTACACCTTTTCATTTGCAGTTTTCTTCACATTTCATGCCTTCTTTTCTCATCTATTAAACCCATTGTACACTCAGATTCAATTTTCTTTCAGCAACGCAAAAACCTTGGAAAAAACTTTACTGTTATTTTATTTTCAATTCCATTCATTTCATTCATTGGCTCATTGCCTCTTAACTGTAGCTGGCCATCCACCATGTTGTGTCTAGTCACCTTTGGATTACCTTATAAAGGCTGTTTTGCCTGTCTGAAGATTGTCTCCTCAGTTAGTTAATTTCATACTTCTTGCATTTGCTAAATTCAGTCATCAAATTGGACTTGTATTTAGTTTCCTTCCATTGGAAAACCCCCCTCCCCTTGCTGTTTGTTAAATTACCAAATCATTAGTTTTTACTTTGCAGTTAGCCTTTCTACCTTGCATTTTCCCTTGCACTCAGTTTCTCACTTTGTTCTCACAATCATCTAAAATATCCCTATAAGACGTGGGGTGGTTGTGCGACAGGATGCACCAAGACATAGAGAGAGGGAGAAATTCTTGGAATTTTTACTGAATCACATTACACAGTGGTAAGATATACATGCACTTAAAGATTATCCCATACAGGGAGAGGGTGAAACTGGTAGTATAAGATGGGGACTGCAAGATTAGCAGGAGTAATATCCAGTGAAGGTACAGGAGTACATGAAGGAGGGTTTGAAATTGGAGTGAGGCTGAGGAAAAGTTTAACTGTTTTAGTTGGAGGAGTTTCAAAAATGTGTTTTTGCACATTCTCTAGATTCAGATTCTTAAAATATTTAATGCTGTTGAGCATTTACACTGAGAACCCCAAACATAATATATAGATGTCAGGACCCTGAGTAGTTGATTGTGATATGCCACAGAAAATGATGAGAAATGACAAACCTGATGTTCTTTCTTCTTTCTTCTTTTCTTCTATTTTTTTGAGCTTTTGAAAGATGTGGTAAATCTGCCCAGAATTCTTCTGTTTTGTGTTTGCATACTTTTTCATTGTGAATTATGTTTGAGCATCTAGGCTAATCTCTATGAAATAAGGGGATGCCTGATTTTGAGATTAATCTTCTCTTGTGGAGTGAATATCATTCTTACTTTGATTCAGATGATTAATCAGATACTCAGTGGTGAGAGATTTTTCCCAATGCATTATCATTGATTGTATTGGCTTCAGGCTTAATGTAAATTTGGAGAGAACTAGGTGTTCCTTTATTTCTGATGTTAATTCAACACAAACTTCCATTTATTTGTTTAAGTGGACTCAGAAAGTGGTGAAAGATTTTTCTATGGTGTTCTTGATGAAGGGTGGATATAGGAAATTTTGAAATATCTTGGATTGATTTTCCATTTGATATCATGAAAATTGCATTCCTGCTGTATTCCAAATGTCTTTGGAATCTCATACTTTTTTTTGGCATTGATGATGTTGGAATGAGGGAAGATTCTGGCCTTGATAGTAGATATATAGTGATTAATTAATTTATTGATCTTTCTTGTTGGGCTCTGTTTTTTTCTTAGATCATCATTGGCAAGATCTCTTGGATTCTAAATGATTTTTGGAAATTTTATCTCCAGTTCAAATAGCTGTCTTCATTGAGGAAATGGATAAATTTGTATATGCCCTTGAGGGGCATTTTCTTGGATGTATTTCCGCCTGGTCCTGGAAATGGCAATTCCATGGTGGTTTTGTTGTGGAAAATTTCACCCAGGTCAACGAGCACGACCACAGCGGCACGCAGGCGCGCAGGTGGCCCAAGTCGCGACTACACCGCTCACATCACTCCCGCCAGTCGCAAACAACGGGCCTCCTCCAGGTCAACTCACCAGAGGCAGACAAGTCCAGAACCACTTCAAAGGATGCCTGAACCACCACCAACGGCGGACAGTGCCAACCATTGGATCCCAATCCCAGTCAACCAAACCTCAGCGCAGACTTCAGGAGGAGCCAGAGTAAGATTGGTTGGAGGTAACTGTTCTTTCTATTTCAACCTCTTGTCATCTTTTCCTCTCATGGCCATTGTTTCTTCCGCTCTTGTGTTATCCACAAATCCCAACTAAGTTCTATCCTTCCCTTACTGTCTCAGGCCCGTATATCTGTAATTCTCGCCGAACTCATTCTGAAGTCAACATTCAACGCTGACTCACCAGACTGAGATGCATCTCCGGTGAATACTACATCCCTACTCAATCTCTATCTTGTCTATTATAAGTTTTTCTAACTTCTTTGCGTGCTTGTTGGTCTTTTTACTGTTACTACTGTTTGTGCGATTCCAGTTGATTGACTAGCTGCAATAAAGAAAGACTTGAGATATTACAGCTTTCTGGCTGAGCATTGGTTTTTAACTGTTTTAATTGTTGAAGTTAAAGTAGATTTCTCCAGTTGAGAGTATTGGAAGAGACTAAGGAGGAATCTTATGATGCCAAGAGGAGCGCATCTGGGGAGCCAAGGAGGGAACTCTTGTTCAAGGTAAGTAAGAACAGATGATCAATTTCACTTGATCTGGCATCAATTTAAATAGAATAAGTACAGGATGGCTGACAAGTGTTTGAGAAAAAATAATTAATCAAGTATGTATGAACTAAAAGCAGGATTTTCACAAGAGGAAATGGTTGACAAGGAACAAATTTTCACTGAAAATTGACTCACTTGAACAACACTCAAAATGGTAGTGATATGATAAAGCATCTAGGATTAAATATAAAGAATCTACTAGGACAGTGACTACTTAGAAAAGTAAAAAGAGTTCACTTGATGATGATAACCCACTTAGATTTAAGATAAAGATATCACTGGATCTATAAGTAAGCAGTATGGAATAAAGAACACACTAGAATTAAACACTTAAAGGGTGATAATAGATTGAAGAATATAAATCTTGAAGAATTTTTGTACCAAATTATTAGGCAACACAATATAATACTATAATTCTAACATTAATTTGGTTATATAAAATACCAGGATTACTATTATTTTGAATTTAAAGTCAGTTATAATACTTATGGGAGACAAATTAATGAAAAGAGAAAAAATAATAATTAATACAAAAATTGGCATGTTTACTTACAGAAACAGGCCCAGAAGTGGATCCACAGGTAAATGAGGGCTTAGAATTTGGCAGATGCGTGATATTCAGAAAAATAATAGAGATTCTGAGCCCAATGTCTGCATATTCTGGCAGAAAAAGTTTTTCTCAGTTCAGGAATTGCAAGCCTGAAATGTTCCACAGATATATAGATTTGGGACAGCAGAGCTGTATTTTTATTTTTCTGGAGGATTTTCATGTCCATATTAAGCAATTAGCAGGCTATAAAGCATCTATCCAAATACCAATTATGGGGTATTCAAGAGGCTGCCAGTTGGGCCAGTGATTTTTGGGACAATATCTTGTGGAAATTTGGGGAACAAAATGCAGATATCAAAGAGGATCTTCCAAGGAGGATTGAAAAGAATCCTTGAAGTAAGGCATATTAGGGCTGATTGGTTGGTAAAATATTGTAGATTGCAAGCAAAAGAGTAAGTATGCATGTGAATGGACTTGGGCTAGGTGGATCATTTCTGGGATCAGTGAAATTCAATTGCAGAGGGCCATAGGGTGGAAATTTAGTGCAGAGTGAGTCTTTTGTTAATATTTGCCTTTTTTCTTCTTATTTGATTTGAGGTTTGTATATTGAAGGACATTCTTAAATGAATGGGAGGGTTCAATCAAATGAAATTTAGGAATTTGAATGTAACTCAGATAAAATTCTCATACTTTAGAAATACAAATAAAAAATGCAGAGAAAGGAATGCTTAGAGTTTATTTCTTCTGATAAAAGTATTTTGGAGTTTTAATTCTTGAGGAGTATTATTTCTAATTATTATTAGGGGAGTTTGGTTAAAAAAAAGAAAGCAGTAGAATAAATCCATGAATGGAACAGGATTGAGGCATATATTGAGTCATTTCCACTCTTTTGCACCAGAAATTTGGAGGCCTCATTGGGAAATCTACTATTCTTTTTCTTCTTTATGTAGTTTGATATTTTTAGTTTACTTATTTTATTTTTTTAGGGTTTAAGGAATGATTATTTGAGAAATTGAAGATGGAATTGTGTTTAAAATGTCAACAAGGTACTTAGTTTGCCAACTCCACAGGTTACTTCTCATGTCTCCTATTTCCTTCAATTTTGCAGTTTTGTGAAGATTTTTATTGAGATATTTTTAGATATAGCAATTCCATTGGAGATCTTGACTTTGAAGGGAGTAGAATGGGTGTGGATGGAGCAATTCAACCAGGAATTCAAGGAGAAGAAGGATATAGTTGGGTGGTGGATCTTGCTGAAGGACTTGGGTATGGGAAGGGAGGAATACGGTTTGAGGTGGATTCCACAATGTTTGGGGCAGGTGAATTAATTACTCAGGAGCAATAAAGGAAGGACCAGCCATTATTCTAAAAATCATTCACTTCTTTAGAGGTTGATTATAGATATTCCCAGCCAAAGTTGGAACTGTGCAAGGTGATGCAGATTTTGAATCAATTAAAGCAGCTTATTTGGGGGTTTCTGTTTGATATATTTTTAGATGCAGAGGCAAGGCCCTGGCTAGAATTCTATATTCACATAGTTTACCAAATTTTCCAATGAAAATATTGATCTCATACTTCAAATTTTTTTACTTCAGTTTTAGGAAAATCCTGGGAAAAGCTTTCACAATTCTGGATGTGTTATCTCAATTTCTGCATTTTAATAGAGTGGATAAGGAGTAATCTGATGTAAAGCATAGTTTGTTGATGGTGGGAGTGGTATCCAAAGAAGTTAATGGTTTAATTCTACCAAAATTTGGTCACTTCCAGTTGTTTGAGGAGTTCCTTTGAATTTTCAATTTTCCAGTGGGATTGCCAGAGGTTTCTTTCAAATTGGTCCAAAAGAAATTTCTTCAATTCTTCTATAAAGATGAGAAACTTTGAAAGAAGGAAAAACAATTTCCCTTTTTTGTATTCACAAGATGAATTGACCATGAAAAGACATTTCAGATTCTGCACAATGACATAGGTCATTGAGGTGAAGAATAAACTTAAAAAATGGCATACCTTTTACTAGTGGACAGGACTAGGTTGTTTGGTGCAGGATTTGATTTTTAGATGTTAGGCTTTTCAACAAAGGAATACCAGATTCTGCAGGAGGTTGGTATTCCAACTGGGGAAGAAACATCATTTACAAAACTCTGACTGCATGTTGTACACATTAAAGCAGGGGAAATTGTGCACCTATGGGTTGCCTGGGAAAAAAGTTTGGGTTGGGTAGAAGCAAGGCCGTTTTTGAAGTTACCCATACAAAAGGAAGTTCACTTCTTTGAGTTTGATTGGTTTGCTCTTTTTGGGTCTCTGAAGCTCATGAATGGTGGTGCAGAGTTCTGTGGTTACCTGAAGAAGATGGTAATTTCTTGCAGGTCAAAATTTGGGAGTTTCAAAGAATATTACCCCAATGGTTCCAGAACTATCAAGAGAGGACACCAGCTTCTAAAGAATGCAAAGGTAGATATTTTTGGAGGTAAAATAAAGAAGCAGAAGGAGATCCTACCAATAGTCTTTTTTGTGAATTGAATATACATAAAATTCAGGGCCTGATAATTGCCATACAAGTACCTCTTTTTTTTCAGACAATTCTCCAATTCAATATCAAGAGACTGACCTACCTGGCCAGTTATTAGTGGAATTTTAAGAAAATAAAAGAATTGGTGGTGAAATATGTGGAGAAGCTTTTTAAGAGAAAGTAAACCATCAAAAAAGCATCTGAGAAGTTGAAATATAGTTCTACTAGGTCCTTTAGGTACTGGGACAGATGCTTTGCTAAATGTTTAAGTTATTGGCTGAAGAGGGGATACCCTTTCCTTTGGTATCATTGCATTCAAGATTCAGTTCCCAGAGTTAATTGCAGAATGGTGGAATGGAACTTATTGGGTGTTGATTTAATCTCAAGGGGTTAGTTAAGATCTAGATGATTTAGATGTTAACAATTTTAAAAGGGAGGCAGAGCAGCCCACATGACAAAGTTCCATGTGTCAAATCCCCAGCTTAACTCTCCATCCACTACCTTCCAATTCCCAGCTCAACTTATCACTACTACTCAGTCAATCCCATGCTTCCCGCACTTTTATACCTACCCAAAACCCATGGCACTGCACTAGCGCACTGGCCGCTCTCATTTGTAGTCTCTAGTTTACTCTTGTCTGATCTTAACTGCTCTTTTCTTCCTTAAAATTCTTATGAGTCTTTCTTCAATTCTCTTATTCTTTGATTTTTTATTTCTACTCTTTCCTGGTTCACAATAATTTTCATCTCACGCCTCATCTCCATCTCTCTGCTTTGTCGCCTACCTCATTACCAAAAACCATTAAACTCTATAACCGCCAAACTGCCTTGATCCTCTTTGCTACTCTTGGCTCACCTCTTTTCCTGACTGATATGATTTCTTCCAAATTATTCTCTCTGTTTTTCTCCTCTTTTGTTTCAGCCTTTTCTTTTTTCTTTCCTTCTCAACAGAACTATTTGATTTTCTCTAGACTGTGTCTTGTACCTCCAATATGAATATTCTTCTCTCTCAAATATAATTCATTTAACATGGTTAAAAGCTGAACCGCCTGACTAACTAACCTCATCTCAAGACTATTGAGGGACCTGGCACCATGGAAGCTTTTGAAAAATTATTCTCAAAGACCTCCCTAAACTGACTGACAAAAACTACTTGATTTGGAAAGAAAAAATCTCTATTCATCTCAAACTCAAGGGAATCAAAATAATTATTAAGATGATTCCAAATCCCTTAGCCCTGCTGACAATCTCAAAACTTGTATCATTATTCTTTCCAAGATCAATGCCATAACTCACAACAATGTATTGAACCAGCACAACATCAACTCAGCCAAAAATCTCTGGAAGACCATCAAGTAAATGTTTGCATCATCTCAAACCGCAAATCCAGCTTAAGTCTTTAATGAATTTCTCTACCACCCATTCAAAACCAATTCTATTACTTCCTTCATCACCAAAATTAAAATATCTCTCAAAAAGATGATCAATTTTGGGATCCACATTCCAACTGATATTCTGGCTTATTTAGTTCTTTTCAAATTCCCTTCATCTCTTCACTCAATCCGTCAGCAAATAATGCATTTGGAAAAGGAAGTTACTGTTGATTTTTTCATCAATCATCTCACTCAACTTGCCAATGAATCCAAATCAAAAATCACCAAGGCCCCTGTTTGAGAAACCGCTTTTTTCACCAACAAGTCAAGAAATCCCAATTCCAAAGTACAACACTGCAAACAAGGTTACCACAATACCAAAACTACTGACAACCTCCCAGAAAGATGCTGGCATGAACACAAGCACCTCGCACCTGACTTGTGGAAAGAAGCCCAGGTTAAATGGAGAGTTCAAAAGAACCCTGAGAACCACAAGGTAGCTCACTATCACTCTCTTCTCACTACGTGGATTAACAAAGTAAATTCCTGCCATTGCATCATCCTTGACTCGGGGGCTTCATGCCACATTTTCAACTCAAATAAATACTTAACTTCTCTGCAAGAAAGCAATGGCTAAAAATTCAGCACCAGGAAAGATGGAGCCAACCTCCCTATCAAAGGAAATGGCAAAGTTTTCTTGACCTGGGGAAATTTTCTCATTTGAATCTCCAACTTTTGGTTTGTACCAGACCTTTTCATCAATCTCATCAGCCCAGACATCCTGGTTACTGAAAAGCAATGCTTGGTTTTTGCACAATGCAACTCTTTCAAGGTCTTTCACACAGGAACCCTGGCCTTTGAATGATTCATACATGACAACCTTTTTGCTCTCAATCTCCCTTACTCCATTGGAAATAACCCTATAATCAGCTAACTCACCCAAAAAAATATAGATTAAGACAAACTACTCCACCTAAACCTCTCCCTTGGCCAGGATAGCCCACATCAATTGAAAAATATTAAACCTGAAATTCCCAATTTCTTAATTGATGATTTCCGATTCTCCAACTGTGCCTTTTCCAAAAGTACTAAAACCCCTTTCAACAAGAAATCTAATCCCATTTCTAAACCCTATGAAAAGCTTAATATCAATCTAATGGGACCAATCAATCCAGAATCCCCCAATAGGATGAGTTACATCATGACAATTTTCAAAAGCTTCTCTGGGTATTTATCCGCCATCCCTCTTTGCTACAAATATGACGCCTTCCTTTATATTTTATTGACTCTTATATTAAAAAATCAAGAACAAGGAAGCCTCCCCTCCACCATTTGCACTGAAAGTGGAGTAGAATTCATTTCTTGCAAGCTTAGTTCCACTGAAAATTTTCCATTGAGAAAGACCCCTGTGGTTGCAATTCCACCTCTGGAACAGATTGAGGATGAACTACCTCACAAGATATTGAACCATAAAATCATTAGGAAAGATGGTAAGGTGTGAGACTCTATCTAGTGAGTTTTAAGAAAAAATTAGCTGATAATGATTTATGGCTAGAAGCTAAGGACATTAAACACTCTGATATTTTATTGAGGAAATATAGAACCTCTAAGAGGGGTAAAAATTCCTCTGAAGAGTAATTTTTCTTTTGGTGGTAGGGAGTGTCAGCCACAAGACAATCTAAATTGTCCAAATGTCTGCACAACTCATATGTCTTGCTGGTATAGTGGTTACATACTAGTCTCAACCTCCATTTTTTGAAATCAAGTTCACTTTTTCAAACCACCATAGAGCCAAGAATGAAAATTGATTAAGAATTTCGAAATTTTACAATTAATTTTGATAATATTTAATAATATTTTATAAGTAAGTTTTTGTGAGTATTGATTATAAAATTAAAACCTTGATAATATTTATTATCAAGATGGGGATCCAATATAACTTTAAGTTGAGGTATGAGGAATCAGATGCGTGCCAACTCTTGACATATGACTTCCCAATAATTTTCCTTCATTTGGTGACAAGCTACAGTAATTAATTTAATCTATACTCACCACTCTGTATAAACCAATCACATAATCTTAATATTATCCCCCTTGGGGATTTGATTATACTTTGATAAACTCTCCTGAGCCTTGAAGCTTCGAACAAGAGGGCCCTGAGATTAGGTGTAGACTATATAACTTTTGGGGTATGTAAATAGGACCCTTTACATTGAGAATCCCCCCCAATGAGTACTAGTACTCTATTTCTCATTGGGAAGTATGTGATGGGGTTCTGAGCCCTTGAGGACGAACCCCAGGAGAGACTAGTACTCCCCGGATGATTAATTGAGTCCCCTGAGGGATCCTGTTACCTTAAACAGGAGGGTCTTCACCCTATAGCCCCTTTTTCACCAGTTAAATATGATTAATTATTTTTAAGAGAATACGGCAAGAGTTAACAAGCCCACCAAACTAAATCTCAAGAAGATATTGACTGGGGCTATCAAATTTAGTATTATAATCAACTAAAAATCTAATTGGCAACTCCAATTTCGAGTGGAAGTTCCTAATTGGAGTAGTGGCCCTTGTGTGTTACTAATATAAAGGGTGTGAGCCTATTTAGAAGCAAAGCTCCTTTTAGCTTCATTTATTTGAAGCCAGGCCCCTTGCCTTTTTATAAAGGTTTAAGGTGTGGCTTTTTCCTCAAAATACCTTTTTATTGCTCGAGTCTGTGATAATTTAGCAATTTTTTGAGTTTTTTCAGTCAAAGACTGAATTTATTATTGGTCTTTGTCTTATATTGGAAGTTTTAACCACGGCCAAGTTTAGCAGTAGAGGTTAAATCCCTGATAACCCTGGATATTTTGAGGGCCAAGGGCCTGGTTGCAGGGGGAAACCAGGCCTGTGAGTGTATAGAAAGGGAAATTATGGTTAGAAGAGGGATGAAACCAGGTAACAGGACTTGTTTTAATAGACAACCAGCCAGGTTCTGGACAGAAAGGGTCTGGTTCAGCCCTGTGAGGGTGGAAAAACCAAATATGACCATTACAGGCTGGTTGAAAGGGTTCAGAACTAATTTCAAGTGGGCTGGGTAAGCTCAAACCAAGTAACAGGGATTTTAGAGCCTGTAGAGTCCATTTGGGGCAGAACTTTTGCCTTTGGCTTGTCCTTACATGAGCTCCACATGAGCACCATCTTTTTTATTTAAAGAGCTCTTCTCCTTGCTATTTCCACCCTTTCATTCATAAATTCATTCAAATTTAAAAGTGTGCCATTGCCTCTGCCTCAGATTAAGGATCAATCATAAGATATTATTGTCTAAGCATTTCTTTTGCTTTGAATAATGCTCTTTGACTAAGCTTTTGGGCAATTAATTCTCACAAAGATTTCAAGCAAACTGTTGATTACACTTCAGTAATGAAAAAGAAGGATTGCAAAGTTTTATGAATATCTGAGAAAAGAATGGGGCCTCTAAAAACAAGGGGGAGGCAGATTCAATGAAGAAGAACTCACAGTATGCCATTTTATTGCTTCTTCTGTTAATCCCTCCTTGAAATGCTAATTTTGAAACTTTTATACAGTGTTTCTTGAAAGAACGCAAGGATAAAATTTTCCCTATCAAAGAGACTTTCGTGATGGCATGGACTTGTTTCAACCCTGACTTTGAAAATAAAACAACGTCTTAAGTAGAAGGGGCCCATGCTACTTTTAAATAATTACTTATGGGATCTTTGGGGAAAATCTCGGATATTTGAAAACACCTTGAAGGCACCAGTGAAAGCCAAATCCAATGATTCCGTGTGTCACTTAAAAAATCTTGAATAAATTTAGGAACGGTTCTTCCAAAAGAACTTTCACCTTTGGTTACAAATTGGAAAATGAGGAAATTAAACTCAATTAGAAAAAAATTGAGAATTTAAAACAAAACCATTTTGGCAAGGTGTTCCCAAAGTCCAATTAAAAAACAATGGGCTTGCCTTGTTCTCATATTTTATGTGAAATACTAGCATCAAGAGGATCTGTTGTGCCTGAGGATTTTCATCCTCATTGGAGGCTAGACTATGACCTTTCCAGTGAATTAATTTCTCTTGTTGATTTTTTGGAAGGTTAATCATTATAGGATTGACAGAAATTATATGATTGAAAGTAATTAAAGGATTGAAAGATTCATTGTTGGATATTTTCTTGCTTTTTGACAGATTGAAACAGATCCAGCGCTTGAATAATCACAATTGTTCAAAAAGTTGAATTCCATTCTAATGGGAAAACCTCAACATTGTATATTGAATATTTTAAAGTCTGTGGTTTATTATACAGCAAATTTTATCCCCAAGCCAACTCTTGAGCCAAAGGTTTTAAGGTCAAATGGGGGTCAACCCTAATTGAGATCAACTTGTTGGGAACTGTCAAAATTTTAAAACATTGAAGGAAACATTAAGAGGGAAACAAGGTTTAAAAGGGGCCCAAAAATACCAACAATAGTGAATCTTTTATTTTGAGAAATCTTCATTTTAATGGTCTAAAAGCTGATGGTAAAATTATTTCTGTAGTGCAAGGAAGGCTATTCATTTAGAATTTTGACTAAGTAATTTTTGATTTTAGCAACTAAAATTGAAGTACCACAATGCAATACCTGAGAACTGACAAAATATCTTGGGGGATCTTTGAGATCTAGTTAGCAATGGGAATTGTGGATTTAAATTCATTGCAAAATCACTTGGGTAGCATGAGCATGGATGGTTTCAAGTACAAAAGAAAATGTTTGAAACATTCAGCAAAAATTTTAAATGCTATTCTATAATGCTTGGTGGCATTAAAGACGTTGAAAAGATAGAAAAAAGAATTGATTTTATAGAAATCAATGAAAAGATTGCCTCTTCCAAATGGCTTTCAAAATTGGATATGGGTCAAATAATAGCTGATACTTGTGCAAGATCATTATGTTTCATTTCATTGGATTCATGTTGTACTTATACTGCTATGGAAATTGGTCATGTAAAAGAACAATCAGATCCTACCCTCATTTGCTTTGTTGAAAATAATCACTAGGTTCATTGTTTACATGAGGGAGAAATGATTCCAAACCCGCCCATTGTTTCCAAAACTGCTATGTTGAATTCTAAAAAAGCTTCTGTTTTTGTTAAAAATTTAAAAGAGAGTTTTTTGAGTGAACATAAACATTTTGAGTTCTTTCAATGAGATTTTATTTGTAATTCAGTTCAACTTTTGTTGGGCTGATCCCATCATATGGATTATTTTTACTTCTTGTAATGGGATCAGCTTAACATAATCTGAACTTGTTTTTGTTGGTATTTTTAATTTAGGGCTAGACAAGAAGGACTCCCTTCTGATCATGTCCTCTGTCATCAAGCAAAAAATACTTCTGACTGTTGATAACTATTTTACTTGTTCAATAGCCATGGAAGGCAAACTTGACTATATAGATGCTCTCAAAATAATCCTTAAAGGAGTTGTAAAACCCTCTGATGACTCTGATAAGAACAGCGCCATGTTGTTTGATAGACTCAATTGAAAGGCCTACAACCTCATCCTTGACAACCTCAACAAGGATAATCTTTCTTATGTTTCTGGCTCCTTCCCCTCTTCAGAAAAATGCAATGTTGTTGCTCTCTGGGACCTCCTTAAATCTGACTACATGCCTGAGGACTTCATCAAAAAAACCCTGGCATTCACCCAATTCAACAAAGTCAAATTTTTGAATAACATCAGCAAAGTATTTAAGCAAATCTGTGCTTCCACTCAAAATATCAAGCTGGTTGGTCTGAAATTGGAAGAGGAACTGATCATTATCCTTACCCTTTCAAAACTACCCTTGAAATTCAAATTCCTCAAGAAGACAGAAAAATTCAAGAACAAAACTATTGATTATATCCTTAAATGACACAAAAAAGACAAGTCTCAAGCTAAAATCAACTTGTCCGACTTTTCCTCTTCCGGTGAAATCAATCATGCCCTCTATTCTAAGTCAATCAACTGTCCTTACTGCAACAAACAGGGCCATCAAAAAAATAACTGTTGGATCAAGTACCCCAAGAAGGCCCCCAAAACTGCTTCTTGCAAAACCAAAGAGGCTCATTTCTTTTCCTTTTAAACCTCTTCTCATCCGCCTGAAGTCAACTCACTTTTTACTTGCTTCCGGGTGTCTTCATTGTTGTAGTCCTTTCATTACGTGGCGCTCACATTGTCTTTGTCACCACCATTTTGCTTGGTCAACTCATCAAGTACCGCCCTTGCACCTTTGTTTGTTCCATTGCCTCAACTGATCAACTAGAAAACTTGCGCCATTCAATAAATTTCTCTCTCAGCATTTCCGCCCCCTACTCATTTTTCTCAATCTTCAAGCTTCAAACTTGTGCTTACTTGATTGGTCTTTCTCTTAACCCCATTGTCATCATCCTCTTCTACTTGAGTTTCTGCCACTACGCCAACTCTATCTTTTAAATGTTTTTCACTTTTCTATTAGGTTAGGTTGCTACCTCAAAAGTCCTCCTCTGCTGTTTCTCATTTTTTTTTAGACTTGAACTTCTAAAGCCTTTAGAGTTTCACTGGTATTTTTACTCTATTAAGCCTTAACCTCCCTAAAGCTTCAGCAAGGGGGTTTGTTAGAATTTTTTTAATTAATAGTTCTGCCTCAATCTTTAGTCCTGTTCCAAACTTGACACTTATTATTATTTTTCTTGATCTGCCCTTGAGTATTGTTTCCTAGTAAGCTCTCTATGCTATACATGTTAAGTTGTAGTTTAAGTATCTCCTTAGTCATCAATCCTAGTGGCCTCTCTTCTCAGTCTGTACTCTGCTGTCCTCCAATGGTGCAGACTTCTTGGTTCAGCTTGCATACATCTTATTCAAAATTGTTCCTCATCTTTCCAACCACTGGTCAGCCCTTCTTGTACTTAGAATACCTAAGCTGCTATTTTCCCAATTGAATAAAAATAATCATTTCATGACCCAACCTGAACCAGAGTTCCCCCTGAGGTTCCCCTCCTAAGACTCCCTGATCCGCCACTCTCTGCGACATCAGACCCTCTCTTCCTCCTTTCTTAAATTCTTAACTAGAGCACCACTCTCAAATTTTCACAGTTTCAAGCTGCTATAAATCTATAAAACTATCAAAGAGATTTTCAAAATATTTTTCAGAATTTTTGGAATTAATTTTTGACATTTGAAAATTCCATCAAAAAAAAAGAAATTTGAAAAATTCACTTTTCTCACTGGATTTTTGAAACCTTTTTTTGGCCTTTGTAGTTCATTTTTATGGGTGATTCAAGCTTTCAGAATGTTAAAAAAACAAAAAAATAGTCCATTAATAATTTTTAAATAGAATCTGTACTCTTGGATACACCTTACCAACTTCATTCAAAAAATTTGAAATTAAGAACAAATATGCACAAAAATATTCAAATTTATTCAACTATGATTGATTATATTTTTTTGCTTTATTTTTGTGGAGGGAACAAAACCTCATTACCAAGATGCAAATTTTTCTGAAAAATGGTTTTCCAAGATTTTGAATTCTTTGTCACAAAGATTTTCCAAATTGATCTAACCTGGGAGCTGGAAAATGATCAGACTTGAACTTGAATGAGACTATATGCTTGGATTTTTTTCAAAGAAGCAAGCAAAAAGGAGAATTTTTGTAATTTGGAGTGGGAGGGGAATTCAGAGGAAGATAACTGCAACGCATCAAAGAAGAAAAAATAACCACTGGACACTTAAATGTTTCAGTGAGAAGGAAACCATGGCAGGCATATTTCATCAACATATTTATGGGAGCTAGGAAATGAAGATGGTTTGGTTTCCTTCTTGCTTTGTGGAGAGGCTCACCCCAGATATGACAAAGTAATTTTTTGTCATTCAATATTGGGTTGTAACCAAGCTCTTTCACTGTTTCTTTCCTGAATTCAATCCAGTCTTCTTAGTGCCTCCCTAAAAAGATTGCTGTTTTTGTAAACCAACAGTTAACATCCCCTATGACATCTTGAACATGTGAGATATGTGCAATGGCTTTTTTTTGGGACATAAAATCATGGTATTGGAACTAAAACCAAAAATCAGGATTTTTTATATCAGAAAATATGGAATAAAGATAAAACTCACTTCTATAATTGAAACTTGATCAAAAATTCTAGAAGAAGAATAAGATAATGTGCAGGAAACATAGAGGAAAACCCCAAAAGAAATCAGACAAAAGTAAAAAATGAGAAAATACCAAATGTACTCACTTTCTCACTGATTGTTGGGGCTGATAATACCTTCCTCCCAGAAGGATGGTAAGGAGCAGCACCATCTTCATTTGATAACTTTAGTTTATTTCTTCTTGTCCCCAAATTTTTTTCAGGAGAAGCGACCCGCTTATTTGCAATGATTCCATACCTCTGATGAACTTTTGAATGAAAAAAATAATGAAAAATAATATCCAACAAACTAGCCAAAAATAAAAGAAAATGAAAGATCACCATTTTGATTAAATCCACATCTGGCAGCTCTTCATCTGCTGAATCTTCCCCTTCATTCAAGTCTGGCACCTCCTCATTTTCTGAATAATCCTCTTGAGTCCAAAATTCACTCTATGTTAAAAAAATGACAAGGAATAAGTAAAAAAACAACCCATTGCAGAAAGAACAAGTATAGTTATAAAATTACCTCTTCCTCTGATTTCTCATTCTTTTTTCCCTTCTTCTTCCTTTGGATTGCCTTGCATCTTCTTGAAACCTGAACACACAAGAAAAAAAGTTGATTATGAAAATTGATATATTTTTTTCAAAAAGAATGGTGACTGACCTTATAATTTGCTATGAATTTTATCTTGGGGTTTCTCTCCTCTTCGTTTCTTCTAATTATTCAAAACCAGGTGAATCTTCTTTGCTTGAGGAATGAGAGATCTTCTTGAAATTATTTGATTCTCCTTTGGTTCTTCCTCTTACATTGGATCTTTGAGAGGAATTTGGCTCTTCAATCAGGGGAAGTTGCTATCTGCCACTGCACAGATTCATGCTTTCACCCAGATAATATAGCTGTTATGCAGGTAGAAGCTTGCTGAATTCTTCAAACATTTGAGTCAAATATAGATTTTCATTACTGTCTTTGGTTGAAACTCCAATTTTTTCTGAATGTTCAGTTTATTTAGTGTTCATGGTAAACTTCAGAAAGGAAAATCAAAATCAACCAGGAAATTATTCATTTGAGCTTGAATCCCAAAAGAAAAACAAGGTAAAAATTACTGAGATGGGGGCTTTGACATGCCATTGAGTATTAAAATCATCAAGTTGGAATAGTTAAACCTTTTCTGATGGCCAATTTGAATTTTGGAACACATGGTATACCCATGTAAGAAGATTAATCACAGTTGTTGAAATTGGTGGAAGAATCAGTAACTTGATTAAATGAACAAATGATTTTGAGGGAAAAGTGGCTGATATTTCCAGGAAGGTTATTCACACAGTCATGAAAACCAATTAGATGCTTTAATTCTTGCTGAGAGGCTTCAATGCCTCTCTCATGGGTTTGGATGGCTATGGAACTTTAGATTTTTTGAACTGGATTATACAAATAACCAATGGAATAATTAATGAATATTTTATTGTAGGATTGAGAACTTTTTATTCTTGATGTATTGTGTTTCCAAAGTGAAAAAAAAATCCAAACAGGAGAAAAATTTTGTTTTTAGAAGAATCCAGTTTTCAAGAAGGTAGTCAGAAGTGGAAGTATTCAAGACCAGAGAAACTTTTTTGAAATTTTCCTGATAGCTTGATTCACATTTTGAATAGACCAAATGATTCAATTGTTTGTGGAATAGCTTCCATTCATCTTCAGATTTAAAGTGCTTCCTGAAATTAGCTTGAATATTCTTAAAAATGTGCCAGAAAAAGAGAAGATGATGAGAGGAAGGGAAAACTGATTAAGTAGAACTAATAAGTGCTTGTTCCATGTCTGTAAAAATCAAAATGGGTTCTTTATTATCAAAGATTTCCTGAATTTGGGTCAGGACCCAATCATGGTTCTGTTTGTCTCTTGAGATAAAAAACAGGAGGCAACTGAGAAGCTTCTTGCATAATTTTTGACTGCAAGAATATGAAGAAAGGACATTCCAAATTTGTGGGATTTATATGTACAGTCCATCAAAATGGGAATAGGGAAAAATTTAAGAAGTTTCATGGAATCAGGGTGTCTGTGATAACAACAACTTGAATCATTCTCCTCAGTCATACTCAACCCTCAGCCAATCCCATCCTCAGTACAATCTACCTTCCATCCCTCAATCCACAAGCTGAACCTCCTGAAATCCTCCTGCATACCCTGCAGTCCTTAGGTAAATCTCCCAGGCATACCATTCAACTCTCTATGGATTTTTGAATTGTCATCTCTCCCTCAACTCTATCTGGTATGAGAATTACATCCTGCAAACCCATATTTCATACTCCTGGCTGGACAACCCATACTCCAGTTAGGTACATGCCCTTTCTGGACAGGCCCATTACCCAATCTTTCAAGCCACAGTCTCAAGGCCAATTGGTCAACATGTAATACCATGAGGCATCCCAGCCCAAGCACCAATCATCCCTCCTCAAGGTCTCCTCTCATTTCTCACATATACTGGCATATCCTCCCTTCCTGGACTAATTCCCCTCAAGGAATTAATATACTACTTACTATTGGTTAGTCCTGTTGGATTTCTGAAAGGAAGTTGGAGAAATCAAGAAAAAAGAGGGCTGTGCCAGAGTTGTTGTCAGCAAACACAAAGCGTAAAAGAGAAGAATCAAAAGAAAGGGATAAACATCAGGCAACAAGGTCAAACTAGTTTGTTGGTCAAGGAGTTGATTTGAGAAGAAGAAGAAGAGTTTGCAGGAAAACAAGAAGAAAAGCTTCAAGAAGGGCAGAATTGCAAAGGTCAGAAATTTGAGGTTTAGTTACGATGACTGTTGACAATAGTGGTCTTACCAGTCAAAGCTTGCAGGTAGTGAGTGGGAGGTTAAGTTTGGGTATAAATTAATAAGAAACAGAGCAAGGCAAAGAAAAGAAATGAAAAATAAGAAGATGAAAAGAAATAATAAAGAAAGAAGAGAAGTGATGAAATAGCTGTGAGTTGAGGTTGGGCGTGATGATGTTGAAGATGCAGTTGTTGAGTTTCCAATCTGATGAGAAGAGAAAGGGGTTAAAAGTGTTCATCTCCCTTGGTTCCTCCCTTTTCCTCCCAGAAGTACTTACTGTTGTTGTGAGAAGTTGAGGAGAAGTGAGAGACCTGAATGTGAAATTTAGCTGAGAATTTGTTACAGTGGTGAAGTTCGCGGCTGTGGGATTGGATAATTATTTGACACCCCCAGTGACTGGTAATACTGAAGCTGGAGCCTTAAAAAAGGGTTTTATTAACTGAAGGAGAGAAATGAGAGAAGGGAGAGGAAGAGCTTTAGTGAGTCCTTCCGCCTTCATTTCAGGTGAGGGAATCAGATCAATGAAAAGATTTTTAAGTTTCAGATCCTTTCGTATTGCTTTTGTTTTTATGTCTATGTGTCTAATTTTTGAATTAAATCCAAACTTCTTGAGTTTATCATTGAGAACTTTGTTATCAATTAAGTGGCAACTGGGTTCTACTTCCTTTTTCCAGAGTTCGGCTATTGAACCTCTCATCCATATGACTTTGAGGAAGGAATCAACAAGCGGGTTGATCTTGGCTTTGGTTTTAGAGTTTGTTACATTCTGTTGATGATAACTACTCCAAGAAATAAGAGAGTTGAATAGAAGTGAAAGATTGCCAGATTGAGATTGTCTGGTTTTGAGATCATCGCTCCAAGTGGTGTTGCTGTAGCAGTGAATTTGAGTATTGAGATTGTTGACCTGGAGCGTAAGCTTGAGCTCTTTTGTTGCTTTGAGGTATTTCCAGCATGTTTTTACCTCCCTCCAGTGACAAATGCCCGGCTTTTGCCATCCTGAGTTCTGTGAGCAGTAATGCCTGTTCCTTTCACCCCTTGAACACTAGGGGAAGTTCTGAAATTATACTAATTCCTTCCCCTTCATTGCTACCCATCTATATTTCTCAAAAGACCTACCATTTACCCACACCAATCCGTTTTGTCTCACGTATAACACTAAATATGAAATTTGTGGGTGTGCATGGTCCATTTCTAAACAGTGTGTGACTTTCCAGGTTTCCAAAGAAGTTTCCTTCAGAATTTATATACCCAATCATCTCTTCAACTTCAAAAGTACTTTTAGTCCATGGAAAAGGTTTCAATAGGCGCCATTGAGCTTTGAAAAACTTAGATTTTGAACTCAAACTTTGACTTTGACTGCTTCCCTTTGAATTTGACCTTTAAATTTGAAACTTAAACTATGACCTTTGACATCAACACTTTGACTTTGACCTTTCACTTCAACACTTTGACCTTTGAAATTGAAACTTTAAAATTAGACTTTGAAGCTTTGACCTTTGACCTTTGAATTCAACACTTTTAAATTTGACTTTGACCCGCTTCAAGAAGCTTCAACCCTCTTTGACTTACTTTGATGCGCTTTGATGGATTTTGTACAACCTCAAGAGTTTTTTTGAGGAAAATACTTTCTCCTCTCTTGGGGTACTTTCCTTAGGTCACTGACTTCTGGCATAACTCCTTGACGTGCATGACGTCCCATCATGACCATTCCACCCCTAACCAGGGCAGCCAGAGGACATGGTTCCACCTTAGATGTTCAGAATAGGGAGAAATCTACGCCTCAAGCCCATGGAGGTGGGAAGACCTTGTCCAACCTCCCGGCGCCATCCTCCAACACCATGGATACTGGTATCCTTCCTCCAGATCCTCCAAGAACTTCTTTTTCCCCTGATCCTCCTGTTGTTAGACCATTTTTTAATCATGTGACTGGTCAATATCCCCAAGAAGTCTTTGGATTTGATTCCCCTTTGTAAAATCACAGCTAAATCCCTCTCCCTGAGGATAAGAAAGAGGAGGAAGAAAGCATAGATTCAGGCTTTGATTTGAGGATTCATAGAAATCTTAATTCACCAACCTCTGAACCTCATGAAGAAGCTTCCAAACCTTCTGCTTCAACTGAAATCCCTGCTCCTCAAGGCCAACCTCCTCAACCTCCTGCTGTTTACCATACTTTCTTAGCCTTGCTCCAAAATATGACTTCAGTGGTATCTAAACTCTCTCAACCCCCAACAACCAGTACTTCCCACTCTGGGACCCTCAAAGCCCCATTGATGAACCTCCAAAAAAATTCTAAGGCATTAATCCTACAAAGCTTGGACCCTTTTTACAAGCTTGTGAAATCATCTTTGAAAAAAATGAGGAACCTTTTGTGTGGATCAAAGGAAAGTCTTGTTTGCTGTCTCCTACCTCACTGGGGATGCAAATTGTTTTATCCAACCCTATCTGGATCACCTCTTCAAACTAGAGCCTTCATTCCTGCTCAACTCCTGGAAACACTTCACTGAACAAATTCATACTCTCTTTGGAAATTTTCTGGAAGTAGCCAAAGCAGAAAAGGAACTTGTGAATTTGAAGATGAAGGACTCTCAATACGCTTCAACCTACATCACAGAATTTTGCTCCCTTATTACTAAGGTTTCTGGATGGGGGATAGAACCTTCTACTTCCATTTTTTCCAAAGTCTCCCTTCTTGACCTCTGGATCAGCAGCTGGTTATGATGGTTCTGTGGAAACCCTCCATTACCTCATGGATGTAGTGTTAGATTATGATACCAGGTACCAAGAACAACTCAAGGAAAAATATTCCCATCCCAGCCACTTTAAACAGAAAAACTCCTCTCAATCCCAAGCCAGTTCCTTTCAGTCCAACAAGGGAAATGGTAAGGCCAAGAAGAAAGAAAAATCAGCAACAAAGAAATCTTCCCAAACCATAAATACCTTTGAATTAGGTTGTGATGGAAAGCTCAAGGCTGAATAAAAGGCAAGAAGGGAGAAGGAAGGACTATGCATGTTTTGTGGAGGGAAGCACAAGGTGGACAACTGTAAAAAGAAGCCTGTTTCTAATCTTTCCTCCAAAACCAACTCTTCCTCTACCTCCAAGCCTTAAAAACATTTAGGTGGTTTGCCCGTTGTACTCCAGGATTATCACCCTACTGATGTTATGGAAAAAAAGATAAAAGTAGAATACTCTGAACAAATTTCCAAAGGCTTAGGTTTTATTCTGTTTCACCAGGACTTGAGTTATAGTGTTTTGATTGATTCATGTGTTAATCAATCTGTAATGGCTAATACTGTGGTTCCAAATTTTTCATTGCAGAAAATTACTTTGGGAAAAACTATTCCTCTTTTAAACTTCAGTCCAAATAAGTCACCTTCTCAACTAATTACCCACAAGGAAACTTGGGTAGTCTCTCTTCCCTTTATTCCTAGCTTTTAATGGTAATTCCCCCTTGTCAATTCATCATTTTCAGAATAGCTTATCCTGGAATTTACTGGCCTCACCACTGGAATCCTGAAGTAAACTTGAAGATGGGGCTGATCACCCCAAGACACCAGCTAACTTCTGACCTTTCCTCTACCTCTGTTGAGCTCCACATGGCAAACCTACCTTCAAGTTTTTTCCCTTCTACTCTGCCTTTTGAACTACATTCCATTGCATTTCCCCTCACTTCAGAACTTTTGCATCCTCAAAAGTCCATCCCATTTCCATTGAGTTCAGCAATTTCTCATCTTGCCTGGAAATTCACTGATCCCTTAACTATTTCTCTGGAGGGGTAACCTAGGGAGTCATCCTTGCATACCATGCAATTGGTTACTTCCTCTAATATTTCTGTTACTCCCCATAAGAATAATTCAGCTTAATGGGAAAATTTTGACATTGACAAAGACCTTTAATAAATATAAACTTTGTTGGAAAAAGTTCCTTCTGATTACCATTCTTTCCTAGATGTTTTCTCTAAGATCAAAGCAGATCAACTCCCTCCTCACCGGGCTTAAAATCACCAAATCAAACTGTAAGGACCCCTTACTCCAGTTGGGCTCATCTATTTGCTATCGCAAAGTGAAAATTCAACCCTAAAAGCCTCCATAGTAGAGAATTCAGAGAAACATTTCATCTGTTGCACCACTTCAAGCACTTGCGCACCA
This sequence comes from Puccinia polysora, assembly GCA_025617555.3. Lineage (NCBI taxonomy): Eukaryota > Fungi > Basidiomycota > Pucciniomycetes > Pucciniales > Pucciniaceae > Puccinia > Puccinia polysora. Next base: position 4,014,541 of record CM062625.1, on the reverse strand, counting down.
GTTCTCTTTGTCAAAAATAAGGATGGGATTTTGCAGTTGTGTGTTGAATATTGAAAGCTTAACTCTGTCACTACAAAGAACCAATACCCACTTCCTCCAATGACGTTCTTACTGAATTTCTTTTCAGGCTCTTCTATCTTCACCAAAATTAACCTCAGAGGCACTTACAATCTACTGGGCATTGAGGAAGGAGATGAAAATTTTCCAGCATTGAGATCTCATTTTGGAAGCTATGAATACCTGGTCATGCCCTTTGGAATGACAAATGCCCCAGCTTCTTTCCAAAAAATTATCAATGACATCCTTGCTAGTCTCCTCACAGTTTATGTGGTTCTTTACCTTGAAAATATCCTTATCTTTTCCAAAACCTTACAGGAACACATCCCTCATGTGTGTGAAGTACTTACCAGACTCAGAAAGCATAAGCTATATGCAAAGGCCTCCAAATGCAACTTCCATGCACCTTCTGTGGACTTCCTTGGCTATTTGATCTCAGGGGATGGAATATTCATGTACAACAACAAATTCAAGACCATCCTTTCCTGGCCTACTCCTGAAAACAGAAAGGCCTTGCAATATTTCCTTGGGGTTTCTAACTTCTATTGCAGGTTTATAAAGAACTACTCCAAAAAGGTCTCCCACCTCACCTCTGTTGCTGGAAACAGCTCTCATTTCACCCTCACTCCTGAAGCTTTGCAAAAATTTGAAAAAATCAAGCAAGCTTTCACACAAGCTCCGGTCCTTCACCATTTTTATAACCTCCTGAGAACCTATGTTGAAACTGATGCCAGTTACTATGCCCTGGGTGCTATCCTAAACCAGGTTACTACTGATAAAAATAAACACCCTATTTCCTTTGAAAGCAGAAAAATTTCCAGTGCTGAGCTCAACTATGAAATCCATGACAAAGAACTCCTTGCTATCATCTTTGCTCTTTAGCAATAGCATTCCTATATCTTGAGTTTTACTGACCCTTTTGAGGTTATAACTGATCATTCCTCTTTGAAATATTTATATCTTCAAAGTTCCTTGCTAGAAGACAGGTTTTTTGTGAAGATTCCCTCTCTGAATTCAATTTTGTGATCACTTACAGGAATTTCAGATCTTCAACCATCCCAGAAATCCTTTTGTGTTGGGAAAACATGTATCCAGCGGGGGGAAAGCCATATTCTGAAAAGAATCCCAGAAATTTTCAACAACTTCTGAAACAAAATAAAGTTGAAGTTTCTAAAATCTTTTTTATTTTTGCTAATAAAATTGATGATAAACTTAGTGAATGAACTCTGGTCAAAAAGCTGAAAAGTTACCTCTGGGTATCATCAAAAGATTGAATAAGAATGAGAAACTTTGTGATTATTCCTTAGACCCCTTTAGTGGCTTAAGCCTGTCCCATGATAAAGTGGTCATACCTGAGCAAGCTAACCATCTTTAACCTCTTTATCAGCCATTCATTCTCAAGCATGGTCTTCCTGCTGATATTATAAGTGACCAAGGCTCCTTATTTACCTCTACCTTCCGCAAAGAACTTTGTGAAAAATTAAAGATCCAAAGAATCTCTCCACAGCTTGCCACCCTGAAACAGATGGTCAAACTGAAAGATTCAATCAATTAATAGAATTATATCTTTGAATGTACATCATTTATCACCAGGAAAACTGGGATACCTGTATCTCCCTGGCAGAATTCTCTTAAAACAACAGTTTTCACACTTCTAACCAGCAATCACCCTTCTTCACCCTCTATGGAAGGCATCCTAGCTTTGACTTCTTGCATGTACTACACAATGAGCCTGCTAGTCATTACTTGAACCAGATTCAGAATAATCAAGTCAATTGAAGAAATAATTAAAAGAGTCAATGGATAAGTATAAGTACCACGTTGAAAATAATAGAAAAGATATTCCAAAAAGCATTACTTCTGGGAATAAAGTTTGGTTATCTGAAAAGAATATCAATACTAACAGACCTTCCAAGAAGTTCTCTGAGTGTTGGTTGGTTCCTTTTTTCATTACTGAAAAAATAGGATCTTTTGCTTTCAAACTCCAACTCCCTGATGAATGGACATCCATCTAACCTGTCTTCCATGTATCACTTTTCAAAACCTACTCTTCAGACACAAATTTTCCTAGTCATCAACCACCTCCAGAACCAGTGGAAATTGATGGCCAAGAAGAATAGGAATTGTCTAAAATCCTGGATTCCAAGATTAGGCATGGAAAACTCTTCTCTTAGTTGAATTTAAAGGTTTCTTGGAAGACTCTGAAATTACCTCATGGGAACCAGTATCCAACCTCACCAACCTTTCAGCCCTACTCCACAACTTCAGCTTCCTTTATGCTTCCAAACCCAAATAATCATAATCATCCTCCATTGTATCCTCCAAATACCCTTTTCTTTCTTACAATTTATACTCAATCCTATCCTTCTTGCAATACTTCAAATCAATCTCATCTATATCTCTTTGATCCATAAAAATATAAAGAATAAAAGAAAACAAAATAAATGTTCTATCTACCACTCCTTTCCAATCATATCAAGCCAATCAGTAAGTTTGGTCACCCAAACACTAGCCAACTTGATCTTCCTACTTTCATAATCCTCTCTATCCTTAGCAGTAGTTCCAATTCATAACTAACACCAGAAAAATATAAGAAGTCTTCCAGCTCTGCCAATAAATCTTTCTTTGCCTTCTCTCTCTCCTTTTTTTTCTCCACCTCTTCTCCCTTATTTAAACCCCATCCAAAAATTTCAGTGCCTCTGGAATCCTTTGAAAATCTTCCAAGTTGCTTTTCAATCTCCTTCAAGTCTAAAACCAGGTCATCTTCAATGGCATCCACTGGACCAAGCACCTTCCCCCAAGAGCAAGCATAGAAACTAATTTCCTCCCAAGTCACCTTCCTGAATTCATATCTTACCCCATCCTTGGCCAACAAATTTTGAACCAGCTCTCCAAAAGACTTGGGCCCAGGGGAACCTTCTTCTAATTCTATCACTTCCCTTCCTTTTCTTTTATCCTTCTCCACTTCTTTTTCTTCTGCTCCCTATTCTTCCTCTTCCTTTATGTCTTCTTCTTCATTTTCCTCCTCTTCATCAGTATCTCAAGGGGCATCCTCATTTTCCTCTCCTCCCTTGTCCTCCTCTATCTCCCCCTTGCATTCATCTTTGACTTTGATGGTTCTTTCTTTGACGGGTGTTATTTCCACAGTTCAAAAGTTTTTCAAATTTCAAAATTTGATTTCTGTTCAATTCCTTGACGCCACATTTACCAATTTGCTGCTTCTTCAACCGGATGAAAACCGCTTTGATGGTCCTTTGACAAGGTTTGACTTATTTGACCACACTATGTCAAACTTTGACATGTTTGACCCTTGATCATCAACCTTTGACCAATCTGATTTGACCTATTCAAAATTTTGATGGTTTGGCAGCGCTTTGACCACTTTCACGGCGGTTCAACCGGCTTTGAAATCCTTTTCATTGCTCTGAAGGAGGTTTTATTGGTCCCCACCGTCCTTGGACTCTTTGACTGAACTGATAGACCACAAATAGGGCTTACCCCAGCAGACACCCAAAACTTTCAAACTTGCTGCATCCTTTGTGAATTTACCATCCAGGGCCAAAGCTCCAACCTTTCCTTCTTCAACCTCTTCATTTTATCCTCCAATTCCTGTAGTGGAAACAGAAGAAAAACCAACTCCTATCAGAAGAAATCCTCCCTGCAATCAGAATATCAGGAACCACTCACCATCTCACGGACCTACCCTTCTGTCCACTCCTAGGGAAACACTTAAATTTTCAGGTGCCTCTTTCACTTTGAAGGGAGAATTATCTTCCTTCACCTCAACAACTGGTCCCAGTAACTTACTTCCAACTTCATGGGTTACAGAGCATGGCCTCTTGTATCTTTGACAGTATTCACACTTCCCTGACTTTGTGGTGATGCTGGTGATGCAGATATTCTTATTCTCAACACATCTGGAGCGTGGGTGGATTTATTGGTTGACAGGTGATAACCGTTGTGGTGACCAAATCTGGAAACTGCACTGGCAAAGGCCAAAATTTCTTAAAACTTTTTTTACACTCTTTTTCCTCATCCTTAATTCATCATGAAAAAGGAAATCTTTTCCAGAATTTTTCCCTATTTAGTTTCCAGACCCAAGCCTCCCCTTCTCCTAGTTGTCTAGGAAGTGCCTCTGTGGGTTTTCAAACCCCCAGTATTGTGTTCAATTCCCCCTCTCTATCCTCAACTTTGGCCGCTTTTTTTGGCCAGAGTCCCACAATGATGACCAGCTCAGATTGGGCTTGGCTTTGCATTCAGGGCCAGAGACGGCCACCAGCCTTGTCCTCTCCACCTCATCATCATCATCACACCCCATCAACCTCCCTCATTGGTTGGCCAACCAACCGGTCCATCTATCCTCACCATCCCACCCCCTCTCCTCATTGTTCATCCCCCTCAACCACCTGCCATCCATTCATCAGTCATCTCCCCCTGATCCACCTCATCAACCAATCAACTTGGTCCTCTCCCCTTGATCCTCTTGGTCCTCCGTGCGCGACCTATCAATGGGACAACCCTCATCATTTGACCCAATTGGTTGTTCCCACAACCAATCTCACCTCTATCCCCATCTGGACGGTTGCTCCAACCAATTCCCTTTCCCACCTTCATCACCACCTTCTCATCTTTCTCAATTGGTTGGTTGGTGATCTCATCTCTCTTCACCTGTAATCTTCTCATCCATCTCTCCCATTGCCTCATCCAACCCTCCACCTTCCTACACCTTTTATGACGTAGATTGACCAATTATGATCCAACGCGCCCAATACCACCAATCCCAACCACCCTTGTCGGAGCCCAACCTAAAAACCCTCTCACTATCATCCCTCATCCCATCCAATCACTGCAGCAACCGCTGTTGCTGTCACTTATCCTCAAGGCCCTGCAACTGCTGTTTTGGATAATCATCCCCTCTATTCCGCTGCCCGCTGTCATCCGTGAAGCAGGCTGGCCGCCCATCCTTTCATCTTTTTTTTCTCACATTTCCCAATCATCTTGGTTGTTTTTGTCTGATTTTAATCTCTATTTTCCTTCATCATTTCATTTTTTAATTAAAAAAAAAAAAACTTTCTTCAATTTGTTGTTTTTTTTCCACTCTATCAGTGTCATCTATTTTAAATAGTCTACAGGGACCCATGGCCCATAAAAGTAGAGGCTCTCCCCTACCTTTTTCTAATCATCCATGGGAGTGTGTGTGTATTTCCTCCCCATTATCATAGTAATTCATCATCATTATCCTGGGTATATCTTTGATTGCCCCCTGATCCGTTAATCCTTCAGTCTTTTCCCCTCTGTGGCCTGATACTTATCACCAATCATAGACTTTCTGGTTGAATGGAATTCTGTCTGTAGAATTCTTGAGTGTGTTACATCACTCTTTGATCCCTTTATCTGACCATAGTTTTCTTGATCCTTCCTTGATCATCTTTCCAGAGCCAAACATGTTTGATTGAAGAGGTTTTACTAAACTTAAAACCTGGAGTGTTATACCTCCTTTTATGCTTTTCAAAGTTTTATTCTGCCAGCCTACTCTTGAGTTACTTGAGAATTTTTGAGGTTATCTGTGTTCAAATCAGTTATGGTTTGCTTTTAGAGCTTCTCAAAACATTGTGCTTTGTCTTGTACGGCCACCCCCAGTTATCTGGTACCCTTCAAGTGCTTGATTGCAGAGAGTTGGGCGGGTTCATTGAGAACCTGGAGGTTGGTTGGGGTTTGAGTTGATTGTCCCCAATCTTCTGCTGACGGCCAGATTTATTAGCTTGTGGGCATTGTTTACATACAACAGCTTTGTTCTTTTGAACTTCAAACAAACTTTAACTTATTTTGTTTGAATATCTCCCTCATAATCTTACCTCAGATAGTGCTGTTCCATCGCTACCAACTATTATCAAACTTTATCCTTTACTACTTGATTCCTCACTTAAAAAGTTATGGACCTTGATCTTGGTTTCATCTAAATACTTTTGTAACACTCAGGAGGGCAGCCTCATCAGAACCTTTCCCCTCCACAGAACTGCCACGGCCTAGCACCATTTGGAATCCTACACCATTGGTAACTTCCATGGTGAATGAGGGGGTGGATGATTTGTTGTAGGATGAAAGTGATGGGCAGATTTTGGTTTTTGATTGTGATTGATAGGGTGTGCGGAAAGACAGTTCAGTCATGGTGAAGGTCTCAATCTACTCTCACCTCTTCTTATGGTTATCTGGAGCTACCCCTTCCCCTTCTGCAGGGTACTGTCATAATCACAACTTGACTCATCCTCCTCAGTCATACTCAACCCTCAGCCAATCTCAGCCTCAGTAAAATCTACCTTCCACCCCTCAATCCACAAGCTGCACCTCATTAAATCCTCCTGCATACCCTGCAGTCCTTAGGTAAATCTCCCAGGCATACCATTCACCTCTCTATAGCTTTTTGAATTGTCATCTCTCCCTCAACTCTATCTGGTATGAGAAGTAAATCCTGCAAACCCATATTTCATACTCCTGGCTGGACAACCCATACTCCAGTTTGGTACATGCCCTTTCTGGACAGGCCCATTACCCAATCTTTCAAGCCACAGTCTCAAGCCGAATTGGTCAACATTTAATACCATGGGGCATCCAAGCCCCAGCACCAGTAATCCCTCCTCACGGCCTCCTCTGATTTCTGACATATGCTGTCATCTCCTCCCTTCCTGGACTAATTCCACTCAAGGAATAAGTATACTAATTCTTATTTGTTTGTCCCCTTCCAATAGGGGTAATCTCATCACAAGAAAGCCAACAGCATACCTTACTCATATCACCTATCCCTTTGGTGTTACTCTTACAAGATTCACTTGTCAACCTCCCTCAGAGCCTCACTCCTGGATTCTCCTCCTCTCAATTTTCATTAATCTATGTCTCCTCCTCCTTGCAATCAATCTCATTTCTGAGAAGGTGATTCCTTTGTTATTGAGGCAATGATATATTTAAAACCAGAAAAACTAAACAGAACAATTAGACAAGTTAAAATATTATGACAACTGGAGATCAGAGATGCCCTTACCCAAGCTAGAGTAGATGAGAAGATTCAAGGACACAAGAGATAGGAGATGTTCTGGAAGCAACCACTGTACGAGCTAAAAGTGACGTTGTAGCTAATTAAGAGGAATGAGTGAAGATGGGAAGATTAGAAGGGTTAAATGAAACTCGATTAATAACAGCTCATTGCACCGGATTATCCAAAGTGGACCACGGTGGCCAAAATCTTCTGATTGAAGTCCTCGTTGTCGATGCTTGAACTTGAGGTTGATTCAAAGAGTGGAGAAAGAAGATCGGCGAGGAGAGGAAACTTCTGCGTCTCCTGAGAGCGCAATACTTGAATGGACTGTAGTCTTTATTGAATATGCATAAGTCCCAAGGTCGTGAGATGCGCGCTCAAAGTGAGAGACGCCGCATGATTTCTAAGTAACTGACACGCATGCGTCGAAGATGATAAGAAGACAGGGGAAACCGTGAGAAACCGTGAATTAGTATAATTCCAACAATTTCTTCATCCTAAGTTCTGTGAGCATTAGTGCCTGTGCCCTCTGCCCCTTGCACGCCAGGGGCAGTTGTGACAGTGTGAAATGAATAATGAAGTAATTTGACCATCCAAATTTTTCACGTTTTAGTAAAAAGAAGAATTCCAGAGCTTCAGCATGAGTGCATTCACAGGATTTTTGCCATCAAGGGAATTTTTTTATATTTGGGCATTTTTGTTGTAAATTTTAGAGAGATTTGTATGGATAGATGAGGATGAGTTTTGTATTAGGGAGTTGAGGATTTTCAAAGGGGGAACTCCAGCTTTGGATAAATTTTCAACCACCTCCTTTTTCTCCCCTTGACTTCTACTGTGGATGGGATTAGTGGAAGGATCAATGAAAGGTGGATGGTTCTGCTCTGGTAATATAACCTTCACCAACCAAACACCCAATTGTTTTGAAAAAAATCCCAAATAACCTGAAAGGAAAACAAGTCTTTCTTGATTTTTTTTTTAATTTGGTGGTATATTTACTTGGTTTATATTCCCCAAATTTATCACATTGATATGTGTAGGCCTGATTCTTGCAATTTGATACTCTGGTAGATATAGAATATCCATGGGACCTTGCCTTTGATTGGATAGTCTCAACAAGCTCCTCCTTTTTATTATCTAATAGCTCAGGAGGAGGGTCCAGAGGGGTCAAATCAAGAGTTTGAGTATATGAAGAAGTAGCAAGAGGAGTATAATCACTAGTTTCATGAGATGATATAATGGAGGATGGTCCTGGTGAAACCTTTGAAAAAGTTCTGAAAAGTGGGTGGATGTTTTCTTGAGCCATTGGAAAAACAGATGTTCTTCTTTGGAAGTATCTGGAGTGTTTATTTGTTTCAGTGAGTGGTTGGTGGTGTGGTGCGGTGTGGTGTGGTGTGAGGAGGTGTGGTGTGGTGTGGTGTGGTGAGTTTTGGTGGTGGGATGGTGGAACAGTTCAAGTGGGTGGTTTGTAAGATATTTGAGCGCTCCAAGATTTTTGGTGGTCCCAGGAAAAGAATTTAAGTCATATTAAATATATGCATGTGAAGGGCTCAAAAAAGAGTAAATTTTTTGAATTTTTTTGGTTTTTTGAGGAATATTTAAATGTCAAAAATGACATCCAGAAATTCTGAAAGAATGTTTAAAATCTCTTTCATAGATTTTAAACATTTTTTCATAATTTCTTGAAACACCAAAAAAATCAGTCAAAAAGGCAAACATAAAGATGCAGAAGTCCATGAGAAAATCAAATTTATTGAATTTTTTGCTTCTTTAAAGGGATTATTTGAGGTTAAATGATACATGCAAAAAATCTTTAAAAAATATTTTCATTCTCCTCAACTGTTGTTTTAAAGTTTCAACAGCTTGAATTACCCAACAAAAATGATATAAAAAGGAAAATAAAAGGATTCAAATGTCCAAAGAGAAATTTGATTTTTTTGATTTTTTGTGTTTTTTGAAGGAATTTTTTAAGGTGAAAAGATACATCCAAAAAATATGAAAAAAATAATTGAAAGCTCTTTGAATGTTTTTAAAAATTTATGGCAGCTGAAAAAACAAAAAGAAACAATTCAAATAGCCAAAATAAGGATTCACAAACCCATGCAAAGATTTGTTTATATAAATTTGTTTCATTTTTCAATTGCCATTTTTGAGGGTATATAATGCCTCAAAAATGACAAAAGATTTTTTTTTTCAATTGAAAAACCCCTGCTACGGGTCTGTTGAGTCATAATTTAAAAAAAAATAATTCTTGAAACTTGCATTGTGGTGGCATTTTATAGACACAGATTTGTACTTGGTTGTGGCCTGCGCACTCAGCAATGAGCGCAGGCAAGCTCAGAATTTGGGGATTTCACTCAGGCTCAGAAATAATCACAATTATGCTCAAAATTGGGATTTGGGACCAAGAAATAGCTACAAAAAGCGCACTGGGTGACTATGTTAAGGGCAGGGGCTCCAAGTAAGGCATGGAGGGTTTCATGAGAAGGACAAACCGCGCAGATGTAATGGAAATGGAAGAATGTAATTTGGGTGGCTACGCGCAAGGGCTCAAGGCGCACCTTGTAATTCTGTTCAACATGGGCAAGGAGAAGTTTTGGGATGTGGAAGAGGTGAAATTCTATAGAAACCACAACTGGTCAAAGCTGAAGGGGGAAATATTGGCTAGGTGGGGAAAATGCAAACCACAGTTCTGGGAGAGTGCCTTTGAGAGGGTGGCTTGGGGGGCCCGCACGCATGGCAGGGATTTTTTTCAAGCAGAATTGATGGATTGTGTGGAGGCCAATGCCCTTTCCCTTGCCTCACCACCAGCAGCCAACTATTGGGCTAGCAAACTTGGTATTTGGCCAGAGACCTCAGGATCTGTATGAGCCGGATGTTGCAGCACTGGCACACTTTGCCACCTCATCCAGTGGAGTGTGTTCAGCTGCCTAGCGCAACAGCACCTGGGGTATGCATCTATGGTTGCAATAATGGCTATTGGCGGTTGGAACATGGGAACCCAACAAAAGATTGAAACATGGGATTGGTTTATTTTGCAGGGACAGGATACATGTTGGGAAAGCGGTTTTGGAAATAATTGGGTCAGCCTGCCGCCATGGAGCAAGTGAAAACAGGGGGATGGTTTAGTACTCCAAACAGTGCTGAGCCAGAGGCAGTTCTGTTGAGGGGAAAGGTGCTGTTTAGGCTGCCCTCCTAAGAGTTACAAAAATATTTAAATTTAACAAGAATTGAGGTCTAGAACCTTATGAATGAGGGATCCATGGAAGGGATGAGTTTGAAGTATTTGCCAGCAATGGAAGACAACTCTATCTGAGGCAGGATGGTGTGGGAAAAGACTTGAAAAAATAAGTTGAAATTTTGTTCCAAGTTCAATAGAAGAAGGCAGTTGTAAGTAAAAAAGCCTAAAAGATAATAACTCTGGTTTTCAGCAGAATATTATGAATGATCAACTCAATCCCAGCCAACGTCCAGGGTTTCAATGAACCTGCCCAACTCTCTGCAATGAAGCGCTTGAAGGGTACCAGATAACTGTGGGTGGATGTAAAAAACAAAGCAATTTGTTCTATGAAGATCTAGAAGCAAAGCAGTAACAAATTTGAACAAGAATGACCCAAAACTTCTCAAGGTACTAAAGAATAGGGTGGCGGAATTCAACTTTAAGGGAATAAAGGGAGTTTTGAAACTCCAGTTTTCAAACTTAAAGAAACCTCTCAGAAAAATTTGACTGGTTCCAGAGAGACAATCAAATGAATGATCAGTTTCAAAGCAGTTGGAGAAAGGGATCAACTCAGTGGCTTAACACACTCAATAATTCAACCCCATGAATTCTTCTTCAACCAGCAAGGCTATTGGTTGGTGATAAAGATCAGGTCACAGAGGACGGATCAAAGGATTGATTATGGAGGCTCAAAAGATCAAGGGGAAATCAAAAGAGATACCCAGGATAAGGATGATGAGATGCTCAGGTAAAGGGAATGGACCCCACGGATTTATTGATTCCAAGAATAATGGATGAATGATAGATAGATGATTATATATGGGCAAAAGGCAGGGGAGAGCCCCTTCTGTTTATAGAAAATATACCTGTGCACTACTTACAAGAGATGACTACAAATGAAGCAATTTTTTTTGAGAGAAGAAAGATTTTAAAGGAAAGACAAAAGAAAAAGAAAGAAAGAGACAGGTGGAAGGGAAAAATTTTGCCCTTGAGGGAAAAGAGAAGGATTGGATGGACTTTAGCAGCCGCAACAGCCATGACAGCCGCGCCCGCAGGCAGAGAAGCAAGAGGAAAAGTGACAACAAGTCCTCTTGGACAACCGGAGGGATGGGCCGCGCAAGGGTGGTGGATGAGGGTTGAGATCAAGGCAAGGACGCATGGGGAGAAAAATTTCTGACAGCCGCAAGTGACAGCTTGCGGTTTTTGGATGATGAGATCTGTGGGGGATTTTAGGAATTGAGTATTGATGTTGGGGGGGAGCTGGAGAATTCAGATTACATGATGAAGTTAGTTGCAACAAATCCAACGCTTGGGGTCAATTAGGATGGGGAGGCCATTGGGAGTTTGATTGGCGACCACGGAATGATTGCTCCAATCAGTGGTTGAGGTTTCAAAGGAGGATGGCAAGGGTGAGAAAAATTGGAGAGGGGGCCGGTTGGCTATTCAGTCGCCAAGGGGCGTCAGCAAGTTGCAAGGCAACTGATCTTTCCAAAAGCTGCCAGAAATGATGGGAAGGAATCATTGTTGGTGTTGGCAAACACCGTGAGCTGGTGGCCTGCCGGGCGCTTGGAACTGCTGGATCGAAAAAGAGAATCAGATGATGATGTTGGAGGTGGATGATGATTTGACGAGGATGAGGATGGCCACCTGCACCCATTTGAACAAAAATTGGGCTGAGGGCGCATGCAAAGAGGAGGAGTTGAACGGTGTCTCTGGGAATTTAAAAGCCCTGGAGAGGCCTACCTAGACCACTAGTACAATGGGGAGATGAGAGAACAGAAAATGGAAGGGTTTCCAAGGAGACACAAAAATCTTTTTTATTGAAGTTGGATGAAAAAGTGTATATCAAAAAATTTTAAAAATTTCCCCTTTTACATGGTGTCCCAAACTGGTCACCAAAACAGGAAGCGGAAGTATGAGAGCAAACATCCCTTGAAATTTTCACCAGGGCCAGGTCACAGCAGCCGGGGGGAGGCAAAGGTAAAAGTGCTGGCAGCAGAGGAAAAGGGAGGTGCTGTGGATAGGATGGAAGTGGATTTGGAGTAGAAACCCCCGCCGCCTGCTCCAAGACCTGTGGCCTGCGGTTTTGGAGCCAATTCAATATGGACAAGTCTTGCAGAGAAGAAGGAAGCAGTGTATATTATGCGTGGTTTGGTAACCAATGGGCAGTGGATGGGTCTTGCAGAGAGGAAGGGAGTTGTTGGTATTGTACCAGGGGGGGGGGGGTGGAATGGGATTTGGGATTTGGAGGTGGTGGAAGGAACGGTTCAGTCATGAAAGGATTCCAACCAAGGTTGGACCCCTTTGATGGCAAGGAGAATGCATGTGGTGCGGAAGGGAGCAGAGTGCAGGGAGTACAGAGAAGATGGGTCAATGGAAGAAAAATTGCCATTTCAGATAGAAAGGGATTTGGGATTGAACAATGGACACACAGGACAGGGATTCAGGTGCGGAAGAGGAAGGGACTGGCTGTCAAAAGTATGGTTGAAAAAAAAGGATTTGTTTGCATGGGTTTTGGCAGATGATGCAAGCGGAAGGGTATTTGGGACAACAATCTACAAAAATTCCCCTTGTGGGATTGGATGAAGCAATGAAAGTCTTTTCTTCTGTTGGAGTGGAAGTTTGCAACCAGCTGGGGAAAGAAGACAATTTGGGGGTGGAGCTAGTGCAGATGGTGGTTTGGTGAGGTTGAATGCAGGTGCAGTGCAATCCAGTTCCATACATGCAAGGACAAGCCCTGCAAGTGAAGGCAGGACAATGAGCAGTGTGAAAAAAAAATCTCTGTCTTTTCTCTTTTTCTTCTCTTTTTCTCTCTTTCATCTGTTTCTTTTCCTATATATGGGTTTGATTGGGGGGCATGGTATTTGTCTTGCGCTTGTGTTTGGTTGTTGTGTTTGCTAAAGACTGGGTACGGGGAAATTTGTGGCAGTTTTTCTGGGGCATACCAGGTACCTCTCTGGAAAGACGAGGACTTAAAAAGGTGTGGCGTACTTAGGAAGCTTCACTTGTCATCACGGCCGCGCAATTTTGTGAAAAGCGGGTCAAGACTCAGAGTTTCTTTGTCACTTCTCTCATAGCTTGTTTTTTCTCTCAAAGGATCACACAATTCATGAAGGAACACACATGCAAAATGTATTTCTCAAGATTCAAGGGTAGGCGTGTATAGAATTGATAAAAGAAGAGAGAAGGGAAAGGGATTCTTTAGGAGTAAGACGTGGTGGTAATGAGGTGGAAGACACAGTTATTTTTGAGGTAACAATGGGAAGACCTCTGGGGACAGAACTCAACTTGGGGTAGATGTGGTGGCATTTTATAGACACAGATTGGAAACTGTTGGCGGCCTGCATGCTCAGCAATGAGCTTAGGCAGGCTCAGCATTTGTGCATTGTCCTCATGCTCAGCAATAAGAAAACTTTGGGTCAAAATTCAGATTGTGGACCAAGACATGGCTACAGAAGGTGCTTTGTGTGGTTACAGTAAGTGCAGGGGGCTCCAACTAGGGCGCGGAGGGAGTCATGAGAAGGAAAAACTGTGCAGATGCAACGGCAATGGGAGAATGTTATTTGAGTGGCTACACAAAGGCGCAATGGGTGGTCATGGTAACCACTAGGCACTCCAAGTAGGGCCTGGAGGGCTTCATGAGAAGGAAAAATCATGTGGATTCTGTAGTGACCAATCTGGGACACCTCAGAAAAAAGGGGAAATTTTTTAAAAAAAGTTTTATATGTTCTTTTATCCAACTTCCATCAAAAAAAAAACGTTTTCTGTGTTATTATGGGGACTCCCCCTCTTTCCCTTCTCACAAATCCCCCCTATCCTTGCGGTCTAGGAAGGGCTCTCCAGGGCTTTCAAATTCTCAGATCCTCCGTTAAATCCTTCCTTGTTACACTTGTGGCCCAAATTTTTGGCCAAGTGCATGCGCAATCAATCACTCCCTCCCTTTTTGCAGCCATTGTCATCCTCATTGGCAAAAACAACAAAGGCAGGCAATTTTCCTCATCTGCATTGTCATTGTTGACCTCACCCCATCATTTTCATTATCAACCACTGCCAACAACCACCATTTACAGCTTGCCAGGTGTGACTCCTGCCATCCTCATGAAATCATCTGATCCCAATCATCTCCTTCACTGCTCATCTTTCACCACTCATCCATTACCACTGGCTGCATTCCTTTGCTTTCATCATCTGCCGGTCAATTTGCAGATGGTCCTCATCCTGGTTCCCCTATTGCCTCCCAAAATTGATCCATCCATTCTTGCTCTCAAATTTCCAACTCCAAAAGCTCTTCCCGCTGTTGCCTATTTATCACATGTTGCCAGTGGTCAACCGCTGCCTTTCCAAGCCATAATTGCACACATGGCTCATCCCATTTCAACCGCTCTCATCTTTCAGCTTGCTAATATTCCAGATCAAGCTGCAAAAGTAACAAAAGAACATAAATAAATCAAAATATTATTGAAGGATGAATAATATTATAAATATTATTACAAATTCTGATTCTACATGGAAATTAAGTTAGGGTCACTGACTGACACCTACCTCAAATTCCTACTGCTTATATTTTTCAATAATTTATGAAGATTTGGAAGGAGACGCGGCCTTGGCATTTTGGCCATTTCAATAATTCACATTAAACCCCACATATTGGTTTCACAGTGAATTTTAGGTCAAAATCAAATAATTCTGTGATTTGGAGGAGTTACAGGCGGAAATTTGATTTTTCACAATTCCCTCACGCAGCCGTGGCAACCAACACCTCCAAACGCGGCTGAGAAGCAGCACTGCCACCCTGTCCGCGTACCCTTACAAGCTGTGTATGCAGCCCCTGGCATCTGAAAAGTACGCAGCCGCAGGACCACAGGCTGACAGAGTGACAGGCGGCTCGAAAAGCCCAGGGACCACGTAAAGGTGCTACAACCTAGAAGGGAACATACTAAATATGTAATAAATGTCCCATGGATAATCAATAATCTAAAAATAAATAAAAAATCATATAAAAATACTTAAAAAAACTTTCTACGTATTTTTTATAAAATATAATTAAAAATACCAAATAGGTCAAAAATAAGATAACTACTATTTGTAAAATATCTTAAAATACTTTAAATATACAACTGTGAAAACCTCAAGAAATCAGTATTTCCATGACATACAAAGAAAACTGATTATTTCAAAATATTACAAGAATCCGCATATCTCATATTTTTAATTAATTATTTTTAGTAAATCAACAGAATTTCAAAAATAAGAAGTAAAATCAATATTATGATTTTACTCCCATCAGCTAATACATAATGAAAACCCACATGACATCAGATTACCTGTAGTAACGTCTACTAAGAAACTTATTAACATCCTGGCAATATTTAATAAGTATAATTAATCAAATAATAAATCATGTGGATAGATTAGTTTCATTCACACGTCTTAACATCAATCAAAAGGTAGAATAATTCCCATACCCTGTGGAATTGGATTTTACCCGTGTTACAGCACCAAAAACACGTGAAAGGCTACCACTTTTACCCTGCTAGCTCCAGTGTCTGTCCCTTTGAGCACCTGTATCCCTCAGAAGGACACTATTGGGACTCAAAAAGCTATAATAAAGAGCTCTTTTGAGGATATTGATACCCAGAGACCCAGTTGTATTTACATTCAGACACCATAACAAGGTAATCAAATACTTATAAGAGATAAGTAAGTGATTTATTGCTTTAGTTTGATTGATAATATCCGTCCCCAACCCTTTTTATCAATTTAAACTGCTGATCAACCTTATAACCCCAGTAAGCAGGTTTAAACCCATCAGTGCACGTCCCAAACAGGTACCCAAAGAATTTAATAATATACCAGTGAGTCTTATTATCCTTTCTCTGTTGTGGTAGCTTGGTTACAAAGCCCTGCCACTCCACCATGTATTCTATATACATATTATCTTTGGTCAATATATCCTTTAATAATATAAATTAAAGGTTCCAAATTAACCAGGTATACGTGTTTTCAAAGTGAATTCACTGAAGATCAGTGTTAAAGATCCCCAATATTCATGTTTCCCCTCTATTAAATTATTTAATAATCAATTTATTAATATTTATTAATAATATTAAACCATAACCAAACCAATCAACCTTGCAAAAGCTCTATCCAAATATTTTACGGATTTTTGCTGCATATATTGAATTATATTTATTGGTTCAGACGTGATCTGAAAAATTTGTTTCTCTTCTAGGAATGACGTGAGTTTCTGATTCACAAATTCTTTACCCTTGTCTGAGAAGACCTCCAATGGATAATATCCCCTTTTCTTGAATTCCTTCTCCATTGTATCTATAAGGACATCGGCTGTCTTTTCCTTTAATGCTAGCGGAAAGGCTGCAAGATATCCAGAGGCGTTTTCAACAAGCATAATTGCAAATTGAGCACCTCTTTTTGATTGTGGTTTGAGGTGATCAATCAAATCCAAGTGAATTCTCCTGAATACCTTGCTGAATCTGTTGGACGATTGGCTGAAGGTTGATTTTGTGATTTTGCTTCAAATGCAGTTAATTCACTGGAAGTTCGAGCAAGCTTCACTGGGGATTTATTTGAAAAACTGAAAAAGTTGTGAGAGTGAGGCATGACCAAACTTCCAATGAATTTTCATGAGTTGGGATTCTGCTGAGTTGAGGAAACAGGATTTGGTGGTATGTGATGATAAATTTTGATTGAATGCTGGTGTGGGAATTGAGTAGAGATTGTTGAAAATTGAGCCTGAGAAAACTTTTGTATTTTAATGAGAAATGGTAAATGAGTCCTTCTTTTCATTGAGAGTGCAGCCAGCTTGATTGAGAGCGCCGGCACTGAGGAGGTTAATTGTGACTTCAGGGACATAAAAACAGTCAGAGAGTTGGAGCGTAAAGTTCTTCCAGCGGAGTTGAATGGTACCTTTTCCCTTGATGTTTAAGTGTGCCCCTTCTTTTCCGTTCTTTATGGCATTTTCAGAGCAGGGAGCCATATCTATGAAGTATTGACTGTTTTTGATCATGTGTACCAATGCGCCCCCTTTCTAGGAGAAATTATGTTTGGAGGTTCCCGTGATTGATCCAGAGAGAAACCAGGGAAAGATAGTGTGCCTTCAGAGTCTTGTCTCTTGATCCTGATTTCTTTTTGTTCCACTTTGCCTGCTTGTCCTTCCACCATTTGGGAGCAATTTCTGGATGAAGGTGCCAGCAATTCTTTGCAGAGTGTGATTTATCCTGCTTTGGGTTGTAATAGCCTTCTTTACATTTTCATCTCTCTCCCCTCTGGCCCTTGAAGTTTGGGTTTGAGGTGTTGGAAACCTGAGCCACCTTGTTTTTCAACAATGAGGTTGGTTTCATTGAATCCTGCGCCTTAGACTCATTTTTTAGTTTATTTAGGTGATTGAAGAACAAAACTGACATTCAGTTCTTTGTTGGTGTGCATGATTTGGTGTCTGAAGTCCTTCATAGAATTGGGGAACTTGAACAGGAGAAGATAGGCAAGAATGTCTTCTGGAAGGGAAATTCCAACCTCAGACATTTTCTTGAGACATACTTTGGCCTTGGTAGTGAATTAATCAATTTGATCACCGTTGAATCTCAGATACAGGAAGTGGTTGAATACTTTGGCCCAATTTAAAGCTTGGGATGAGGTTTATTTTTCAATAATAGTTTTCCAGAGAAGCTTGGCCAAATTCTTGTTGGCAAGAGTGACCACATTATTGTGGGTAGAGGATTCTAGTTTTGAGATGATCAGTAGTTTCAACTCATCATTTACCTTAGTTTCCAGCTGCAAGTGTTCTCCATTGATGGTTTTGGTGCATCCTCTGACATCTAAGATTGCGTCCATTTAATCCTTCCAAATCCCGTATGGTGTCCTTTCCAAGCATTGGGATGATCTCTAGTGTGGTTTTGAGCATGGCTTGTCAAAAGTGATCCATGGTGGAGATGAGGAATTTGAATTCCTAGGTTCTTGGTGGTAGAGGGAAAGTTCTGTTGGCTTTTAACCATGAAAGAGAAAACTAAGGCTGAATTTCAAAGAACAAATGAACACAATAAAGGCTGACAGACAAAAAATGATATTGAACAAATCTGAAAAAAAAGTTGAATTGAAGAGAGAGTTGAGTCTCACCAGGAAGGCATGGAAGATTACCAATTATGCATAAAATGGAAGGTTGAGGTTGAGTTTTGTGTGAGTTGAGACTGAGAGTGGTGATGGGGTACTGAGGGTGGTGGTTGAGGTTTTGGTTTGATTGTGAGGAGACAGAGTGAGTTAGATGTTGAAGAAATGGGTTGGTCCCAATCTTCAGTTAATGAGGAGTCTGTTTTGCGGACTGTGTCAAAGCTGTAGTTAATATAGTAATTTTTTTAAAATATGTATGCACTGACGCGTGTGCTACATTGTGGTGTTGTATTTCTAACCTTGGGTCAAGAGCTGCGTTGCGGGCTGCGCGCTCAGCAGTTGGGTAGGTTGGGCTCAGCATTTGGGTGCGCGCGGTCTCAGCAGTGCCTGCTGAGGGATCAGCAGCAGCTGCTGCGGGCTCAGCAGTAGGTATTGCGGGGCTCAGCACCAGGTGCAGGTCGGGTCTACTCCAAGGGCGCCAGGCTGCAACCCACCCAGGAAACGCGGACCAAGTGATGGAGCCGGCCCGACCAAGCTTGTGGGTGGCTAATCCGGAAAGGGAGGGCGGGGCAATTGGGGGTTAGGCGTGCGCAGGCCAACTTGCGGACCGCAAGGTCCGCAGACGCGCGCGGGCGGGCAAACCAGGGGGCTCCAAGTAGGGTGCGGCGGAGGGCCGCACCATGAGAAGGACAAACCGGGCGTACGTTGATATCAAGGGGGCATGGGTTATGGGGCAAGGAATGGAGGGGAAGGGTTGGGCTAGGGTTCTGTGCTTAGGGGTTTTGTTTCATCATTCTTTTGTGTTTGTGGTTGTACTTAGGTTAGGGTTGAAGGGGGGGGAGCCAAGTCCTCACCCTCAACTCTGGGTTGGGTTATGATCATCAATCTATCAATCAATCAATCCATTGGAGAAGGAAAGGAAAGGAAGAGGAAGGGTTGAAGGAAGAAGAATACATCTCATTATCTCTCTTTTATCTCACTACACTTAAGAACTCATTGCATCCAACCTCCTTACAGACGCCTAGATCAATAACTCCTGGACTTGCAGAAAACTTAGGAGCGTAACTCTCCTTTCCCTTCCACGTCTGGGGGTTGGGTGGGGAAGTAATCTTTTGTCTAGGTCTCTCAAAGATAACGGGTGCAATGCTGCCCAAAACTACCCCAGGATTGAATGTCCCACCCTTGTTCCCCCTCTGGCCGGGAGCTGGCGGGCCAACACCTCCACCACCGCCAACTGCTTTTTCCGGCAGTTTTGCTCCTCCTTGGTTGGAGCCTTTGGAGGCGGCCGAGGTTCCGCAATGGGTGTGGCTTAGGCTGCAGAACTTCCCCCATCTCCAATTTGAAACTGCAGAAATTGGGTTTTTTCTGGTGAGATTCAAGGATATTGCGGACTCCGAAAACGCGTCGCGTGAGGACAAGGTCCGCAGGGTTGTTCTCTTCATTGCCAACAAGAATACGCTTTGGGACGTGGAGGATATGGCAGGGTACAAGGCTTGAGACTGGGGAAGGCTCGAGGGCGAGATGATGGCAAGGTGGGGAAAGCGCGAGCCCTGCTTTTGGGAGACAGACTTTGAGCAAAAGGAGGGTGAGGCAATTTCCTGATGTGGGGTGCGGACGCGGAGCAATCTGTCTGAGTACAAGTCCCAGTTTGACCAAATTTATGTTTACCTAGAAAAGAACCAGGTGGTGGCGGGTCAGACAGGGGCCATGAAGCAGGCGTTCCTAGGCAGGCTTGCACCGCAACTTTGCGCTTGGGTCCAGCGTTACCTATTTGAGCGCGGGTTGGTAACGCGGTCAGTGGATGGGAGCGTTGCTCTCCTTCCGAGCCTCGGCGTAATCAACCAGGCGGTTGAGAGCAAGATTGACTTGGAAGAGCTGATCAAGGATACGGCCCGGTTTTTCCCGGCAAGTTGAAGGAAGCCAAAGGCCTTTTCCACCCCGGCCCCAACGCCGGTACCTCTCGCGGATCTGCCAGCAACGGAACGGCCCGTGGCCCCTTTGCAGTCAATGGGAGTACCGGTGAACAAGGTAACAGACATGCTACGGGACTTGCAGATACTCATGAATTGGATGGCGGCCCAGCCAACGGCTCCGCCTCCCGCTTTCCCGCGCAATCTGCCGCCCCATGCAAGAGGGGGTTTCAGCCCAGTAGCGGACCAACGGGGGGTTTTTGGTTTGTCAGTGCACATATTGCAGCAATAAAAGTCATTGGAAGTCTGGTTGCGCAGATCTGACCAAGGACATGAACAAGGGGTTGGTTTGCGCGTCCGGGGGGACCTACATATTGCCGTTGGGCAAACTGGTGGACCTGGGGGCTGGTCAGCCACCGCCGGTGGAGCAGGTTAGGGCAAGGGCCCGACCCGCAGGGGCCGCTCAGGTGTTGCTTGGGATTGTCACTGGGCCCAAAACGTGGCGGGCACCGTGCGTGAAGGCGGAAGTTAGGACGCTGGCGGCAAACAAGCGGATCATGTTGGAAAGGATGGACGTGGATTCCAAGGAGCGGCCATTCAATCAAGCTCCAAGGGTTGGGGCGACGCGCTGGCAATAAGCTCCGGAGGAAGAAGGAAGGCCGCGGAAGTCATTCGGCGAGTGATGGGGAGTGAGGTACCAATACCTCTCAGGCTAAGGGAACTGGTTGAATTCTCTCCGGTGGTTGTTGAGGAAATGGTCCAGGCGCTGAAGGAGCACGGGGGCGGCAGGATCCCGGCAACAGTGCAGCGCGTGAATGCGGCAACGGGGGAAGCGGAACAGGAGTTGTGCCAATCCAAATCCGTGTTGGTTCCGCTTGACTATGTCTCACTGAAGAACGTGGGAAGGAAAGTGTGGGCAATGGTGGACAGCGGGTTGATGGTCAACCTGCTCCCGTCAAGACTGGTGGATGAGTTGGGCTTGGTGCGGAGGAAGTGTGCTATGTGCTTGCGGGCGCTCAATGGGGGGGAATGTTGGGTAGATGGGGTGGTGGAGGAAGAAGAGGTAGAGGTCGCAAAGGTTTGGAAGCCGCTTTTGTTCCTCTCGGTCGAGTGCGTTGACGTGATTTTGGGTTGGCTGTTCATGTTTGGATTCCGGGCCCAAATGACTTTCAACGCGGAGGAAGGGACGGAGGCTCTGACGGTGGAGGACACGTCCGGGGCAAGGTTTGAGACAACAAGCTCCAACCACAGGAAGGGGAAATGGGCGCCATTGGCGGCGGTCGGCGAAGAGGCAGGGTCCAACGGTGAAGACAACTGTGAGGGCCGCCCTGCGGAGGGTTTTCCCTAGTCGACTGTGGGTACCGCGCGGGGAAGGCTCCGGCCTTGTGCGGGCGGTTGACTAGGGAGGAGCAAAAGGTGGAAGGAAGTGCGCGGAGGGTGCAAGCGGCAGAAGTAAGTCCCTTTCCTCAGTATGCACCACTGGGAGGTACTGTGTTTCAAAACCCCTACCATAGTGCCACGCTTGTGAGCAAAGGCAAGAGCCGTGGGTTGATTGTGGCCAGGATTCACAACGACAACGGCGGGCGAGTGAGGATGGTTAGGTGCAATGCGGGGCAATACAAGCCTGTGGCGCGAAAGGTCCGGCCCCAGAACAAGCCCATGCCGCAGGGGCTGAACAGGCCTCTGAGGCCAATCTCTGGGTCTTGGGATCCCTGGGTGAGTCCGTTGAGGAAGTTTGGGTGGGTAAAGCGGTTGGCACGGATCACGGAAGAGCAAATCAAGGCGCTGAGTTATGGGCCGGCAGGGTGGTTGAGTATGGAGGAGAAGGATTTGTTAGCATTGGTGTTGGCACCCCGCAAGAAGGCCCTTGCCTTTGGGCCTGACAAGCCGTTTTGCTGAAGGGCGAGGTTGGCAACCCCTATGTAATCCCCATGGTGCTGCACAAGCCCTGGCTAATCAAGCCAATTCCGATCCCTTGGACCGTGCGGGAACCCTTCTTGGAACTGGTCCAGGAGCTTGTGAGGACAGGGTTGTACAAGCAGTTGACATCAAGCTACTCTAGACCAATTTTTGCGGTTGTTAAACAGGACGGGAAGTTGCTTAGGATTGTTCACGACCTGCAGCGGCTTAACTTGTTAACTATCCGAGACACGGGATTGCCTCCGCCCGTGGATGAGTTCCTGGAATCAATGGCGGGGCGCGCGTGTTACGGTTTGGTTGATGTAATGGGGGGGTATGATCAGCGCGAGCTCCACGCCGACTCGCGGCCACTGACTGCGTTCAAGACAGGATTGGGAAGGATGCAGTAGATGCGGTTGCCGCAGGGGGCAACAAACTTGGTGGCGGCCTATCAAGCCCAGATGATGTGGATCCTGCGGGACAACATACTGGACAGGGTTCTGATCTTCATCAACAACGCCGGTATCAAAGGACCAAAGACAGATTACGGGGGTGCGGTGCTAGAGGAGGCCCCAAAGATCCGCCACTTCATCTGGGAGTACGCGCAGACATTAGAGCGGGTCTTGTTTTGGATTGAGGAGGCAGGGCTTATGGTATTGGGGGGTAAGTTGGCAGTTTGTGTTCCGGCGTTGGAAGTGCTAGGCCATGTGGTGGCTTTTGACGGCAGGAGAATGGCGGCAAAGAAACGGAACAAAGTCCTTGAATGGCCAACCCCCGGACGGCCTTGCATATTCTCCAATTTCTGGGACTGTGCAGATATGTTTGCATGTTCATCAAACGGTTTGCGGAAGTCGCAAGTCCGCTGCGGGCGCTGACCCGGAAAGGCGGGGCATGGGAATGGACAGCGCAGTGTGATGCGGCCTTCGCAAAGCTCAAGGAGATTGTGGGACGCGACATTGTCCTCTGCAACCTCAACTAAGACTCTTTAAGACTCCAAACGGTGCTAGGCCGTGGCAGTTTTGTGGAGGGGAAAGGTGCTGTTTAGGCTGCCCTCCTGAGTGTTACAGAAATATTTAAATGTAACCAAGATCAAGGTCCAGAACCTGGTAAAGGAGGAATCAAGGAGTAGAGGATAAAGATGGTAATAGTTTGGTAGCAATGAAACAGCACTATCTGAGACAAGATTATGCAGGGAAAAACTTGAACAAAAGAATTTAAAGTCCTCTTAGAGTTCAAAGAACAAAAGCTGTTGTATGTAAACAACGCCCACAAGCTAATAACTCTGGTCGTCAGCAGAAGATTGGGGATGATCAACTCAAACCCAAGCAACCTCCAGGTTCTTGATGAACCTTCCCAACTCTCCGCAATCAAGCGCTTGAAGGGTACCAGATAACTGAGGGTGGCTGTACAAGACAAAGCACAATGCTTAAGAAGCTCCAAAGCAAACAGTAACTGATCTTGAAGCAAGGATAACCTCAACACTTCTCAAGGGACTCAAGAATGGGCTGGAAGAATGCAACTACAAAGAAAATAAAGGGAGGTATAAAACTCCAGGTCTTAAGCTTAATAAAACCTCTTCAATCAATCGTGATTGGCTCCAGAAAGGTGATCAGGGATCAGGACCAGTATTGGCAGAGAAAGGGATCAAGGAGTGGTATAAAAAACTCAAAAATTCCAACAGACAGAATTTTTCTTCAGCCAGCAAGGCTATTGGTTCGTGATAAGGATCAGGCTACAGAGGGGAAAAGACTCAGGGTCAAGAATGGATCAGGGGGCAATCAAAGATATACCCAGGATAAGGATCAGGATTAAATTTCACAATGATGGGGGGACACAGGCACACACCCCTATGGATAATTCTATTAACTGGTGATCTGATTTATGATGTGATGGTCCTCCTCAGAAAAAGCAGGGGAGAGCCCCTCCTTTTATAGAACAGAGGCCTGTAGACTATTTACAAGAGAGATTTACAAATGGGAGCGTAATTTTTTTTTTTTTTTTTGATGGGATTGAGATCATGAGAAAACAAAAGAAGAAAAAAAAAACAAACAAGTACTTGGAGAAAAAAGAAATCCAAAGAGGGACGCCTGCGGGCATCCTGATGGGCCTGGGCGACTGCCGTGGCCGCGGATGACCGCCGGCTGGTGTCTGACGGGCATTGGCAACGTAAGAGACCCGCAGACAACCATGAGCTATGAGGGGAAACTTTGATGATGATGATTGGAAACTAATTGGATGATCATTTGATTGAACTTGTTCAAGCTTTTGATTGTTGACATTTGGGACTCCAGAGGCTTGGTTTTTTTCTTGATCGGATGATGAGGACAATGGCCACCATCCTGAGATTTGTTGGCCGCTGGTGATGGGAAGAGTCTCTTTTAAAACTGAGTCAAAGATGTTCGAGAGATTGGGAAGTGTTGAATCAAGGAAGAAGAGAGAGAGGAGGAGGAGTGGGGGAGTATCACATCATATCAAAGGGCATCAATCAAGATGATGATAGCCTTAGAATGACTAGGTTCTACCATACAACTTGGCGCGATAGCGGGAGAGGTGAGCTGGGATGAAGGATTGCAAACCAATCAATCAACTAGAGTGACCCTTGATAACAGGAAACAGTGAGGTTGTAGACAGTTTGGACCAGAATGGAATTGGTGGGGATGAATGGGCAGAAGTCAACAAGACTTGAGTCTGAGAAACGAGTTCCTGATCAGTTTGATGACGGGACTGTTGGCAAGGCTGATTTGCCATCTTGATCTAGATAATCGGATTGGGATCAATCCTGAGCATTCCAGGGAATTCCTTCGAATAGAAAACAACCTTGATGGTGATGGTGATGGTTTTTTTTTTTTTTTTTTTTGATAATGATACCTATAAATGATGATAAGAAAAACATTAAAATCTCTGCACTGGCCAGGGTGTCCAGGTTGGGGCACCACAACGCGGGAGGGATCCGCTTGGCCGTTGACTCTAGCAAGTTTGGCACGGGCGGTGTCCTGATGCAGGAGGAGGATGGTAAGGATAGGCCGGTTCTCTACAAGTCCGTGACTTTTACAGCAATGTAGAGTTGGTACTTTCAGCCAAAGTTAGAATTATGTGGAGTCACCAAGATTGTGAGGAGGCTTCAGCACCTGCTCTGGGGGGTGCACTTCAAGCTTCTGGTTGACACGGAGGCCCTGGCAAGGATGATCAATTCTCCAACGCTGCCAAACGCTCCTATGACTAGGTGGGTGGTGTTTCTCCAGCTCTTCACTTTTTGAGTGGTTCATGCTCCAGGGAAGGTGTTCAAAATTCCCAAAGCGCTGTTGCGGTATCCGCGGGAGGATCTGTTTGAGGGGGCGGAGCCCTTGGATGTGGATTCTCCGGTTATTTGCCTGGGTATGATGGAGACGGAGGTCGCCCTTCCGCTGCAGCAGTCCGGGGGCTACGCAATCTTGTTCTCCTTCTTGCGGAATCTCTGGTTTCCCAAGGACGCGTCAGGAACAGAAATTCGGTGGGCAAAGCAGAGGGCGACCAACTTCTACATGCAGGATGGGCAACTGTGGCAACAAAGTACCCCAGTGCCTTTGGTGGTTGCGACATTGAGGAGGGACCAGGAAATGATTCTGAGGTGTCTCCACAACAACCTTGGGCACTGGGGCACAATCAAAACGCCAAAGCCGGTGAAGGCAAGGTTCTGGTGGCCGGGTGTGGTGCGCGCGGTATGGGAATGGGTAAAGTCTTGCAAAGCGTGTCAACGGTGGAGTTCTAGGCTGCCCAGGGAGATGGGTCACCCTGCGGGGGAGGACGCCTTGTTCAGGCGGGTCTCCCTTGATGTGGTCCACATAAAGGCAGGGAAGTTTGCGTACCTGCTGGTTGCATGGGACAATCTGTCAGGTTGGGTCTAGGCTTCTCCTCTTTTAAAGTTGTTGGCGGAGAAGGTTTCTCAGTTCTTGGAGGAAGATTGGTTTGCGCGGTACAGTTTGCTTTGCTTGGTCACAGTTGACAGAGGCGCGGAATTCTGGGGGCACTTGATGGAACTGGTTCAGAGTTGCGGAGCTAAGTTTGGGTGGGTCACGGAATACTATCCGGAGGGTGCCGGGATGATTGAACGCAGCCCTCAGCCCATTAAGGACGCCCTGGTAAAGATGTGTGGGGAGGACGGTAAACGGTGGCAGGAGGCCCTTCCGGCGGTCCTCTTTGTGGACAGGATCTTGGTTAAACGCTCAACGGGCTACTTGCCTTACAAAATTCTCTATGGACAGCGTCCGGTGCTTCCATTGGACATTGAGCTCAAAACCTTCTTGGGCGTGGACTTGTGGAAGGTGAAGACCTCTGCGGAACTTGTGGAAGCGCACACCAAACAGCTTCTCCAACGGGACAAGAATCTTGCAAAGGCCGCTGAAAGGTTGGGGAAGACAAGGACGGCTTTGGTCCGCTATTGGGAAGAGCGCTGTTCCCACCGCCTCCGGGATCCTCTGCAGAAGGGTGACTTGGTTTTGTTGTACAACCGGAGTCTGGAATCTCAGTGGGGAAATCTTTCTGCCAACCAATGGAATGGCCCCTTCCGCGTGGCATCCAAGTTTGAGGGCGGGAGCTACCAGCTTGAGGAATCGGACGGGGCGCTGCTCAAACGCAAGGCAGCAGCCTCGCACGTGAAGCGTTTCTTTGCGCGTGGTTCCACCTCCTTCAACAAGATGGCCGGGGATGGCGCAAACGCGGGGGACCGCGTTGGAAGTTCAGGATCATTGGACGGGCCGGATCCTTTGTCTGAGGAGGAGCCCACGCGCAACGCGCCACGTTGGAGGATTGAAAGGCTACAAACCGCTGGGGACAGCCGTCAACTTGGGGGGGATGCGAGTAGGGTAAAGGTCTGATTTGGTGAGGGGGTGTCCTAGCCTGTTCACAGCCGGAATAACTAGACACCCCAGAATGTCCGTTCTCCTACTTCTTATATATTTGATTGGCTCTTGGATTGGTACTGGTTCTGGTTATAATTGATCACAGGGACGCGGGCGCGGCGCTAGCAGGGTCTGTAAACGCAAGGACAAGCCCCGCGGATTGGGCAATGCGGGACGAGGAGTGGAAGGAGAGGAGGTTCTATGGAGGCCCTAAAAAAAAAAAAAAAAAGTTTCTCTTTTCTTGGAGTTTTGGTTTCCTTTTTTATGGGCTTGGTTCTTTTCCTTGTTTCCTCTTGGCACGGGACACGTACGGAACAGGTCTGATTTGGTAAGGGGGTGTCCTAGCCGGTTCACAGCCGGAATAACTAGACACCCCAGAATGTTTGTTTTCTCAACTTCCTTCTTTGCCTCTCTTGGGTGGCTGTGCGCGTGCTGGTGTAGGATTGTTGCATTTGTTGCAGGATTTGGTACAGGTAACTGTGTGGCAGTTCTGCTGGGGAAGTCCAGGTACCTTCCAGGGAACTTTGTTGGCTCAGGACGCGGGCATGGACCTTGATTTCACTCATCCTCACTCTCAACTCCGCCTTTATTCTCACTCCCACCCTCACTCAGGATGCGGGCGCGGACCTCTTCCTCACTCACTCTTTCTCTCACTCGCGCGGATTGCTTTCAAGAAGCGCATCTTGTGCGCAAAGGTTCTCACAAGCCCGGGGGCTACTCAGGACGGTGCGGAATAAGTTTATTTCTTTTCAAAAGGTGCGGAAAAGGATAAAAGATGAAAGGAAAAAAAAGGGGGGCGATCCGTCTACGTTGGACGAGTCCTCATCACCTCCTCCACGTCCGCGCCAGCCGCCGCGGCTAAATTCTGGAAGGCCGCCAAGAGTTCCCGTTAGTTGCCAGTGGTATGGGCGCGAGGGGCCGCCAAGAATTGCCAAAGGAGTCCGTCCGCGTTTTCCACCATTGCATCAAACCTGGTGAGCAGAACAGCCGGGAAAACGGGGATATCCAGAATCTCGGGTGGGCTGGGAGGAGGCGGGACTGGTGAGGAAGGGGTCCCCGGCGGACCATTTGGGGGGTTTGGTCCAGCAGGAGGCAACAACAAGATAACAACCGGCGACGCGGGTGGCGGAGGGGTGCCCTGTGGGGTCAGGGGCCTCTCGTCCGAGTCCGACAAGTACGGAGGAGCCGGAGTTGGAGGAGGAGCCGGAGTTGGTGGAGGGGCCGGGGCTGAGGTAGGGACCGGAGGAGGGCCAGCGCAGCGTCGGAGGATCTCATTGATGGGCGGGTCTCTCACGCCTTGCGTGACCCAAACGCGGTCCGCCCAGAGCTGTAAGGCGGACCAATAAGCCGCAAAGTTTGGGTAGTCCTCCTTCTGTGGGGGCCCTGCGCGGCGGAATGGGTCGGCAGAGTTGCAAATAGGTCCTGGGGGGGGCGGGCACAAGGCAATCCGGGCGGAGTCCACGAGTCCTTGGAGATTGTTTCATTGTCCAAAACCACAAACGGGTCTGGACGGGCCCTCTTGCGCGGCTGGGGACGGGAACCAGATTGAGGAGGAGGGTACGGCATTCCCTCGCCAAGCAGGCATGGGCGATGGCCACGACGGCAAAAAGTGCAAGCGCGTTGACCTGGGACAATCAAGAATGCAAGCCCGTTCCGGGCGCAGAAGTCACAGGGGACCATGGTGGAAATGGAGCAGAAGGGGAGGAGGGGCTGGGGTGAGTTGGGGTGGGTAGGGGAGTGGTGGATTGGTAGGGTGATTGAGGCAAGGCAGCAATGGAAGACCTCTGGGGACAGAACTCAACTTGGGGGGGATGTGGTGTTGTATTTATAATCTTGGGTCAAGAGCTGCGTCGCAGGCTGCGCGCTCAGCAGTTGGGTAGGTTGGGCTCAGCATTTGGGTGCGTGCAATTGCAGCAGTGCCTGCTGAGGGCTCAGCAGCAGCCACTGCGGGCTCAGCAGTAGGGATTGTGGGGCTCAGCACCAGGTGCGGGTTGGGTCTACTCCAAGGGCGTTGGGCCGCGACCGGCGCAGGAAATCCGGACCAAGTGATGGAGCCGGCCCGACCAAGCTTGCGGTGTAAGACTCCAAATGGTGCTAGGCCGTGGCAGTTCTGCGGAGGGGAAAGGTGCTGTTTAGGGTGCCCTCCTGAGTGTTACAAAAATATTTAAATGTAACCAAGATCAAGGTCCAGAACCTGGTAATTGAGGAATCAAGGAGTAGAGGATAAAGATGATAATAGTTTGTTAGCAATGAAACAGCACTATCTGAGACAAGATTATGCAGGGAAAAACTTGAACAAAAGAAGTTAAAGTCCTCTTAGAGTTCAAAGAACAAAAGCTGTTGTATGTAAACAACGCCCACAAGCTAATAACTCTGGTCGTCAGCAGAAGATTGGGGATGATCAACTCAAACCCAAGCAACCTCCAGGTTCTTGATGAACCTTCCCAACTCTCCGCAATCAAGCGCTTGAAGGGTACCAGATAACTGAGGGTGGCTGTACAAGACAAAGCACAATGCTTAAGAAGCTCCAAAGCAAACAGTAACTGATCTTGAAGCAAGGATAACCTCAAAACTTCTCAAGGGACTCAAGAATGGGCTGGAAGAATGCAACTACAAAGAAAATAAAGGGAGGTATAAAACTCCAGGTCTTAAGCTTAATAAAACCTCTTCAATCAATCGTGATTGGCTCCAGAAAGGTGATCCGGGATCAGGACCAGTATGGTCAGAGAAAGGGATCAAGGAGTGGTATGAAACACTCAAAAATTCCAACAGACAGAATTTTTCTTCAACCAGAAAGGCTATTGGTTGGTGAATAGGATCAGGGATCAAGGGTTGAGTATGGAGGCTCAAGGATCAAAGGTGTGCTGATTTCATTCTGGATTGTTCCATGTTCTGATTATTTCCGATGATGATCAAAAAAAGGCAGGGGAGAGCCCCTCCTTATATGGGCAGGAGGCCCTGTTAGACTATATACAACGAATTCTACAAATAGAGCGGAAAAGGGAAGGCAACCATGTGGTCACTTGCGTCTGTCTGTGGATGGGCGCTTGTAACAATACCAGAGTCACCCACCCCTCGTCCAAAGGCGGAAGCGGGTGGGAGAGAGAAATGAACCAAACGGCCGGGGATGTCCGCGGGTGGTTGTTGGCACTCTTGCAAAGGCGGAAGCGGGTGGGAGAGTCCCAGGAAAGGTGACAGATGAAGTCCATGAGAGCGCGGATGGGCGGATAGGAGATTGGTTTGAGAAAGTTGAGTAAATCCTGACGGCCTTGAGATCCACAACTGATAGATCAAGTGCGATGGGAGGTTTGACGGATCCAAGGATTTGCCAAATGCTTGGGGGTGCGGTCGGGATGGATTCAGTAAATCATGGATGAGCGCCGCGCGACGGTAGCAATGAGGAGATTGGGACGCGTGACGACAAAGATGAAGAAACGCAACAACAAAGATGAGGACGTGCTATGACAACAGCGGAGATGACAAGAAACACGGATAAAGGACGCGCGACGCGCGCGGATGAAAGGAGTGCGGCGCGACGCGGATAATGGAAGCGCAGCGCGCGCGCGAGGGTAAAGGACAGTTCGGATGAGCCTGAGGATAAGTTGTTCAGCTGGACGGCACGTTTGCGCAACAGTTTATGGATTGAGGTCTTAAGGCGGCTAGGGTGTCCAGGATGGGGCACCACATCTCTCCCCAACTTACAGACTGTCCGTAGTCTGCTCCCGAGTTTGATGCCATAGAAAAAAGAAAGGAAAGAAAGATGATTGAAACCAAAGAATGGCCATTTTGATCTTGAGAGTGGTTGAGAAAAAAATTTTTTAATCCAACCAAAAACCCTAGAAGTGGCTGAGATAAAATGAAGGAGGTGTCCCAAGTGCTCACACGCATGGCATGAATTAGAGTTTTCACAAAACAACAAGGATCTTGCCCAGATGGTGCAAAAATTGGGAGGACTTACTTCCGGACCAAGTTGCCTCCACAAGAGTGAAATTTCTTGACCTGATCAGCAGAGAAACTTCTGGCCATCTGAGTACCATCCAGCTCCTCAAAAAGATATGATCCACCTCTAACTTGATGGACTACTCGGTAAAGACCATTCCAGCGGTTAGAGAAAAGCTTTCCCCACTGAGTTTCCAAGGAACAATTATAAGCCAATACCAGGTCACCAGGGTTTAAAGGGTCCCTGATTTGATTCCGGTGTTTTTCTTCCCAATACTTAACTGATTTTGCTCTTGATTCCATAATCTTCTGATGAGCTTTGTTACGAATATCTTCACTCTGCTCCAGTTGCTTTGATCTGGCAACTAATAGGTCAGTAGTTGAGGAAACTTGTTCCCAGGGGATGCCCAAGAAAGACTCCATTTCAAGATCAAGATGAAGAACAGCCCTCTGACCAAAGATGATTTCATAAGGAGAATAACCAGTGGTTCTCTTGGTGGAAATTCAATCAGAGAAGAGGACCAAGGGGAGAAACTTTTGACAATTCTTGCCACTTTCACCAGCCAATTTGACAAGAGCAGCCTTCAAAGGAGCATGGCCTCTTTCCACAATGCCTTGTCCTTCAGGATAATAGGGAGTAGTAACTCTATGTTTTCCAGGGAGCAATTGGATCATTTCAGCAAGTTTTCCACTAAATTCTGAGCCACCATCCGTAGAATAAGATTGGGCCAAGCCATAACGCATTGTCCAAGTCTCATGAAGGAAAGCTGCTACTGATTCAGAGCTGAGGTTCTTAAGAAAATTTGCTTCAACCCATCCAGAAAAATCATCTCTAGCCACAATGAGGTACTTAGCTCCACCAGCCTTAATGTGAACCACATCCATAGCAATCCTCCCAAAGACAGTGGATTCTCCAGTGGGGTAACGAATTTCGGCCGGGCGCCTAAGATCAAGTTTCTGGCACGCTTCACAACTCCTACACCATTGAGCGACGGATTTCTTCAGGGATGGCCACCAGAATGTTTCAGATATTTGTTGATAAGTTTTGGTTTACCCACGATCACCAAGGCCTTCATGGAGATTTTCCAGGATCAAATCTTGCTTGGAAGGGATAGTGACCACAACAAGTGCACAAGGAGTTGACCTTTTCATAAGCCTAGAACCTTGGACAAAGAAGTTGGAGGACTTCCTTTTAAGGGACCAAAATTCTTTGGCAGAGAGATCAGGGGGTCTTTGGAGAGTTGAAAGGTACTGCTCCAACTTAAGCCAGAAACCTTGCTGGAAACCAGAGTAATTTTTGGAGGAGAAGGCAAAGACAGGGTGGACCAAGGGTTCTTCCTCATCAAAATCCATTCCAACCTCTGATTCATTGTCTCCAATAGGTTGTCGAGATAAACCATCAGGCATGGTGAAAGATTTTCCAGGCCTGTGAACAATATCAAAAGAGAAAAACTGGATGAAAGCCACCCAACAAGTCATGGGAGCATTTGGGAGGCTGGGGGCGTTGATCATTTCAATAATAGATCGCGCATTGACTTGTAACTCAAAGTGTTGACCCCAAAGGACAGTCTGAAGCTTCTTCAACATTCAGGCCACACTGCAAAGTTCCAGTTTTGGCTGGGAGTACCTGGATTCCACATCTGAGAAAAGAAGAGATTCATACAGAGCAGGACGATCCAAACCATTTTCATCTTCCTGGGTAAGAACAGCCCCAACAGATTGATAACTTGAGTCCACTGCCAACTTGATCTTGCCGGCTCCGTTTCCATAAGTGATCTGTTTCAAAACAATTTCTTTCCCAACAATTGTTTTGAGCAACTGAAATGATTGTTTGCAGTCTTGTGTCCAAATCCATTCAGCATCTTTCCTGGTTAAGCGATGCAAGGGAATACAGATTTTGGATAATGAGGGAATGAAGATCCTGACATAAGTTACAACACCTAGGAAACCTCTAACTTCCGTTGGATTTATTGGGGTAGGCCAGGAGATGATTTCTTGACTTTAGAGGGTGCCATCCTTCTTCCGTCCTTGCAGACTATATGACCAATGATTTCCAAGGCAGGGACACATGCGGCAAGTTTTGATCCAGAGACAGTAAGGCCAGATTCCTGGATTTGAAACAAAATTCTCTCCAAAACAGTAGCATACTCCCAGACAAATTGTTGGATTCCTGAGTGCCAAGGTAAGAGCTCATTATCATAGTCAGAAACTGGACCTTTAATTCCACCATCATTGATAAAGATACCCGCATGATCCGGGATTTTGTCCTGGAGGATCCACATCATCTGAGCCTGATAGACTGCAACCAAGTTGGTGGCACCTTGAGGCAATCGAGTCAACTGAAATTGACCAAGGGGAGTATTGAAAGTAGTGAGGGGACAAGAAATAGGATGCAAGGATTGTTTGTCATAGCCACCCATAATGTCACCTAGACCATAGCAAGCTCTCCCAGAGAAGGATTCAACAAATTCTTCAGTAGCAGGCGGCATGCCAGATTCTTTAATAGTAACTTTATTAAGAGGTTGGAGATCATGAACTACTCTAAGTTTACCATTACTCTTTAGAACACAGAAAACAGTACTGGAATAGCTAGAAGTCAATTGTTTTTATAAACCGGTTCGGACTTGTTCGTGGACCAACTTGATGAATTCATCAACTTTAGCAGCAGGGATTGGGATTTTTTTCTTTTGCCAAGGGTCATGTTCAAATACCGGGATGATGTAAGGGAGACCATAGGATTCTTTCAAGAGACCTTCCTCTTCGTCACAGAATGCAATTTATTTTTCCCTTAGAGACAAGATATTTTTGATCAAATTTAACTCATCAGGAAGAAGCCATCCATCTGGACCAAAATTGACCACTTTCAGACGTTCTTCAGTGACCCAACCAGAGGGAATAAATGGACCAGTGAGGGATTTGGATAGACCACAGTAAGGATTGCGGGATAGCGGAGGACGCATAAGAGGAGGGTTGAGGTTTAGAGGCATTGGTTGGTTGACTGGCTGGACCTTCTTTGCAACTGGTTTGTACTTGGTGGCAAAGGAGAGGAATCCCTGCTTCCTCCAAGCATTGACAAGTGAAACCTGACTACAAAAACTGAGGCCGTGTTCCAACATCTTCCAAGTCCAATGTTCTGCTGCGTCCTTGAAAGGTGCCTTCTCCATAAAAGAGGATCCAAAAGATAACACATTGCTCACATGTGTGGCACAGGGTAGAGTTTCAAAAATAACAATAGTAGAAGCCCTTGGTGGTGCACAATTGGGAGGACTGACTTCTACCCCAAATTGCCTCCACCTAAGATTAAACTCCTTCATACCAAAGCCACCAAGAAAAGAATTGAGATCAAGATCTAGTTTAGACTCATTGCAGAGATTCAAAACCGGAATAGAAGATGAGTGATGAGGCTGAAAAGAAAAAGGAAAGGAAGACAGAACAGATCCAGACAGAGAAAAAATATTTTTGGATTTTTCAAATTTTTCATATGTTTGGGTTTTGATCTTATTTGGATGAGAAGAAAGTGATGAGGAAAAGGAAAGATGGGCCTCTGAGGTGGGAGTTGGTCCATGAGTTGAATTCTGAGGCTGAGGAGAACTACAACTATCAGTAGGGCCAACTATTCTGCTAAAAAATGAGGATGAAATTAATGAGAGTTTTCTTTCTGCTTTCCTTTCAGGACAGATTTGGGAGGGTGACCAGGGAAGTCTCTTTCCCAACAACCAGAATCCAAAGAACAAAGGGGGACTTCAATCTTTCTGCCATCAGCATCAGGGAGGAGAATTCTCTCCCCAACTTGATCAGAAAACATCAGGGTAGCACCAAAGTCCATTAAGAAAGGCCTTCCCAAGATCATGGGACCAACCAGACAAGTGATCTAGAAGTGACAGGTGCCAACAATATTTTGACCAATTCAAACAGTAATATCCTCAGCAATACCAACCAGTTCACAGGAATGATTCCCAATTCCATAGACCGCAGAGTTGAAACTGACCCTTGGGCTAAGTTTAAGCTTGCAGGCCATGGAGTCCGAAATCAAGTTGAGCTGAGAACCCAAATCCACAAGGAGAGAAACCGTTTTAGTTGAATCACCAAGACAACATGGAAGAAAACCAAGAGGACAGGAATACAGGTTGTTATCTGAAGAGGGATCTGTTCCACCAGAATCCTCTATCAGAGTACCCAAGGAGACCTTTAATTTGTCCGGACCAATCTCCACACGTTGACGAGAAACCCATTTCTTCATCCCTTCTGCCACAGATGGAGAAATTGACAGGAGTTCAGCCACAGATAGATTGGGGATTTTAAGATCAGAAATTTTCTTTAATACTCCTTCCACAGCATTAGGGTAGTCCTTGGAGATGCCCCTCTCAAATCGAACTTTGGGCTGGGTGGAGGGAGGAAGATCAGGTGTAATAGGTGATGGAAGAGGATCTGAGAGTTGGACAGGTTGAAGAGGGGGAGTATCAGAGTTTTCCTGGAACCTTTCCATAAGTGGTTCCCTTTCTACATCCATGTCTTCCACATCAGAGGAAGGAGGCTCAGGTGAAGATTGGCGTTTAACGGGTTTTCGCAGAATGGAGGATGGAACAGGAGGAGACTTATGAGGTTTTGGTTCCTCATGGCGTTTCCTAGCTGGATCGGATTGATAGGTGCCAGGGAAGCTGGAAGAATTGATAGCTGGAGGATACCAAGGTTTCAGAGTTCCACATGATGATCAAAAATCCACAGAGACCAAGGATGCCTTCTTAGGGGTTGGTGGTTGGTATGAGGCCACCACATGACGGATCGGTTGAGAAAAATCAAAAGGGATCAAAGCACCATTAGGAAGGAAAAAATTATTTCCCTTCTGCTCTACTAACTTCTCCTCCTTGTCCTTCTGGAGTTCAGGACATCTACCGGTACCATGGCCTTCCCTATGGCAATAATAACAAACTATAGTAGATTTAGGAACAGAATTAGCAGGTTTAGGAGTGGCTAAAGAGGATATTTTCTGATCTATTTTATTCTCAAGTGCCTGAAGTAATTTAGTGATCTCATCTACAGTAGGTGTCTCCCGGTGGGTCTGAGGATTGGGTTTAGGTCTGCTATTGGCTTCCATCTTATTCATGATTTTGTTAGATGCTTGAAAAGAGGGGGCAAGGACTGGTTCAGTGATTTTAGGTTTTTCAAAGGTGAGAGCTGTTTGACCTTTCATCACTTTATCCACAGTATTCCTAAGAACCATGAAAGCAGAGAGCTTGAATCAATTTTCTCTTGTTGTGATCATGGATCCAGATTTCACCAATTCATCCTTAATTCTTTCCTGCACTCCTGGAGAGAAAGACTGAAAAAATTGCACTCAAATTTTGTCCAACGTATCAATGTGATTGTTCCAGATAAGATAGGACTGGATAGGGTCCCAAGATTTTCTGAAAGTCTGATAGTCAGAGGCTGAGGAGATACCACCATTGGAGATCCATTGAGAAACCAGGGCATCCAAGTCTTGCAAAGTAAATCTGGCTACATCTATTTTTCCCCAATAGGCTAACATAGCCTCCTTCAGGAGCCACCAGTTGTGAGTTTTGAATCCCTCAAACAATTTGATAACCTCCATAACATTGTCAGAAGAGATAAAAAACAGTAACTGATAAGCCATATCATATTCACTGGCACCATCCACTTCCGCAGCCATCTCATAGGAGTCCAGGAATTGTTTGACATTGGTCCCATTGAAGCCTAAATTTTTGTTCTGAGGTTTGATTTTGACCATCTTGGCCCAAACAGATAAAGAGGATCCAGCAGATTCCATGTTGAAGGGTTCCTAAGAGATCCAAACGAGCAGTGTTCCAAGGTGGCTCACAAGTGTGGCAAGAGTAGAGTT
Organism: Puccinia polysora; assembly: GCA_025617555.3. Lineage (NCBI taxonomy): Eukaryota > Fungi > Basidiomycota > Pucciniomycetes > Pucciniales > Pucciniaceae > Puccinia > Puccinia polysora. The sequence goes on along the minus strand of CM062625.1, from coordinate 3,977,631 downwards.
TCACAAAAACAACAAGGATCTTGCCCAGGCGGTGCACAATTGGTAGGACTTACTTCTAGACCAAGCTGCTTCTACGGATCAGAAAAAAAAGGAACAAAAAAAGAAAAGAAAAAAAAATCAGATTGGATTTCGGAGTTGATTCTTCAATTTTCTGGGACTGTAAATCCCAAGGTTGCTGGTTCAATCCCGGCATGGGGGACCAAATGTAAGACTCCAAACGTTTCTAGGCCGTGGCAGTTCTGCAGAGGGGAAAGGTGCTTTTTAGGCTGCCCTCTTGAGTGTTACAAAAATATTTAAATGTAACCAAGATCAAGGTCCAGAACCTGGTGAATGAGGAATCAAGGAGTAGAGGATAAGGATGATAATAGTTTGGTAGCGATGGAACAGCACTATCTGAGACAAGATTATGCAGGGAAAAACTTGAAAAAAAGAAGTTAAAGTCCCCTTAGAGTTCAAAGAACAAAAGCTGTTGTGTGTAAACAACGCCCACAAGCTAATAACTCTGGCCGTCAGCAGAAGATTGGGGATGATCAACTCAAACCCAAGCAACCTCCAGGTTCTCAATGAACCTGCACAACTCTTTGCAATCAAGCCCTTGAAGGGTACCAGATAACTGTGGGTGGCTGTACAGGACAAAGCACAATGTTTAAGAATCTCTAAAGTAAACAGTAACTGATTTGAAGCAAGGATAACCTCAACACTTCTCAAGGGACTCAAGAGTAGGCTGGCAGAATGCAACTCCAAAGAAGCTAAGGGGAGGTATAACACTCCAGGTCTTATACTTAATAAGACCTCTTCAATCAATTGTGATTGGCTCCAGAAAGGTGATCCGGGATCAGGACCAGTATGGTCAGAGAAAGGGATCAAGGAGTGGTATGACACACTCAAAAATTCCAACAGACAGAATTTTTCTTCAACCAGCAAGGCTATTGGTTGGTGATAAGGATCAGGGATCAAGGGTTGAGTATGGAGGCTCAAGGATCAAAGGTGTGCTGATTTCATTCTGGATTGTTCCATGTTCTGATGATTTCCGATGATGATCAAAAAAAGGCAGGGGAGAGCCCCTCCTTATATGGGCAGGAGGCCCTGTTAGACTATATACAACAAATTCTACAAATAGAGCGGAAAAGGGAAGGCAACCATGTGGTCACTTGCATCCGTCTGTGGATGGGCGCGCGTAACAATATCAGAGTCACCCACCCCTTGTCCAAAGGCAGAAGAGGGTGGGAGAGAGAAATGAACCAAACCGCCACGGATGTCGGCGGGCGGTCGTTGGCACTCTTCCGAAGGCGGAAGCGGGTGGGAGAGTCCCAGGAAAGGTGACGGATGAAGTCCATGAGAGCATGGATGGGCGGATAGGAGATTGTTTTGAGAAATTTGAGTAAATCCTGACGGCCTTGAGATCCACAACTGATAAATCAAGTGCAATGGGAGGTTTGACGGATCCAAGGATTTGCCAAATGCTTGGGGGTGCGGTTGGGATGGATTCAGTAAATCATGGATGAGCGCCGCACAACGGTAGCAATGAGGAGATTGGGACGCGCGACAACAAAGATGAAGAAACGCAACAACAAAGATGAGGACGTGCTATGACAATGGCAGAGATGACAAGAAACACGGATAAAGGACGCGCGACGCGCGCGGATAAAAGGAGCGCGGCGCGGCGCAGCGCGCGCCCGCGGGTAAAGGACGGTTTGGATGAGCCTGAGGATAAGTTGTTCAGCCAGACGGCACGTTTGCGCAACAGTTTATGGATTGAGGTCTTAAGGCGGCCAGGGTGTTCAGGATGGGGCACCACAGCGGGTGACTAGTCCGGAAACCAAGGGTGGGGCAATTGGGGGTTAGGCGCGCGCGGGCCAACTTGCGGACCGCGAGGTCTGCGGACGCGCGCGGGTGGGCAAACCGGGGGGCTCCGAGTAGGGCGCGGCGGAGAGCCGCGCCATGAGAAGGAAGAACCGGGCGTACGTTGATATTGAGGGGGCACGGGTTATGGGGCAAGGAATGGAGGGGAAGGGTTGGGCTAGGGTTCTGTTCTTAGGAGTTGTGTTTCATTGTTCTTTTGCGTTTGTGGTTGTAATTAGGTTAGGGTTGAAGGGGGGGGATCCAAGTCCTCACCCTCAAATCTGGGTTGGGTTATGATCATTGATCTATCAATCAATCAATCCATCAGAGAAGGAAAGGAAAGGAAGAGGAAGGGTTGAAGGAAGAAGAATACATCTCATTTTCGCTCTTTTATCTCACTACACTTAAGAACTCATTGCATCCAACCTCCTTCCAGACGCCTAGATCAATAACTTCTGGACTTGCAGATAACTTAGGAGCATAACTCTCCTTTCCCTTCCACAACGTATAAGTTTAATCCAAATGAGATGCTTATATGGACCTCTCGAGCCCATTGGACACTCACACGGACCATACGGGCCTGTGTGGATTTCACTGATTTGGGGAAACTGGCCTCAAAATGCGTGACACAGGCTCATTGGTACACGGGCCCTAACAGGTCCGGTGGGGGATATAGGCAAATACAGCCAGATGGGCTTGTATGGGCATAATTGGGCCCAAGGTTTATTTTGGACATACTTGGCCAGACAGGCTGGCCTGCATAAGTGTGTTTGTCTCAGGTTTTGGGCTTGGGGCCGCCGCCCGTGTCGCAGCCCACTTGGGGATGCTGCCCGTGCTGCGGCCTGCTCAGGGCGGCTTGTATCCCTTGGTTTGGCCCATGCGGGGCCCAAAGGCCCGCGCAGGGCTGTTGCCGCGGCCAAGGGATCCTGTGCGGTGGGACACCACGCGGTCCTGGCCGGTCGCAAACAACGGCCACAGCTGCAGAAGCAAGGGCCAGCGGCCCTGGCTCCCTCCCTCTCCCCTTACTTGCCATTGCAAGGGGCAGGGGGTGGCTGGCTGGGTTGAACCAGTCAGCAATGGACCGCAACAAGGCAGTCGCTCAGGGCTGGGGGGATTTCATCACCCCCTTGCCCAAAGGATGACAAAGCCGGCTGCAAGGAAAGCAACCGGCGGTGGGGGGGATCTGATCACCCCTCCACCATCAAAGCAAAGCAGGGACCAGGGGTTCTTTCCCCCCCCCCCCTCTACCAAGGGGGGGGAGCAACAGGGCTGAGGGGATTTGACCACCCCCCAGCCCACTTCCATTCACAACGCCCTGGGGGTATTGACCCCCAGGGCCCCTGGTAGGGGGAATTGACCTCCCCCTCCAGGTATCTGAGAGAAAGAGGGGGGGACAGCATTTCCCCTGGTCCCACCCCCCCCCCATGTGAGTCTGAGACCGGACCCAGGTGTGTCCTGGGTCCCACCTGGCCATTTGTATGGCCAGGGGCTGGTTGCATGAGGCAACCAGCCAGTGTGTGAGGCAATAGGACGGGTTGTAACAGACAACCGGCCCAGGGATTGAACAGCACAGGGGCTGGTTCATCCCTGTAAGGGTGGAAACACCAGAATGGACCGGAATGGGCTGGTTGTAAAGGTTCAGGGACTGATGCCATGTGGGCTGATGTAGGCCAAACCAAGTAACAAGGCCTGTAGAGCTATTTTGGGGAAGAAAATTTTCCTTTTGGTTTTTTATATCATGGGCTCACAAGAGGCCAATCTTTTGTACTTAAGGAGCTCTTCTCCCTGCTTTATCCATCCATTCATTCATCATCCAATCAAATTCATCAACGATATCATCCAACGTGTTGCCCCATTGTGAGAGCTCATCAAGCAATTATTGACACAAGGTGTCCAGCATTTCTTTTGCTTTAATTACTGCTCATTTGCCTAAGCTAATTGCTGGCTATAATTATAACACATTATCAGTACCAACATCATCATTACTTCCAAGCCATCTAGACCCTTCTACCTTCCTCTCGAGAGCCTCAAAGACCTCAAGTTTGCCAAGAAGATGTCCTTTATCCCTGATGTTAGCTCCACCAAGATAGTTCTGAACATTCAGAATATAATGCTTTGGCTGTCCTTATTGATAGTTAGCTGGACAACATCTGTTGTGGGGAGATAATGGATGCAGATGACACTTTGATCAGTTCAGAAGTGGAGAAAAATTCTTATCATCTCATCCTTAGGCATCTTGATGAGAATCATGTGACATGGGTTGCTGATACTCTTAGGGAAGATGAGAGAAGGAGGGGCAGCATCCTTTGGAAGCTACTTAAGTCCAAGTATTCTGGTTATTCCATTCACCAGAAGGGTATGGCTTTCAATAAACTGTTCAAGTTACAATATTTGAATTGTAAACAGTTTTTTTCAGAGGCTAGGTCTACCATAGCCAAGTTTAAGTCATCAGGAATTAACATGGATACTGATTGTTTGTCACTCTTAATACTTCAAAAGCTACCAAAGGAGTTTGATTCTTTAGTCAAAATTATTTCTCAATTGGATGCTCTTCCTGGGGAGGAGGATGTGCTGAAAAGTATTGAAAAGGATGATCTTTAGTTCAAGATGAAGGGGGGTTCTGGAACAGCCCTTGTTTGAAAGACTGGAAAATCTTGAAAGAAGGCAAAAAAGTATTTGTCCAAGGTCTTATGCTTTAATTTTCAGAATAAGGGGAATTATGCTAAAGATTGTAAGGAAGCCAAGAAGAGGAAGAAGTCCAAAGAGAATGACAAGGAGGTCAATCTCACTATTGAAAATGTTGCAATGGTGGCGTTTGATGGTCCAATGGAAATGGTTGTTGGGGAAGAAGGTCCCAAAAAGAAGGCCAAAATTGATGAGGATCAAGAAATGGACTTGATTGATTACAAAGTGAATAATCTTAGCCTTAAAGATGAGAACTTATCAGTTACTGATAAAGCTTCTTTCCTATTTTTGGGATTGAAGGAAGATGTTCTTGTTTTGATTGATTCTGGCTGTACAGATCACATTTTCTTTGAACCAAATTTATTTTCAAATTTTAGTGATTATGATGGAGTTGTAAATATTTGTCAGAAAAGCAGAACAATTCAGATTAAAGGAATTGGAAAATTTATTCTTGCAAATCACTTGGGTTTCAACTTTTCTTTTGAGAAAGTTTTCTATGTACCAGGGTTGCCTTATAACCTTGTGTCCCTTGGAGTGTTGTGGAAAAAAGGTTTCCAGATCCATTATCTTAAATAATATAAGTTTTTTATTGATATGAATGGGAGAACTGTTCTTAGTGGACAGTTTTGGAACAAGCCTTTGCATGCAAGCTTGTTCAAAATCTCAGCTTTGAGCACTGTTTCTCACAATAGAAGTGGCCATAAGGTAAAGGAAAGCAACTGTGAGAGTTTTACCTTGGGGGCTAAGACTATAAATGTGTTCTCAATTATTAGAGATTGCACTGACGTTCCTAGAGAGGAATTTTCCATTGATTTGGCAGGGCCATTCACACCGGAGTCCCTTGTTGGGGCAAGATACTTCATCAATTTAGTTGATACTGCAACTAATTTTGTTTGGGTTAAACCAATTTGATCTAAGGATCAGACCACAGAGGAGGTTTCTGTAATCTTCAAAGTCTGGAAACAGAATGGTCTAATGAAGGAGATCAAGAGGGTTATCACCAATGGAGGTGGTTAATTTGTGAGTAAAGAGTTTGAGAGTTTATTGAAAGATTATGGTATCATTCATATAATCACTACTGCAAGTACTCCAAAAAATAATTGAATAGTTGAGAGAATGAATAGGACTTTACTGGACAAGGTCAGAACTATTCTGTCTCAATCTGGTCTACCAAAGTTCCTATGGGCTGAGTTGATGTGTACAGTCAGTCTGTTGCATAACATTGTAAGTGTTCATGGGAAGAGTCCTCATTATCAGTTTTGCCCCAAAGCATCACACCTAAGAACAATTGGTTGCTTGGTGTATTACAGGTTCCACCATAATGAGATGGTTGGAAAATTAGACCCTAGAGCCAGAACAGGGGCACTTGTAGGCTATTATTTAATCAGTAAATTGTATAGGATCTATTGTCCAGGGACAAGAAAGGTTATCCATAGTAGGGATGTAAAATTTGATGAAAGTACCTTTCCACTCAAAAGGATTGAAGAAGTTTTTGTGAAAAAGTCACAGCAAGAAATATAATTAGCACCTATTTCACCAGCAAAGGCTGAGGAACATGTGGGTCCAGAAGATGAAGAGATGGCAGATGTGCCACCAGAGGTTTCAGTGCCCACTTCAGGGGAGTCCGTTCATTTGGAACCTGATGAGCCTCCACCCCCAGTAAGAAGGAGTGGTAGGGTTAGAGTACCAGTTAATAGGTATGGGGAGTTGAATTCCCATTATGCTGCCGCAGGATATGAGGAAGATACATTTCAGGAACAGTGTATGCTCAATGAAGTCCTGGAGCTAAGTTCAGAAATGGGTAACAGGGTAAACCCAAATAGCTTTGGCCAAGCTATAAATTCTGATGAGAGAGCCAACTGGAAGAGTGCTATTTTTGATTAATTTGATTCTCTAGAAAAAAATAGTGTCTTTGAAGTGGTTAAGCAGGATTCTATTCCAAAAGGAAAGACCATTGTGGGGTCTAGATTGGTACCAAACAAGAAGTTTGACACAAATGGAGTTTTTAAAAGATTCAAAGCTAGATGCATTGCACAGGGCTTCAAACAGACAGAGGGTATTGATTACCAAGAAACTTTCTCACCAACTGGAAGGCTGTCCACCTTCAGGTACATCATTGCTCTGGCAGTGGATTTGGGAGAAGAAATCAGACAAGCTGATTTTGTAACAGCATAGTTGAATGCAAACCTTGGAGAGGAGGAGACTGTTTATATGTCAATTCCTGATGGTCTTGTGAATGGTTAGTAGAGACTAAACCAGAAACCATGAAGAAAATCTGGGTTAGAAGTTTTCTTTCATTAGATAAAGGGGAATATGTCCTCAAGCTGTGTAGATCCCTTTATGGATTGAAGCAAGCAGCTAGATTGTGGTATAATACCATGAGTGAGAAACTGATACAGATTGGTTTTGAGACGTCTGATGCCAACCCTTGTCTTTTTTTAAGAAAGGATGCAATTTTTTTTTATGGGTTGATGAAATTATCACTATTGGAAATGGTAAAGAGAGATTCATGGAGATACTCAAAAAGGAATTCAAGATAAAAGATCTTGGTCTGGCGCAACAGGTGCTAGGAATGAAAGTCAGTAAGAGCAAGAATGGTATTAAGTTAGACCAAAGCCCTTACGTGGCAGCGTTCTTAAGCAATATGGCTTAGATGATGCAAAGGAGTTTGGTACTCCCATGCAGTCAAGCATTTGTTTAGAGAAGTCTACAGATGAGGAGTATCTGGAGTTTGTTCAATCTGGTAATGACTACAGGTCAGCTATTGGATTGCTTAATTATTTGGGGCAGTGTACAAGGCCCAATATTGCTTTTGCAATTGGTCTCTTGTTGCAACACTTAGAGAAGCAAAGCATGAGGCATTGGTCAGCGTTTAAGAGAGTTATGAGGTATCTTAAAGGAACCCACAGTCTGGGACTGTTGTTTACAAAGTCAGCAAACATTGATTTGGTTGGTTAATCCAATGCAAGTTGGGCAGATGGTAACACTAGGGAATCAACAAGTGATTTTGTATTCTTCTTAGGTAAGAATCTGGTTTCATGGATGTCTAAGAAGGTGTCAGCAATAAGTCTTTCATCAACAGAGGCTGAGTATAGAGCTTACTTAGCAGCTTCATAGGAAGAAAAATGGTTGAGAAAAGTCTTGGAGGATACGCATAAACCACAAGGGTTTACGTTGTTCTATTCTGATAACCAGAGTGCCATTGCATTGGCGCAAAACCAATTTTTCCATTCAAGAAGAAAACATATCCTTGTTCACTATAACTATATTTGCAATGCAGTTAACTGCAAAGAGATTGTGTTGAGTTACATGCCCACTGGAGCAATGATTGCAGATATCTTGACTAAGGCTTTAGATAGGAACAAGCATCAAGGCTTTTGTGACTAATACGCGGATGTCACCCCTTTTGTATTAAGGGGGTGTGTTAAAATATGTATGCACTTATGCATGTGCTATGTATAAGTGTAATCCAAATGGGATGCACATATGGGCCTCTCAGGCCCATTGGACACTCACATGGACCATACAGGCCTGTTTGGATGTCACTGATTGGGGGAAACTGGCCTCAAAACGCCTGAAAAAGGCTCATTGTTACATGGGCCCTAAAGGGCCCGGTGGGGGATATAGTCAAATACAGCCAGATGGGCTTTTATGGGCATAATTGGGCCCAAGGTTTATTTTGGACATACTTGGCCAGACGGGCTGGCCCGCCAACGAGTTTTTGTCTCAGGTTTTGGGCTTGGGGTGGCCCATTGGGGCCGCCGCCCATGTCACAGCCCGCTTGGGGCTGCTGCCCATGCCGCGGCCCGCTGGGGGCCGTTTGTATCCCTTGGTTTGGCCCAGGCGGGGCCCGATGGCCCGCGTGGGGCTGTTGCTGCGGCCGAGTGATCCTGCGCGGTGCGACGCTGCGCAGGCCCGGCCACCGCCGCAGGAGCGAGGGCCAGCAGCCCTGGCTCCCTCCCCCTCCCCTCACTCACCATTGCAAGGGGGAGGGGGTGGCTGGCTGGGTTGAACCAGCCAGCAACCAATTGCAACAAGGCAGTCGGTCAGGGACCGGGGGATTTCATCACCCCCTTGCCCAAAGGATGACAAGGCCAGCAGTGGGGGGGATCTGATCACCCCTCCACCATTGAAGCAAAGCAGGGACCAGGGGCGCTCTTCCCCCCCCTTTACTGAGGGGGAGGAGCAATGGCGCTGAGGGGATTTGACCACCCCCCAGCCCACTTCCATTGAAAATGCCCTAAGGTTATCAACCCCCAGGGCCCCTGGTAGGGGGAATTTGTAAAGATAGATGCGTGAGTCCAATTTTTCCGTGGGTACTTGCACGGTCTCAAACCAGCGACCGCGCGCATGCGCACACTCACCACCTGAGCAATGACTCAGGACTCTTTCACTCGGATCATCGGGTTCTCTGAGGTAAAAAGAAAACAAAACCTTCCATCTTCATTTTCTTTATTCTTTTCTTGAATCTTTCTTCAATCCCTTTTGCTCTCTTTAGTTTCATTTCTTGTGTTCTATTTTTATTGCTTCATCAAAGGAGTCGGGGATTCTTCAATCAAACATCATCCTTACGGTCACCCAACCTTCAAACATAAATCCAACACTCATCATCGAACATCTCTCAACCATCTGAAGCTCAACCATCAAGACCCATCTTCTTCAAACGGTAAGACAATCTCTAAATGAAGATCATTCCGAATGATACTCATAAGAATCTATAATTTTGATTCAGCCCCGTCATGTATTTCCCATACTCTCTATTATAGTCATTGGCTACTTGGGAATACTCCTCACTGTGTTGGTTTCCGCAATCTCAAATTTGTGTTCTTATGTTATTTTCTATCGTGGTTATGACTTGTTCCTGATCTTCATTTTTTTTATGTTAGCTTGCTGCTTCAATCATCATTCAAAGTTATACGGTTAAAAGCCAAAGCTCTCCCTTCAATCAGCAAGACATAGGACAATGGCTACGGGATTGGGGTTCTCAACGGATTCTTTCCAACAGGCTATGCTCAAAACGGCGCTCAAGACTACCCCCCTCCTGACTGAAGAGAATTACGGGATCTGGAAAGATAAAATGAAAGCCTTACTCAAACTCAGAGGAGTACTTGAAATCCTCGAATCAACCTCCAAATTGCTCTCTTCTCAAGACAACAATGAAATCCAGCTCTTACTTATCTCCAAGGTAGACACTATCACACACAACAACGTCATTAGCGCGGCCAACATCAATTCTGCCAAAGACATTTGGAAGGCAATCAAGGAGTAATTCTCATCCTCTCAGGCATCCAATTGGGCTAGGATATTCAACTACTTTCTACATCTGGCGTTTAGAGAAGACAAAATACTGAATTTTGTTACAAACATCAAAACGTCAATCAAGAAGATGATTGACATAGGTATAGACCTACCCGACAACATTCTTGCCTATCTAACTATGTTCAAGTTTCCGTCAATTCTTCAAGATCTCAAGCGTCAATTAATGCACTCCGACAAACAGATCTCAGTTGAATTCGTATGCAACCATCTTGTCCAATTTCATAATGAAGTCAAGGCCAAAAGCACCAATAAAGGTACCGTTTGAACGTCCAAGACTGCTCTGTTGTCTATGAGAATCAAGACAAAGAAAGCCCTATCTAAACGATGCATCAAAGGCTACCATAATCCGAAACAGTATAAGAATCACTCTGAATCTGAATGCTTCCATCTCCATCCAGAAAAGGCCCCCAAGTGGTGGAGGGAAAATCAAAACAAGTGGAAAGAGAAGCAAAAGAAAAACCAAGACTTGGCGCACTTTCATGCATTTGTCACAAGGTGGATTGACTCCAAAATAGGAGCAGAAAAGAACATATTGATTGATAGTGGTACAAAATCTCACATCTTCAACGATAAGCGGTTCTTCACTAAGCTTGAGGACTACACCGGAGAACACATATCTACCGGTAAAGCTGGAGCGAACCTGCCCATCCTGTTAAAATACGTACGCACTTACGCGGGTGCTACGTATAAGTGTAATCCAAATGGGATGCACAAATGGGCCTCTAAGGCCCATTGGACACACACACGGACCATACGGGCCCATGTGGATGTTATAGATTTGGGGAAACTGGCCTCAAAACGCGTGAAATAGACCCATTGGTACACGGGCCCTAACGGGCCCGATGGGGTATATGGGCAAATACGGCCAGATGGGCTTGTATGGGCATAATTGGGCCCAAGGTTTATTTTGGACATACTTGGCCAGACGGGCTGGCCCGCCAAAGTATGTTTTTCTCAGTTTTCGGGCTTGGGGCGGCCCATTGGGGCCGCCGCCAGTGTCGCGGCCCACCCGGGGCCGCTGCCCGCGCCGCGGCCCGTTCGGGGCCGCCTGTGTTCCTCGGCACGGCCCACGCGGGGCCCGACGGCCCGCGCGGGGCTGTTGCGCGGCCGAGGGATCCCGCGCGGTGCGATGCCGCGCGGGCCCGGCTGGTCGCGCCCGGCGACCAGCGCCGCGGAGCCGGGGCTCGCGGCCCCGGCTCGCTCCCCCTCCCCTCGCTCGCCGTTGCGAGGGGGATGGGGGCGGGCTGGCTGGGTTGAACCAGCCAGCGACCGGCCGCGATGACGCGGTCGGTCAGGGCAGGGGGGACCTGACCACCCCCTTGCCCAGGGAGGTGGCGGCGCCGGCCGCGAGTGTAGCGACCGGACGGTGGGGGGGATTTGATCACCCTCCCACCTTGTAGCGAAGAGGTGACGAGGGGCGCTCTCCCCCCCCCTTTACCGAGGGGGAGGAGCGACGGGCCAGGGGGGATCTGACCACCCCCCAGCCATCCTTACCTTGACGACGCCCTGGGGGTATCGACCCCCAGGGCCCCTGGTGAGGGGACTTGACCGCCCCCACCAGGGAATTGAGAGAAAGAAGGGGGGGGGCGGCATGTCCGCCGGCTACACCCCCCCCCATGTGAGGTTGAAACCGGACCCAGGTGAGCCCTGGGTCCCACCTGGCCCATTTGAGGGGCCAGGGGCTGGATGCATGAGGCAACCAGCCCGTAACAGAGGTAATAAGGCCATCAGGGCCGGTTGTAATAGACAACCAGCCAGGGGATTGAACAGCAAAGGGGCTGGTTCAGCCCCGTAACGGTGGAAACACCAGAATGGACCGGAATAGGCTGGTTGTAAGGGTTCAGGGACTGATGCCATGTGGGCTGATGTAGTCCAAACCAAGTAACAAGGCTTGTAGAGCCTGTAGAGCTCTTTTGGGGCGGAAAATTTGCCTTTTGGCTTGTTGTATCATGGGCTCACAAGAGGCCAATCTTTTGTACTTAAGGAGCTCTTCTCCCTGCTGTTTTCCATCATTCATTCATCATCCAATCGAATTCATCCAACATATTGCCCCATTGTGAGAGCCCCATTAGCCATTATTGACACACAGTGTCCAGCATTTCTTTTGCTTTAAATACTGCTCATTTGCCTAAGCTAATTGCTGGCCATAATTATAACACATTATCAGTACCAACATCATCATTACTTCCAAGCCATCTAGACCTTTGTACCTTACTTTGGAGAACCTCAAAGACCTCAAGTTTTCCAAGTAGATGTCCTATATCCCTGATGTTAGCTCTACCAAAATAGTTCTGAATAGTCAGAACTATAATGCTTGGGCTGTCCTTATGGATAGTGAGCTGGATAACATCTGCTGTGGGGAAATTATGGATGCAGATGACACTCTGATCAGTTCAGAAGTGGAGAAGAAGTCTTACCATCTGATCCTTAGGCATCTTGATGAGAATCATGTGACATGGGTTGCTGATACTCTTAGGGAAGATGAGAGGAGGAGGGGCAGCATCCTTTGGAAGCTGCTTAAGTCCAAGTATGCTGGTGATTCTGTTCACCAGAAGGGTATAGCCTTTAATAAACTGTTCAAGTTACAATATTCGAATTGTAAACAGTTTGTGGCAGAGGCTAGGTCTAGTATAGCCAAGTTCAAGTCATCTGGACTTAACATGGATCCAGAGTGTTTGTCACTCTTAATCCTTCAAAAGCTGCCAAAAGAGTTTGATTCCTTAGTCAGAATCATTTCTCAATTGGATCCTCTTCCTGGGGAGGAGGATGTGCTTAAAAGGATCGAAAAGGATGACCTTCAATTCAAGATGAAGGGGGGTTCTGGAACAGCCCTAGTTGGAAAGACTGGAAAATCTCGCAAGAAGGCGAAAAAGGATTTGTCCAAGGTCTTATGTTACAATTGTCAGAATAAGGGTCACTATGCTAAGGACTGCAAGGAGGCCAAGAAAAGGAAGAAGTCCAAAGGGGATGACAAGGAGGTCAATCTCACAACTGAAAACGTTGCAATGGTGGCGTTGGATGCTCCAATTGAAGAGGCTGTTGTGGAAGAAGGTCCCAACAAGAAGGCCAAAATCGATGAGGATCAAGAAATGGACTTGATTGATTATGAAGTGAGTAATCTTAACCTCAAAGATAAGAACTTATCAGTGACTGATAAAGCTTCTTTCCTACTAGGAGGATTGAAGGAGGATGTTCTTGTTTTGATCGATTCTGGTTGTACAGATCACATGTTTTTTGAACCAAATTTATTTTCAAATCTTAGTGATTATGATGGGGTTGTAAATATTGGTCAGAAAGGCAGAACAATTCAGATTAAAGGAATTGGAAAAGTTATTCTTGCAAATCAACTGGGTTTCCAAATTACTTTTGATAAAGTGTTCTATGTACCAGAGTTGCCTTACAACCTTGTGTCTCTTGGGGTGTTATGGAAAAAAGGTTTCCAAATTCGTTATCTTAAAGGAGATAGGTTTGTTATTGATATGAATGGGAGAACTGTTCTTAGTGGACAAGTTCGGAATAAGCTTCTGTGTGCAAGCTTGTTCAAATTCTCAGCTCTGAGCACTGTTTCTCACAATAGAAGTGGCCATAAGGTAAAGGACAGCAACTGTGGGAGTTGTACCTTGGGGGCCAAGACTAGAAATGTGTTCTCTAAGAGTAGAGATCACACAGATGTTCCTAGAGAGGAATTTTCCATTGATTTGGCAGGGCCATTCACTCCAGAGTCCCTTGGTGGGGCAAGATACTTCATCAATTTAGTTGATACTGCAACTAATTATGTTTGGGTTAAACCGATTCGATCTAAGGATCAGACCACAGAGGAGGTTTCTGTAATCTTCAAAGTCTGGAAACAGAATGGTCTGATGAAGGAGATCAAGAGGGTTATTACCGATGGAGGGGGTGAATTCGTGAGTAAAGAGTTTGGGAGGCTGTTGAAAGATTATGGTATCATTCATATAGTCACTACTGCAAGTACTCCACAAAATAATGGAATAGTTGAGAGAATGAATAGGACTTTACTGGACAAAGTCAGAACTATTATGTCTCAATCTGGTCTGCCAAAGTTCTTATGGGCTGAGTTGATGTGCACGGTGTGTCTGTTGCACAACATTGTAAGTGTTAATGGGAAGTGTCCCCATTATCAGTTTTGGAAGTTGTACCCCAAAACATCACACCTAAGAACAATTGGTTGCTTGGTGTATTATAGTGTCCACCATAATGAAATGGTCGGAAAATTAGACCCTAGAGCCAGAACAGGGGCACTTGTAGGCTATGATTTAATAAGTAAATCTTATAGGATCTATTGTCCATGGACAAGAAAGGTTATCCGTAGCAGGGATGTAAAATTCGATGAAAGTACCTTTCCACTCAAAAGGAGTGAAGATGTTGTTGTGATTAAGCCACAACAAGAAATAGAATTAGCACCTATTTCACCAGCAAAAGCTGTGGAACATGTGGTTCCAGAAGATGAAGAGGTGGCAGACGTGCCACAAGAGGGTTCAGTACCCGCTTCAGGTGATTCTGTGGAATCAGAACCTGATGAGCCTCCACCTCCGGTTAGAAGGAGTGGTAGGGTTAGAGTACCAGTTGACAGGTACGGGGAGTGGAGATCCCATTATGCTGCCGCAGGATATGAGGAAGATACATTTCAGGAACAGTGTATGCTCAATGAAGTCCTGGAGTTGAGTTCAGAAATGGGTAACAGGGTTAACCCAAATAGCTTTGGCCAAGCTATGAATTCTGATGAGAGAGCCAACTGGAAGAGTGCTATTTTTGAGGAATTTGATTCTCTAGAGAATAATAGTGTCTTTGAAGTGGTTAAGCGGGATTCTGTTCCAAAAGGAAAGACCATTGTGGGGTCTCGATTGGTGTTAAACAAGAAGTTTGACACAAATGGAGTTTTGAAAAGGTTCAAGGCTAGATGTGTTGCACAGGGCTTCAAGCAGAGAGAGGGTATTGATTACCAAGAAACTTTCTCACCAACTGGAAGGCTGTCCACCTTCAGGTACATCATTGCTCTGGCAGTGGAGTTGGGTGAAGAAATCAGACAAGCTGATTTTGTAACAGCATACTTGAATGCAAAACTTGGAGAGGAGGAGACTGTTTATATGTCGATTCCTGATGGTTTTCGTGAATGGTTAGTAGAGACTAAACCAGAAACCATGAAGAAAATCTGTGTTAGAACTTTTCTTTCGGCAGATAAAGGGGAATATGTCCTCAAGCTGTGTAGATCCCTGTATGGATTGAAGCAAGCAGCTAGGTCATGGTATAACACCATGAGTGAGAAACTGATAGAGATTGGTTTTAAGACGTCTGAGGCCGATCCTTGCCTTTTTGTGAGGAAGGATGCAATTTTGTTTGTATGGGTCGATGACATTATCATTATTGGTGATGGTAAAGAGAGAGTCATAGAGACACTCAAAAAGGAATTCAAGATAAAAGATCTTGGTCTGGCGCAACAGGTGCTTGGAATGAAAGTCAGCAAGAGCAAGAATGGTATTAAGTTAGACCAGAACCATTATGTGGCAGCTCTTCTTAAGCAATACGGCTTAGAGGATGCAAAGGAGTTTGGTACCCCTATGCAGTCAAACATTCGTTTAGAGAAGTCTACAGATGAGGAGTATCTGGAGTTTGTTCAATCAGGGAATGACTACAGGTCAGCTGTCGGATCGCTTAATTATTTAGGGCAGTGTACAAGGCCCGATATTGCGTTTGCAATTGGGGTCTTGTCGCAACACTTAGAGAAGCCAAGCATGAGGCATTGGTCAGCGTTTAAGAGAGTTATGAGGTATCTTAAAGGAACACACAGTCTGGGACTGTTGTTTACAAAGTCAGCAAACTTTGATTTGGTTGGTTATTCCGATGCAAGTTGGGCAGATGGTAACACTAGGGAATCAACAAGTGGTTTTGTATTCTTTTTAGGTAAGAATCTGGTGTCATGGATGTCCAAGAAGGTGTCGGCAATAAGTCTTTCATCAACAGAGGCTGAGTATATAGCTTACTTAGCAGCTTCACAGGAAGCAAAATGGTTGAGAAAAGTCTTAGAGGATACACATAAACCACAAGGGTTTGCATTGTTGTATTCCGATAACCAGAGTGCCATTGCGTTGGCGCAAAACCAAGTGTTCCATTCAAGAACAAAACATATTGATGTTCACTATAACTATATTCGCGATGCAGTCAACTGCAAAGAGATTGTGTTGAGGTACATGCCCACTGGAGCAATGATTGCGGATATCTTGACTAAGGCGTTAGATAGGAACAAGCATCAAGGCTTTGTGACTAATATGCGAATGTCACCCCTTTTGGATTAAGGGGGTGTGTTAAAATACGTACGCACTTACGCGGGTGCTACGTATAAGTGTAATCCAAATGGGATGCACAAATGGGCCTCTAAGGCCCATTGGACACACACACGGACCATACGGGCCCATGTGGATGTTATAGATTTGGGGAAACTGGCCTCAAAACGCGTGAAATAGACCCATTGGTACACGGGCCCTAACGGGCCCGATGGGGTATATGGGCAAATACGGCCAGATGGGCTTGTATGGGCATAATTGGGCCCAAGGTTTATTTTGGACATACTTGGCCAGACGGGCTGGCCCGCCAAAGTATGTTTTTCTCAGTTTTCGGGCTTGGGGCGGCCCATTGGGGCCGCCGCCAGTGTCGCGGCCCACCCGGGGCCGCTGCCCGCGCCGCGGCCCGTTCGGGGCCGCCTGTGTTCCTCGGCACGGCCCACGCGGGGCCCGACGGCCCGCGCGGGGCTGTTGCGCGGCCGAGGGATCCCGCGCGGTGCGATGCCGCGCGGGCCCGGCTGGTCGCGCCCGGCGACCAGCGCCGCGGAGCCGGGGCTCGCGGCCCCGGCTCGCTCCCCCTCCCCTCGCTCGCCGTTGCGAGGGGGATGGGGGCGGGCTGGCTGGGTTGAACCAGCCAGCGACCGGCCGCGATGACGCGGTCGGTCAGGGCAGGGGGGACCTGACCACCCCCTTGCCCAGGGAGGTGGCGGCGCCGGCCGCGAGTGTAGCGACCGGACGGTGGGGGGGATTTGATCACCCTCCCACCTTGTAGCGAAGAGGTGACGAGGGGCGCTCTCCCCCCCCCTTTACCGAGGGGGAGGAGCGACGGGCCAGGGGGGATCTGACCACCCCCCAGCCATCCTTACCTTGACGACGCCCTGGGGGTATCGACCCCCAGGGCCCCTGGTGAGGGGACTTGACCGCCCCCACCAGGGAATTGAGAGAAAGAAGGGGGGGGGCGGCATGTCCGCCGGCTACACCCCCCCCCATGTGAGGTTGAAACCGGACCCAGGTGAGCCCTGGGTCCCACCTGGCCCATTTGAGGGGCCAGGGGCTGGATGCATGAGGCAACCAGCCCGTAACAGAGGTAATAAGGCCATCAGGGCCGGTTGTAATAGACAACCAGCCAGGGGATTGAACAGCAAAGGGGCTGGTTCAGCCCCGTAACGGTGGAAACACCAGAATGGACCGGAATAGGCTGGTTGTAAGGGTTCAGGGACTGATGCCATGTGGGCTGATGTAGTCCAAACCAAGTAACAAGGCTTGTAGAGCCTGTAGAGCTCTTTTGGGGCGGAAAATTTGCCTTTTGGCTTGTTGTATCATGGGCTCACAAGAGGCCAATCTTTTGTACTTAAGGAGCTCTTCTCCCTGCTGTTTTCCATCATTCATTCATCATCCAATCGAATTCATCCAACATATTGCCCCATTGTGAGAGCCCCATTAGCCATTATTGACACACAGTGTCCAGCATTTCTTTTGCTTTAAATACTGCTCATTTGCCTAAGCTAATTGCTGGCAATAATTATAACACATCCTGGGTCTGGGAACGGTCAGGTTGGATTGGAAGGATCAAACAATCACACTGTCCAACTGTCTGTATGTACCCGACATTGTAGTCAACCTGATAAGCCCCGGTAAGCTTCTAGAACAAGGATGTATTCTGAAAGCTAAATCGTGTCATTTTGAATTGAACAAAAATGATCACAAGATTTGTCAAGGTTCAATCATAAACAATCTCTTCATCCTAGACCAACCGCGCAGGATTTGCAACAATGAGTGTTACCTGACCAAGCATGAAGACTTAGACCCAAGGACGTTGAAGGATCTTCATCTGTCCTATGGTCATGCTTCGCTTGGTCGCCTTGCAAAGATCAAGGAGATACAATTCAACTCCATGGAGCGGGAAAGGTTTGAATGTAAGGACTGCTTACTTTGTAAGATTTCTAAGAGTCCGTTCAAGGCAACCTCCACATCAGCCTCCAAACCCTTTGAAAAAATCCATCTTGACATCATTGGACCAATCACGCCGGAATCACTCCAACACAATAAGTACATACTAACGGTCGTGGATAACTATTTGGGTTACATCTCAGGCATCCCTCTACACATAAAGGACGACGTAACCCTGATTTTGATTGAAATCATAGAGAAACAGAGGAACGCGTGTGGGTATTATCCCACTACGGTGTGTTCAGATGGAGGATTGAAATTTGTCAACTCCAGGTGAGTAAGGTATTTCAAGGAGAAATACATCAATCAGTTGGTGACTGAACCATATCATCCCAAACACAACGGCAGGGCCGAAAGGGCCAATTGGACAATTATAGAGAGCGTAAGTGTTGGAATCAATCTTGGATTC
Source organism: Puccinia polysora (assembly GCA_025617555.3). Lineage (NCBI taxonomy): Eukaryota > Fungi > Basidiomycota > Pucciniomycetes > Pucciniales > Pucciniaceae > Puccinia > Puccinia polysora. The sequence continues at coordinate 3,959,130 of CM062625.1, read as the reverse complement.
CTGATAATGCTGAGAATGAGCTGTCTACTAACTCTCTGTCCTTTCTGCATTGTTGTGTGTTGTGTGCTGTTTCATTCCTTTCTTACCCTCAGTCTATGAGCTCTTTTTCTTTTTCCTTCTGTCTTTCTTTTTCCCTCTGTCATGTTGACTCCTCAACGTAGCAACACCCGCACATCTGGACTTGTCACCCAAGTGCGGATACTCCAACTTCAAATCCAGTGTCCAGCTCAAACTTATCTACCTCACTGATCCTGAATCCTGGGTGTCTCCTCTTCTCGTGCAACCAAGAGATTGCACCATTGACACCCAGGGTACTAGGATCAGGTAAGTTCCTCTTTCCGCTCTTGGTGCTCTCCAACTAAAGAATCTGATCAGCAATGCCTCCAACTGAACCTCAAGCCAAATCCCTCCAACCTCACCGCTCACCGACCACTCACGATTCCATCAACCCTGCATTGGACCTCATCTGTTTCTCACTCTGCTCTGTGTCTGACCCCACTTGCAACCTGGCCTTATTAGGTTCATAGCTGTTATACTTTGTCCTTTTCTTCATTGTTTCTCCTTTTCATCAGTCACCTTAGCTTATCTGACAATTGAAATCTACTGGCCTTATTAGCCTAAAACCTTCCAACTTCAGATTTACAGTCCCAAAGGCCAGGTCACGAGAATCATGTTGGACAACAAAGATGCCCCAAGCTCAACCAAATTGAATATTCCTCTTCTCACCAGTGAGAACTTTCCGTCATGGAGTCTCCAACTTCAAAGTTATTTGCCTTTCAAAGGCATCCTGAACTATGTCCTTGAACCACCGCCGTCTCCCCTCAATGCACCTCAGAAGAAGAAGCTGTACGAAGCTGCTGACGTTATCATCCAACATCTAGGAGACACAGCCTTTGACGCTGTCATCAACGAAGATAATGACGGTGATCCTCACGCAATCTGGAACAGCCTGCTGGAACGATACGCTTCCAAATCCACCAACAACTGAGGCCGCATCTGGCTCAATTTCATCCAATCGCAATACAAAGGTGATTTGGCGACATACATTCAAGAATGCCAAAAAACAATGAACAAGCTGTCAGTTGTCAAGCTCAAGGTTCCACCCGACATCCTAAGCTACATGATACTGGCGAAACTTCCCAGCAATTTCTACCACATTGTTGATACCATTCTCCTGAACGATGAGCTCCTGCTGAATCCAACAAACTTCTTAAACAAGTTGCAAGAAGTCATCCACCTTGAAACATCTCGAAGTAAGAATCCCGAGGAAATCAACAATGACGCTCCCAAGCCCACAGCTCTTGTCAAAACGGGTTCCAAGTCAAAATCCCGTCCTCGACCCAAACACCCGTGTTCTAAGGGCCATCACAATCCACTTTCTGACCACCCAGAAAGCAAATGCTGGTTTCTCCCCCCGCACCTGCGCCCTGACAATAACTCCTCCAAGCCTGCTGTCCATCTCAATGCATCAGGTCAAACATCCGAGGACCAACTGCCTGGACCTGAAGCCGCCAAGCTCCACTTCAATGCCCAACTCTACCTCAAAAACCCCTTCTCCAAAGAGTCCTACAGACTTCCCGTTCTTGACTCAGGATCAAGCCATCACATCCTCAACCATCTGCAGTACCTTCACCAACCCAAAGCCATAGCTGTTGAAGTTGGCACCGGTGCTCCCAATACTTGTCTCAAAGCCACACACATCGGCAGTGCTGTTATCAAGAACCATGAAGGAAGGGTATTGGTTTTGGAAAACGTCCTTCTCATACCTTCCCTAAATTGATCACTGATATCCCTCACTCAGCTGAAGTCAAGGAAGGCAGTATTCAATAGGATCGGTCACTCGGGAATCAAGGTGACCCTGGATAATTTCTCCTTTATAGGCAGCACCCACAACAGACTAACCAAATTGTGCGGAGTGAAATTCATACAACCCAAGGAGGACCCCAGTGTGTTCTTAAAAACCAACTCCAACGCAATCAATTGGCATCACCAACTGGGGCACCCCAATCCATCTGTCTTGAAACTTCTCAATCTTTCCGACAAGGACACCGAGGGCGTGTGTGAAATATGCAAAACTTGCAAGGGCACAGCCACTCCCTTCAACCACCCCTTCAAGGCTGTGAAAGACCCGCTGGAAGCCCTACACTTCAACCTGGTGGGTCCCTTATCTGTTCAATCACGCTCCAGTAACCTGTACTTCCTAGCAATTACGGATCAACACACCGGTTTCAAGGCTGTATCTTTCCTCAAGTCCAAAAGCAAGGCGGAAAAGGCCCTCATCAACTTTATCGCCACCGCCAAAAGACAAACAACAAAGAAAGTGAAAACCCTTATCTCAGACAACGGAGGGGAGTTCACGTCAACCACACTCAAGGACTACTGTTCAGCTCAAGGTATAGTTCAGAACTTTGCCCCTGCCTATACACCCCAACAGAATGGCCTAGCCGAGCAAACAAACCGCTCCATTCTCCAGAAAGCTCAATGCCTGCTCTCCCAAAGTCAACTGCCACTCACCTACTGGGATGAGGCCGTCAACACGGCCACGCACCTACTCAACCTTCTGCCGTCTTGCACCCGATCAAATAACATCCCGTACAAGCTCTGGCTCAATAGAGATCCCAACCTGGACTTCCTCAAACCGTTTGGATGCCTCGGCTACTCCCTGATTCCAAAGCATCTTTGCAAATCAAAGCTGGCCCCCACTAGCAAGAAGTGCATTTTGCTGGGGTATGTTAACCACTTTTCGTTGTACAGATGTTTAGATCCTGCCACCTTAAAAATATATATAACTGCAAATGTTGTTTTCTGCGAATCCATTTTTCCTTCCATTTCCTCTCCTCATACCATGTTGCATGATACAAACTCTGGGCCTGCTTTTCTTTCCATTCCGGATAAAGCTGAATCTGACACTTCCCTCTCCCCCCCCCAACAACTCCAAATTCGACTCCTCTGTCTCACTCACCAGCTCCTTGCCAACACCAATCACCCCGTTGTACAATTGCATAACCCCCAACAACATCCTCCCGGGTCCCCGTTGCGAAGACTCCACCATTGGTCAAACTCAACTATACCTCATCTGTGACTCAGAATACAAAGATCCGGCCAACCTCAAAGAAGCCCTAGCCTCAAAGTACTGCAACAAGTGGATCGAAGCAATGCGTGTAGAGGAACTCAACCTCATATCTTATGACGTCTGGAAAGAAGTTGACTTGACCGCCGAATCCTTGCCAATCAACTGCTTTGGGTTTTTAGAACCAAACAGGACTCAAGGAATTGGATTACGGAGTTCAAAGCCAGGCTTTGCGCCCAGGGCTTCCACCAACAATGGGGCCGCGACTATCTCAACACCTTCTCACCTACGGGCGACAAAGCTTCACTTTGGGTACTCATTTCCTTCGCAGCGTCCCAAGGCCTGAAATTCCACCAAGTCGACGTGAAATCTGCATTCTTAAATGCGCAAATCAAAGAAACTGTCTACATCAAGCCGCCTTCAAACATCCACGTCACCCCTGGCAAGACGCTCAAGCTCCTGAAGGCGCTCTACGTACTCAAGCAAGCACCCTATGCCTGGTACACTACTCTGACCGACTGGCTCCTTAGCATTGGATTCAACCACTGCAACGCTGACCATTGCGTGTTCTGGAGCAAAGACACATGTCTCTATGTCCAGGTCAATGACATAGCCGTCTTCAGCAGGAAGCCGGAGGAATTTATTACAGCACTTGGGTCCCAATTCACCATCAAGGATCTTGGCCAACCCTCACTACTACTAGGGATGAACGTAGAAGCCACCTCAACAGGGATCAAACTGCACCAAGACACCTACATACAGCATATACTTCCCAGCTACAACCTCCTGGCGTTCAAAACGCATTCCACTCCTTTCCAACCTGGCGGCAAGCTGCTGCCTGCAACTGACGAAGAGCATCTTGAATTCGAGAAGTTGGATCACAACTACCGGAAAATCATAGGAGAGCTGAACCATCTAAGCTGCTGTACATGCCCCAACATCACATTCTGCGTGAACTATCTAGCGCAGTTCTTGAATAAGCCAGCCCACCATCATTTCAATGCTGCTCTTAAGACCCTCAACTATCTCAAACATACCTCCACCCGGGGGCTGAACTTTCTCAGACATGACAACAAAACTCTTGCTGAATTTGCTGACACCAATTGGGCGACCTGCCCGAGCACCAGGAGATCAGTCTTGGGAATCTCCATCAGGTGGTTGGGAAACCTCATCAACTGGAAATCCAGACGCCAATCAACACTATCTCTATCTACGACAGAGGCTGAATACAAGGCCATGGCCGATGCTGTTAAAGAGATCTCATAGCTAAACTCCCTAATACATCAAGTTTTCCCTGGAAGAGGTTCAAACCCATCAACTCTATTTGAAGACAACAAGGGTGCCATCAAACTGGCCCTGAATCAAGCAAATCACTCCGGCTTCCACTCCAAACATATGGAACTCCAATTCCATTACATTCGTGAGGAGATTGAAAAAGGTAACATCGTGTTAACAAAGGTGTTGTCACAAGCAAATCTAGCCGATTTCCTCACCAAGCCTCTCAGCTGTCCCAAACTGATCACCTCTCTATCCAATCTGGGATTCTGCTGAATGCATTCTCAGCAAGGGAGGATGTTGGAATCAATCTTGGATTGCTGATAATGCTGAGAATGAGCTGTCTACTAACCCTCTGTCCTTTCTGCATTGTTGTGTGTTGTGTGCTGTTTCATTCCTTTCTTACCCTCAGTCTATGAGCTCTTTTTCTTTTTCCTTCTGTCTTTCTTTTTCCCTCTGTCATGTTGACTCCTCAACGTAGCAACACCCACACATCTGGACTTGTCACCCAAGTGCGGATACTCCAACTTCAAATCCAGTGTCCAGCTCAAACTTATCTACCTCACTGATCCTGGATCCTGGGTGTCTCCTCTTCTCGTGCAACCAAGAGATTGCACCATTGACACCCAGGGTACTAGGATCAGGTAAGTTCCTCTTTCCGCTCTCGGTGCTCTCCAACTAAAGAATCTGATCAGCAATGCCTCCAACTGAACCTCAAGCCAAATCCCTCCAACCTCACCGCTCACCGACCACTCACAATTCCATCAACCCTGCGTCGGACCTCATCTGTTGCTCACTCTGCTCTGTGTCTGACCCCACTCACAACCTGGCCTTATTAAGTTCATAGCTGTTATCCTTGTCCTTTTCTTCATTTTTTCTCCTTTTCATCAGTCACCTTAGCTTATCTGACAATTGAAATCTACTGGCCTTATTAGCCTAAAACCTTCCAACTTCATTAAGATAATCGTTAAGCTCAGCTCACTTAGCCCGAAAATACTGGTCAGAAGTGCTCAAAGCATGCTGTCTTGTTCTCAATCAAATACCAAAGGACGGTCTGGATAAGTCTCCCTGGGAACTCATCAAGGGAAACAGGTTACCTCCTAATTATCTTCAACCAATTGGAGTCACCACAATAGTACTGAATCAAAAAAGAACAAAAGGGGCGGAATTGGAACCAAAGGGAAGAGATGGAAAACTTGTTGGATATAACCCGGAATTTCTGTCGTACAGGATCCTCATGCCCAATGGGCTGATTCTTCAATCTAAGCATGTTTGGTTCCTCAAGCAGTCGGTGGATCAGCTAGGAATCACTTTGACCATGGATTGTGACTTCGCTTCCAAAGAAACAATGGATGAAAGTCCGTCAATAACTGAAGAGGAAATTGTGGAAACAATTCCAGACCGGATGAACTACCGCAATCCACCAGCCGAAGTGAATTCTTCTGACGAGGGTGTGACTAGCGTCTCAGAGTCAGAGTCAAGTTCAGAGGATGAATTGAATGGTCAGTCTCATCAATCAATTGAATCACATGAAGAACCTAGAACTGCGGAGATAGTCAACAGATCAATTTGTAGGGTTCTTTGCGACAGATCCTCCATCAGACCCCCGCAATGTTATGGTTTTCACCATTATTTTGAACCGAAAACATTCAATCAAGCCAGGCAATGTGCAGATGGCCTCAAATGGGATGGAGCAATAAAAAAAGAGATGGATCAATGTGAATTACTTGAAGTTTGGGAAGACTATGAGGGCAAGACTCCACTGAATCCGCTAGACACAACGTGGATATTCAAAATCAAGGACAATGCTCACAATGAAACCCTCGTACACAAAGCCCGGATTTGCGTTAAGGGATTTAATCAAGTTCACGGTCTAGATTTTGATGAAACCTTTGCTCCTACTGGCAAGATAGCCTCTTTAAGAACAATCCTGTTATTCGCCCTGAAGAATCAACTGAGCATCAGGCAGTTCAATGTTAAGGCAGCCTTTCTGCATGCACCCATAGATGAAGAAGTCATCATCAGAAAACCGCAAGGATGTCCGCTTACCTGTCAATTCCTGAGACTCAAGAAGAGCCTATACGGACTCAAGCAGTCTCCAAAAAACTGGTATGGCACCTTTACGGAATGGATCAAGTCTGTAGGGTTCAAGGATTCCGATAGCAATCCCTGCCTGTACTCATCAAGGGACAACAAGTCCTTTCTCTTCTTTCACGTGGACGACGTGATCCTGGTCAGTGACGGTGATGATTTTGATAACAAATTTCAAACAAAATTCAAAGGTTCTCAAGCTCATGAACCGGACACAATTCTGGGAATGAAGTTCAAACAAACTGTGGATAATATATTACTTAGTCAACCCCAACACATTGTACACGGCTTGGAAGAACTTGGCCTGCTTGACTCTAGACCATTGTTCACCCCTTTAACACCCCATCTTCAATTAAGCGAAGCATTGGACAAGGACTTCGAAGCATTTAAGAAACTCAACATAAACTACAAATCCGCCATTGGACTCTTGAACTACATTGCTAGTCGGACCCGTCCTAACATCAGTTACTCAGTCTCCAGCCTGGCAAGATTCCAGAATAAGCCCGGACTCATTCATTGGAAGGAACTCAAACGAACCTGGCAGTACCTGAATTACACCAAGGATTGGAAACTCAAACTCTCATACAATGAGTCTAAAGGTCCCATTGAGTACTACAGTGATGCCTCCTGGGGCAAGGACCCTACAAGTCGCAAGTCACAATCAGGCTACTTGGGTATGTCCTTAGGCAGTCTCATTTTGTGGAGCAGTTATAAACAAAAGAACATTACCTACTCATCCACAGAGGCGGAGCTCAATTCATTGCTGGACTTGTATCTTGAGAGCAAGTGGGTCCGCCATCTGCTAGGTGAAGTTTTCCAATTGAATCTGCCATCTTCAACGCACTACATTGACAACAAAGGCGTGGATGACAAGCTAAAGAAATTCGGGTCAAATGCCAAAACTTGTCATATGGATCTTAAGACCAAAGGATTAAGAGAAGGACTGAAGGAAGGGTCCCTACTCATACAACTAGTCGAGAACAAGAAGATGATTGCCAATCCTCTGACAAAGGCTGTCAGCCTCAAACAATTGGGGAAATTCACCGGACCGATCTTTCAACTCAAATGAGGATGATCTCCAGTTAAGGGGAGTGTAAAGATAGATGCGTGAGTCCAATGTTTCCGCGGGTACTCGCACGGTCTCAAACCAGCAACCGCGCGCACGCGCACGCTCACCACCTGAGCAATGACTCGGGACTCTTTCACTCGGATCATTGGGTTCTCTGAGGTAAAAAGCAAACAAAACCTTCCATCTTCATTTTCTTTATTCTTTTCTTGAATCTTTCTTCAATCCCTTTTGCTCTCTGTAGTTTCATTTCTTGTCTTCTATTTTTATTGCTTCATCGAAGGCGTCGGGGATTCTTCAATCAAACCTCATCCTTACGGTCACCCAACCTTCAAACATAAATCCAACGCTCATCATCAAACATCTCTCAACCATCTGAAGCTCAACCATCAAGAAGCATCTTCTTCAAACGTTAAGACAATCTCTAACTGAAGATCATTCCAAATGATACTCATAAGAATCTATAATTGTGATTCAGCCCCGCCATGTATTTCCCATACTCTCTATTATAGTCATGGGCTACTCGGGAATACTCCTCACTGTGTTGGTTTCCTCAATCTCAAATTTGTGTTCTTATGTTATTTTCTATCGTGGTTATGACTTGTTCCTGATCTTCATTTTTTTATGTTAGCTTGCTGCTTCAATCATCATTCAAAGTTATAGAATTGACTGCCTCCTCCAGGGATCTGAGAGAAAGAGGGGGGGACAGCATGTCCGCTGGTCACCCCCCCCCATGTGAGTCTGAGACCAGACCCAGGTGTGTCCTGGGTCCCACCTGGCCATTTGTATGGCCAGGGGCTGGTTACATGAGGCAACCAGCCAGTGTGTGAGGCAATAGGACCAGTTGTAACAGACAACCGGCCCCAGGATTGAACAGCACAGGGGCTGGTTCAGCCCCATAAGGGTGGAAACACCAGAATGGACCGGCATGGGCTGGTTGTAAAGGTTCAGGGACTGATGCCTGTCATGCTCCACCCTTCTCATCCCTCCTAGCCTGCTGCATCCTTCTCATCCCTCCTAGCCCGGCGGGGCCACCAGTGCAAAATCTCCAAATTTCAAGCCTCATCATTTTCACGACTTGCCTCTTGATTGTTCTCTCCTGATTCACATTCCTCTAGATAATCCTCATCCTTTCCTCATCCTCTTCTCTTCCTCATCCTCATCCGTTCCCTCATCTCTTCCTCATCCTCATCCCCACCGTTTCTGCCTTCTTCCTTCATTCCCAATCACTCTCCCCGCTCACTCATTCCAATCTCTTCTGTTGCTCCTCCCATCCTTCCTCCTATCCAGTTCCTCCATTTCCCTTCCCTCATTCCTCTCCAACTTTCCAATACCTCTCACTTGATGCTCTTTTCTTCACGAATTGCCTATTGCCATCTTCTCTCCATCTTCTTGTCATCTCCTCCTTGGTAAACCAACCCGCTTCCTTGAATTGCTAGCCACCATCTCCCACCTTGCTCCTTGACTTCTCCTGCGCTCAATCATCAACTCAACTCAATCACCACCCTAATCTTGCCTCAAAGTCACAAGATTCCCTAAAAAACTAAATTTGATCAGATTCCATAGTCTTAAGTAAAATGGATCCCGGGCCATTGGTCTTATTTTGAAATACATTCAGGACTTGGTTTCAGCTTATCACTGTTTAAAGCCAAAGAATCCATTGACTCGCTTGCTGACCAATCAAAGGACCAATGGACACCTCTCAATCCCTTCTCAAGACCTTGACGGACTCTATCCCCAGTCTATCCAATTCCAACTTCTCCCTATGGAGGTCCAAGATCCAAACAATCCTTTCCCTCAAGGGCATCTCACACTGGTTGAACTCATATGAACCCAAAAAATGTCCCCCCAAAGTCAATCTTGAAATTGTAGGATACATTCTTGCCAAGCTGGATAATCAAACCTACATCAACTGTGTGAAAGATCATCACCTCTTAAATGGAATCAAGCTGTGGAAGTCAATAAATGAATACTATGCCTTGTCCCAAACTGCCAACAGCTCCAGGGTTTTCTTTGACTTTGTCAATCTCCAATTTCACCCCAAACAAGTAGAGAAATTTATCACCAACGCCAGAGCCTCCCTTCTCAAAATTGCTGAAATTTGGATCCAAATGGACGACAACATCATCGCCTACCTTCTACTTTATAAATTTCCTCCTCAGCTGGAACACCTCAAAACTACCATTACGCACTTGCTAGGTGACGCAAAAATCAATGCCAACATGGGCCTCCAACACCTCAATCAGGTCAAAAATGAAGTGTTAGCTGGATTGCATGCCTCCGCACTGGTAACTAGGACCAAGGTCATCAAGTGCCGAGCAACATGGCATAACCCTCAAGCCAATCACTATTGAAACAAATGCTGGTGGCTGAACCCACACTTGCAACCAAATTCAGGTGGCTCCCAGAACACAGGAGCAACAACCAACTCCCTGGCATCTCAACCTCCAAAAACTCCCTCCGCGCATCTAGCCTACAACTTCACCATGGTAACGTCACCAACTCTCAGCCGTGAATGAATACTACTTGACGCTGGAGCGTCAAATGGCATTTTCAACAATGTGAACTTCTTCTCAAGTCTCCTTCCTGACAATACCAAGATAAAAACTGGCAATCCCAACGCCCCCATCTCCTCCTTGGGAGTTGGTGTTGCAAGTCTGACCACTCAACTATCAACACTCAATCTCCAGAACTCCCTTTTAGTTCCTAATCTAGCCATAAACCTTGTTGCCCTTGGTCAACTCATTCAAAAGGGCTGTTCACTTACTCTCCTGTCCCCAAACAGATTTGCCGTTGTCTACAAACAGCAGGAAATACTCTCTGGAGACATAGAGGAAAATCTCTTCTTCATTGACAAAAAACTGGACCACTTTAACTCCATCGCTTATACGTTTGTATCTCTATCTACAATTCATAAACGGTTCTGTCATCCCCATCAAGAACAAACCCTTGTTTTATCCAAGGATTTCCCCAACCTGAAATGGGATCAAATCAATTGTGTTTCTTGCGCAAAGGCCAAAATACATTGACAACCATTTCTCAAACACCTTCCCTCAAGCACAAACTCCTTTGATCTCATTTATGCCAATGTGTGCGGTCCCATCAACCCTCCTTCTTTGACTGGGTGCAGATACTTCCTACTACTCACCAACAATTGGTCCAAATTTAAAACCTGTGTGCCTATTTGATAGTAGTTGGACGTGACCAACCAAGTGATCAAGTTTATCAAGCTCCACGCGAATCAGAAGGGAAGAATGTTAAAAGAATTCCACTCCAATAATGGAGGAGAGTTTTTCAACCATTGCCTCAGTACTTTCTTCACCAAAAATGGAATCAAGCACTCAACGTTGGAACCGTACACCCCTCAGCACAATCTTTTTGCCAAAAGGGGAAATTGCACTCTCTTAGAAGCCCCAAGAACCACAATGATCAAGATGAACATACCCAAGTTTCTGTAGGATGAAATTCTCATCAGCGTTTGCTCCATTCTCAACTTCCATCCATCCTCCAAATCCAAAACCTCTGCTCACCAATTATGGACCGGCCACCCTCCTAAGACCCATCTCATTAGGATCCTTGGCTCTCAAACCATTTTCCTCAATCAAGCCTTGTCTCCTGGAAAGTTTGAAAAGAAAGGAATGGAGGGCATCTTGGTTGGGTTTGATTTCAACCTAAGTTCCTATTGAATCTACTGCCCTAATTCCAAAAACATTGTTTGTTCAAAAAATGTCAAAATTTTCAAAAACTCCCCTCTTTCCTTTACTCTCTCAGATGATTCTTCAATTTCCAATAACTGCTTTGATCCCCTTCTAACTGATGATTCTTTACTCATTGATACTCTCAACTCCAATCTCCCCGCAATCTTACCCTCCAATAATCCTCTGGATGATCAAAATCACATCTCTCCGAACCAGCAATTCCCCACTCCCAAATCTCTTCCAACAAATCCTCCTAACCTCTCTCAGCTTGATGATGCCCAATCTAATCCTACCGACTCCGACTGCAATAATGATGACTCCAACGTGGCTGCACAACTCCAAGTTAAATCATCTCTCAACCTTTGAGATTGTTCCACCCTACAGAAACCTCAACAATACGGCTTCATAGCAAGGACCGTTCCCAAAAGCTACTATGAAGCCACCCACTGTGACAATAAAGAAAAATGGATGGCCTCAATGGAGTCCTTACTCAATGGAATCAATCTTATGAAAGTCTAAGAGGGCTGTCACTCTCTTCCCAACAGTAAAATAGCCCTGTCAACTGTGTGGGTCTACCAAATCAAAGACAATCCTGAAAAAATGGGAGTCTCATTCAAATCTTGAATCTGCGTTCAGGGATTCAAACAAGTGGAATACTTTGACTACGGTCAAACCTACGCTCCGACGGGCTCCATCACCACGCTTTGAGTTCTATTGGTATATGCCCTACATCACAATCTCACTCTCTGGCAGATGGACATCAAGTCTGCTTTCCTTCACGCGCCACTGGACAAGGAACTCTTCATCAAAGCCCCCTTAGGATATAATTCTCCGTTCCCTTACTTCAAGCTCAACAAGGCTCTTCATGGTCTGAAGTAAGCACCTAAAAGCTGGTATGACACCCTCAAAAGCTGGCTCCTCAAGGAAAATTTCATAACATCAAGTGCCAACCCTTGTCTTTACATCAATACAGATACTAATGTTCACATGTTTGTATATGTTGATGATCTATTGATAGTCGGTAACTCTGTTGAATTCAGAAATGGCCTAAAAGCTCAGTTCAAGATCTCCCAAGACGGTCTCCTGAGTAAGATACTAGCAAATCAACTTGTGAATACCAAAGATTGACTCGGGCTTCTGCAGTCCAATCACATTGACACCCCACTCAGTGAGCTAGGCCTGATCAATTGCAAACCAATCAGCACACCCTTCACACCCAACATCAAACTTCTATCCGCCACCAATGAAGAACATCAAGACTTCCTCAAAATTAACATCAATTATCAATTGTCCACCGGTTTTTTGAACTTCATTGCAAGCCAAACACAGCCCAACCTAGCCTATGCTGTCTCCAATCTCTCTTGGTTCAATAATAAACCCAGAATGCCTCATTGCATTGAATCCAAACATGCCTGGAGGTACCTACGTACTTGAAAACACTTAGCTCTCCGCCTTCAGAACTCCTCTTTCAAATATGACGTTGAAGTTTTCAGAAATTCAGACGGCAGCAAAAATCCCAAATCTCAAAGAAGTCATACTGGCTATTTGATTCTCCTTTACAGCTGTCCCGTTTCATGGCACAATAAGCTCCAACCAACCATTTCCCTTTCCTGCACCAAAGGAGAACTCAAAGCTCTCTTCCTGGCCATGCAAGAGAAGTTGTGGCTGTCACAATTAATCACGGAAATAAATCCAAACTTGAAATTCACTCACTGCTCTTTTGTCAAAAACAAAGCCTTGAATGACCTAGTAAATCAAGAATCTCTTCACGGAGATCTCAAACACGTTGATACTCAGATCAAGTGGTTGCAAGAGCAACACAACAGCCACTCCCTCATCACTCATCTCATCCCTTCAAATCAAATGCTAGCCAATTGACTAACAAAAGCCGCCCTTTTTTCCTCTGTCACCAATCTTACCTCCTTCACCATTTCACCTCACATCTGATCATGTTGGTGTGTCATGCTCCACCCTTCTCATCCCTCCTATCCTGCTCCACCCTTCTCATCCCTCCTAGCCCGGCGGCGCCACCAGTGCAAAATCTCCAAATTTGAAGCCTCATCATTTTCACGACTGGCCTCTTGATTGTTCTCTCCTGATTAACATTCCTCCAGATCATCCTCATCCTTCCCTCATCCTCTTCTCTTCCTCATCCTCATCCGTTCCCTTATCTCTTCCTCATCCTCATCCCCACCTTTTCCGCATTCTTCCTTCATTCCCAATCACTCTCCCCGCTCACTCATTCCAATCTCCGCTGTCACTCCTTCCATCCTTCCTCCTATCCAGTTCCTCCATTCTCCTTCCCTCATTCCTCTCCAACTTTCCAATACCTCTCACTTGATGCTCTTTTCTTCACAAATTGCCCATTGCCATCTTCTCTTCATCTCCTCCTTGGTAAACCAACCCGCTTCCTCAAATTGCTAGCCACCATCTCCCACCTTGATCCTTGACTTCTCCTGCGCTCAATCATCAACTCAACTCAATCACCACCTTAATCTTGGCTCAAAGTCACAAGATTCCCTAAAAGCCTAAAGTTGATCAGATTCTGTAGTCTTAAGTCAAAAGGATCCCGGGCCATTTGTCTTATTTTGCAATAAAGTCAGAACTTGGTTTCAGCTTATCAATGCCATGTGGGCTGATGTAGGCCAAACCAAGTAACAAGGCCTGTAGAGCCTGTAGAGCTCTTTTGGGGCGGAAAATTTGCCTTTCAGCTTTTTGTATCATGGGCTCATAAGAGGCCAATCTTTTGTACTTAAGGAGCTCTTCTTCCTGCTGTTTTCCATCCATCCATTGATCATCCAATTGAATTCATCAACAATATCATCCAACGTGTTGCCCCATTGTGAGAGCCCATCAAGAAATTATTTACACAAGGTGTCCAGCATTTCTTTTGCTTTTATTACTGCTCATTTGCCTAAGCTAATTGCTGGCCATAATTATAACAATTTTAGTTGACTCCTGGTTTGCGACTGTGTCAAAGCTGTAGTCCATATTTTAATTGTATTTGACTCCTCTATACCAACAGATTTCCAGGATGATGTCTCCTGAGAACGGTTCATTGACTAAAAGGAATTCCCATTCAAAGCTAGGAAATGAAGGAAGTGAGATATTCCAAGCTACCTTGTGAATGATTTTTCAGAGGGTGAATTTTCAGGACTGAAATTGAAGAGAGGAATAGTTTTTCCCAAAGAAGTAGGCTGCAAGGAAAAATTTAGAACCATAGTATTAGCCATCACAAATTGAGTAGCACCTTAATCAATCAAAACACTATACCTTGAGTCCTGGTGAAAGGGAATGAAACATAAGCCTTTAGAAAGCTGGTCAGTGTAATCTATTTGTATCTTTTTTACCCTAAAATCAGTATATTTATAATCTTGGAGTACAACAGGAGAAACATGTAATTGCTTTTTGGCTTGTGATTAGATGAGTATCTGGGGTTAGCAGAGGAATTGGATACAGGATTCCTTTTACAGTTTTATGTATTTTGATTCCCTCAAAAAAACATGCATAGTCCCCCTTTCTCCCTTCTTGCATTTTCACCAGCCTTGAGCTTTCCATCAGGACCCAATTCTAAGGTATGTTTGGTTGGGAAGATTGCTTCTTTTCAAATATTCTTTCTTCTTGGCCTTACCTTTGCCTTTGTCATACTGAGAAAAATTGACTTGGGATTGAGAGTTTTTTCTCTTTTTATAGTAGCTGGATTGAGAAGAATTTTCCTTTACTAGTTTGTGGTAAATTTTATCTTAAGCTAAAACTATATCAATGAGATCCTCAAGGGTTTCCACAGAGCCATCATAGCCATCTATTTGATCAAGAATTAAAGAGGGGAGACTGTGGAAACAATGGAAATAGAGGGCTCTATGACCCCATCCAGAAACTTGAGTTTTAAGGGATCAAAATTCTGTGGTGTGAGTTGAAGCGTATTGAGAGTCCTTCATCTTCAACTTTTCTGCTTTGACTATTTCCAGAAAATTTCAAAAGATGGTATGAAGTTTTTCTGTGAAGTGTTTCCAGGAGTTAAGCAGGAATGAAGGCTCTTGATTGGAGAGATGAGACAGATAGGGTTGGATCCAATGGCTTGCTTTCCAAGAGAGGTAGGATACAGCAAATAAAAATTTCCTCCTATCCACACAAAAGTTCCCCTCATCATTTGCAAATATTATTTCACAAGCTTTTAAAAAAGTTCTGAGCTTAGTGGGTTTGTTTCCTTCAAATGTGTCAGGCAGATTCATTGATGGAGCTTTGAAGGTTCCAGAGTCGGGAGTACTAGTTTTGGGGGTTGAGAGAGTTTGACCACAGCTGAATTCATGGTTTGAAGCAAGGCTAGGAGAGGAGGATCCACAGCAGTAGGACAAGTTGGCTTTGTGCAGGAATTGCAGTTGAAGCAGAAGGTATGGAAGCTTCTTCTGGAGATTAGAGGTTGGGGAATTGAGATTAATAAGAATCCTTGTATCAAACCCCGAGTGTAAACTCTTTTTCTCCTTGTCTTCCTTGCTCTCAGGGAGAGGAATTAGGCTGAGATTTTACAATGGGGAATAAAATACATAGCCTTCTTTTGGATATTGACCAATTACACAATTAGCAAAATTTCTGAAAAAAGGGTTGCAAGAGATAGGAAATCTCTAGGAGGAGCTGGGGGAAGGATACCAGTATCAATGATGTTGAACTCTTGTGCTGGGAGGTTGGAAAAGGTCCTCACATGCCCTCAAGCTTGAGGAGTTTATTTTTCCTGATTCTGAAAATCTGAAGTAGAACCACATCCTCTTGATTCCCTGGTTAAAGGTGGACTGGTGATGATGGAAGGTTGTGCACATCAAGGAGGCATGTTTTCCACTTATGCCATAGGGAAGTGGCCCAAGAGAAGTACCCAGAAAAGACATTAGAAAGTGGGAATGGCTGAAAAAATTGGGATCTTGAATTTTTAAAACTTCCATTAAAGAGGGTTGAAGCATTCAAAGTGGTCAAAGTCAAAGTCAAAGGTCAAAGCAGCAAAGCCAAAGGTAAGAGTTTCAAAGTCAAAGTTTGAAGTGGTCAAATTCAAATTTTGAAGTGGTCAAAGTCAAATTATATGTTTCTTCATCAAATTATACTTTGCTTCATCAAATTATACGTTGCTTCAAAGTTTTTCAAAACTGTGGGACCCGTTGAAGTGGCCTTGAATTACAGTCAAGGTGGACTTGAAGTACTGTTGAAGGGTCAAACTTCCTTCAAAGTACCATTGAATTTTGAAAAAACCATTGAAGCATTGAATTTTTTTCAAATTTTCATTGAAGGGCCAATTGAGTTATGAAGTTGGAGATGAATGATTACGCATGAAATTTCTTGGGAAAACATGAAGGGCCAAAAACTGTTTGACATGTATCACACATTAGCCCACAAATATTGTAGGTACTGATATCCTTAGGATGGAATGAGATGGATGGAGTATGTCAGCCTCCTGGATGCCAAGATCCTTGCTATCCTTTAGCTACCAGAGGTGATAGAATAGATGATAAATATATTATTCAATAAATGCAGCAAAAATCCATAAAATATTTGGATAAAGCTTATTGCAAGGTTTATTGGTTTGGATATGGTTTAATTTTATAAATCAATATTAATAAATTGATTATTAAATAAATTATTAGAGGGAAAATTTTATTGGGGATCTTTAACACCTCTCTTTGGTGAATTCAGTATGAAAAAATGTAGTCCTGTTTAATTTGGAACCTTTAATTTATATTCTTAAAGGATATATTGCCCAAAGATAATATGTACATATAATACATGGTGGAGTGGCAGGGCTTTGTAACCAAGGTGCCACAACAGAGAAATGATAATAAGACTCACTGGTATATTATTAAATTCTTTGGGTACCTGTTTGGGATGTGCACTGATATGTTTAAACCTGTTTACTGGGGTCATAAGATTTTTCAGCAGTTCAAATTGATAAAAAGTGTTGGGGAAAGATATTATCAATCAGAATAAAGCCATAAATCACTTACTTATCTCTTATAATTATTTTATTACCTTTGTACCAGGTGTCTGGATGTAAATATGACTGGGTCTCTGGGTAGCAATATCCTCAAAAGAGCTCTTTATTTACAGCTTTTTGAGTCCCAATAGTGTCCTTCTGAGGGATACAGGTGCTGAAAGGGACAGACACTGGGGCTAGAAGGGTAACCAGTGGTAGCCTTTTACGTGTTCTTGGTGCTGTAGCACGGGTAGCATCTAATTCCACAGGGTATGGGAATGATTCTATTATATAATTGATGTTTGGACGTGTGAATAACACTAATCTGTCCATTTTATTTATTATTTAATTAATTATCCTTATTAAATGTTCCCAGTAAGTTAATGATTATTTTAATAGAAATCCCTACGGATAGTCTTATGTCAGGTGATTTCTCATTTTGTATTAAATAATTGGAGTGAAGTCATGATATTGATTTTACTCCTTATTTTTGAATTTCAGTTGATTTACTAAAATAATTACTTAAAAATATAAGTCATGGGTATTCATGTAATATTTTTACATCATTTGTTTTTTTATTATATCACAAAAATATTTATATCTAGAATTTCTCATAATTGTATATTAAAGTATTTTAATATATTTTTAGAAGGATTCATTATCTTATTTTCGAAATTTTTGATACTTTGAATTATATTTAATAAAAAATACATATAAAGGTTTTTTAGTTATTTTTATATAGTTTTATGTATTTTTAGACTATCTACTATCCACAGGATTATTCATTACATATTTAGAATGTTCCCGTGTGGGTTTTAGCATGTTTACGCGGTACCTAGGTTTCTCAGGCCGCCTGTCACTTTGTCAGCTTGTAGTCCCGCGGCTGCGTACTTATCAGAGGCCTGGTGCTGCGTACACGGCTTTGAAAGGGTGAAAGTTCTGTAGCTCAGCCGCGCGTGGGTGTATTGGCTGCCGTGGCTGCGTGCGGGAATTGTGACAGAACACATTTCCGTCTGTAACTCCTAAAATATACACAACACCTCAATTCTGACTGAATTTTATGTGTGAAACCTCTACGTGACAACACATTTGAAACATTTAGATGGCCAAAAAGTACAATAGTGGTGCCATGGTATTTTGGTCTTTATTTTCTTAATTATTTAACATTATAAGGAGTTGGATTTCAAGGGTGGGGTCAGTGAGTGACCCTACCTAATTTTGGGTGGAAAATCCATTTCTGCAATAATATTCATGGTTTTCCTACTCCTTCTTATGTTAATTTTAATATTATTATTTTTGTGTTATTTTTGTTACTTTTGCAGCTTGCTCTGCTATAGTATCAAGCTGACATTCCCCCACTCCAAGATATGGCCATATCTGAAAAAAATATCTGGAGCATGTTTGGAAAAAAATTAATTCCATATATGTTTCAGTTCCTTTTTCTGGCTTTGTAGTTTCTAAGATGTATTGGTCTATCAGGTATATCATTCTCTGGTAACCATTCATCTTTGTCTGCAGGTTCTCCTTTGTATCTCACTAAGTATAGTCTAAATTCTTTTCCTTGCACTCTCTCTTTCTTTTTTCTCAATATCCTGCTGAATTTCCCTTTTTCTTTCACAGGGTCAGGTTCTATTGGGATCATTACTGGAGGGAGGTTGCTACCTTCTCTTGGTTGAAAGTGTTTTACTAGGCTAACAGGAAATACTGGGTTCTTTTGTGATAATTCTTCACTCAATATTACTTCTACAGCATTTTTGCCATGCATCTTTTTGATAACAAATGGTCCAACAAAGGCTGGTTTCAGCTTTCTGTTACCTGCTAAATTGTTGAAGTTGGTAGTGGATATCAAGATCTGATCTCCTATTGTAAAGTCAGGTTCTCTGTGTGATTTGCCCCATCTCTGTTGGTTGTATTCCACTGCTTCTTCTACACATTTCTGAGAATGATTATTTTCCAGGTCTATCATTTTCTTGAAGTCAAGAGGAGTATGTGTTGTATATGTTCTTTGTTACTTAGTAAAAATACACTGGAATGTTGGTGTCTGTAGTAAAGGAGACCATCCCAAAAAGTAAACCTTCCTGCTTTATAAGTTTTATTAATGAAGCAGGCAAACTATTTACCAGCGCTTCTTCTGGGGATTCACACTCCATAATGGTAATCAGTAGTTTGATATCAGAGGAGTAGTTTTCCCTCACTAGATTGAAGAAAGCAGTATCTCATTCACATAAGTGGATACCCATGATTGGGGAATCTAATGCAAAAAGATTGATGTTCAAGATAGGAAAGATATCTTGATCCTCAGGGTCATATGCTGGATTGCTAGAGTCATTAGGAAAAGCATTCCTACTTAGACTATTAGCATTCTGGTTTTTAGCTCCAGCTTTATGCACTATAGTCATCTGGCCTCTATACTGTTGTATAGCAATTTGCCACCTGAGCATATGTCTTCTGGGGGTCTTCATGTTCATGAGAGTTCTGACAGTATTAAAGTCCGTGATCAATTGGAAAGTGGTGCCTTCTAAGTAATAGCTTAAATTTTCTAAAGCCCATACTAGAGCCAAGCATTCCATCTGACTGGCTCCATATCTCTTTTCTGTGTCTTTTATCTGTCTAGATATGAAGAGTACTGGTTTCTCCACTGGTTTTTCTTCTTCTATTCTTTCTTGATGTAGAGCAGCTCCTAACCCTTAAATAGAGGCATCAATGTAAAGCTAAAAGGTTTTGGAGTAATCTGGTTGAATTAGTAGATTATTAGAGGTCATAGATATTTTTTTTTCCTCATAGTTTTTCAATCTCTCATGTTTTGTTTCAAAGAGAGTGTTATTGTTGCAGATTTTATACAGACTTTTTGTTAGCATAGCAAACTTTGGGATGTACTGTCTGTAGTAACTGCAAAAACTAATGAAAGACAGGAACTCTGTTTTTTTTGGGGGGCATGGATCTTTTCATGACAGCAGCTATCTTATTTTGATCAGCAGCTAGAATTATACCAGAGACTATATGCCCTAGAGCTTTCAATTCTCCATATCCAAAGTTGCATTTCTTCATGGATACTGTTAATCCTGCTTTGGAGGTAGTTTGGAGTACTAATCTTATTTTTTTTATATGAGTATCCCAATCGTCAGAATATATGATAGCATCATCTATATATACCATCATCCACCCTTGTCTGATTTAAGTACCTAGAACTGTATCCATTGTTCTCTGGAAAGTTGATGGAGCATTCTTTATACCAAAGGGCATCCTAAGATATTCATATATTCCCAAATGACAGATTATCCTCATGAACTTTCTACTTTCAGGTCTTATAGGTATCTGGTGGAAACCTTTAAGCATATCCATAGTAGTGATATATTTGGCTTTGGACAAGTTATGTAGAGCATGATCAATCTGGGGTATAGGATAATAATCTGCCTGAGTATAATTATTGAGCATCCTGAAGTCTCCTACCATTCTTGACTTGTCATTATGCTAAGCTATGATTACAGGTGTGGTAACATCTACCTGCTCATTTTTCCCTACTTTCTTTAATACTTGTAAGTTTATTGGTTCTTGGATATTTTCCTCAAAAGCTATTCTAGACTTAGGGCTAGAGGGATCAGCTGGTCTTCTTAGGTTTGGAGGATAAGGAGGCTTAATAGTCAATGTTAATACCATGTCATGTCCTTTGATATCACCAATGGGGTGATTTTCAGTACAAAAAGAATGTTGGTTCTCAAAGCAGACTTTCAATATATCTTTCTTCTGTTCCTCAGAAATTTTCATATTTAGGGCTGCTTGAGAGAATTATTCTTGATTAAATTCTTCTAAATGTTTTTGGTAAGTGGAAGAGGGGAAGTTAGATTGGATGGTGCATATCTTAAACTTCTTGTCCCAAGTACCACCCACTGTAAAGTATCTCCCTTTACTCTGGAACACATCTATACCATATAGACATAAAGCATCATTACCTATTATCAGGTAGTCACATAATCCGTTGAGCAATACCAAAAATTCCACTTGTATTCTCCAAGATCCTTTAGTATGGGGCAGTATTATAGGAGCAGTCCATACTCCAATAGCATTCTGGTAGAGTTGCAAGAGCTAAACTTGGCTTTTGGACGGGCAGAAGGTGTTCTTTCCAATTGGGATCCCATTTGTTTAAGAATTCATTACAGAAACATGAGCAGAAAGCTCCACTATCAAGTAATAACCTTATAGGTCTGTCTTTATACAATCCTGTTGCATAGCAAGTTTGACCAGTAGTATAACTCTTACCACTCATAGGTTTAACTGTTAATGGTTTGACATCTGTGATATGTCTAGGAATTATGGTAGGATCCCATTGTTGGGGCAAACTAGAGTCCCCATGGATGTTATTGATTTCTATAGAAGTGCCTATATCTCCTTCTATAAAATTAACAGGTTTGGTTAGGATAAATTCACATTCAGAAAGGGATCCTTCAGTATCAGCTATATCTTCATAGTTCTGATTCCCTTCAACCTCCTGCTCTCCTTCCAAGACTGCTATCTTTCTTTTTTGAAATGGGAATTCTTGCCTCATATGCCCTGTCTTGTTACAGTTCCAACAAATTCCAGGCATTCTCTCTTTATCCCTGTTCTCATTAGGTTTCTTATTGTCAGAGATATTTATCAGAGGGGGTTGTTTTCTAGTTTTTTTAATGTTAAAGTTTTCTTAGGTCTAGAAGGAACATTCTTTTATGACCCATTCATGTCTATGACTTCTTCTAACACATTGATTAGAGTTGGTAAGTCAGCATCCATACTCATCCTGCATCTTACACTATGGTTAAGATTTCCAGGACACAAGTTGACAAGTCTTTCATTTACTTCCTCTTTATCAGCATTTGGATAGAAGAAATCTAGTCTTCTCTTCTGTTCTAAGCACCATTTGTGAGGCTTATCCTTGGAGGGATCATATGAAAAAATTTTTGAAATTTTTCATTATTGTTCTTTTCCACATTCTTGAACCAAATTGTTTTTTAATTAGAAGTTTCCAAGAATTCCATGGTAATGATCCCACTCCCTCTCTTTTACTAATGAACCAGTCTAAAGCTACTCCTTCAAATATTCTTGGCAACCTGACTACAGCTACAGCTTCAGGTAGGTCATAAGATTTAATGGTGTATTCAATAAATTTAATGAAATTTATATAGTTATATTCTCCTTCACTGGTGAACTAAGGCCATTCAGAAATTGGGGGTAAAATTTTGAGGGCTTGTTCCATTTCAGGGGTAGGACTAGGTCTGAATGTGTCACTCTTATGCATTCCTAGTAAGGGTGGTGCATAAGGAGTAGTTCTCCATCTGGGAGGTTTTGGTTCCTCTGTGGTACTCCACAAGGGGTTGTTCAGATGGACTTTCAAGTCTCTAAGATCATTCTTGATCAGATCAAGTTGCAGGTCCACATTATTATTAAGCAGATTTAATTTCTCACTAAGGGACAGAATGGAGCTGTTATTAGTATTTATTACTTCTTCTTTTAAAGGCTGAAAAGAAATAATAAAATCTTCTTGGATACCTGATATCATATTCTCAATTTTTTGGGTCTGTCTTATTTTACCTTGATTAAATGTTTCCAATAATTGTTCTGTATGCTCCTTGATATCTTTCATTCCTACAGACTATGTTTGGTTATTAATTAATTTGGCTACTACTGAGGTTAACTTATCCATTTGGGTATAAACACCGTCCAAATTTCCACAAACAATCTTGAAATTATGGCGCATATCATTAGAAAAGGAATTAATTACATCAGATTTTGGCTTAGACAAGTTACTGGGTTCAAAATTAGAGGCTAATTGTTGTACACCTTTTTCCACTTTTGAGCTAAGGATATTCTCTGATCCCAATCCTTCTTTCCCTTTGGCTTTGGATGGGAAGAAGATCTCTTTTTTCCTGATCCTCTGCCTTTCAGTTGGGCTAATTGATCCCAATGATTCCACTTTTCTACATAGGATTCTACCTGTTTCTTTGGAATTATTTTCTGAAGAGCTATCTGGGTAGCATTTGCCTGGGAGATTATCTTTTTCATAGATACAATGTCCTCCTTGGCTTGGGCTTCTTTGAACTCTTCCCAATATTTCATGTGCTCTCTGACTAAGTCTTTGATCCTGGCTTCCTTGGCCAGATTCTTCTGGGGTGGCTGCTAGGAATCATCTTGTAATGGCAGGGGGCTTAATTCTACTACCTTCTCCGTCTCTAGGTTGGGGGAGGGCAACAGTACTTGGGGCTTTTCCTTGTCCACCAACATTTGATTCACGGGTTCCAGTCCCCTCATGGTTGTCATTATTGGTGATCTCACAGTTACTGGGGGCTCCTGGCAAAGATCCATAGGAGGGAATTCTCCCTGAGGCTCTTTTTTTACATCTATTCATATTGAATAAAATTTTTGTAAGTATTGTTCTAAAGAAAAATCCATAAAAATAACTTTATTTAAAACTTACTTAAGTTGATATTCAAAGGTGCCAGGACTTTATTGGGATTAAATTGGTCCTTAATAGGTAATCCTATGGGGTCTTGGTGTGTTCCAACGAGGTCTTCACCCGTCCAATCAATAGTTTCAGGGCTTCCAGAGATATCTGGGACTTCTTGATCCATCAAATCAACTTCAGTGACGGTGTTTTCTGGTATAGGAGGGTTCACTCATGGTAAAAAAGATATTTTATTGGGTCAATAAAATATATTAATATGATTTTAATAAAAATAATCTTTCAATACCAGTTTTGTAATTACTTTTATATTTTAAAAAGTAATTTATACGGTATTTTTCCAAGCTTTATGTTCTCTTAATAGGGCTTGAAATTTGATACTCCTCTCAAGATCTTCTTGTTCAAGGAGTTTATCTAAGTTTTTACGTGCAGAAGAAATATTATGTTGCTCAGCTTGAGTTAAAGCTTTCCAACCATTTGTTTTATAATTTTTAATGTATTCTTCTTTTCTTATCTTTGAAATATTTAAATAATATATTATTAATTCTGCATTGGTTTTTCAATCCACTTCAAAAAAATTAATGATAAATCACAATCAAAAATTCAGATAAATTATCTTTGATTTAATTTTACGTGAAATTTCTGGTCCAAGGTATTAAATATAATAAAATGGAATATTTCCCAGCCAGACCCCCAATTTTCAGCCTCCTGGATGCCAAGATCCTTGATATCCTTTAGCTACCAGAGGTGATATAATAAATAATAAATATATTATTCAATAAATGCAGCAAGAAATCTGTAAAATATTTGGATAAAGTTCATTGCAAGGTTGATTGGTTTGGATATGGTTTAATGTAATAAATCAATATTAATAAATTGATTATTAAATAAATTAACAGTGGGGCCGCAATATTATTGGGGATCTTTAACACCTCTCTTCAGGTAATTCAGTATGAAAACATGTAGTCCTGGTTAATTTGGAACCTTTAATTTTTATTCTTAAAGGATATATTGCCCAAAGATAATATTTATATAAAATATGCGGCTGAGTGGCAGGGCTTTGTAACCAAGCTTACACAATGGAAAAAGGATAATAAGAGTCACTGTTATATTATTAAATTCTTTGGGTACCTGTTTGGGACGTGCACTGATGGGTTTAAACCTGTTTACTTGGGTTATAAGGTTGTTCAGCAGTTGAAATTGATAAAAAGGGTTGGGGATGAATATTATGAATCAGACTTAAGCCATAAATCACTTACTTATCTCTTATAAGTATTTGATTACTTTGGCACAGTTTCTGGATGTAAATATAACTGGGTCTCTGGGTATCAATATCCTCAAAAGAGCTCTTTATTTATAGCTTTTTGAGTCCCAATAGTGTCCTTCAGAGGGATACAGGGGCTCAAAGGGACAGACATTGGGGCTAGCAGGGTAACCAGTTGTAGCCTTTCACATTTTTATGGTTCTGTAGCATGGGTAGCATCTAATTCCACAGGTTATGGGAATTATTCTATTTTATAATTGATGTTTGAACGTGTGAATAACACTAATCTGTCCATTTTATTTATTATTTAATTAATTATCCTCATTAAATTTTCCCAGTAAGTTAATAATTATTTTAATAGACATTTTTACGGAAAGTCTTATGTCAGGTGAGTTCTCATTATGTATTAAATAATTGGCGTAAAGTCATGATATTGATTTTATTCCTTATTTTGGAATCTCAGTTGATTTACTAAAATAATTACTTAAAAATATAAGTCATGGGTATTCATGTGATATTTTTACATCATTAGTTTTTTTAGTATATCACGAAAATATTTATATCTAGAATTTCTCATAATTGTATATTGAAGTATTTTAATATATTTTTAGAAGGAGTCATTATCTTATTTTCGACATTTTTTGTACTTTGAATTATATTTAATAAAAAATACATATAAAGTTTTTTTAGTTATTTTTATATAGTTTTATGTATTTTTAGACTATCTACTATCCACAGGATAATTCATTAAATATTTAGAATGTTCCCGTGTGGGTTTTAGCATGTTTACGCGGTACCTAGGTTTCTCAGGCCGCCTGTCACTTTGTCAACTTGTAGTCCCGCGGCTGCGTACTTATCAGAGGCCTGGGGCTGCGTACACGGCTTTGAAAGGGTGAAAGTGCTGTAGCTCAGCCGCGCGTGGGTGTATTGACTACCGTGGCTGCGTGCGGGAATTGTGAAAGAACACATTTCCGTCTGGAACTCCTAAAATGTACAAAAAACCTCAATGCTGACTGAATTTTAGGTGTGAAACCTATACGTGACAATACATGTGAAATATTCAAATGGCCAAAAAGTGCAATAGTGGTGCAGTGGTATTTTGGTCTTTCTTTTCTTAATTATTTAAAATGATAAGGTGTTGGATTTCAAGGGTGGTGTCAGTGAGTGACCCTAACTAATTTTGGGTTTAGAATCCATTTCTGCAATAATATTCATGGTTTTACTACTCCTTCTTAGGTTAATTTTAATATTATTATTTTTTTCTAATTTTTGTTACTTTTGCAGCTTGCTCTGCAATAGTAGCAAGCTGACAGAGTAGGTCTATATATATAGAGAGAGAAGTGCAGTAATCAGAGGGAAGGAATTAATATAATTTCACAACTGCCCCTGGTGAGCAAGGGTCTGAAGGCACAGGCACTACTGCTCACAGAACTCAGGATTGAGAAAGGGGATTTGTTTTAAGGAGGATAGGGAAGTAATGAAAATGATAAGAATGAGGAGATATCCAGGAGCAAGGCTCTGAAGGAGGTTGAAGTTTGAGCCCTATAAGTTTAACACCAGAGGGGTAGGTGAGATGAGCAATCTAGGCTGGGTTGACTTTCTTGTGCTGAGATGACACCTATTTGAAGGGACTCACCAATTAGAGTATTATAGTAATTCCTTGGGATGAATTATTCCAGGAAGGAATAAAGCCAGTATATTTGAGAACTGAGAGGGTGCCTTGAGGAGGGATGACTGGTGCTGGGGCTGGGATGCCCCATGGTATCACATTTTGACTAATTGGGCTTGAGGCAGTGGCTTGATGGATTGGGTAATGGGCCTTTCAGAAAGGTGTGGCATGTAGTGAACCGGAGTATGGGTTTTCCAGCCAGGATTATGTACTATGGGTTTAAAGTATGTGCTTCTCATACCAGATAGATTTGAAGGAGAGATGAGGATACACCAAGCCATAGAGAAGGGGGGAGGAGCCTAGGAAAGTTGACTAGGACCAGCAGGACATGCAGGAAGATACTTCAGGAGGTGCTGCATGTAGATCCAGGGGTAGAAGGTGGATTGTGCTGAGGACTGAGGTTGGCTGAGGGTTGGGTTTTGCTGAGGAGAATGATTCAAGTTTAGTTCATTAAAATATCCCTGGTTCCTCTGTCAACTTCCCCCTCTCCATAAATACTTTTTGACCCTTTAATTCCCGCATCTTTTCTGACTATCTGCATTGCCTGCCAGATTTTGTCCGAGAGAATCCACAAAATATGAGCCTGATATCTTTCTATAGATTTGTTTCCTCCCTGGGGAAGTCCTTTTTGCTGTAGGGTTCACAATCTTGTCTTGAACACAGTCTTTGGTGTCAAATATTGGTCAAGCTCTTGTTTTTTATATCCCCACATCACATCCACCAAAAAATATTGGATGCTCCCCTACATTTTCCCCACAAATTCCTCCACCTTT
Source organism: Puccinia polysora (assembly GCA_025617555.3). Lineage (NCBI taxonomy): Eukaryota > Fungi > Basidiomycota > Pucciniomycetes > Pucciniales > Pucciniaceae > Puccinia > Puccinia polysora. The sequence goes on along the minus strand of CM062625.1, from coordinate 3,931,841 downwards.
GGAGGAAACCCTTCAGCTTGAATGGTAACCAAATTCATCTGCTGAAGGTTTTGTACAATCTGCAAGCTTGTTCCATCTTACTTCAAAACATCAAATTTAGGGCTAGAGTAACTGTAGAACAATTGTTCATATAACCCCATCTTCAATTTTTCCCTTTCCAATTCTCTGAATGTGTTTTGCACTGATACCAGAAGGGGGCTTATTTCAAATTTTCATGGTTTTTTTTCTACCATTGGAATTCAATATGGATCTCTAATTTTTCACTTGAGAAGTCCCCATTCCTCTGTCCCAAATTCCAGAGCCTTCCTTTGAAAGACAACCACCCCCTTCAACATCTCTGAAACCTCCTCAAATAACCACCCTTCATGTCCAAAATTTAGCTCCAACATCTACTCCTTTGTAACTCTTCCCATTGGCTCAAAACTTCCAGTAAAAATGGTGAGTGGAATATTTTAATGATTCTTACTCCACTCAATAATCTGAAACTGCAGGTTCAATTCCTGAGACATTTGCATGTTCATTTTTCTGAAATTCCTTTCCACCTGTCCATATTTTACCTTCTGAACCATAACTTTTGAAAGATCTGTACCCCTTTTATTCTTGAAATACCCAAAATGAAAGCTGCAACAGATTATGTTTTTCTGAAAAATGTTTCCAAATTTTAGATGCCTGTGCTAGCCCCAGAAGCCAATGTATACATGTAAGTGATCACTTTCTCTGGAATATTTGCGTCTTGCACTCCCAAAACTCCTAGAATTTCTATTTCACATTCCTCAATTCCATAACTTACTGTTATCCTCTGATCTGTCTCCCCTCCATATGAAATTCTTGGCAGATGTAGAGCTGTTTCTGCGCTTTTCACACAGCCAAACTTCACAAATCTCTCTGGTGCCCTCTTATGCATCATATGTTATCCTCAAACCTTCTTCTGCTCCTGTCTGAAAATTTCAATATTCATTTGTGGGTGTTGTTGTTGGTGTTGTTGTGTTCAAATTAAGAAAAGCAAGAAAAAATAAAATTCCAACCAAATATAATTTCTTTTCCTTTAAAGACCAAGTAGAAAAGCTTCTGATGTACTTTAGCAAACTTGAAGTGCTCCTACTCTATGACTTTATACACCTCACACATACAAACCCCTAGCTTCTGCACCCAAATATCTTTCTTCCTCCAATTCATCCCTTTCTCCCTTCCTAATTTGGAAGGAATTATTTTCACCATTAAAACACTTTTTAAAATTTACCAGCACTTTTCTTTCCCAATGCTTAATTGTAAATACCCCAAAGAGCACATAACCAGACTAGCTACCTCTTCCAAATCTGCTTCAACAACCACTATTGTGACTTTAGCTGTTTTTGGGTCCAGAAAACCTCCTTTTTTTGGACACACATTTTTTCATAAGAAAGCAATTATTTTGTGTGCCATGATGGATGGTATTTCCAATAGCTCCCTGATTTTAAGACTCAATTGATTTTCTGGTCAAAAGATCCATTTTGCTATTTCCACTTCCCTTTTCTTATTTGGCCCCAATTTTGCCCCTGTTTGGCCTCCTGAATCTAAAATACATGGTTGGGGATCTACCTCCATCCTCTTTTCCATCCACACTGGTGGCCCATCCCTCTGCACCATCTGAAACTTGGCTGCTACCTTTGGAGACTTTCACCCCTAGGGACACCTTAGCCTACTTTTTTACCTTTTTAAAGAGATTCTCTGCCAGATCTTCAAACTGATCTTTTGGGAATGGATCCCCATAATCTTTGGAGAATGCCTTTCCATTCACCATCATCTGTTAATCTTCATACAGTTGCACTACCCTTCTTCTCATATTGGTGGTTAGATCAACACAGTCTTTTATTGAATGAAGCTTTTCTCAGGAATAATTCCTTTGTGAAAGTTTCAGAGGCCCCATTATTATCAGAATAATGGGCTACAACAGAATGTTTGACATTGCCTGTGGAACCAGTTCCCTGGGTGCAACTGACTACCCAGCTGGGTTCCCTGGTGTTTCCCATGTAAAGAAGAGCTTTACCTGCTCCATAATGTTCCATACCTGTGTATTTTCTGCTTTTTTTACAGGGAGCACCCTCTGATATTCCCTTCTGGGCTGTGCACTGGTCAAAGTTTTTGCTCTGGCTTCCAGGACTTCCCTCATAGTTTTTGACAGCTCAAGTTACCTTTTAACCATCTTTTTCAGTATCCACATGTCTGGTGATCCCTCTGTCCTGTAATATTTTAAACAGGTTCTTCTCATAGAGACACCAATGAATTTTAGTTATCAACTCCTTGTGCAATCCAGAGATAAATATTTTTTTACAAAACCATTATTCTTGGAAACAATTTTGTTGCAGACTAGGTATTTTAAGACACTTTCAAGCACAGAAAAGCGAGAAATGAACTTATTTTTGAATTTCATTGAGGGCTAGACTCTCATGATTGCTTTCCTAAAAAATCTGTCCCTGTTTTTCCCACTTTTACAAAATTTCCTCCCACAATTGTTCCCAATTCTTTCCCCAATATCCCTACATATATTTAACATCCTCCAGATCCTCTTCTCCTGGTATGAAATAAACCACCTGTTTCAACTTTTCTTTCACCATTTTTCCTTCACTGTCAGCTTTTTTCTTGAACCAGTAAAAATATTGGTAAATATTGTTTGTAAAGAACCAAACATCCAGATTTTCCTTTGGTCAAAAATTAAAAAATGCCTCCCTGGTGTGGAAGCTCATGTCAGGTGGCATGATTATAGTAAATCCTTTTGGTTTGCTTTATCCTGGACCATCTTCAAGGAAATAATGCCTGGGATTTACTTTCTCCATCACTTCAAACCAGAGTTAAAGTGGAATATTGGTCTTTTCATCCCAAGAAATTAACTTACCACTGGACCTTTCTCTAATACTGTTTAAGTCAACCTGGCACCCTCCTTACAAATATAAATTCCTTCACTCTTCCTATGGAACTGCATTCCCATTCAATATCCCTCAATTCAGAACCTTTGACAATTCCTTTTGAGTTAGAAATGTTTCCAACTGCTCCAAATTCATTGAGACTTTATTTATTTTATAGGAGGAAGATATAAAGCATAAATCCCTGAATAATATGCAATTGGTTAACTCTTCTGATGTTCATATCTCCTCCCAAAGAACACTAAACCTGAATGGAATGAGTTTGATTCTGATGAAGACCGCAAAGAATCAGAAACTGTGTCATAAATATTTCCCTTCTGATTAAAATGCATTCTTAGATGTTTTTTCCAAGTTCATATTCCCACACTGTGCTTAGAATGACTGTATTGAAATGAAATTTCCTATAACTCCATTTTTTCTAGCCTAATTCAACCCTGAAATCCTACATAGAAGAGAATTTAGAAAAGGTTTTCATTCTACCCCAGGACTTCAAGCACTGAGAACCTGTCCTTTTTTTCTTTCAAGAATTAGAATAGTGACAAGAAGAAAGATAGTGGTTTCAAATTATGTTTTTATTTTTGAAAAATTTAATCTTTTAAAAAGGAGAACCTTTATTCAATCCCTCAAATTAATCTCTTACTGAATTTTTTTGTAGGTTCTACCATCTTCACCAAATTTCATTTCAGGTTTCTTACCTCTTAAGCATCACTGGCCCTTTTTTTTTGACTGATGATTTTTCTCCAAAGTCTTCCTGGTCTTCAAAACCTCTCACCATGAGAAATGAATATTGGGTAGAGGTCCTCTCTGAGTTCAAAATGACTTAAAGGCCTTGGAATTTCTCAAATATACCACATCTTCCTTCAATTTTTGACATTTATCAAGATGGGGGAGTGTTAACTTTGAAAGGATCTTGATAAATTTAAAAAAATCCTGAAAAATGATTAATTTGAAACTTCAAACGTTTTTATTCTCTATTTCAAAATTCTTTATCATCAAATGATAAAACTGACTGCAAATAAAACAGCTGACAACTTTCAACAAGACATTAATAAAATGGCCAATGTTAAATTTGCAACCTTGGGACCCCCATTCACTACCTAAAATGGGGTCTTGTGGCGCAATTTGCAACCTATTTTGAGTTGCAAGCTGCCGTTTGCAACCATATTGGGTTGCAAATGGCGGCTCATGACCTGATTTGGCGTGGTGAACATTGGCTGGAAACCCCAAAGGGTTGCAAATGGCCGTTCACTACCTGCTCCCAACAAAAATAAAATAAAAATAAAATAAAAACTAAAAAAACTAAAAATAAAAATAAATTGAAATAGATCAAAATAGATTCAAATAAACAAAAATTAACAAAAATTAACAAAAATTAACAAAAATAAACAAAAATAAACAAAAATAAACAAAAATAAACAAAAATAAACAAAAATAAACAAAAATAAACAAAAATAAACAAAAATAAACAAAAATAAACAAAAATAAACAAAAATAAACAAAAATAAACAAAAATAAACAAAAATAAACAAAAATAAACAAAAATAAACAAAAATAAACAAAAATAAACAAAAATAAACAAAAATAAACAAAAATAAACAAAAATAAACAAAAATAAACAAAAATAAACAAAAATAAACAAAAATAAACAAAAATAAACAAAAATAAACAAAAATAAACAAAAATAAACAAAAATAAACAAAAATAAACAAAAATAAACAAAAATAAACAAAAATAAACAAAAATAAACAAAAATAAACAAAAATAAACAAAAATAAACAAAAATAAACAAAAATAAACAAAAATAAACAAAAATAAACAAAAATAAACAAAAATAAACAAAAATAAACAAAAATAAACAAAAATAAACAAAAATAAACAAAAATAAACAAAAATAAACAAAAATAAACAAAAATAAACAAAAATAAACAAAAATAAACAAAAATAAACAAAAATAAACAAAAATAAACAAAAATAAACAAAAATAAACAAAAATAAACAAAAATAAACAAAAATAAACAAAAATAAACAAAAATAAACAAAAATAAACAAAAATAAACAAAAATAAACAAAAATAAACAAAAATAAACAAAAATAAACAAAAATAAACAAAAATAAACAAAAATAAACAAAAATAAACAAAAATAAACAAAAATAAACAAAAATAAACAAAAATAAACAAAAATAAACAAAAATAAACAAAAATAAACAAAAATAAACAAAAATAAACAAAAATAAACAAAAATAAACAAAAATAAACAAAAATAAACAAAAATAAACAAAAATAAACAAAAATAAACAAAAATAAACAAAAATAAACAAAAATAAACAAAAATAAACAAAAATAAACAAAAATAAACAAAAATAAACAAAAATAAACAAAAATAAACAAAAATAAACAAAAATAAACAAAAATAAACAAAAATAAACAAAAATAAACAAAAATAAACAAAAATAAACAAAAATAAACAAAAATAAACAAAAATAAACAAAAATAAACAAAAATAAACAAAAATAAACAAAAATAAACAAAAATAAACAAAAATAAACAAAAATAAACAAAAATAAACAAAAAGAAAAAGACAAAGAAAGAAAAAGAAAAAGAAAAAGAAAAAGAATTAAACAGAATTAAAAAGAAATAAAAAGAAATAAAAAGAAATAAAAAGAAATAAAAAGAAATAAAAAGAAATAAAAAGAAATAAAAAGGAATAAAAAGGAATAAAAAGAAATAAAAAGAAATAAAAAGAAATAAAAAGAAATAAAAAGAAATAAAAAGAAATAAAAAGAAATAAAAAGAAATAAAAATAAATAAAAATAAATAAAAAGAAATAAAAAGAAATAAAAAGAAATAAAAAGAAATAAAAAGAAATATAAAAGAATAAAAAGAAATATAAAAGTCCCAAAAAAGACAAGTTTAACTTGACTAGGCCTGAAGTAAAAGGGCCAAAAAAAAATAGAAGTCTTTTGACCAGCCCCAAAGTAAAAACACCAAAAGGAAAACAAGTTCAACTTGTGTTAAGCGTGTGATGGGATCAGCCCAACACAATTTGAACTGAATTTCCATTAATATCTGATTCAAAAAACTCATCATAATTATATTAACTCAAAACAATCAAAATAATTATGTTCCAAATGTGATAACCCTTTATAACAATAGAATTTAAATATCAGCATCAGAGCCAATATACAAATGATGAAATTAATATTTAAGTTAGAATGCAACTCAAGTTGATCTTTGAGGTGATCAACCCAACAAGCTGCTATTTTAGAAATCATGGAATGTTTTTTGGAAACTATAGGCAGGATTGGAATCACATGTCCCTGAAGTACAAGCTGCACTTAATGGTTATTGTTGAAAAAGGAAATAAAAATAGGATCTGATTGTTCTTTTACACACATTTTAAAAGGAGTAAAAGTAGAGCATGAATCCAATGAAATGAAACATATTGGTCTTCTATAACTACCTGCTATTATTTGAACCATCTCAAGCTTTGAAAGCCATTTTGATTAGGGAATCTTTTCATTGATGTCATTGAAATCAAGCCTTTTTTCAATCTTTTCAGATTCTTTAATGCCACCAAGGATCTTAACATAGAATGTCTTATTTTTCCACAATTTTTCAAGCATTTCATTTCTCCCTTGAAAAAAACCGTGTTCATCATACCCAAGTGAATTAGCAAAGAATATAAAACCACAATTTCCATCACCCACAGCATCCCAACGAATAAAAACCTTTCATTGAAATGTTGTCTTTAGTGATGATTGATATGGAATTGAGAGTGAAGTTAACAAGCAATCCGTCAAGTAATAGTTTTCTCAAGGACAGTAGATTAACAGTAAGGTTTGGAACATAGAGGACTTTTTTTAGGGTCAGAGTCCCATCTTCATGGTTCAGCTTCACCATTCCTTCTCCTTTAATCTCCAACGACTGATTCCCACAGCTGGTATTAATCAGCCCTCCTTTTTTGGATCCGTCTAGTTGCGTGAAGAGCGAGTAGTCAGCCGTCATGTGATCGGAGCATCCAGAGTCAATAATAAATAGTAGTGAGTCAGATTGAAACTGTGAGGGAGTGCTAACATAGGCTTGAGCGGATTGATTGCTCTTAGGGCAAAGATGCGGATAAAGCATCCAACATCAATGCTCAGGATGATTGGCCAACGTGTTGTGCTTTCTGGCCTTGCATTTCCTGGACGGGTCGGTATAGAGAGAGGTGATGCCTCCCATGGATGAGGAGGAGCTTTCTTCGTGATTGGGGTTGAGTCGTTGTTCATTTAGATGGATTCTTAAATGATCCAGAACAGCATTGGGCGTGATTTCAGAAGCAACTTTTGAGTGAGTAACTTGCTGTTTAATAACTTTAAGGCTGTCTGGAAGCTTTCGAAGTATCATGTAAGCGAGAACGTCCTGGGGTAAGAGAATTCCGATTTCCTGCATTTGGTTAATTCCGGATTTGACCTCAAGGATGAATGATTGAATATTGTTTTTGTTGTACACTATACTTTTGAAGAGACTGTAGATCCTGGCACGATTTGCCGGTTGCGACAATACAAAATGATTGAGGATGTCCTTCCAGATGAGCTTCGCATTTTCCTTGTTGGTGGAGTTGATGATAGTCGTATGTACCAACGCAGACAGTTTGGAGATTAGAATTGATGATAGAATGGTATTGTCGTCTGACTCGAGTACCAGATCTTCAGAGGACATAATTTCCTTTAGCTTAGCTAGATTAAAAAGAGTGTTGATCCTCATTCTCCATATAGTGAAGTTGTTGTTGTTGAGAAGTGGTATAGCTTTGATGGCGGTTTTCAGAATTGTAGGATTTACTTCGTCCATACTGGGAAATAACCTTGGCTGGTTTTGGAGGGTAGTTCCTGCGCAATTGGTTGAATCTTTCAACTGTTAATTGTGAAGAAATAAAGGGTCTTGTGTCTAAATTGCTAATAACCAAAACCAGCCTGAAGATAATGAGACCAACATGAGAATAATCACACCAGCAAGAACATGATAAAGAATAACATGAGATGGAGTGAGGGATTCATCATACCACAGTTACAAAGTGTAAAAACCAAAGGACAAACAGATGAAGGGAGAACACTGAAAGAGGTGAGGACACTAGAGAGAGCAAAATTTTTAAGATTTGAACAGGGAAGGATGTAAATCTTGAGGTTCAATTTCTCACCAGATGAAATGACAAGTTGAACAATGACCAAGAAGAGTCAGGATGAGTTTGAAGGAGGACTCTTGAAGAATGTTGGCGGCAGCGGTGAAGAAGGATGTGATTCTTGAGGAGCTTCAGGATAAGATGCTTGGAGTGATAAGGATTAATTGGAGAGATGATGTTTAAGGAGCTAGGGATGAGGTGCTCAAGAAAGTGATGGCAGTTTTGAAGATGGTGGTGAGGAGACCATAGGACATGAATAGGAAGTATAAATAGAAAAAAAGAAAGAATGGAAAGGAAGAAGGAAATGACAAAGAATGCAGTTCAAGGAAGAGAATGAGAGGTTGCAGGAGAGTAACAGTCGTAGACAAGAGAGTGAGAGATGATGGACAGAGACAGGAGTGAGGCGGACAGGTCTGTGAAGACAGGCAAATGACGGACATGAAGAAAGGTGTGAAAGGTAGACATGGTGGCATCAGTGAAGCGGACAGGTTGAAGGACACCTGAGATCTTCTAAGTACAACAGTGAGAGAGAGATTTGCCTTTCCAACACCCCTCGTCGTCTGATGAGAATTGAACTGAAAAACACTTGTCTACTAGGGATTGCAAGGAGCGGGAGGAACTAGACTTGGTAAGAGAATCCGCAACCATATCTGTTGAGGAAATTAATTTAACTGATATTTTGTTGTCACCATAAAGTTCTCGAAGGAACTTCATCTTGATGTCAATATGTTTTGTCTTTGAGTTGGAGCCAAAATGCTTCAGTTTTTCCAGGAGACCTTTGTTATCAATGTGAAAAACGGCCTGCAACGGTGAGGAATCCCAGAGCTTGGACACAATGTGAGATAACCACAAACTTTCCTGAACCCTGTCGGAGAGAGCAGAGAGCTCGGATTCTGTGGAAGAGAGAGCAATATTCTGCTGCTTCTTGCTATTCCAAGTAACAGGACAACCCAGCCAGAATGCGATGTTGCCACTCTGGGAGACCCAAGAGAAGGGATTGTCGGCCCAGGTGGCATCCGTGTAGTACTCGATGGAAGGAAGATTGGATATATTGGGCTTGAGGGTGAGACATAAGGACGGCGTTCCTTTTAGATACTTCCAACAGTGGATCACTTCTCTCCAGTGATTGATGCCTGGAGCGTGATTAAACCAAGAGAGTAAGGAAACAGAAGCCGAGAGATCTGGTCGGGTTCTACACGCTAAATAGTTGAGAATTCCGGTGTAGGTCCTGTAATTAATCCCAAGCTTAGCAAAATCGTCTTGCTCCGCTTCAGAAGCCGGTCCAAGATGGACTTGAGGAGAGAGCCAAGTGGCAGTTGCCCTGCAGTCTTGTAATTGAAGAAGATTGAGTCCCTTGTCGATTAGGGCATGCTGATTTAAACAAACAGAAGTGTGGTTGATTTTGACATCCATTCCAAGAAGGGTGTCAAGATTGTGGGCCGACGAGTTTGGGAATTGGAGGAGAAAGTATTGTTCAAAAGCATTGGTTCTTCCAACCACAATCAGATCATCAACGTGAAAGAAGATGAACAAGTTGCGGTCTTTATGAATGTAAACGCAAGCATCAGCAGTGGATTGGTGGTAGTCAAGCTCCTTGAACCAGGAAGTAAGGGTGTTATACCAGTTCGCCAGAGCCTGCTTGAGCCCATATAGAGATTTATTTAGTTTAAGGAAGGGAGCAGTTCGACGTGATTCTTTGGGGGTCTTGATGAATATATCCTCCTCTAGAGGAGCAAACAGGAACGCACTTTTCACGTTGAATTGACAAGCGGGCAGATTTTTATCAAGACTGAGGATTAAGAGAAGTAGGAGCAATGGAAATTTGCCTGTGGGGGCAAAGGTTTTGGAGTATTCAATTTCAGGAAGTTGAGAGAAGCCTTGTACACACAAACGGGCTTTTAATTTTTCTTCAGAGGACAGTGTGGCGGGTTTGAGTTGAGTAGCCCATGTGGTTTGTAGGTAATGAGTGGGAGTCTCAAAGTGGTCTTCCCAGACATTGTGAGATTTGATGTTATCTAGTTCAATTGTCTTGGCCGCACTGACTCTAGCAGCATCCAGAAATTCCGAATGATGGCTGTATTTATCAGGCTTGACTTTGCTGGTTCAAGGTCAAAGAGATCTCGCAACTATTTCATCAGAACCCAAGGATTCTTCTGAGATGTCGTAGATGATAGTTGAATCAGTGTTGTGAACCGGAGAGTTGGCAGCTGATCCTTCACTATACTTTTGAGGGAAGTCATCACATGAGTTCTTCAAAGGGTCATAAGGTTTTACTTGAGAGGGAAACCAATCTTCACTCGGAGAAGAGTTCTTGGAGGGCTTTTGTTTGTAGTTAAGAAACTGTACACTTTTGGTGTCAATGATTCTATTTGACATGTTGAGGATTTGATAGGATCTGAGAGAAGTAGTATAGCCAATGAGAGTTCCTAGACCTCCTGGAGGATGCAATTTAGAGCCCAGTTCAGTAGGAGCCAGCATGTAAGAGACGGGATTCCCAATTGGTTTGAAGTAAGACAGAGGTAAAACGTGATCCTTGAACAGTTCATATGGAGACTTCTTGCTCTTATGAGCAGGAATCTGATTGAGTGAAAGAGTCACTGACGAAATCACTTCATGCCACAGATTCTTGGGCAGCTGAGAGTCAAGAAGAACAGCTCTAAGTGATTCAAGAATGGTTTGATTAAACCTTTCTGCAAGACCATTTTGTTGGGGCAAGTACGGATCAGCAAAAGTTTGACAAATGAGATTCTTCTTGCAGAAGGTATCCATCGTCGAGTTTTTAAACTCCGTTCCACAAGCCAAGTGAAGGATTAGTGGATAGTATCCGAATCGTCTTGCTTCAAGATCGAGGTGATTGATGATGACGGAAGGAATGGAGTCCTTGCTAGTAACAGGAATGCCAGCGCAGAATCGAGTGTGGGAATTGACCAATGTGAGAATATATTTGTGACCTGATCTGGACGTGGGAAGAGGACCAATTTTGTCCAGATGTATCTCAGAAAAGGGCTTTTCAGCCTTGGAGAAACAAGTCTTGTAAGATGTTCTAGTAATCTTAGAGACTGCGCAGGACTGACAATCCACAGTTTTCTTCACGGGAAGATTCAACTTATGTCTCAACCTATGGTAACTTACGTGTCCTAAGGATTTGTGCAAAAGTTCAGAGGACATTAGAAGAGAGTTGACAGTTGAAGTCAAGAACATGACGCAAGGGATGTTGTTCAAATAAAAACCTTTCATTGCAATGTTGTCTTTAGTGATGATTGATATGGAATTGAGAGTGAAGTTAACAAGCAATCCGTCAAGTAATAGTTTTCTCAAGGACAGTAGATTAACGGTAAGTTTTGGAACATAGAGGACTTTTTTTAGGGTCAGAGTCCTGTCTTCATGGTTCAGCTTCACCATTCCTTCTCCTTTAATCTCCAACGACCCAGTCCCACAGCTGGTATTAATCAGCCCTCCTTTTTTGGATCCGTCTAGTTGCATGAAGAGCGAGTAGTCAGCCGTCATGTGATTGGAGCATCCAGAGTCAATAATAAATAGTAGTGAGTTGGATTGAAACTGTGAGGGAGTGCTAACATAGGCTTGAGCGGATTGATTGCTCTTAGGGCAAAGATGCGGATAAAGCATCCAACATCAATGCTCAGGATGATTGGCCAATGTGTTGTGCTTTCTGGCCTTGCATTTCCTGGACGGGTTGGTATAGAGAGAGGTGATGCCTCCCATGGATGAGGAGGAGCTTTCTTTGTGATTGGGGTTGAGTCGTTGTTCATTTAGATGGATTCTTAAATGATCCAGAACAGCATTGGGCGTGATTTCAGAAGCAACTTTTGAGTGAGTAACTTGCTGTTTAATAACTTTAAGGCTGTCTGGAAGCTTTCAAAGTATCATGTAAGCAAGAACGTCCTGGGGTAAGAGAATTCTGATTTCCTGCATTTGGTTAATTCCGGATTTGACCTCAAGGATGAATGATTGAATATTGTTTTTGTTGTACACTATACTTTCAAAGAGACTGTAGATCCTGGCACGATTTGCCGGTTGCGACAATACAAAATGATTGAGGATGTCCTTCCAGATGAGCTTTGCATTTTCCTTGTTGGTGGAGTTGATGATAGTCGTATGTACCAACGCAGACAGTTTGGAGATTAGAATTGATGATAGAATGGTATTGTTGTCTTACTCGAGTACCAGATCTTCAGAGGACATAATGTCCTTTAGCTTAGCTAGATTAAAAATAGTGTTGATCCTTGTTCTCCATATAGTGAAGTTGTCGTTGTTGAGAAGTGGTATAGCTTCAATGGCGGTTTTCAGAATCGTAGGATTTACTTTGTCCATACTGGGAAATAACCTTGGCTGGTTTTGGAGGGTAGTTCCTGCGCAATTGGTTGAATCTTTCGACTGTTAATCGTGAAGAAATAAAGGGTCTTGTGTCTAAATTGCTAATAACCAAAACCAGCCTGAAGATAATGAGACCAACATGAGAATAATCACACCAGCAAGAACATGATAAAGAATAACATGAGATGGAGTGAGGGATTCATCATACCACAGTTACAAAGTGTAAAAACCAAAGGACAAACAGATGAAGGGAGAACACTGAAAGAGGTGGGGAAACTAGAGAGAGCAACATCTTTAAGATTTGAACAGGGAAGGATGTAAATCTTGAGGTTCAATTTCTCACCAGATGAAATGACGAGTCAAACGATGACCAAGAAGAGTCAGGATGAGTTTGAAGGAGGACTCTTGAAGAATGTTGGCGGAAGCGGTGAAGAAGGATGTGATTCTTGAGGAGCTTCAGGATAAGATGCTCAGAGTGATAAGGATTAATCGGAGAGATGATGTTTAAGGAGCTAGGGATGAGGTGCTTGAGAAAGTGATGGCAGTTTTGAAGATGGTGGTGAGGAGACCATAGGACATGAATAGGAAGTATAAACAGAAAAAAAGAAAGAATGGAAAGGAAGAAGGAAATGACAAATAATGCAGTTCAAGGAAGAGAACAAGAGGTTGCAGGAGAGTAACAGTCGTAGACAAGAGAGTGAGAGATGATGGACAGGGACAGGAGTGAGGCGGACAGGTCTGTGAAGACAGGCAAATGACGGACATGAAGAAAGGTGTGAAAGGTAGACATGGTGGCATCAGTGAAGCGGACAGGTTGAAGGACACCTGAGATCTTCTAAGTACAACAGTGAGAGAGAGATTTGCCTTTCCAACACAACCAAAAATCAAAAGTTTAACTTATTGAAAATACGGACAAATATCAAGTATTGGATGGCCAATTTGTTTTTCCTGACCTTGGCTTTGGAATTGATTTCAAGCAAAAACGTATAGTCAAAATGGTTTGGGAAGCTAATAAGTACAAGCACTGTACCTTTCCTGCTATGGACACAGAAACCCATACCAGAATGGCCATGTCACTTCAAATTAATAAAACAAATAGAAACACTTGCAGGGACTTGAATAATGGCCAAATTTACTCTAGAAAAAAAATATAAAGAAAAACAAAAAAGATCTGTATGTTGGTGGGGTTAAGAATACTCTCAAATGTTGTAATCAAAAATAATTTTTTTGTTTTTCTTTCACCCATGCATATATATTTACAATCCCAGAATTTTACTGCTGTATTTCATCTAGTGTTCTACTGCTACCAATGCAAGCTAAGGCTACTGATACCTTATCCTTTTTTTTGGTTTCAAGTTGTTCCCTCTCCTTTACCAGTTGTACTTGCTGTCTATCCTTCTCCTTATCCTCTTTTTGAAACTCTAGCTCAGCCTGTTTTAACTTCCACTCAGCATCCCATTTTTTTGATGAGCCAAACTCTTGGCTTTCTGTTTTTGAACATCCATTGCCAGTTGACAATCCCACTTTTGTTCTTCAAACTCAAGTTTTTTGGATTCAATTTGTGATTTGACTGTTTTTTGCAGGGGAAAAGCAATGAGCATGATTTTGAAAGCAAGTTCAACCAATGGACTTACATGAATCTTGCTTCTCCATGATTTCTTCAAAGCCTGAAAAACCAGAAGTGTTTCTCCTCTTTTGATGACTTTTGGGGTTTATATTGATGGAATTGGAGGCCTTTTGCTTACCCTTGGCAGAGGAGGTTTGAGTCTGAAAGTTGTCACTAGTGTTCAAAGGCAATGTTGGAGGCCCCATTGGCTTGATTTCTTGGCCATTCTGGAATGGATGAGCCTGTTTTTTACAATCTAAATCAGTCAGAATTAACCAGATGGAAGATAAAAGAGCTTGGTTCCTTCCTTGAACCAATGTTGTGGGTAATGGAGACTGAGGAGTATCTTGTTCTGCATCAGAAAGGTTGATGAGATCTGCTAATTTGTACTTGGCTTGATAATTCTTGAATTGCTCCCTCATCTGTTTGGATGACAGATCCAGCCTACCTTTTGTTTTGTTCTTGAGTTCATTGGCCATCAGGAGATAACCATTGACCTTAGAGGATGGAGGTTGGCAAATGCATGTTTCATTGTCTGATCCAAAGCAGGCATCATAGTTGGAGGGAATTTTGAGCCAGTTTACCAGGACAATGTGATCAGCTCTCTTGAGCTGACTTGAGCCCTTGGAAGCTGATGGGGGAGGATTTTTTGAGCCCTTGGAAGCTAATGGGGGAGGATTTTTTTTGTGGAGTTCCTTGGCAATTTTTGCTTTGATGTGTTGGAAATTTGTGTGGACTTGTGGGGGGTGGTTTGCTGAGGGGCCAATTGGAAAGAGTAAGGACGATAAGGTGATGAGAGGGATAAAATGACAAGCAAGATGAAGTGAAGAGAGATATGAAGTGATGAGAGGGATAAAGTGACAAGATCAATAAAACAATGATTGGATTCTTTGGATGAGGTTGGAGGTACAACTTCTTGTTGGAGGTAGATTGATGAGAGTGATGAAGCAATGATACCAATGAAGCAATGAGAGCAATCAAGCAATGGGAGCAATGAAGCAATGAGAGGGATGAAGCAATGAGAGCAATAAAGTGGTGAGTGATCAAGTGATGAGGGTGATAAAACAATGAGATTGATGATGAGAGTGATAAATTGATGAGAGTGGTGAATCTTTTTATGATGAGGCTGGAGGTAAAAAAATTTGCAAGGAGGTTGGACGTAGAAGGAGGTGGGAAGCCAAGGGTGGATGACGTGGACAGGTGGCAGAAGCCTTTAAGTGCTTTATTTGACAAAACCCACTTATTTCCAGGTAAATCTGACATGTCTGATGTGAAATAAGTGAGTTTTCTTGATTTTCACTTGCGGTTTTGAAATGGCCAATTTGGTTTGAAACCAACCATCAAAAAATGGAGGGTTTGCTTAACTCTGATACGCACTAATAATAAATAATAAATAATAAATAATAAATAATAAATAATAAATAATAAATAATAAATAATAAATAATAAATAATAAATAATAAATAATAAATAATAAATAATAAATAATAAATAATAAATAATAAATAATGAATAATAAATAATAAATAATAAATAATAAATAATAAATCATAAATCATAAATCATAAATAATAAATAATAATAAATAATAATAAATAATAAATAATAAATAATAAATAATAAATAATAAATAATAAATAATAAATAATAAATAATAAATAATAAATAATAAATAATAAATAATAAATAATAAATAATAAATAATAAATAATAAATAATAAATAATAAATAATAAATAATAAATAATAAATAATAAATAATAAATAATAAATAATAAATAATAAATAATAAATAATAAATAATAAATAATAAATAATAAATAATAAATAATAAATAATAAATAATAAATAATAATAATAAATAATAAATAATAAATAATAAATAATAAATAATAAATAATAAATAATAAATAATAAATAATAAATAATAAATAATAAATAATAAATAATAAATAATAAATAATAAATAATAAATAATAAATAATAAATAATAAATAATAAATAATAAATAATAAATAATAAATAATAAATAATAAATAATAAATAATAAATAATAAATAATAAATAATAAATAATAAATAATAAATAATAAATAATAAATAATAAATAATAAATAATAAATAATAAATAATAAATAATAAATAATAAATAATAAATAATAAATAATAAATAATAAATAATAAATAATAAATAATAAATAATAAATAATAAATAATAAATAATAAATAATAAATAATAAATAATAAATAATAAATAATAAATAATAAATAATAATAATAAATAATAAATAATAAATAATAAATAATAAATAATAAATAATAAATAATAAATAATAAATAATAAATAATAAATAATAAATAATAAATAATAAATAATAAATAATAAATAATAAATAATAAATAATAAATAATAAATAATAAATAATAAATAATAAATAATAAATAATAAATAATAAATAATAAATAATAAATAATAAATAATAAATAATAAATAATAAATAATAAATAATAAATAATAAATAATAAATAATAAATAATAAATAATAAATAATAAATAATAAATAATAAATAATAAATAATAAAATAATAAATAATAAATAATAAATAATAAATAATAAATAATAAATAATAAATAATAAATAATAAATAATAAATAATAAATAATAAATAATAAATAATAAATAATAAATAATAAATAATAAATAATAAATAATAAATAATAAATAATAAATAATAAATAATAAATAATAAATAATAAATAATAAATAATAAATAATAAATAATAAATAATAAATAATAAATAATAAATAATAAATAATAAATAATAAATAATAAATAATAAATAATAAATAATAAATAATAAATAATAAATAATAAATAATAAATAATAAATAATAAATAATAAATAATAAATAATAAATAATAAATAATAAATAATAAATAATAAATAATAAATAATAAATAATAAATAATAAATAATAAATAATAAATAATAAATAATAAATAATAAATAATAAATAATAAATAATAAATAATAAATAATAAATAATAAATAATAAATAATAAATAATAAATAATAAATAATAAATAATAAATAATAAATAATAAATAATAAATAATAAATAATAAATAATAAATAATAAATAATAAATAATAAATAATAAATAATAAATAATAAATAATAAATAATAAATAATAAATAATAAATAATAAATAATAAATAATAAATAATAAATAATAAATAATAAATAATAAATAATAAATAATAAATAATAAATAATAAATAATAAATAATAAATAATAAATAATAAATAATAAATAATAAATAATAAATAATAAATAATAAATAATAAATAATAAATATAATAAATAATAAATAATAAATAATAAATAATAAATAATAAATAATAAATAATAAAATAATAAAAATAATAAATAATAAATAATAAATAATAAATAATAAATAATAAATAATAAATAATAAATAATAAATAATAAATAATAAATAATAAATAATAAATAATAAATAATAAATAATAAATAATAAATAATAAATAATAAATAATAAATAATAAATAATAAATAATAAATAATAAATAATAAATAATAAATAATAAATAATAAATAATAAATAATAAATAATAAATAATAAATAATAAATAATAAATAATAAATAATAAATAATAAATAATAAATAATAAATAATAAATAATAAATAATAAATAATAAATAATAAATAATAAATAATAAATAATAAATAATAAATAATAAATAATAAATAATAAATAATAAATAATAAATAATAAATAATAAATAATAAATAATAAATAATAAATAATAAAATAATAAATAATAAATAATAAATAATAAATAATAAATAATAAATAATAAATAATAAATAATAAATAATAAATAATAAATAATAAATAATAAATAATAAATAATAAAATAATAAATAATAAATAATAAATAATAAATAATAAATAATAAATAATAAATAATAAATAATAAATAATAAAATAATAAATAATAAATAATAAATAATAAATAATAAATAATAAATAATAAATAATAAATAATAAATAATAAATAATAAATAATAAATAATAAATAATAAATAATATAAATAATAAATAATAAATAATAAATAATAAATAATAAATAATAAATAATAAATAATAAATAATAAATAATAAATAATAAATAATAAATAAATAAATAATAAATAATAAATAATAAATAATAAATAATAAATAATAAATAATAAATAATAAATAATAAATAATAAATAATAAATAATAAATAATAAATAATAAATAATAAATAATAAATAATAAATAATAAATAATAAATAATAAATAATAAAATAATAAATAATAAATAATAAATAATAAATAATAAATAATAAATAATAAATAATAAATAATAAATAATAAATAATAAATAATAAATAATAAATAATAAATAATAAATAATAAATAATAAATAATAAATAATAAATAATAAATAATAAATAATAAATAATAAATAATAAATAATAAATAATAAATAATAAATAATAAATAATAAATAATAAATAATAAATAATAAATAATAAATAATAAATAATAAATAATAAATAATAAATAATAAATAATAAATAATAAATAATAAATAATAAATAATAAATAATAAATAATAAATAATAAATAATAAATAATAAATAATAAATAATAAATAATAAATAATAAATAATAAATAATAAATAATAAATAATAAATAATAAATAATAAATAATAAATAATAAATAATAAATAATAAATAATAAATAATAAATAATAAATAATAAATAATAAATAATAAATAATAAATAATAAATAATAAATAATAAATAATAAATAATAAATAATAAATAATAAATAATAAATAATAAATAATAAATAATAAATAATAAATAATAAATAATAAATAATAAATAATAAATAATAAATAATAAATAATAAATAATAATAATAAATAATAAATAATAAATAATAAATAATAAATAATATGGTTGTGTACAGGGGTAAAAAAATCAAAAATGCCCATTCTGGGGGGTATATGCCCCCCCAGGGGTTGCGCATGTTTAGAACAACCATTTGGAGTAAAGTATGGGCCCCCAGGCAATGAGGGGCCCTACAAAACTCCCACAGGTTGTGTGGGGCCCTAAACAACTCCCACACAACTGAAGCCGGGAATTTAACATTACCCAATTTGAAACTCCCATCCCTACACAACACATTCATAACTCAAAATTGGTTGCATGGGGTGTTTTGGGACCCACATGGTTTTTGAATGGCTGTTCACACCTCAAATGGGTTTCAAAAAGCAGTTCAAAACCCAGATGGGTTGCAAACTGCACCATGCAAACCATTTTGAGTTGTGAAAGGGTTGTGTAGGGTCGAAAATTTAGCATTGCCCTAATTTTAATTAATTTATTGTTTTTGTTATTCAATTTTCAAGAAATTCATAAAAACAACAAAAGAGAATTTTGATATTTTTTATGGATTTTTTAGATGTCATCTGACAACTCAAAAAATTCATTCAAAAATTCAAAAAATTCAAAAAACAGACCAAATTTCTGATTACACTTTAGGATCCTTTCCTTTGCCTTTTGAATCATCTTTTTTTTCTTTTCATTCAAGCTCTAATAAATTTAATCAAAAAATCAAAGAGCTGTGTAATTTCTTTTTAAATTGAATCCAAAATAAAAAACCTTTCAAATAACACATCCATTTCAAAGTTTTTCTTTCACATCTGGTATCAAAATTTCCCTCAATTATTTTTACAAAAATTTAGAAAGGTATCAAAAGATGAAGG
Organism: Puccinia polysora; assembly: GCA_025617555.3. Taxonomy (NCBI): domain Eukaryota; kingdom Fungi; phylum Basidiomycota; class Pucciniomycetes; order Pucciniales; family Pucciniaceae; genus Puccinia; species Puccinia polysora. Next base: position 3,912,005 of record CM062625.1, on the reverse strand, counting down.
TGAAAATTATTCTGACTTCTTTTCACATGTTTTAAACCTCACATTGTATATTTCAATGAAAACTATTCAAAAGAAAAGTAATTGGTTGCATTTATTTATCCTTTTCATTTCATGAAAAAATGAATGATGATCTGAAATATTTGAACTTGTAGATTCAAAGGGTTTTTTTTTGAAGCTTTCCAAAAATTATCTTTTGGTAATTTTGGAGGCACTATTTTTGTCTCAAAAACCAAACAAAAAAAGCATCACAATACGCCCCTTTTGGGTTCTGGCCTTCTTTTGTGAGCCCTTTGAAATGCATAAATTCAATATGAATTTAAGTTCTTTTCCTGGGACCTCCACCCATCTTTGAGATCTCCAATCATTTTATAAACCACCACCTTCACCCTTCCACCCACCCATTGCCTTCCCACCACACCCCACCACCACCACCACCAACACCACCACCACACCAGACCAGGCAAAACTAGACCAAACAACTCTCCACTCCACACCACTCCAATCCACTCCAATCCACATCTCTCCACACCCCTTCCCACTTCTCCACTACCTTCATCACCACTCCACTCCACCCATCACCACACAATGCACCACTCATCATCCATCACCACACCTCAATAAAAAGAAATAGAAACTTCAAAATAACAATTTAATCCTCCTCAATTCAAATCTTGCATCAAAAAATCAATTATATATCTCCTCAGCAATGGCTTTGCAACATTATCAAATTTTAACCTCAAATATTCATCTAACTGATACAACTCAATAGATACTTCCAAAAAAATAATTTACAACTTATATCAAGTCTCTGAATAAATTTCTTCACTCAATCTCTGCTGAATATATTTCTGAACCATAAAATTGTATGTTAACTTCATTTTTTGAAAAGAAAATTTATTTTCACAATGGCTCAAGAAATCATCCACCCACTTTTCAGAACTGTTTCACCAGGCCTATCCTCCATCATATCATCCAATCAAACTAGTGATTCAACTACTCTTGCACCTTCCTCATCTACTCAAAATCCTGGTTGTTCTCCTCCGGACCCTTCTCTTGAACTATCATATAATCAAAAGGAGGAGCTAATTTATGCCAGCCAATCATGGGAAAAGTCCCACGTATATGCCATATCTACCAGAGTGTCCAATTGCAATAAAAATACCTGCCCATATCAATATGATAAATCTGGGGAATATAAACCTGTAAAAGATATTAAGAGGTTGTAAAATCAAGAAAGACCAATTTTCCTTTCAGATTATCTGGCAATTTTTCCAAAATATTGGATCTCTGGAAGATTAAAGTTATTTTTCCAGACCACAACCATCAACCTTCAAATGATCCTTCAAATCATCCAACTCACCAAATAATTCAAGGGAAGCAACAGTAGACTGTTGAAAATTTAGCCAAAGCTGAAGCTCCCCCCTTAACAATTTTAAATTCTCTCATAGAAACCTGCCCATCTCCTGTCTGTACCAATCTCAATAATATTTACAATAAAAGACCCCAAATTCAAAAGACATCTCTTTACAGCAAATATCCCATTCAAGCCCTCATACTTAAACTCCAGAACTCTCCTTTTTCTACAAAATGAACAATATGCATGCAAAAATCACTTCTTTTTTCATTTCACACCCATATTCCATTGAAATTCTCAAATTGTTCACTACTCTTCTAATCATGGACTGTACTTACAAATAAACCAATTTTGGAATGCCCCTTATTCATATTTTTGGGTTAAACACTTCTTTAAGAACTTTTTCATTTGCTTTCTGTTTTTTATCTCAAAAGAAAAAAGATAACTATGAGTGGGCCCTTACTCAACTTCAGGAAATTTTATAAAATCAAGAACCCAGGGTCATTGTCACAGACAAAGAAAAATCTTTGATTAGTCCATTGAAAAATTTTTGCCTTATTTTCATCATATTTTTTGTCTCTGGAGTATTTTCAAATACTCTAAAACAAATTTCAGGAAGCACTTCAAATCTGAAGATGAATGGAAGCTTTTTCAGAAACAATGGAATCAGTTTTTCCATTCCAAACCTGAATTTATTTATCAGAGAAAACTTCACCAAACGTTTCTTGTCTGTAATCCTCCCACTTCTGACTACCTTATTGAGAACTTGATTCCTCTTAAAATAACATCTTTCTCCTATTTGTCCAACAAACACTATCACTTTGGAAACCCAAGTAACTCAAGAATATAAGGACTACACTCATACATCAAACATTTCATCAATTCATCTATTGGCTCTTTCTATAATGTAGTTCAGAAAATTTACAATTCCATCACCCTCCAAATCCATGAGAGATCTATTTAAGCCTCTCAGACAAAATTTAAGAATCTCATTGGCTTGCCTCACGTTTTTGATCATCTCTCTGGAAAAAGCAGTCACTATGCTCTTAAAAAATTCATTCATTTCATCAGGTTCCACATTCTTCCACCACTTATGCCAACTGTGATCATTTTTCTTACATGGGTATACCATGTATTCAAAGAGTTAAATTAGCTATCAGAAAGGTTGACCTCTCCCAACTTGAAGATTTTGCTCCTCAATGGCATTTCAAATCCCCCTTCTCAGTAAGTTTTTTGTTTGATTTTCATTGAAGCCCAAGTGAAAAATTTCATGATTGATTTCTATTTTTCTTTCTCCAGTTAAATCTGAACCTGATTCAAATGAAGAATCACCAAACCTTGATGTTCCATTCAAAACAAGTAATGAACAACTATTTCTCACTGAAATATTTAAGTAATTCCACAAATTTCCACCTGGAGAACAGCAATATTATCTGGGTGAAACCAAGAAGCTATACAGTGGAAAATATCAACTGCTTTCTGATTCAAGAGCCCAATTTCCACTCAGAGATCCAAAGTAAGAGGAAGGCCCAAAGGAGAAGCCAATAAGTTCAAGAAAATCTCCCAGTCCTCATGTAAAAGAGATCCATCTGTTTTTGAATATATATAAGAACCCAATAGGAGAGGAAGTTCAAAGAAGAAATTCACAGCAAATTCAAAGGTCATTAAACATATTTTGAAAAAAAAAAAAGAAAGAAAGAAAAAAGAAAAAAAAATAAACATAATTGATATTTTTTAATATATTCATTCAGGTTTTCAAGAAAATTTGAGGCCAGAAAGGAAAATTGGAAGGGAGAGAAGAAGTAAGAATCAGAGGAAGAGGTAAAATTTTACATATAACTTTTTTTTTTTCTAACTATGGAATTATATTTTGAATGATTCCTTTTAGTTCTTCTAGCATAGGATCATTTTATGACTGAACAGGAATATTCAGAAGTTGAAGAGATTCCAGATTTGGATTTAGAGGGAGATTCAGAAGTTGAAGAGCTGCAAGATTTGGATTTTATAAGGATGGTGAGATTTCATTTGCTTTTAATTTTTGTTGATTTTTTTGATACATTTTTCCTTAATGTTTTCATTTGAAATCTTCTCAGAGGTCTTTAACCATTGTGAATGAGTTTTTTGCTTCTCCTGGATACAATCTTGGTGAAATAATCAAGAGAAAAAAATCAAGTGAATGAAGATGATGGTGCTCCTTACCCTCCTCCTGGGAGGAATTTATTAGCACCAACAGCAACAACAATAAGTGATAAAGTGAGTACATTTGATAATTTCTCATTTTTTTCAGTTTTTAAGATTTTTTTTGTGTTTTAACCGCTAGATTTCCCTGTACATTATCTTCTTTTTCCTTCTGGAATTTTAAGACCAATTCCTGATTTTAAAAAATTGATTTTTATCCTCAAAACACAATTTATTTTATATAAAAATTTTTGTTTTTGCTTTTAATTCCAATATGATGACTTGATTTCCCCAAAGAAATTGATTCCACATATATCACATGTTTCAAGATGTCATAGTGGATTGCAACTGTGGATTTAGTACAGCAGCCATTTTTTTGTGGAGGAACTCCAAAGACTGGATTGAAGTGAAAGAAATGGCAAAAGAGCTTGATTCAAACCCAATTTTCATGGACCCAAGATTACTACTGCATGAAATCTTGAGTGAAACTTTCAATGAAGGAAAGAGTGAAAATGAAGAAAGAGTTGAAAATGAACCAACTTTCTGTCCCAGCTGTCATAAATATGTGGATTAAATTACCATGCCATGGTTTTGTTCTGTCTGTAAAATATAGGTGTCCCAGTGGCTCTGTTTTTCTTCTTTAATGCCTTGCACTTATCTTCCTCTGAATTCCCCTCCCACTCCAAATCCCAAATCTCTCCTATTTCTGAATTATTTTAGAATAATTTCAAACATATAGTCTCCTTCAAGTTCAAGTCTGATCCTTGGCCAGCTCCAAAATTGATCCACTTTTTAGAAGCTTTGCAGCAAAGGATTTCAAATCTCTGAAAACAATTATTCATAAAAATTTAGAGCTTGGTATCAGGTTTTGCTCCCTCCAACAAAATCTAGCAGAAACATAAAAACCCAGCATAGCTGAATAATATTTGATATTTGTTACAATAATTGTTCTCGGTAAGTATTAAAATATGAGAAAAAGTAGAATGAAAAAATGTGGAACACCCCTTTTCTTTTGAATTATTTTCATTGTGATACATAATTTGAGGGGGTAAAAAATGTGTCAAGCAGTGAGAATAATCTTTAGCTTCATCTTTTGATACTTTTCTAATTTTCTTTAAAAAATAAAATTGAGGGAAAGTTTGATGCCAGATTTGAAAAAAAAACTGTTGGAATGGATGTGTTATTTGAAGGTTTCTATGTTAGATTCAATTTTTGGAGGCCAAGAAAACATCCAAAAAAATCCCCAAAGAGTTATTGTACAGCTCTTTTATTTTTTTGATTAAATTTCTAAGAGCTTGAATCACCAAAATAAAATTGATTCAAAAGGCAAAGCAAAAAGATCCAAAAGTGCAATGAGAAATTAGGTTTTTTATTTTTTGATTTCTTGAATGAATTTCTTGAGGTGTAAGATTACACCCAAAAAAAAAATCCATAGAAAAATTTTCAAAAATTTCTTTTGTTGTTTTTATAACTTTCTTAGAGCTGGAATCACCAAAAAAAATAAAAATTGAAAAAAATAAAAATTGAAAAAAAAAATAAAATTAAAAAGGCAAATAAAAGGATCCAAAATTGCAATGAGAAATTTGAAATTTTTGAATTTTAAAAAAAAAAATTGAATGGATTTCTTTGAGGAAGGTCTAAGAATACATCCAAAAAAAAAAAATCTCTTTGATTGTTTAATGTTCTGAGCTCAAATCACCAAAAAAAAAAATAATTAATTAAAACAGAAAGCAAAAAGAGCCCAAAGAAAATAAAATTAATTAATTCAAACCGCAAGCAAAAGGAGCCCAAAAAAAAAAAAAAAAAAAAAAAAAAAAAAAAAAAAAAAAAAAAAAGCAAAAGAAATGCAATCAGAACTTTGGTTTTTTTTTTTTTTATTTTTTTTTCATTTGTTTTTTTGAATGGGGGTTTTCAAGGTTTTCTTATAATGCCCTCCCACCCCCCCCCCACCCCCCCCCCCCCCCCCCCCTCAAAAAAAAAAAAAAAAAAAAAAAAAAAAAAAAAAAAAAAAAAATCACCAAAGATCTTTAAAGACCTGGCTACAAGGCTGTGGCATCAATTTTTTTTTTCAAAAAAAAAAAGAAATATTTATATATATATATTTCTTGAAAGCTTTGTGAAATCAAGATATTGTCTGTCTGGGAGTCACCTCCCACAGGAGTAAGACCCCCATGATCTAAAGGTTTAGGCCCATGAGAGAAGTCATGATGCCCAATCTAAAACTAAAAAATTCTTTTTTTTTTGGAAGTAGAAAGTTTTTTCAACCCATCCAAGAAGAAATCAACAACCTCTGCAAACAATTCAAAAACCCCAACCCAATCCAACCCCTCCCACCCTACTCCCCTTCTTGACCTTGTTTTTTTTTTTTTTTTTTGATCTTATGATTTGTTTGTTTCATTTTTCATCTCTCTTGGCCGTTTCTAAAAAAAAAAAAAAAAAAAAAAAATCAAACCAAAGGAACTTGAAGATCACTAGGAAGCTCCAACACAGATGCTGGAGGATGTACAAGCATACACTTACACACCCTTTGATGTAACCCCAAGATACCAGCAATCCAAGGTTTTAGAACCTGAGATCATCATGAGATGTGGGAGTGGTAGTGATGGTAGTATGGGATGAATGATGATCAAGTCACCATTGAGAGTTTGAGGAAAGCCAAAGAGAGAGAGAGAGAGAGAGAGAGAGAGAGAGAGAGAGGAGAGAGATGAGAGAGAGAGAGAGAAAGAAGAGTGAGAGAGACAATGAAGCCAAGCCAAGCCCAAGGAGGATTCAAAGGAGAGAGAGTGAGTAGTTGATGATTGGATCACACTCACCATCTCCTCAAGCTCAAATGGCTTTGGCTTGACAGGGTGTGTCAGTGTGGGTGTGGGCAAGTAGGATAGTGAGACCCATTCCCACCCCTTCAATCACCTCAACTCCAATCCAAAAAAAAAAAAAAAAACCATCATCATCCTCATCACAAGGCTGGGTTGGGAGAGAGCCAAGTAGTAGTACTCAAGCTAAACAAGCGCTCATCTGGAGATCAGGAGTCATTAAGTAGTCGTATGGAGAGATTGAGTGATTTCAAGCCCTTTTCTTGTTTTTTGTAGGGGTGTGAGGGGATGGGTTTGCCAAGATCTATCTAATCTAGTCTATCAATTGGTAGTTCTGCCTCTCTCTAAAGAAGGATTAGAAAAAGCATACACTACACCTATCCAATAGAATCTGTGATCTCTCATTATTATATATATATATATATATATATATATATATATTTGTCTAGTGGAAGGGAGGTGTGTGGTAGTGATTTTACTCGAAGTGATTTTTTTTTTGCCAAAGGAGGAGGCGAGGGGAGAGGGTGAAGGAATGAATGAAGAGTGAAAGATTAAAACAAAGATCATAGACGGAAGGAGCTTGAAAGAGATGACGAGGATTAGAATTAAGAGAGAGTCAAGCACGCACAAAAAAAAAAAGAAAAGAAAAGAAAAACACTTGGTACCAGGTTGAATCATCAATCATCAGGGAAATCAGATATATAAGATATAATATAAATTCAAATCAATGAAAAAGCTAGGAGGGCGCCAACCAAAGTCATCACAAATATTCATATAGTGATCAATTAAAACCAAACAAAGAAATAACAATGATGATGGATAAGATCACGGGATCAAAGAAAAGGAGGGGAGGGGGACCAAAAATAGAAAAGCAAACAAAAACCGGCCAGTGAGTGTTTTTTTTTTTTTGCTAGATGGCAACTTCAATCATCATTTGATATAAACTGCTTTCTCCAACCCGGTTGTCTTCCTGGATTTATCTAAATGATCGATCCCGAGTAAATCACCCTTCATCCACTTGTGGTCAAAGATCACATCCGTATCTAAGATGTACGATGGTTTCGTATACGTATTAAACTGAGCAATCGAGAACTTCATCTTGCTAATCTCCTTTTCCGAGAGGCCCAACCTTTGCCTCAGTCGTTCCTTGGTCTCCGTAAAAACTTCACCCTACGTGATCAATCGACAATCCGATTGTTTTTTTTTTTTTGTTAAGGCAAACCCCCCCTCCCCTCAAAGTTAGTTTCAATGTGCTTTAACCCTTTCCGGAAAAACAGAAACTTAGAGATAATGATGACCCACCGATTTGATCAAAAACTTGAACGGTATTCCATGGTTTCTTGTTTGTTCCTTTTGGAAATGATACACATCAATAATTTTACCATCCTTTTCGTCACAGTGCATTAGCTCCTCTTGCTGTAACTCCTCCGCATAAATATCTTCCACATCCGTCACGTCCCTCAAAATCTCTCCTCCTGCAAACGGTTTCTGAATCCGACCGTCATGGATCGTAAACAGTTTGATCTTTCGAGTCGAGTTGTCCGAAAACTTGACCAACGATGATAGTTTATCTGCCACGTCGTGCATCGAGGACGTTTTGGGCATGAGGAAGGAATGCTGTCCCTAGATTATTTATTTTTGAAAAAAAAAAAGAAAAAAGAAAAAAAATCAAGTTTGAGACGGAGCAAGACCCAAGTGCAGCTCTCGACAGGATGATGACTAGTTGAAATCAAATACATCTTACCTCTTCACGATTGTGAGCGCCGGTCCACGTCACTTTAACGTTACGCTTCGTCTCAATCTCAACGATGCTCATGTCCAACAGCTCATAAAATAAAACATTGCTGGGCGCATTGTTGTACGATGATTGGATCATGTCAGCCACAGTTCCTTGTGCTGCCGCTCGACGAATCACGTTCTTAGGGTTACCCTGATGACTATTTGTAAACCGAAGTTTCATGGGATCATGCTGTAATTTCTCTCCAACTCGAGTAGCCATCTGATCATAGGTTAGCTTCTTGCTGAGCAGTAGGTCAAACTCAATCGTCGTAGTCATATCGTCGTACCGAGGTTTGAATTGAACGAGTACTCGATTGGTGAAGAAATCGTAAAATGCAACGGGATCAAGGTAGAGTCGTTGCTTTTCAAGATCGGCGAGCCTATCAAGGTAGAATGAATCAAGGCGAAAAAAAAAACCGTTCAGTACGATTGAAAGGATCGGTAAGAGTATCAACGAAGTAAACAAACTCTTTATCCGAAAGCTCGATCTGGAAACAGATAATGTCGCCGTCCTGGATCTCACTCTGTTGAAACGTCGCTTTGGGCTTCATCGGATCTATCATTCCAGGTTTGATTTCCTTTAAATCAAATCAACGGATAGGACGTCAGAGGTAAGTAGCAGTCGTCAGGACACAGATAGACCGGTCACGATAAGATGATACAAACCTCGTAGAGCTTCAAAGGGGTGTTTTTCGGGGAAGTTCATGCGTGCGTTGATCAGAGGAATCACATCTCCAACCCTTTGGTGCCGGTATACGTAAAAGTGACCGATTCCGGCGAGCGTTTGGCCCGAGACATCGAAATACTTGACGAAAATCATCAATGGAGCTTCCTTGGGATCGGCCGGAGGTGGTTCTTCGTTGGGATCGAGAACCTCGAGATAGAGCTTGAGATCTTGAGCTTTCGATGCCATCTTATCACGAACGACCTCCATAGCTGGTGAGAGTAGGTGATGCCATCAACATCTTTGGGATATCATCAAACCCAAATCCAAAATTGTACCGGAGCTTACTGAGCGTAGGATCTTGTTCTGGCACGGCGGTATCGGGCCGGACTGTCTTATTCTGCCGATTGACTAGAACCCAGAGACGAATCTGGTTTGGTTGATAGCCCTGATCTTGAGCAAGTTTGGCTTTGAAGTCTAAGAAGGGTTGCTGTTTCGCTACTCTATACGTCGGTAGGTCTGAAGGGGGCATCGTCCTGTCATCAAAGAGCGCCAGATCGAAACCTTGATGGGCCCGAAAGGTTTCATCGGTGATAATCTACGAGCGAGATCCATCGTGGGATGATAGCGCCGGTCAATGGTCGAATCCTTGGACAGATCGAAGCAAAACGGGTTGACCTACGTACCTTGGTAGTGAGATAGAGGTGCATCTCCTCCTTCTCTCTTTTTTTTTTGTCATGCTCCTTCTGCTCCTTTTCGAGTCGCGATTCTGAAAACGAGCCGACCCAGAATCGTGAAGAGTGATCTGATCAGAAACAAACGTAACCACGACAGAGTTAAGGGGGATTGAGATGCTGGGGACTAACTAAGGTGAGCAGGTGTATCTGCCTGTGTGATAGGGGCAAGGATCTCTGCAGCCGCCGATTCTCGGACATAGACCAACATGTAGGCATTCGTAAAACGTTTCATACCACCCTTGCCACCCAAAACTTTGCCGCCTCCATTGACGACGGTACCATTGATGATCATCTCGCCTCCAAAGTTATCCTCCGAAACTTCTCGATCCGTCACGGGTGTTACCCGGTCGTCATCGAACTTGTACCATTTTGACTCGGGGTGGGGTTTGATCAATACGAAATAATGCCCCCCGTGAACATCACCGGAATGAACCAGAACACCGTGTAGACGATAATTCCAATTGGCCGTTTTGTCAGCCGATTCATCCAGATAAGGCGCGAGATCGAGCTCGAAGGGAAACTCGTGCCTATCATTGATCTGATGGAGCGATCGCAACCCGATTAGGTTCAGTAGAAGGGTACGCTGATGATGGAATATCGTTACCCACCTTGACTTGCATGTCCCTCTGGAAATCGTACTCGAACCGTTTCAGATGAAGGTGTAGGACCGGGGGAAACTCCATGAAGATCGTGCCTTTTTTGGCATCTTGTAGACCATGATCATCACCGGCGTGGTATTTATTATCGCCATCCATGGTCTCCGGTGTCACATAAGCCTCGAAGGATTCTTGCAGGGTCTTAAAAGGCCGTCCTTGTAGATCTTTGATGTCAAGCTGAACGTCTGAGGAAGGATCGTAAGGATGAGAAGACCAAAACCGATTAGATTAGTTATGCCCCCCGCATCGATCAGTGGAGAGCTGATAAGGCCAGTCTTTGATGTCAAAGAAACTCGGTTGTAGGTAGGATCCGAACGTACCCAAGAAGGTTTCTTCTCGGCTACTCTCGTAGTCAACATGAATACACTTGAGGTATGTCTTATATTTCCCGGCAAAGAGATATTGAATTGCACCATCTGCTGGGGTGCCCTTCATTTTGCTTTCTAATTTGTCCTGTAGTACTCGTGAGAACTCTTGGACATCATGCTGTAGGAAGGCGTCTAAAGATTTCCATCCAAAAGATTTGGTCAATTCGGTCGTACCAACGGATTGGTCTGACGTTTGTAGTTGATAAAAAACACGCTGAAGAGCCAGGGATACCGAATCCGGACCGTCGTTCTCGGTTGGGATTTGATAAACGGCCTGTAGGAGAAGGAAACGAGGGGTGAGGTTGAACGGGTGATCGACCACTTGGACAATTACCGACAAGGGGCTAAAAGAACGTAACTGACTTTGCGAAAGTAATTAGTGAGGAAGAGAGATTGTAATAAGGAGTTCATGTAACATGTTGCCCCTTGATTTTTGAGCCCGACGTAGCCGGTCTCTTTTTTGGAATCATAACTGTCGAGTGAAAGGAAAGGATGACATCGATCGAAATCAGTCAAAGGAGAGATCGAGGTATGAGATCGGCAGAACTTCAACAAGATTGGACGCAAGGGAGGAATTCTTGACCCACTTGACAAAGTTGTGCCATAGGACGCCTGTCTCGTCCTTTAACACTCTGACGTAGGCGGTGATGACCGTCTCATCATTCTCGATGATCGGTTTGACCCGGGAGTCGGTTGGACTGAAGAGTTTCCGTAGCTCGACAAAGCGAGTAAAACCCCAATCTTGTTCGTCGTTAGTAAATCGATGTTGTGCCTCTGAGACAAGGGTTAGGATAGAGAGGATAGGAGTCAATGAGAGTACACAGGTAGCAAGGTCGAACCAAATGGGTCGTACGAGACTGTATGTAGCAGGTTCCGTCGTGTGGATTGGAGATGGCCAAGGCGAATTGAGCACAGACATGCCAGCCTTCGGGCTGTTTTTTAGGGTCACCATAGTTTAGATAAATGGAGACCATATCGTTTGCCTGCCCGTTGGAATTTCCCTGGGGGAAGAGTAGAATATTCCTGGGGGTAGGAAACCGATCGATGCGATTCAGTTAAATATATTGACAAGTGGGGTAGGCTGATCAAGAGCAGTTCGGCGATGGTATCGTGGTCAAGACACCAAAGGATAGAAGGATCTAATCCGAGATCCTGAAGGAATCGATCGAATCGGGCCGAGCAAGGGGGGTTGATTGCACTTGAGCCATGAGGATCGAGGAATGAATCGTACGCTCACCACTCATGACCTCCAGCAGTAAACGTATCACTGGTGACACGTTTGGCCAGCTTGCGGTAGTTGGGTATTCTCCAACTATGCTTTTTGAAATCTTCGATGGGAATCCCGAGGTCAGATAAATGTTTGGCTGCAAACGCCTCGGCTGTCGGGATACAGAGAGTGACACGTTAGCGAATCGATGATTGTGTATGAGGGATGGATGGATGATAATGCAAAAGCCAAGGAGGGGGGCGAACGATCATCAACGGAGACTGTCTCGAGCTCGAGTGGAGGAGAAGCCAGGGAATCAGGGATAATATTCGAAGGTCCTTCGAGGGGGTCCTGACGTCCGGGTCGATCGAAGTCGATTTGAATTCAAATGGAGTCACCGCAAGACGAGCAGGTTGTTGGTAGTTGGGCATTTTCGATTTTTAATAAAAAAAAGCATCGTAATTGTCATGTTTTGGTTTGGAAATTTGTTGGAGGTCAGAAAAAGAAAGGGAGGAGGGGAGGGGGTCAAAAAAAAAAAAAAGAAAAAGAAAAAGTGATCGATCGATAGGAGAGACCGTTGGGATGAGTGGCTCGAACGAGGTGTCGAGTAGAAGAGAGATGATGCGACAAGATGGGATGACGAAGAAAGCTTGAGGACCGACCATGATGATGCTAGGATGGGAGAGTCGTAGAGTTGTGTTCACTCGGCCAGGGGGACCAAACGATGGTTTGGATGAGTGGATGAGTGGATGAGTGGAGATCGAGGGTGATTGGGACGATCGGATGGATCGAATGGATTTTGGAGGAAGCTGGACGAGCAACCTGTCGACGCGAGCTCACCGGGTGGTTCGGGGGTAGGGTATGGCTTGGATCGGGGCGGGCGGGGTTGGATGACGTCATGATGATGTGGAGGATGGGGTGAATGATTTGGAAGGGAGTCAGTGGAAAGAAGGAGAGGGAGATCAAAGGTTAAAGAGGGGGGATCGATGTACCAGAGGATGGAGGATATTTCGATTTCGAGGTTTGCCCAAGAGGATGGATGGGTGGGGAAGGTGTCGATCCAAGCAGGGATGGCAGGGGGAGATCGCGAGGGCCGAGGGAGAGAGAGAGAGAGAGAGAGAGAGAGAGAGATAGGGAATCAGGAGGGATGTTAGCAGATGGGAGTGGGAGGGGAGAGTCGGGGGGATGATTCACCTGGTGGAGTGGATGGGGATGGGGATGGATGGTAAGAGTAGGGGGGTTTGGGTTTGGATGATCGAATGAGGAGAGAAGAAGGCTGGGAAAGGAATAGAATGGATGGATGGTAGGAGAGATGGGAGGGAGGATGGATTGGTGAGGAGAGGAAGAGTTGATCGGATGAAACGCGAGATGAGTAGTACTGAGTGAGGATTGGAGTTGATGAAGATGGATCGGATTAGTAATCAGACTGAGGAGGGATTTAACATCGAGATCCAGAGAGGAAGGAGGAGGAGGAGAGGAGGGGGACGCAAGCGAGGGAGGGAGTTTGCTGAAGAGTTGAGGAGGGAGAGAGGGAGAGGGAGAGAGGGAGAGGGAGAGGAGGAGAAGGAAGAACAGAGACCAGCAGGGGGAACACTCACTGACACCGACACGACGACGACGATGACGATCACGCGGAGGAGGAGGACGAGGAGGAGGACGACGAGGAGGAGGACGACGACGAGGAGGACGACGACGAAGAGGAGGAGGACGACGACGAAGAGGAGGAGGACGACGACGAAGAGGAGGAGGAGGAGGAGGACGACGACCACCACGGCGGCGACCGATCGACCGATCGAGGACCCACCACCCAAATCAACCTCACTCTAGTCAAGCTCAAACATCGCCCATCGACCATCGAAACCATGGAGGGTTTAGGTATATCAATCCGACCAGAGAAGCAGTCCTTCAAACCATTTAAATCAAGCCCAGGGTGTCTCTGTTGACCAACCCATCCTTGGGCTCCCACTCCAGTTGACCCATCACCACATCGCCACCAACTCGGTTGTTGTTGTTTTGTTTTTTTGGATCTTGATGACTGACGACGACTCGATCGATCGATTCAAAAAAAACAAACGCGCTCATTAACTTTCTCAAAATCTCACCCTTCAGCTTCGATTCGGATTCATGGTTCCGTGTTTTGATCTAGTCATAAAACTTGATCAATCGTTCAGAATCCTTCGGATCGTCCTTTTCCTCCAGCACGTTTCCTGGAGTGTTTCGTACTTTTGATGATTTTTTTTAGAAGAAGAAGAAATTTATGATTCGATGATTTTTAAAATTTCGATCGTCGTAGAATTAAAGTCAAGATGCTGAAGTATCCAATCCCATGAATAAATTTAAAAATTACATGCCTTTTTTTTTAAAAAAAAAAAAAAAAAAAAAGTGGATTTAGCTTGAAACGCATGCCTGAAGATAAACTGACTGCGTTTTAGGTCAATCAGTCCCATCATCTTTTGCCTATCCACTGTACAATAGGGAATATTATAGTTGGACCTCCAGCCTTCCATATCATTCATATCAGGACTAAAATCCTCTCTCCACAACACCACTCAACTCATCACTTCAAATCACTCAGATCACCAATACTCTTCTCTCATCATTTCAAACTTCAAATACTGGAACCAATCAGAAGAATTCTTCACTCTCAGTCATGATGTCCAAATCAACCTGAAGACAGCTACTGGGGAATTCAATCAAGCTTGCCAAGCTTGGTTTACTTATTCAACTCTAATTCTGACTCCCACTCAGAACAAAACTGGCCAAAATTCCACCTTCTATCACAAAGGTTCTAATTGATCCCTAGTATACCCACAGTGTGAACCATCCTATGTATGGAGCCCAAAATCATCATCTTCTGACTAACTTAAGCTTCCACCAGATCTTTCAAACTGCTTTGGAATCAATCATGAAACAACATGCTCCAGCTATCCAAATCTCCATTGATCTGATTTGAAGTCAGCTAAAACGGGAAAACAGAAGACATTCATAATTTATAAAACCTTTTCTCAATTGGTTATGGAACATACCCCTCATATAACCAAAGATTCATCATTGATATCTTAGGGTTTTTATTCTCAGCCCTTTTCTAGCCAACTGATGAACATCCAAGGGAGGTATCTGAGTTCATGGAGACTGAAGGGTTGCAAGGTGGTCTTGGCATTGTTGATGGTACTAACTTCCCTTGGGTAAAAAAACCAAACTTGAGTTCAACCAACACTTTGATTGGAAGAAAGTTAAATCCATCCTTTCATTCTCAAATAAACTTAGAAACCAAGCTTCCTTCTTTTGATTAGATAATCTGATTTTTTTTTCAACTTGTTTGTAATAAAAACATGAATCCCATGCCTCTCTAAGTTGGCCTGCCAGGCTCACATCAAAACTCATATGTTCTCAATCAGATGCAAATTGTGCAAGAAACTCACTGTTACTTTGACTAGGATCAATATCTCCTTGTCAACTGTTCTTATGCTAATTTTAAATAAAACCTTCCAGAATATTTGAATGTTTCCCTTAATGATAAACATAAAACAGATTTAAAATTTGAGATAGCCCTCTGAAGAGTTCAAGTTGAAAATTCTTTTGGAGGATTGAAAGGGACATGGGAAAACTTAAGATAGATGTTAAACAAACTAATCCTGTAACCCCTTGGCATGCCCCAGGTGCAAGGCTTGGGATGGCTTGTCAAGATGTCTCAAAGCCCATGGGCATTTTTGTTCACCAAGAATATACCAAATTTAAGCGTGTATTTGATTTCTTAAGAAGCTCAAAACAAGATATTTACTTAAATATTTACAACTTTACAACAATTCTTTCAACCAAGGTGAAAAAAATGGTTTTATTTTGATTTACTCATAATTGTTTTGCTTTCTTTTCATATCTATCTATATATATATATATATGTGTGTGTGTGTGTGTGTGTTTTTGGTTTTTAATAAAGAAAGTCTCAAAATGATGAAAAAAGGATCAAAATTAAATAGGACCATTGAAGGCTTGGTACCGAGACTTAAGTCAGTGAAATTTCTCAATGTTTCTTGGATTTAGTGATGATTGCTGCCAGGAAAAAAAATTCAACAACCTTTGGAGAAAACTTTCTTGGAAGCTGCACTTGTAGTGGGAACTGCAAGATAGACCCAAGCCACTTGGGCAAATATAAACGTGGTTTTTTGACAGAAAGCCCAATATTGCAGGAGGTGGAAACCCTCTGTCTCAGATTCTTCCCTGAAGTATGGGGTGATTATAGCTTGAATTCTGTCTGCTTGACTTATGGTTTGATACAAGGCTAATGAAAAAAAAAATTCAATTGGATTTTGGTAGTGGAGCTTGATGGTGTATTATTTCTTGTGTTTGGATTTGAGTGGCCCCCTAAATCCTCCTAAAATTCATCTAAAATTTTGAAAAAGATCATAGTGATATTTTCAAGGTTCAAGTTCAAGTTTTTCTCAATGAAACTGGCATGAGTAGCCCATAAAACGGTCTTGAAGGTGGGATCCAAGATCATGGAAACTATGTAGGCCAGTTTTTAGAGTCCATTCTTGAGGTCAACTTCAATTTTTTGATCATAAAATTGGCTGTGGAAATAAGTTGAGATGTTTTTCAAATGCCTTTCCTGGCTGCATGAAGATACTTCAAGATAATGTCATATATTGGAATCATGGTTTTCAAGGTTGGATACTCTGAACCACAGATAAGGTTGGCAGCCTCAGATAGGGGTTCAAGGATAGACATTGTATTTGTTGCTTGATTCCATTTGTTGATTGATAAGCCAAACTGTTGGGTTTCCACTTGAGCTTGACAGAAACGGTTTCATGAGTCTTTGAGTAAGAGGGAATGCTGAAAAATTTTCAAAAGTTGAGTTCCAACAGGTTGAGACACTGATTTCAAGACATTTAATTTTTTTTTTTTTTTTTTTGCATGAAGATCCTGCTGAGAAAATCAAACAAACTTCTCAAATTGTTCACACCTTTGAGGGAAAAAAACAAACCATTTACACAAGCCATGGAGTTGTTTGAGTATCAATAATGCATTGACTTGGGCACCATTGGGTCTAGTAGTGAGGTATGAAATTCTCATCATGTTATTTCTTCCAGTATATTTATCTTCTGAATCCACATTTGATTTTGTAAGCTCATCATTGATTGAATTTCTTTTGTCTTCCATGATTCCAAGAAATGCAATTAAAGCTTTTTCAGCCAGGTTGATGACATGCGCAACACATCCAAGCAGGTGTTTTGAATTGTTGAAGCCATCAATTTCATTGGAAAGGTGGTTTGCCATCTTTTTATTGGTTGAGGCATTGTTGGTAGTGATTGTAAACAGCTTCTATCTTGCATCATAACTATCAAGTACCTTGTGGAATTTCTCTGAAAAAATTTCTCCCATGTGTTGGCCTGTGAAAGATAAAACATCAGTTGATGTGCTTGAAATTAACCATGCAAAAAAAAGAAGATGAATAAATGTACCTTGAATATGAGGGAATGCAAGCGTCAAGTCCTTAAGCTCAAATTTCTCATCAATATAATGTGCTGTCATCCCCATAAAAGCCACATAATTGGGGGAGGTCCAAGCATCAGTTTTGAATGAAATTGATTTTTGTCTTGTAATATGTTCAATTTTGATGGTTTCCTGCATTTCAAGGAATACCCAAGCAATATGAGTGGATAAAATTAATCAAAAGTGGTTGAACATGAGTTTTGTGGGGCCAGGATTGACAAGTTCAAATAGTTCTTAGAATGAATTTCTTTCAAAAATTGTGAATGGTAGATTTCACTTTGACATCAAATAGATTAGCACATTCTTCAGTGTGTCACAATTAAGCTCCTTCTGCAACATATTAACCAGTAAATGAGCTCATCAAAATTAATTACAGGGGCAAGATAATTGAATAAAACAAACCTTTGGAGTTAATGCTCCAGTCCTATCCCACTTCTACATCCAAGTGCAATTCCTTCCTTGTCTTCTTCAAAAGTCATGTGTCAGAAAGTTGATGGATATACATCACATGGCCATGGAAATTCTTTTTCCTTCCACTTTAATCCTTTTTGAGAGTAGCACCACATGTAGTTCCTCCTTTGCAAGTGACCTGAAAAATCACATTCTTACCATCAACAGCTTCCTTGAAGTAGTTCCAGACCCAGCTTGGTTTTTGGGTTTGGCTACCACTAGGGGGGTTTTCTCTTCACTCAGATCATCAAGTATATTTGGATTGGAATTGGTTGAAAATGAAGGAAGTTTGAGGGGATCAGGTGGAGGAGAGGTCAGTAGGCTCATGCCCCATACAATGCCCCGGTTTAAAGCCTTAAAAACAACTCAAAAATTCCAAAGAAGTGAAGATATTGATTGAGAAGATCATCAGTTGTTTTATTCTCTGTAGTTTATTGCCCAAAATCAAAATTTTAATGGAATGAATTATAAAATGATACTCCTGATCCTCCTTAAGAAATTCCATTTTAATCTTATCATCCACCTTTATTTATATTGGAGAAAGTTCCACCTCTCAAAATAGCCCTTGTCACTTCTTTCTCCTGGCCACAAGTCAAAAATGTCCATTTGATCCTGTGAAATACCATCCAAAATCAAATATTATAACCAGCAACTCAACCACAGCACCTCCTTCCCATCATCCATCCACCTCAGCTGCATTAAAAAAAACCCCAATCCAACTGCATCCTCCACATAAAACATCCCATCAACTCCCACCTGTATCCACCATCACCTCCACCCCACACCATTTTTAAACTCTCCCAGGTAAGTACCTTCCACCTTTTTCAATCCACCAGTTCTGTCACTGATTCCTAACCTATCATGTATACCAATAGGAATAAATATGATCTGATCATCTCCTTTTTCACTAGCCCCCCCCAGGTAAGCCCTTGTTGTCAACTGTATCCATCTAGCCTCATCTTCATGCTCACCCAAAATAATAATTCTCATTCTCAAACCCACCCCCTCCCCTTGATCTCCACCATCCCCATCCTCCTCACCACCACCACCACCCTCCACCCCCCATTTTGCCACCTACCACCTTCATCCTCTTCAACACCCAAAAAATCAATTTTAAGATTTAATTCAAGATAAATTTTAAAATCAATTAGCCAATTGATTTTAGAATAAACTAACCAATTAATTTTTTTTTATTTTTATTTTTATTTTCTTTTTCTTTTCTTTTTCTTTTCTTTTTCTTTTCTTTTTCTTTTCTTTTTCTTTTCTTTTTCTTTTCTTTTTCTTTTCTTTTATTTTTCTT
The DNA here is from genome assembly GCA_025617555.3 of Puccinia polysora. Lineage (NCBI taxonomy): Eukaryota > Fungi > Basidiomycota > Pucciniomycetes > Pucciniales > Pucciniaceae > Puccinia > Puccinia polysora. The sequence goes on along the minus strand of CM062625.1, from coordinate 3,893,009 downwards.
TTCTTTTTCTTTTCTTTTTCTTTTCTTTTTCTTTTCTTTTTCTTTTCTTTTTCTTTTCTTTTTCTTTTCTTTTTCTTTTCTTTTTCTTTTCTTTGTCTTTTCTTTTTCTTTTCTTTTCTTTTTCTTTTCTTTTATTTTTCTTTTATTTTTCTTTTCTTTTTCTTTTCTTTTTCTTTTCTTTTCTTTTCTTTTCTTTTTCTTTTCTTTTTCTTTTCTTTTTCTTTTCTTTTTCTTTTCTTTGTCTTTTCTTTTTCTTTTCTTTTTCTTTTCTTTTCTTTTTCTTTTCTTTTTCTTTTCTTTTTCTTTTCTTTTTCTTTTCTTTTTCTTTTCTTTTTCTTTTCTTTTTCTTTTCTTTTTCTTTTCTTTTTCTTTTCTTTTTCTTTTCTTTTTCTTTTCTTTTTCTTTTCTTTTTCTTTTTTTTTTCTTTTCTTTTTCTTTTCTTTTTCATTTCTTTTTCATTTCTTTTTCATTTCTTTTTCTTTTCTTTTTCTTTTCTTTTTCTTTTCTTTTTCTTTTCTTTTTCTTTTCTTTTTCTTTTCTTTTTCATTTCTTTTTCATTTCCTTTTCTTTTCCTTTTCATTTTCTTTTCATTTTCTTTTCTTTTTCTTTTCTTTTTCTTTTCTTTTTCTTTTCTTTTTCTTTTCTTTTTCTTTTCTTTTTCATTTCTTTTTCATTTCTTTTTCTTTTCTTTTTCATTTCTTTTTCATTTCTTTTTCTTTTCTTTTTCTTTCTTTTTCTTTTCTTTTTCTTTTCCTTTCCTTTTCTTTTCTTTTCTTTTCTTTTCTTTTCTTTTCTTTTCTTTTCTTTTCTTTTCTTTTCTTTTCTTTTCTTTTCTTTTCTTTTCTTTTCTTTTCTTTTCTTTTCTTTTCTTTTCTTTTCTTTTCTTTTCTTTTCTTTTCTTTTCTTTTCTTTTCTTTTCTTTTCTTTTCTTTTCTTTTCTTTTCTTTTCTTTTCTTTTCTTTTCTTTTCTTTTATTTTATTTTCTTTTCTTTTCTTTTCTTTTCTTTTCTTTTCTTTTCTTTTCTTTTCTTTTCTTTTCTTTTCTTTTCTTTTCTTTTCTTTTCTTTTCTTTTCTTTTCTTTTCTTTTCTTTTCTTTTCTTTTTTTTTCTTTTCTTTTCTTTTCTTTTCTTTTCTTTTCTTTTCTTTTCTTTTCTTTTCTTTTCTTTTCTTTTCTTTTCTTTTCTTTTCTTTTCTTTTCTTTTCTTTTCTTTTCTTTTCTTTTCTTTTCTTCTTTTTTTTTTCTTTCTTATATTCTTTCCCCTCCAACCTTATTTTTCCCTATCCCTATAAAAGAAGCTATGTAAACACAAACCAATTATACAAGGGATATTTTCCATTTCTTCAAGTGGTTGACTGTTACTAAAACAAGAAAAGGCTAAGGAAAGCTTCACCTTTTTCTCTCATAAAATTAAATATTTCTCCTTGTCCCATTTGGGATTTTCATTTCTTGAACTAAAATCTATGGAGTTGGCATGCATCAATTGATGTTTGATTCTCACCAAGTTTTGATTAAAAAACATGTTTCTGAATTCAAATCTGCCATCCAAATGTTTCAAAAATTTGACCAATGAATTAGAATTGATGAATTTTCAGCACTTTTTACATTTTCAAGGATCTTGATTATCTCCTTGTTTTAAATGTTCCTCCCACAGCGTCACAAAATCAACATGGTTTGCCTCTTTTTATGGATTTTTGGGTGCATTCTGACTGTGTTTAATGATTAAATATTGGGCTCCTGATCCTCAATCTCTTTTTTTATCACTCTTCTTAAAAGCCAAAATTCTAGGTTTGGTTTAATCCACGTACAAATGAGGAAAAAAATGGGCAAACAAAAATAATGTCTAAATTCTGGCATTATCATGAGGAACAGGGCTTCATATCAAGGCAGAGATTATTATACAGGGAAATCTGACCAGAAATTCTACAAGAGGTTTCTTGTAATCTTGGTCTATATTTCTGCTTTATTTTCTGCCTGGGTCCTTCTATATGTCTATATCTTTCTCTGAGTTGTTCTATCCACTGGGGTTCTGGCCTGGTCTGGTGGCTGGTCCTATCCTATGTGCAACCATGTTCTTCTCAATAAAGTATCTTCATTGGTTCTCATCATTTCTGTCTCTAGTTTAAGAATTTTCAAAAATTCCAATGTTGAATTTGCAACCTTGAAACCCCCCTTCACAACCTAAAAAGGGTTGCATGGCACAACTTGCAACCCTGTTAGGGTTGCAAGCGGCTGCTTGCAACCTGTTTCAGTAGTGAAAGTCTGATTGCAACCCGTCTCAGTCGCAAACAGCCAATCAAAACCCATTTGCAAAAAAAAATAATAATAATAATAAAATAAGATAAAAAAAAGAAGAAGAAGAGAAATTGAAACAAAAAAAAATAAATATGAATAAAAATAAGGCCTAAATAAAAATTAATAAAGATGAATAAAAATAAGGACAAAAGTAAATAAAAATAAATTCAAATAAAGTAAAAATAATTAAAAATAAAAAATAAAAATAAAATAAATAAAAATAAGTAAAAATAAAGAGTCTATGGAGCAGCCCTAAAGTAAAAGTTCCCAAAAATACAAGTTCAACTTGACACACCCTAAAGTGAAAACACCAAAAAAAGACAAGTCACTTGGTCAGCCCTAAAGTAAAAGCACAAAAAAAAACAAAAAAAAGCTCAACTTATGCTAAGCTGACCTCATCACAAGAAGTAAAAATACTCCCTATGATGGTATCAGCACAACACAAGTTGAACTGACTTACCAATAAAATCTCATTCAAAACACTCATCATAATGATGTTAACTAAAAACCTTCAACATAGTGATGTTAAAAATGTGATAAACTTTTATATCAATAGAATTACAAGATAAGCATCAGAAACCAAACCCAAAAGATGAAATTAAAATGATTTCTATAAATTAGAATAGAACTCAAGTTGATCTTGAAAGGTTTAGAATCAACTCTTCATTGCAGTCACGTAGGTTAAGGTAACTCTTATAGAGATAAGATTATCTTTACACAAAGAAAAGACAGGAAATTTGCAATGAGTGGGACTAAGAATGAAAAAATTAAAGAAATAAGAAGGAATCAATCAATTACCTTAGGACTTGCTCAACTAACTGAAATTCACCAATTTGAGACCTAAGTGACAGGCAGGAGTTGATGATCCCCCTGAATACGCTTGCCTTGGTGAGGCTGAGATTTGTTGAGCTTCTGGAAGAGTTTTGGATGACCTTGGTCTTGAGGGAGAGAGGGAAATTGACCTTTTTCCTCCTTCCTCCTGTTTGACCAACTTGTCACTCTTATAGTCCCAACACACTGCCACGGCCCTGCGCGGCAGCAGCAGAAGCCATGTTCACAGCCAGGAAATCAGCTGAAACTCCTCCTTGACATAGATGGGGTCATTTCAAGCATCTTCCTTGCTTGAATCACCTTTACATAACCTAACAGCTTTGTCAGTACAATGGCCACCACTTCCTCAGATGGGCAATGTTTGACAGAAGGGTAATGTTAAATTCATGGCTCCAACCGTGTGGTAGTTGTTTAGGGCCCTAAACAGCCCATTCCAAACACGCGCAACCCCTGGGGGGTTGTATAGGATCCATTTACCCCCAAAAACGGCAATTTTGAGCTGTGTACCCCCATACACGGCTCAATTACACCATTTTTGGGGGTGCACAACCCCCCAGAAGTCATTCCAGAATTTTGGGCAGCCCCTGGACCACACTTGGGTTCCCTCAACCCAAATCTGGGATCAACATATACTATGTGGGACAGTTGGACCACACCTAGCAATACCAAAGCAAAATTAAAGTGAAATCAAAGTGAAATAAATTGAAGTATCCTAGATATTAAAGCAAAATTTGACACATCTTTCTCAACTCAAAAGTGAGCAAACTTTTCAGTTTTTCATTTGAAATTTGGATTGAATACTGAAGTAGAATTTCAATTTTTTTGCATTATGGGAACAGTAGCAAGCCCTCATTATGAAATGGCTGCATTGAAGGACTACATTCATAGTGCCATTAACAAATCTTTGGAAAAAAAGGATTTGGGTATTGAAACATTGGAAGCCCCAATTGCATCCTCATCTAGGGTGGAAATTGAGGAACAAAAGGTTTCACAGTTGGATTTTACCTCTGCTTGTGAGTAACATTTTATGTTACCAAGGTCTTTTCCCAATTAAATTTCATCAAAAAAAATTGAGGGATTGTAATTATGAAACTATGAAATGATGAAACTATGACACCTATGAAACTATGAAAAAATCCAATGAATGTTTACTAGATCCACTTGAACCACCTCCCTTGAGAGCCTTTACTACTAGGGAAGAGGAGCAAAAATATTGTCAAACATGGGCTATGAAGTATGGTTACGCTCTGACAGTTTTTGACTCAAAGAAAGATAAATATGTGGATTTGGCCTGTGATCCACATGGTTCCTACTTTGGGCAACTACTTGCCAAATGGTCTTGGCAAACTCAAACAAGGAAGGTTGGGTGCAAGTTTCTAATCCGTGCAAGTTGCACAAAGGCAGACCCCTTGTGGCGACTCTCCTACAAAGAAACTCAACATAACCATCAACCATCAGAACATTGCTCTGTGCATCCTCAACTGAGGAGAATCACTTGGGTAGCCTTAGAAAATCTAATAGAAGGCATGAATTATGGGCTCAATACGTTGCAAATTCAGAGAAAATTCACCAAGATTGATGGCTGCAATTATTTTGTTGACCAAAAAATCTATAACACTAAGCGGAAGGTAGTGCTTGAAGAACTGAAGGGGAAAAGAATTATGGACGTACTCTATGAACAGCTTGAAGAATCAAGTTGGATTCATTGGTCAAAATTCAGTGGAGAGGATCACTTGGAGGCCCTATTCTTGGCCCACCCAGAGTCATTAAAGCTTTCCAAAAAATTCCATCATATTGCTATGTTGGATTGTACTTATAAAAAAAATAAGTACAAAATCCCACTATTGCATGTTGTAGGAATGACAGCCAACCAGAAAAATTTCACAAAAGCTCTTGTTTTCATAAAAAAAGAAACATTTGAGTTCTACAGTTGGTCTGTAAATGCATTAAAGGAGTTGGCTTATTATCCTGAAAGACTTCCAAAAGTATTTGTGATGGACCGTGAAAAAGCTCTGATTTGTGCAATTGAATCTAGTTTCCCAGTGAAATGGAGACAATTTTGCACTTCGCACTTGTCTAAAAAATAAAAGAAAACTTTAAAGGGCCCTTTGTTAATGAATTTGAAGGATAGAAAAGCTTTATTACTCTATGGGTAAAGTATGGGGCCTCAAAGACCAAGGAGGAGGCAGAGGTCAATGATGCCAAACTCAGAGTAGGTCCAAATCACTGCTTCTTATTATTCCTAGTTTTGGGTTCTGACCTTTTGACTTGTATAGTTTTTCTTCCAAGACTATGAGAATGTGCTTGAGTATATGGAAAATAACATTTTCCCTATCAAACAGAAATTTGTAATGGTATGGACTTGTATAAACCCAGATTTTGGAAACAAAACAACTTCTTGGGTTGAAGGGGCCAATCCAACTCTCAAAAAATTCCTTGGAAACTCCTTGGGAAACATTTTTGATGTTTGAAAAAACCTTGACAGAACAGTTTTGAATCAAATTAAATTGGTTCATGCATCACTACACAACTCTCAAACTAAGTTTGGGAAAGTTCTCCAACCTGAACTGTTACCATCAGGATACAAATTGTCTTTAGAGGAAATTCATCTTATTGGGGAAAAATTTGAGAAGTTCAAACGTGATCATGATGGCAAAGTGTGCACCAAGTCATACTCCAAGAATTTGGGTTTGCCCTGTTCCCACCAAATAGGTGACCATCTGGCATTCAGAGGATCTGTTGTACCCAAAGATGTTCATCCTCAGTGGAGGTTGCACTATGAACCTTGCAGTTCTAGTTCTGTAAGTTGGATTAAGTTGGATTGTCCAAATCACTATGTGATTAATGCTTTTTGATTAATTATTCCTAATTCACTAATGGTTGATGCTTTTGAATTTTTGAAGTTCAACATGGATGGAATGCTGAGCATTCCTCAGTTACCCAAAAACATGAATGCAATGATCTTGGAATCTCCAGACCTTGATCAAGGCAGCCTATTGAAGTATATAATTTAAAAGATCACAAAATATTTATCAAAGCCAAGACTTGAACCTAAAGTCTTAAAATAAAGTAGGGGCCATCCAAAATTTACAGATACGGGGAGAGTACCATCTTGGTTTGAGCATGTTGAAAAAAACCTCAAGTGGGAAAATAGGACTGGAAGGGTGCCAAATAAGAAAAGAAGAAAAATTTTAAGTCTTTTATTTTTGAAAATGTTCATTTTTTGGGTTTAATGAACTAACTAACTAATGATGAATTGTTAGTCAAATTTGGCAGGATCAGAATCTGAATTTCATAGTTCAGAGGAAGAGACTGAAAGTGAATTGGTATTGCTTAATTTTGAATTGGAATCCTCTTCAGAGAAAGACAATGTGCAGCAAAGCCCAACCAGAAGCTCATATTTGGTGAGTTTTCATTTCATCTATCCAATTAAAGAAATGAATACTAAGTTATTTTTGATGATAGGAACCAAAAGTGAAATACCTCAATCAAATAACCAAGAAATTCCATAAGTTCTTGGGTGAGGTTTGGGATCCAATTGGAGATGGGAATTGTGGATTTAGATTCATTGCTAAATCTCTTGGTTACAATGATGATGGATGGTTTAAACTGAGAAAGGAAATTATTAAAACATTAGAGAAACATAAAGCATGCTACATCAAGATGCTTGGTGGTGCAAAATAGGTAGAAAATATTAAAAAAAGTATTGATGCTGAAGACATCAATCAAAAGATTCCCTCTTCAAAATGGTTGGCTAAACTAGATATGGGACAAATATTAGCAGACACGTACACCAGACCTATATGTTTCATTTCATTGGAGTCATTTTGTTCTTATACTCCAATGAAAAATGGTGTTACAGATCAATCAGACCCTGTTTATATTTCCTTTGTAAACAATAACCACAGGGTTCTATTGGTACTTGAGGGAGAAATGATTCCAATCCTGCGCATTGTAGCAAAACCGTGTTCCTTGATTTTTAAAAAAGCCTCTGGTTGGGTTGATCATCTCAAAGATCAACTGCTAATGTATTCTAGGTTATAGAGATAATAGAATTTGAATTTGTTTCATCATTGGGTTTAATATAAGTTGTATTCTAACGCAGCTAACAAGTTCTATTAATATAAAGGGTTATCACATTTTGAGCATCATTATGTTGAGTGTTTTGAGTTAACATCATTATATTGAGTGTTTTGAATGAGATTTTAATGGTAAGTCAGTTCAACTTGTGTTGGGCTGATTCCATCATAAGGAGTATTTTACTCCTTATGATGGGATCAGCTTAACACAAGTTGAACTGTTTTTTTGGTGTTTTTTACTTTAGGGCTTGTCAAATTACTTGTCTTTTTTTTTTTTTTTTTTTTTTTTTTTTTTTTTTTTTTTTGGTTTTTCTGGTTTAGGGCTAGTCCAGGTACTTGTCTTTTTTTGTGGTGTTTTTACCTTAGGGCTTGTCAAGCTACTTGTCTTTTTTTGTGGTGTTTTTAGTTTAGGGCTAGTCCAGTTACTTGTGTTTTTTTGGGTCTTTTTAATTTAGGGCTAGTCCATTGGTTAGTACCAGTTTTTTTTTTATCTATTCATTCATTTATTTTTTTGTTTCTTTAACCAAAAAATGAACATTTTTTGATTTTTTGGTTAATTTATGTTTTTGGAAGGTTTATTTAGTTTATGGGTTATGTTGGTACCCTTTCATTTTTTTTTTGGCTCACCATGGTCTGGTGGTGTGTGGGATTACATGCAACTACATTCAAGCCGTGTGAAGTTCTAAATGGCTTGAATGTAGTCATGCAGCATCCCACATGAGCGCAGACTGTGGTGTGGGGGCCACGCGGTTCTTTGAGCCATGCGGCATGCCGCACGGCTTGAATTGGTTTTTTGGCGTGGAAAACAGCTCCTTTTGAGTTGTGTCCATGGCTCAGTTGGTCGTGAATTCAACATTACGCTTGAAAGAAAGATGAGAGTTTAGAACCCGTTCACAAAGATACTGGTAGCAGACTTCAATGTGGCTTGAGTTTGGGTTCAGCTGCGCTTCTTTTCTCAGGAAGTTGGCCCCTTGGTTGTTGTTCATGATTTTTGGACAAAAAATGGCAACACCAAGACCCAATAGTAGGTTGGACATCCTACACACATGTTTTGTGCATGCATTCATAGCAATATAATGTGCCTCCGTGGTAGACTGGGCAATGAATAATTGCTTTCTTGTGGCCCAGCAGATTGGGTTGCAAAAGAGGGTGATCACTTAGCCAGTGGTTGAATTCTTGCTAATTGGTGAGGTGGAATAGTTGGGATTGGCCCATCTAAAGAGGCCCAAGTCAGAGTTGCTTTCAGACCTCCTAAAGTGCAATAAAACGGATGAAGTCCCTTTGAGATACCTGAGAAGGTGTTTAGCAATGTTCCAGTGAGCTTCTTTTGGGGAGTTGGAATAGCTTGACAGAATGTCAACTGTGAACTTTATATCAGGCCTAGTATTGATGGAAAGGTGAATGAGAATCCCAAATGCCTTCTGCATAACCTTGATATTGAGTGCGGGGGAGGCAGATGAGACAAGATGGTGCAGATTGAAGGGGGAGGGTGCCTTTAGGAAGTTTGCGGTCTTCATACCCAATTTGCGCAGTGTTTTCAAGCAGAAATCACATTGATGTAAAAGGAGGGATCCATCAGATTTCCAATCTAGAGTGTAACACATGTGTTGTATGGGAAGTTGCTGTGTTCAAATAGAGTAGGTTTTTGCAATAATTTCAAGGAGAGAAAGTAGTTGAACATGGTTGTAACCCACCAGAAGTCCATTTTCAAGATGAATTTAAAGAATGAAACTCCTTTCCTCGTTGACAAAGAGTGATTAATCCCCCCTCAACAGTTGGAGTCCCAGGTTTTCCAGAGTTGCCAAAATGTTTGACTTCCAACAACTTGGTGCTTGTTTGGTTCTGTAGAGTGACTTATTCAGCTTCTACGCCCAGTTTTCCTTTCCAGGAACCTCAAAACCGGCAACTTGAGCTACATAGACCTTTGCGTCAATATTTCCATAAAAGAAGATATTTTCCATGTCAAATTTAAAGACATGAAGACAACACCAAAAAGCTATGGATAAGAGGGACTTAACGGACTCTGTGAGGCCAACAGAAGAGTAAGTGTCCAAGTATTGGCAAGGGAACTGCTGGTGATTACTGAAGCACAACCACCAAGACTTGCAACACACCACTTCACCAAATTCATTTTTCTTCCAAAAAAGGTGCCACATACCCCCAATGAAAACATTGTTGTCAGGTGGAGGCACCAGGGTGCTTGTATTATGGCTGATCAGAAATGAATTTTTTCCCTTCATAGATTCTAACCAGAGAGGAAATTCAGTTGGATTGGAGAACACTTCTTTGACTGAGACTACTTCTGATAAGAGTGCTTTGTCATTGTCAAACCAACCTAGGCCAATCAAAGAGTCAGCAGCTCTAGATGCCAAATTATTTCAAAAAGGGAGGATGGCTGAAGTTTTCAGGGAGCTAGTGATATCCTTTGGTGCTTTGTCAGAGTAGGGGACATAAGCCTGGTGTTTTGGAGGTTGAGCCTTGGATGTGGAGGAACTTTTTGGGGTGATAGTGGGAGCATCATTGGTGCAAGACTGAGAGACATGAGGAACATCCTGTAGAGGTACTGGCTCAGGAAAGTCCAGTTGAGCTGGCAAAGAGTAATTTTTGAGTGAAGGTCCCTCTGGTGGACCCCAAAAGGTATAAACACCTTGTTTGAGCAATTGAAAGCGGGCAATGAGTCCACATTGGGAAACGTAGGGGGTTTTTGACAGCCTTCAGGCTGCTGAAGTCAAAGGTGGTCCGGTGTGGCGCTCTTTTATAGACAGGAGTTGGAATGGGCTGCGCACTGCGCGCTCAGCAATGGGTGTGGCTTTGCCTCAGCAAGCTGTGCTGTGGGCTCAGCAGCAGTCAAATTGGGCTTGGCATCTGGAGATGGGGGTGGATTGGATTGGATTGGACGGATTTCACAGATTGCGTGTTGCAAGACGCAGGGATGTACCTTGGATATCTGGAATGGCGCGTTGGGCGGATGCGGAAATGCGCAGGGGGTTCTGAGTTGGGAGCAGCGCAAGGGCCGCGTCATGAGAAGGACAAACTGGGTGGACGTAATGGCAGGTGGGAAATAAAGATGGGATATGGGGTAAGGGATATGGGATGGGGATTGAAGGATAGAGTTTGGGCTAGGGTTCTGTAATTAGGGGTTGTATTTCATTATTCATGTTTACTTGCGGTTGTAGCTAAATTAGGGTTGAGGGGAAGGCTACTTAAACCACACCCTCAACCCGGATGGAATGGGAGGAGATCAGATCATCACATCAGGTTGGAAGGCTCTTTACACTCATCTCTCTTATTCTCTATCTCTCAGTTGTAGGGTGAACAGTTGCACTCAGGGTTTAGAGGCGCAAGGGATCAATAAATTCCAAACTTGGGAACCATTTAAAGAGAAGTCCTCTTCTGATTTCCAGACGGGGGAGGAGTGAAATTGCAACTGACCGTGACACACCTCCTCAGGGGATTGAGAAATTGACCCGCTTGGGAATATGACTCATAACCAAGGAAAAGGAGGTTGGATGAGCAAGGAAGAAATTTTGAGTATGAAGACCAATGAATGTGAATGTTAAGTCCAAAAGGAATGAGTTTAGACGCATTTATAACTGGCTCAATCGTACAGTTATGAACATTAAGGATGCTAACCAGAGAGGACCACTTGATTGCCTTGAAGGTTAAGAGGTTGATAAGAGTAGAGCAATAACAAGCGGCTTCATCCCAGTAGGAGATTGGAACGGAGGACTGAGCAAGAATAAATTGGATCTTGGTGAGGATTGTCTGGTTGAATCTTTCAGCCAGACTGTTTGTTTGTGGAAAGTTTCCCAAACCCTCTTTGAGCACTTTCATGCAAGATTGGAGAAACAAAAGAACCCTAGCTGAACCAAACTTGCCGCCAAAATTTCAGGGAAGAAAAGCAGGTGTGATTTCCAGCTGATTCTTGATCTCCTGAATGAAGGAGACAATCCCCAACTCAGATTCCAACTTATTTTTCATCAGGTAGTTCCAATTGAATAAAGAGAAGTTGTCAATAATGACCAGAGTGTAACACATACTGTGTTTGGATGGTGGAGTGATTTGAAGTACATCCAGATGAATTCAAGAAATGGAGAGGGAAATGAGGGCAGCGGATTAGCATGAGGTGAATGCTTCATCTTTCAGGTTTTGCACACCTCAAAATTTGCCAAAGAGAACATGGGATTTTGATTTGTGATTTAATGAAGAGAGAGGAACCGCTTGAGATACAAATCTGAGGGTTGAACTAAGACAAGATGCCAATTGAAATTGTGATTTGGGATGGTTAGAGAGTAGGATGCAAGGGAGAGTGAGGGACTAAGGTGAGCTATATACAGATTGCCAAGGCAGAAAAAACAGAAGATGATCTTGTCCAACAACTTGATCAGGATATTACAATGCTGATGTACCATTTTCAAGCCTTGATCTTCCAGTTGAGTTTCCAAAACCAGATTTCTGGGACCAAGAGGCATGTAATAGACTGGGTAAATTAGAGTCCCATCAATGTCCAACTTTCCCACATGAGTGATCTCCAACTTGAAACCTTAGGTGTTTGGGTTTTGACTTATAGTACTGGGGTCCAAGAGAATTGAGTAGTCATAGATTGTTGATTGAGAGGCTATGGAGTCATAGATGAGTTCCAACCAAGAAATGGCTGCACCAGAGGTATTGTAGAGCCTGTTTTCCTGAACAAGAAAGCCAGAGACTCCTGGGTCATATTTATCTTCACTGACAGAATTGGCCATCTATTCATCTGCCAAATCATGTTCCTCCTCTACAGTATTGATTGAAAGCTGAGAATGAAGCTTTTTCAGCTCCTCAGCAAGCTTGTTGACCGTGATCTGGATCTCCAAGCCCTTTTTTGTAGGGGCCTTCCTGGTTGGAGCATCAGTTTTTGGAAGTGTCAGATTGGAAAAAGAAGCAGGAGGTTGAGATGGGTCAGATTTCCAGCAAGCCTTTGATTTCTGTTGAATGCCGGGTCTTGAGGAATGAGCCAAATAGTTAGATTCTGATTCATGCAACTTGCGTTGACTATATTCTAAGATAACACAACTTCATACTGTTCCCAGAATGATGGGTGTTAATTCCTATGATGATTGGACCAACAATGACAGCAAAGTGTTGTGATGGAGACTCTTGAGAAGAAAAATGGCTGCCATTACCTGTGATACCTCTTGGAATCTCAAATTTGGGGAGTGATTGTCTATGGTTTCAACAATATTGAAATAAAGATTCTTGGAGCAAGCAACATGGTCCCAAAGTGAGGTTCCTGGTTCATAAGCCAAGTTGATGAGTCAAAAGAGAATTTCCCCCGCCACTATTATGAATTTTTTACCACAAGCACAAGCAAGAGATTGGTAAGCTGAAGTGAAGTAGTTGTGTTGTAAGACTCCAAACGGTGCTGGCCACAGGCAGTTCTGTGGAGGGGAAAGGTACTTTTTGGGCTGCCCTCCTCAGTGTTACAAATATATTTAAATGTAACTGGAATCAAGGTCCAGAAACTTTTAAATAGGAAATCAATGGGAAGGGACAAGTTTGATAGTAATCTGTAGCTATGGAAAACACTACCCAAGGCATGATGGTGCGGGAAAAGACTTGAAAAAAATAAGTGAGAGTTTGTTCAGAGTTCAATAGAACAAGGCAGTTGTAAGTACCAACATCCACAAGCTAATGAATCTGGTTGTCAGAAAAAGATTAGGAAAGATAAACTCAATCCCAACCAAAATCCAGGCTCTCAATGAACCTGCCCAACTCTCTGCAATCAAGCGCTTGAGGGGGACCAGATAACTGTGGGGGGCTGTAAAAAACAAAGAAATTTGCTTTATGAAGCTCTAGAAGCAAAGAAATGACAAATTTGAACAAGAATAACCCAAAAATTCTCAAAGGACTCATAATTAGGGTGGCAATATTCAACTTCAAAGAAATAAAGGGAGGTTTAACACTGCAGGTTTGAAGCTTAAAGAAACCTCTCAGTCAAATGTGACTGGTTCCAGAAGGGTAATAAAAGAATGATCAAGACCAGTATGATCAAAAAAGGGATCAAGTAGTGGTATAACACAATCAAGAATTCAATAAAATGAATTCTTATGCAACCAGCAAGGCTATTGGTTGGTGATAACAGATAAAGCCACAGAGCAACGGATCAAATATTTGAGTATGGAGGCTCAAGGATCAAGGGGAAATCATAGATATAGCTAGGATAAGGATGAAGGATGAATTCCACATATTTTTTGATGGACTCAGATGATGATGATACCCATAGATGGATGATGGTATGATATATGATGGGCAAAAGGCAGGGGACAACCCCTAATTTTATGGGCAAGAGGCCCTGTAGAATACTTACTAGAGGATGACACAGATGAGAGGGGAAGATATATATATATATATTTAAAAAAAAAGATGGATGAGAGAAATGAGAAAATCTGGATTTGCAAAATATGATCATGATTTAAAGAGAAGATAGAAGGGGAGAAAACAGCACGGGCAGAGTTGAGTGGCAGCAAGCTGCATTGACAGCAGGACCAGAAGTTTGCAACAGTTGGGCGGAGATGACAAGCGGATTGGCGCACCAGTTGCTGATGGGCGTCAGAAAGCCTTGCAGACCACAGAAAAACCCCCAGAAAACTGCAAGATGATGCACAAGCCAAACAGATGATTGATGGGGGGAAGAGGAGTTGAATTGGTAGCCATTCCCAAGATAAACCAAGAGCAGCGGCTGGTGGGAACAGGTGGATGAATGGAGGCATCAGGTGATGGCATTGAGAGGCAAACATGAGATGAGGAGTGGTCGGAATGGTTGATTGTGGATGGTAAGAACAAGAGTTGGGTGGGATCACTAAATTAAACTTTTTGATGGATTTGAGCCTGGGATTAATTAGGGGGGAGAGTTTGGTTGAAGGTTAGGATGGATGATGGGATCTAACAAGGGTTGTGGGTCGGCAGAAGAGCTGGGCAAGAATACAGTTTGATGGTCACAATTGGACCGAGATCTTTTGGCTTCAAGTCTTGACCAACCCAATTGGGTAACAAGATGTGATGGATGGTGATGGTGATTGATTGATTTGGAGTTGAGGGTGAAGATTGTCAAAGGATATTGATGAGGGTGATGATGGAAGGATGAGGACAATGAGGATGATGATGGATTGCACATGTGATGGGCCAAAAAATTGGGCGCTGAGCGCAAGGAGGAGGAATTGAACAGAAGAACTAGGGACTTGAACACCCCTGGGGAGCCCTTGTAGACTGCTAGGACAGGGACAAGTTGGGAAGAGGGAAAATAGAAAGGTTGCTATAGTGACACAGATTTTTTTTATGATAAAAAAAAAGATAGATGAAAGATTGGATAAAAAAATTGCACTTTTCTTTTCAGGTGTCATCTATCCCCAACTTACAGACTTCCACTAGTCTGTATCTAAATTTTGAAGATATTAAGAAAAGTAGTAATACAAAGAAATTTAAACAGAAGAATGGCCATTTCTTGATCCTGAGAGTGATTGAAGAACTGAGAAACATCTTCATCCATCCAAAGGAGTCCTAGAAGCAGCAGAGATAAAAAACAAAGGGCCTCCCAGGCGCTAACGTATGTGGCATGAAGTAGAGTTTCACAACAAAAATGCAGCAAATGACCCTGGTAGTGCACAATTGGGAGGACTTACTTCTGGAATAAATTTCCACCACAACAATAAAAACTTTTTAATTGATGAGCAGAGAACCTTCTTGGCAACTGAGTACAATCAAGCTCTTCAAAAACATAAGATCCGTCTCTGACTTGGCAAACCACCCAATAAGGTCCATTCCAGTGGTGAGAGTAAAGCTTTCCCCACTGGGTCTCCAAGGATCAATTATAAGCTAAAGCTAGATCACCAGGTTACAAGGGATTCCTGATTTGATTTGAGTGCTTATCTTCCCAATACTGAACCAATTTTTCTCTTGCTTTCATCTTCTTCTGATAAGATTTATCAAAAACATCTTCACTTTGCTCCAGTTTCTTGGATCTAGCAACTAATAGTTCAGTGGTTGAAGACACCTCTTCCAATGAGATACCAAAGAAAGATTTCATTTCCAGATCCAAAGGAAGAACTGCTCTTTGAAAAAAGATGATTTCATAAGGTGAGTAGCCAGTGGTCTGTTTGGTTGAGATCCCATCAGAGAAGAGAACAAGAGGAAGAAATTTGCAACAATTCTTGCCACTTTAACCAGCCATTTTAAAAAGTGCAGCCTTCAAAGGAGCATGGCCTTGTTCCACCATGCCTTGGCCTTCAGGATAATAAGGAGTAGTAACTCTATATTGTAAAGGAAGAGATTGAATCCTTTCAGCAAGCTTGCCACCAAATTCAGAGCCACCATCAGTAGAGTAAGATTGAGCCAAGTTGTAACACATTGTCCAATTATCATAGAGAAAAGCTGCCACTGATTCAGTGCTAAGATTCTTAAGAAATTTTGCTTCAACCCATCAAGAAAAATCATCTCTAGCCACAATGAGGTACTTAGCTCCACCTGTATTAATATGAACCACATCAATAGCAAACTTTCCAAAGATAGTGGACTGCCCAGTAGGATACATAATTTCAGCTGGATGCCTAAGATCACGTTTTTGACAAACTTCACAACTCTTGCACTATTGAGAAACAGATTTCTTCAGAGATGGCCACCAGAATTGTTTGGATAATTGTCAATAGGTTTTGCTTTCCCCACAATGGCCAAGACCGTCATGGAGATTTTCAAGGATCAATTCTTGTTTAGAAGGGATATTAACAACAATGAGAGCACAAAGATTTCCTCTTTTCATAAGCCTAGAGCCTTGTACAAAGAAATTAGGGGACTTTCTTTTGGGGGATCAAAATGCTTTAGCAAAGAGATCAGGAGGTCTTAGAAAATTTAAAAGGTACCGCTCTAGTTTAAGCCAGAACCCTTGTTTAAAGCCAGAATAATCTTGAGAGGAGAAGGAGAAGAAAGGATGGATTAAAGGTTCTGCTTCATCAAAATCCACTCCAAAATCAGATTTTTTATCTCCAAGAGGAAATCAAGATAAACTATAAGGCATGGTGAAAGATTTTCTAGGCCTGTGAAAAATATCACCAGAGAAAAGCAGGATAAAGGCCATCCAATGGGTCATAAGGCTGATAGAATTGATCATTTCAATTATGGATCAAGAATTGACTTGTGATTTGAGATGTTGAAACAAGAGGACAGTTTGAAGCTTCTTCAAAATTTGAGCCAAACCACAGAGTTCCAGTTTTGGTTGAGAGTATCTGGATTCTACATCTGAAAATAACAAAGATTCATAGAGAGCAGGATGGTCCCAACCATTTTCATCTTCCTGAGTAAGAACAGCCCCAACAGAGTGATAACTAGAATAAACAGCCAGGTTGATCTTACCAGCTCCCGGTCCATAAGAGATCTTTTTCAAAACTATGTCTTTACCAACAATAATTTTGTGCAACTGAAACAAATGTTCAAAATCTTGGGTTTAAATCCATTCATCTTCTTTCATTGTTAGACAATGCAAGGGAGCACAGATTTTGGATAGAGATGGGATAAAGATTTCAACATAAGTTACAAAACCTAGAAATCCTCTAACTTCAGTAGGATTGATTGGAGTGGTTCAAGAGATGAGCTTGTTGACTTTGGATGGCGCCATCCTTCTTCCTTCCTTGCAGATAATTTGACCAACAATTTCCAGAGAAGGAACACAAGAAGCCAATTTGGATTGAGAGAAAGGAAGGCCAGACTCCTCAATTAAAAACAGAATACTTTCCAAAGTAGTAGCATAATCCCAGATGAATCAAAAAATTCCTGAATTCCAAGGAGGAGCTCATTATCATAGTCAGAAACTGGAAAGTTAATTCCACAATTTTCAATAAAGATACCAGCATGATCAGGGATTTCATCCTGAAGGATCCACATCATCTGAGCTTGATAGACTGCAACCAAATTAGTGGCACCTTGAGGCAATCAAGTAAGTTGGAATTGACCAAGAGGAATATTGAAAGTAGTGAGAGGGCAAGATAAAGGATGTAAAGATTTTTCTTCATAACCACCCATAATGTTTCCTAGACCAAAGAAAGCTCTCCCAGAGAAAGAATCAACAAATTCTTCAGTGGCAGGAGGAATACAAAATTAACTTTGTTGGGAGGTTGAAGATGATGAACTAGTCTAATTTTACCATTAATCTTGAGGAAAAAGAAGACAGGATGGGAATAGCTGGAAGTTGACTGTTCATATAGACCAGTACAAACCCATTTGTGGATCAAATTGATAAATTTGTCAATTTTAGAAGCAGGGATCAGAATCTTTTTCTTTTGCCATTGATCATGTTCAAATAAAGGGATGATGTAAGGGAGACCATAGGATTCTTTCAAGGGACCTCTCTCTTCTTCACAGAAAGAAATAGATTTTTTCCCTTAGAGATAAGAAATTTTCAATCAAATTAAACTCATCAGAAAGAAGCCATCCATCTGGACCAAATTTGACCAATTTCAGAAGATCTTACCTGAAACAACCATTGGGCACAAAGGAACCAGTTAGAGATTGAGATAGACCACAGTAAGGATCACAAGATAAGGGAGCACAAATAAGGGGAAGATTGAGGTTGAGAGGCATAGGCTGGTTGACTGGTTGGCCCTTTTTTGCAACTGGTTTATACTTGGTAGCAAAAGAGAGAAGTTCTTGTTTCCTCCAAGCATTGACCAGTGATACCTGACTACAAAAAATGAGACCAATTTCTAACATTTTACACTTCCAATGTTCTGCAATGTCCTTGAAAGGTGCCTTTTCCATAAAGGGAGAACCAGGAGATAATACTTTGCTCAGATGTGTGTCACTAGGTGAGTTTTTGAAAATGATGGTAGAATATTGCCCTAGCAGTGCACATTTGGGAGTACTTACCTTTACCCCAAATTGCCTCCACTGAAGCCCATATTCCTCCATACCAAAACCACCAAGAATAGAATCAATATCAGGGTCTAGTTTATACTCATTGCAGAGATTTGAACCAGAACTGAGAGAAGATTGATCAGACATAAGAGTACAAGGAAAAGAAGACAAAACAGATCCAGAGAGAGAAGAAATATTTTTGGGATTTCCTATTTTAACATTTTTTCAATTTTTGATACTTTCCAGATCAGAGGAGAATGTTGAGAAAAAAGAAAAGTAAGCCTCAGTGATGAGAGTCAACTTTTGAGTTGAATTCCGGCTGAGAAGAACTACAACTATCATTAGGATCAACTATTCCAATAAAAAATGTGAGGAATTGGAATTATACTTCTGCTTTCCATTAAAAATTGATTTAGAAGGATAACCATGGAAATCTCTTTCCCAAAAACCAGAATCCAAAGAACAGAGAGGAACTTCAATTTTTCTACCATCAGGATCAGGGAGAAGAATTCTATACCCAACTTGTTCAGAAAAAATCAGGGTAGAACCAAAATCCATTAACAAGGGTTGACCCAAGATCATAGGACCTTCCAAAAAAGTGATCCAAAAATTACAGGTTCCAAAAATTTTTCAACACATTTGAACTTGGAAATCTTCAGCAATACCAACCAATTCACAAGATTGAAACCCTATCCCATAAAACAAAGAATTGAAGCTGACCCTAGGACTAAGCTTGAGTTTGCAGGCCATAGAATCTGAGATGAAGTTGAGCTGAGAAGCAGAATCCACAAAGAGAGAAACCATTTTAGTTGAATCATCAAGATAAAAAGGAAGAAAACCAAAAGGAAAGGAGTAAAGTTTGGAATCTGAGGAGGGATCTGTTCCAACATAGTCCTCCATCAAAGTGCCAGAGGAGACCTTGAATTCATCAGGACCAATCTCCACATGTCAACAAGAGACCCATTTCTTCTTTCCTTCAGCAACAGATAGAGAAATTAACAGTAGTTTAGCCACAGATAGATCAGGAATATTAAGATCTGAAATTTTCTTTAATAACCCTTCCATGGCATTGGGGTGGTACTTTGAAATTCCCCTCTTGAACAAAAATTTGGGCTGGGTGGAGGAATGAAGTTCAGGTGAAGCAGGGACTAAGATGGGGTAAGAAGGTTGAGGTAATTTAGATGAATGAGGAGGATCAGAGTGGTCTTGAAACCTTTCCATGATTGGTTACTTTTCCACCTACATGTCTTCTACATCAGAGGAAGGAGACTCAGGTGAGGAGCAATGTTTAGATGGTTTTCAAAGAATTGAGGAAGGCAAGGGAGTAGCCTTATGTGGTTTGGGTTCTTCATGTCATTTACTAGGTGTATCACATTGATAAGCTCCAAAAATACTGGAGGAGGAGATGGCTGGAGGATACCAAGGTTGAAGGGTACCACAAGAAGATCAAAAATCAAAATAAGCCAAAGATTCCTTCATAGGAGGTACTGGCTGATAAGAGGCCACCACATGATGGGTAGGGCAAGTTGCATAAAAAGGGATCAAAGCACCATTAGGAAGAAAGAAATTCTTCCCCTTCTGTTCCACCAACTTTTCCTCTTTATCATTCTGGAACTCAGGGCATCAACCAGTTCCATGACCTTCCCTATGAAAGTAATAGCAGACCAGAGTGGATTTGAGAGCAGATTTAGAAGGTTTAGGAGAAGAAAGAGAAAAAATCTTTTGATCCATTTTGTTCTCAAAGACTTGGAGTAGTTTGGTGATCTTGTCTATAGTAGCAATTTGCCAGTTGGACTGAGGATTTGGTTTGGGCATGCAATCAGCCTCCATCTTATTAATAATTTAATTTGATTCTTTGAAGGAAGGAGCAAGGACTGGTTCAGTAGTTCTAGGTATTTCAAAAGTTAAAGCAGTTTTACCCTTCATGAATTCCTCCACATTAATCCTAAGGACAAGGAAAACAGGGAGCTTGAATAAATTCTCCCTGGTGCTGATCATTGATCCAGACTTGAATAATTCATCCCTAATCCTTTCCTGCACTCCTAGAAAAAAAAGATTGGAAAAATTGCACTCAAACTTTGTCCATCATATCAATGTGATCATTTTGGATAAGATAATTTTGGATTGGATCCCATGACTTCCTCAAAGTCTGATAATCAGAGGCTGAGGAGAAACCACCATTTGAGATCCACTGAGAGACAAGGGAATCCAAGTCCTGCAAAGTAACTGGGCTACATACATTATTCCCCAATATGCCAACATTGGCTCCCTTAGAAGCGTCCATTTGCAGGATTCAAATTCTTCAAAAAAAATTGAATTACCTCCATGACTTCATCAGAGAAGAAAAAAAATTGTGACTGGTAGGCCATATTGTATTCACTTCACCATCCACTTCAGAAGCCTTTTTTTAAGAGTCCAGGAACCATTTCACATTTACCCCATTGAACCCTAAGTTCTTGTTCTGAGGTTTGATCTTGACCATTTCAGGTCAAACGGAGGTGGTGGGGAGTACCAGTAGATGCCATTTTGAATAAGGGAACTTCCTAGAGAATCCAAAGAGCAGAATTCCACAGTTTCTCACAAGTGTGGAAAGAGTAGGGTTTCACAAAAAAAAACAAAAATCTTTCCCAGATGATGCACAATTGGGAGGAATTAATTCTGGCATAAGTTTCCCCACAGATTGGATCTAAGAAAATAAAAGCAGGAAAGAAAAAAATAGAAAAAAGAGTTGGATTCCAAATTTGATTCCAAAATTATGGGACTGTAAATCCCAAGGTTTCTGGTTTGATTGCTTCCTGGGGGACCAAATGTAAGACTCCAAATGGTGCTGGCAATGGGGAGGTTCTGTGGAAAGGAAAGGTGCTTTTTAGGCTGCCCTCCTGAGTGTTACAAAAATATTAAAATGTTACTGGAATCAAGGTCCAGAACCTTGTGAATAAGGAATCAATGGGAAGAAATGAGTTTTATAGTAATTTTTAGCTATGAACAACACTACCCAAGGCATGATGGTGCAAGAAAAGCCTTGCAAAAAATAAGTTAGAGTTTGTTCAGAGTTCAATAGAAAAAAGCAGTTGTAAGTACCAACTTCCACAAGCTAAGAACTCTGGTTTTCAGCAGAATATTAGGAAAGATAAACTCAATCCCAACAAAACTCCAGGTTCTCAATGAAACTTCCAAAATCTCAGCAATCAAGCGCTTGAAGGGTACCAGATTACTGTGTGTGGTTGTACAAAACAAAGCAACTTGTTTTGTGAAGCTTTATAAGCAAAGCAATGACAAATTTGAACAAGAATAACCCAACACTTCTCAAGGGGACTCAGAATTAGCATGGCAATATTAAACTTCAAAGAAATAAAGAGAGGTTTAACACTCCAGGTTTGAAGCTTAAAGAAACCTCTCAGTCAAATGCAACTGGTTCCAGAAGGGTAATAAAATAATTATCAAGACCATTGTGGTTGAAAAAGGGATCAAGGAGTGGGTTAACACACTCAAGAATTCAATCAAATGAATTCTTATTCAACCAGAAAGACTATTGGTTGGTGATAAAAGATAAGGCCACAGAGGGGACCAATCAAATATTTGAGTATGGAGGCTCAAGGATCAAGAGGAAATCATAGATATACCCAGTATAAGGATGGAGGATGAATTCCCCAGATGATGGATCAGATTTTTTGATGGAGTCAGATGATGATGATACCCATAGATGGATGATAATATGATATATGATGGGCAAAAGGCAGGGGAGAACCCCTCCTTTTATCGGGGAGAGGCCCTGTAGACTACTTACTAGTGGATAACACAGATGAGAGCGGAAAAAATATTTATAGATAATTTTTTTTTAAAAAAAAGATGGATGAGAGAGATGAGAAAAATATTCATTCCCCAAAAATTATCATGATTTAAAGAAAAGATAGAAGGGAAGACAACAGCGCAGGTGGAGTTGAGCGGCGGCAAGCCTCACGATGACAGGACAAACAGTTTGCAATTGTTGGGCAGAGATGAAAAGAAGGTTGTCACACCGGTTGCTGATGGGCCTCAGAAAGCCTTGCAGACAACAGAAAAACCACTCAGACAACTGCAAGATGGTTTGCAAGCCAAAAACATGATTGATGGGGGGGGGGAGGAGTTGAAT